>CM021735.1:20231797-20436620 GCA_011075105.1 Heteronetta atricapilla
TATATATATATATATATATATATATATATATATATATAGTGTGTGTAGATATTGTGCTGCATTATCACAAAATAATGTTTAGCACCTAAGAGCCCAAATACCAGGCTCCTGTCTGCTCTGTTTGATACCAACAAGAACAAGACACTCACTTTGGCAGAACCAGGCTCTAACTTCAGCTTCTGAAAAGCCCTTCTCTTATACAGCCTGCTGATTTCACAGCACAAAAAAAAAAAAAAAAAAAAGAAAAAGAAAAAAAAAAAAAAGTGGACCTTCCTGAGCTCTTTACATTTGCTCAGTGACACAAAGACAAAAAATCTATCCTAGAATGTTCCCCTTGCAGCCTGGTCACAGTGCCACTGTCACCACAGGGCCATCTCAAGTTTTGCTGATGACTACTTTTACTGTAAGACCATTTTTAAAAAAAGCTGTTTTTCTATGCTCGCTTAAGTAGTAACCTCCCAAATTTCAGGCTGCTTTTTTAACTCTGTGAGTCATACGGTACAAAAAGGCACAGAAAGAACTCAGAAGTCTTGCTGGCTTTTCTTCCATGGAAAAAGGGAAATGAAACAGAGCGGGATCAGACAAAACAGTGAAATGAAGCACCTGTTGAGCATAGCAAAGCACATGGATAAAGGGGCAAGATGACTTCAAGTCCAATACAAGCGACTGTGAATTCATGGGTGCTTGTATGAATCCTTCTCCATTTCCTGCCAGAGAGCTTAGGTTTCACTTAATTACGAAATAAAATCACGAACAAAGACGGCTAATTTACAGGAATACATACATACCACACGTTTGTTTACTGCTTTCTTCTCACTTAGCCCTCAATTTTCATCATAGCTATTCATTGCAGAAGCAACACAGCCACAATCCTTGCTACCTGGGCTTAAAGGGCAGGAAACGCAAACCCCAGATTACAAACTGCAGCTTTACAGGACAGACAATCAAGGTGGAAAATGGCCAGATTCAATTAAACGTTTGCTAGTAGTCTTAACAGAAAAGGGGTCTTCAGATGACTGCCGAAGCCCTATGACAGTAACTCTGTCCTCTTTGTGACACTCTGCCAAAGAATTGAAAGGGGGGCATGCTGCAAGAGAGCTCCTTTTCCGTATACCATGCTGTGGGTTGCTCGGCTTCCCACTCCGGCATACTGCTTTCAACACTCTTTCAAATATGTTGTATCAAAATCATCCCAAATCATAAACATGTATCAAGACACCTTTCATCAAGGCACGCGCCTGACATTACGATTTTAAATAATCCCGGATTATGGGAATGAGGAGGGCCAATCCCATCACCAATGCCATTTACAGAGCCCTTGCTTGCAATGGCTTGCACTGAACTACCTCCTCATGCTTTTCTTCAGTGTCCAACCTCTGTCACCCCAAGAAGGGCTGTTAGTTCAGAAAAAGGCACCTTCATACTTCAGGATATAGCAGGAATAAAGAACTAACCCTTGTATGAAAGTCATATACAGACATTGTTACCCCAACTGGGTAGTAGCTTTTCTAAAGCATAAGGTTTGGGAAGGATACCTACAACTTTCTCCACAGTTTAGGGTACATGAAAATCAGTTCAACTATCTTAAAAGCCCCCTACCTGATACCAGGCACTGTGCTTACTCCATGCCATGCTGAGATGTTGTTACTGCCTAGGAAACTGAACAAACCACTCATCCTCCTAGGATACAGCATTATTTAAAAATCAAGACTGAGATCACAAGTTTTTGGAACAGATGGTAATTTCCCCAGTCCAGGTATGACCAGCATGTGAGACCACCTTATCCTGTGTAGCAAGAATCCTTAGATTAATTTGTAATGGAAGTTTTCCATAACAAATTTAACTGCAGTACCAATGACATGTATTGCCTTTAATTCCAGGAGGCACAAAGCAAAATGAATGCAGTGGTGTTCTCATAAAACAAGCAGTTACTGAATGGATGGAGACCAAGGAAATTAGGAGTCCGTTTTCAGGCTGGGCCCATGCTTCACATGTAGCCTTAAGAAACATCTTTGCATCTTAGTTCTCCATTGTTAACATGGGATAAAGTAAAATACTGACTTCAGAAAGTCAGCATGTGATCACAAGTGCACTAATGCAGATATGAGCATGCATGCACTAACATGCTCAGAAATTACCATCATGAACATACAGGCCCATCTAACAAAACACACTATGAGCTTCTCCACACGGATGCAAGCTGACTTGCTTTCTATTTTGTTTTCACACTTGAAATTCTTTGGATTGCCCACAGGAAGGAGGTCACTGGATATTGTTTTATATTAGGAAGCCAATACTGCACACTCACAGGGACACCACACTTGCTCTTTTTATTCTTCTTAGGCCTTCAGAGAATTATCGTGGAATTGCAGAACACATGCAACTGCTTTACTGGCTAAAGCAACGACAGCTGGCATGCAGGGAGCTGAAAAATAAGAGTCTGACGTGCATCATCCCAGCAGAAGTCCCTAGTGCCACAACGATAAGCGGTACCCTTACTGCCTTCAGAACTAGGTCACACAGTGTTGAACTGCCCTGTGAATGTATCGTAACTTGTGAGTTCAGGCACTTACTCTTGGGTTGAAACACTATGGGCAAGCTGCGCTCACATGCAGTTTAACCGTAAATGTTTTTGTTTTTTTTAATTTACTTTTAATGGCAACTTCACACGGTTTTACTGAAACTTCTGATTTAACCTGGCTACAGCACGAAGAATCAGAAGCACAAATAATGGGAAGTCACATCAAACGAAGAGGGTTGAACAGCATAAAAGACTGAGGCACCGAACTAGAAGCACCTAAGTTTCTGATGAGCAGCTCTCAAGCCAGTCCTGGGCTGCTCTCCGCTGTGTGCTCTGCTCCAGGCAGTCAGATCCGGTGACAATTAGAGCGCGCAATGGGCGGATGGCACTGATGGCACTGCCCCTGGAGTCCCTGCGAATGGCCCTCTGGGGCAGCAGTCACCTGCTAGAAAAATATTCCACAGAGCAGCAGGCAGCGTTACGCTTGCTCAGCAGAAAGTCACTGAACAGAAAACGATTCTCGAATTTGAAGGGTGTATGGCGATTAAGGGAATTGGAGCCAGTTTCCAGATCAGGCCCATGCTTCACACATAGCCTTAAGAAACGCTTCCACGGCAACGGCCTTACCCATTAAAAGCAAAAGCTCAAGCAGCGACACGCAGAGCTCCGTCCACGCAGCAAAGTGGCTGAAGAAGCCAGACGCCTGCATTTTCAAGTCACTTAACAAACTAAGGGCCGGGACGGGAATATCGAAGACCAGTTTGACGCAACCACTCCCGGGGCTTTCAGCTGACCAGGGCCGGCCGTGCCGACCACCCCTCAGCAGGCTCCGGGGCTGAGGGGACGGGCACCTGGGCGGGGCGGTGGCGCCTGCCCGCGGGCACGCACAAAATGGCGGCGGCCGCTCCCTCCTCCCGCGGCGGGGAAGGGCGGGGGCGCCGGGCGGCGCCGCGCTCGGCAAGGTGCGCCCCAGGTGCCCGCCGCTATATGAGGCGGCGCGGCGGAGCGGCCCCGCTGCCCCATGGCGGTGCCCACCATGGCCGAGCCGCGCTCCAAGCGGCCCCGCGTGGCGCTGCCCGCCTGCCAGGCGCACCGCCCGCTGCCCGGCGGCCGCGTGAGGCAGAGCTTCCCGGTCGCCGTGGAGGAAGGCCTCTGCGGGGTCACCGGAGCCCTGCTGGAGCTCGCCTACAGCCTGCAGGCGCTGGTAAGGCGGCGGAGGCCGGGGCGGGGGGGTCGGGGGTCTGGCAGCGCCCCGCTGCCGCTCGGCACCGCCTCGCCCCGGGTCTGGGAAGCGCGGCGGCGGGCCGGGCCCCGGTAGTACCCCGCCCGGGGAGCCGCCTCTGTGCGGAGAGGGACGGGGAGCGCCGGCGTGTAGCGCCTGGGCGGCTTCTTGCCCCAGAGCTTCGCGCGTAAAGGGCTCGCGTGGTTAACCCCAAGTCGCAGCGTGTGAGGGGGTTTCAGACAGCGGCAGTGCGCGCTCAGCGGGGCGGAACATCGGACATGGCTTTAAAAAAGATACCTCTGATATCACGTAACGTGCATGTCAACATCGTGTCTGGCCGCGCATCAGGCAGCAGGTATTGTAATGAAGCCATTGCAATAAAAAAGAGGTGATCAATGCCAGGCCTCTGCTGAGAAGCGCCACGTTCCGTATATCCCCAAGATCTGTGATGAAGCTCGGCGTCAAGTATTAAACCAACAAAAATTAAGTATACAGCAAAACAACAGCTTGTTAAGCATCTGGATTAAAGTAATACTAGTGATTGAGAGCTGGGAGGGATGGAAGAAGCCTAATTAGAAACAAGACAGTAGATAAACCTAAAAATGTGAACATGTTAAAAACATTTTATGACTTACAAAAAAAATTTACCTTAACAGTTCAGTAGGTGTGGTAACTGTGGCTCTTCTTGAAGTCCTGCGGCACACTTGCACTGAAGATCTTGTTATAAAACATGGAGTTTCAACTCTTCTGTAAACAGAAACATGAATGAATGGCTGCAGGAAAAGGATTATGCAAGTATTACAGCGATGTTCTTAATAAAACATTCCAGTGTGTACTTGCTCTAGAATGATTTACTGTGCTGCACGTGTGTCACAGGTGTGGGGGTATCCTAGATGGTAATTAAAACATCAACTTGTTGTATTGTGTATATGACTTTTTTCCTTTTTTTTTTCTAAACAGATAAGCAACAGATGAAACAACTACTTCATTATCTATGCAGGGCAACAGATCAAAGCAGTCAAGACAATAGGAACCAGAAAAACTTAGGAAATGCACACATTTGTCCTTCACTCCTCATAGGCAGTCTACAAGCCAACAGCTTGATACGTAGCACTCCCACCCGGGCTATGTCCAATAGGCAGAAGCTGTGCTGTGCTGCATCTGCATGTTTAGGGAATGAGCAGATCAAGACACTGTAGCTCCCTCAGTTCCTTTCTTGCGTATTTCCAGCTGCTGCCTCTGTCTTCAACATCAAAGTGGAACAGAGCTAGTGTTGAAACCTCTGTAAGCTGGTGGCTTTCCACGGCTACCTCTCTCCAGTACATCCTGTTTATAGGACAGCAATGTCATGGATAAAGTTCTAACAGAAGAGCTGAGGGCTCTAATAGTATAGTCAAGTTTTGCAGTGATTAAAGCCATTAATTTCCCATATGGAACAGAACAAGAGCAGTTTTTAATACTTCTGAAGTATTCTTGGCATGAACTATATACAACACTCAACTATATTCTGGTATAGTATTGTACTGTGCGTGTACAAAGTATAGTTCAGCACTAGTATTCGTTGTGGGAATAGCAATCACCATAATGAAGGTGATAAATGGGTGCAAAGTTATGCTTGTTCTCTTTTTGCGTTTGCCTCAACTTTTTCATAGCTTTGAAAGCTTTCTTTTCACTGGAATGCTGGCCTGAAGAGAGAAATTGTACGTTCCCTGTGTGGAGACTATGCTTTAGGAAGTAAAACAAACAAAACTTAGGAAAATGTTCCAAGGATCTCAGCTAATTGAGAGAGCACGTCAGTACTTATGGCTATGTATCTAGAATTAAAGGACAGAAGGAGTTCTAATAGAAGTAAAGATTGTCTGTTACAGACAGTAAGACTTACTTTATTGCAGAAATGTGGATGAAGACCTTCAAAGTGATTGTGGTAGTAGAACAAATTATTTTGGAAGTGTCTCCTGGATTCTGATAAAGTCACGATCTGCTGCAGGTAAATCCCATCTCTAGTAAATCCTAACACTCTGTTTGGTTTTTTGTTTGCTTAGGGTGAATATTTTGATCAATCACATGTGGCTCTACCAAATGTTTCCAAGTTCTTCTGCCATCAAGCTCTGGAAGAGAGAAAAGCTGCAGAGGCTTTGATGGAGTATCAGCAAGAAAGAGGAGGCCATTACTGTGCTAAAACCATCCAGGTGTGTAGCAAACAAGAAGTTTTCACGCATTTGCAATGAGCTGTAATTATTCTTACTTCTTGCATTATACCGTTGGTACTTCAGATCCCTGCATTCATGCTGTTAGATTTCCCGATACAATTTCCCTGTCATATTAGTGCGCATGCTTTTGTTCTTGATTACAACACCTGGAAGCTGTCAGACATGCAGTCCTAACTCCGTGTGGTTGCTCTTCCAGCCAAAAAGAATATAAACAATGGTCCCCTCTTCCTTACACTCAGCTGGAGACTGCTGTTTCCAGTGTGCTGTGATGGGTAACGTGAGGCTCCTTAACCTGTTTCAATGCTAAAACAGCCAACTTGTCTGCCTTAACACTGAAGCCAGATAGAAGCCTAGAGGGCAGATCTGTTACAGTTCAAGACAGACTTCGAACTGGAGATCTGTCTGACTCAGGTTTCACAGGTACAAAGGAGTAACTCAAAGTTACCAGTAAAAACAATAACAAAATTGTTAAAGGTGTGGATATTCCTCCAACAAGCTTGTATTCTCTTAGTAGTTAATGCAGAATGCTCCCTTTGGACTATCATGCCATTTGGTAAGCTGTAGGGGAAAAAAAAAAGGCATTGCTGCTTTTTAAATCCCTGTCTCTTGAAAAAGTGTTTGGGTTCTGCCACTTACGTGTGTTTACAGCCATCCAACTCAGCAAAAAGTAACAGCTGCTCCAAACTAGGAGGAGTTGTTGCAAAATCCTAACATCTCATATTTAGAGGGCCAGGTAAATTGCAGGGAAACAACACAATATGGTAAGATGAGCTGTTCATCTGTGTAAATGTAATTCTGTCTTTGCTTCTAGAAACCAAACTATGACTACACAGTCGGTCTGGTGAAAGCTCTGGAACTAGCAATGGTACAGTGGAAAACTATGACTCGGTATTTTGAAGAACTTTATGCCATAAGCATTGAAAATGCAGACCCTCATAGTGCAAGCACTATCAAGAAACAATTTATTGGGCCCAAAATCCGGAAGATCAAGCTGATGGGAGATCTTCTGACCAATGCTCGCAGGCTTGATTGTTCCCAAGATGGCAGAAATAGTCTTGGGGATTACTTTATGGACCGGCTGCAGGAGGAGTTCAGAACAGGCATAGAGTTGGAGTCTGGTCAGCAGTGCGGCCCCTGCCCACCTCTCCAGCAGGGTACGGGAGCTGCAGAGGGTTTGAAGCGACCCCAGAAAGATTTTTTCCAGCACAGGAATAACATAGGGCCAATATATGCAACCATCCACTGCACTGCCACGCTGCCACAGTGTAATAATGATGGGATAGGAGCAAAAGTGAAGCAGGGGAGGGAGATAGTTTAATGCTGTGGCTGTTGCAGCTATGGGGCAACTCCTAAAGGCAGACCTGTGAAGAAGGGTGGCCTGGAGACAACAGCCTGGGAGACATGATGCTGTATCACTCTACTGCTTTATACCCTTTCCCTCATCTTTTGAGCCACAGCTCAAAATCCAGCCCATACCATTGTTTTGCTTAAATGATAGCTAGGTTGCTACTTAGCCTATGTTGTCAGCATTAATCAAGTTTTTATCTATGCAATTCTTCCTGGAAACCCAAAGCTTTTAGGCCTCTTCTGTCCTCAATGGTTAATGGGGTTAGTTCGTGCAAATTATTTTTAACAGTATATACAACTCTTATTCAAAACAAACTTTAGTACAAAGTAATTTCTATTTGAGAGAAAAGCTAAAGATTTTTTATATTACTAGATATTTTAGTATGCTACCATAATGTAATGAACTTGTTAAAAGATTTTTTTAAAAAACAGATTTTTGTCTTCTATCAAAATAGCAGCTTAAATAAGTAGTCCAATTCATTTATTTACAGCCCAGCTGTTTCTAGTTGTATGCTTCTCCAAGATGAAGGATGGAAACATTTCCTCAACAGTGGGAACATGACTATGTGCTGTTTTTCACTACATTTACTTGCCTTTTCTCATCCTTAGAAAGCAGATGAGGTAAATCAGGGGTTCACATCTCACGTTCCAAAAGACTCGGACAGTACTTTTAGATACGTGGTTTAACTCTTAGGTTGCCCTGCGTGGAGTCAGGAGTTGGACTCTGTGATCACCAGCATATTATATCATTGCAAGTTCCTTCCACTCGCCTCCTACAAGAGTGCCTCTCTTTCTCAACACGGGCTGGCTACAGGAAGAGGAAGTGGCTAGATCAGCTATGTAGCTTTTTTAAATTTATTTTCATATACCACTTTTTTAGGCATTTGGGTTTTGCTTTGTTGAAACATTCTTACACTTCTCTGTAATAGTGTAAATGATACACCTGTCATGGTTGAAAAATAAATTCAGTTGAATATTAAAAAGTGGCATGTAGCATCTATGTTGTATTCCTCATTTTACAACACAAATCTCTTCTCGAAGAAATTTTTGCATACAAATAAAAAACAGCACTGGTACTTACCTGCTGTGGAGGGAGTAGCACAGATAACATCAGAGACAAAAAAAGTAGACCCCAGAATGAAATAAAGGCTAGAAGACTGTATTAAGGTAAAAACACTGCATGATGAATCATGGTCAGAAAACTCTTGACTTTTATGCACAGCTGCAGTTAATTCCCATTTCAGTAGAACTGCATTAGCCTACTTCATTTCTGGTAGAGTTGCAACACTGGATAGACAATTACAATGCTGATGCTTTCTCAAACTTTCTGTTAATAATGATTTAGTTTTTCAGGGGGAGGGATGGTTAGGGAGGAATCACTGTTAGGAACATGCTAGATTTGTCTGTTGGGGATGGCTGCTCTTGAATACATCAGTAATTTAAAAGATACTTCCATCTGGGCTGGATTCCAACACCCACTCTCACGCTGAGCATACCTTATTCAACAATTAGTTCCACTGACTACAACTCAACATGAGTAAGAGCAATGGAATCCATCCTTCTCAGTATTAAAATATAGCTCACTTAATATGAATTGAGCAAAATGGCCAGTTGAGTTGTAAACTAGTGCCAAATAAAAACAAGTAGCAGAGGCAATGCTAGGCGTGACTTCTACAACAGGCTTCTCCTTTAAGAGCAATTACCTTTCTACAGCATAGGCACAGCTTCCAGCAGTTAACATCTTAAATGAATTTCACAACAAAACAACAACAAAAAAAAACACTTTTCAGTGCAGGACTTACTTGCTGCTCCTTTTTCCCTGAAATAGTGCCATGTGTGTTTCTAAAAGACTTTTACCTTTACCTCTGCAGCCAAGTGTTACCAGCACATTTTCAGACTTCAGGCCTTTTTCTCTCCCTCTTCCAAAATACCTTCTGGACACTCTGCCTGAAAAGACAATTTGTTCATTTCAGGTAAACTCACAATCAGCTATTTTCCCAGTTTATCCTCTGAAAAAGAAACAAGTAAATCAGTAACTGTAGGTAGCTGAAGTTTTCCTTGTCCACTTGTTGCTTGTGCTGTGAGGCACGTCTGCCTATGAGTATCATCTCAGTAAGTTTGTCAGCAATACCTGTCAGTTGTGAAGAGGATGAGCCTCTCCATGCTTTGTAGCATAGGATGTACGATCTGCCTCTGCCTTCTCATCTTCATTTCAACCATACCCTGAGAAACGGAGATGCATGGTGAATGTAGAACACATATTGGGGCAACAACATTTAAAGTAACTATACAGGTTCTCTTCCTCAGCTGACTGTTTGTTCATATACATACTACGAGCTTGCAAAGCAATGTCCAAACCACCCAAACACAAGCTGCACTGCTCAGAGTAGCCATCAGTACCCTATATAACTGCATCGAAATAGGAAGCTCTAGAGAGACCTTATCTTTACTTGAAATTTTGAGTTGCAACCAGAGGCTTCCAAACAGGTGTTGACAATGGCGTATTTCTAAACGCTGCCATAAGCACTACCTATGGTTGTAGGGAAAGGAAGCTTGCTGCTGCCTACTCTCAGAGCAAGGAATTGGCTTACAGTCTCTATGGAGAACATGCCGTCCTTCCTCTTCTCCGCTATGGCAACACAAAATTGAGATGAGCAGCTCAGGATTTTGTGCTTTGTAAGGACTTCTTTCAGGCATACCACAGAAGGCAACATCTTCCTGGACAAACGTGTCTGTGGGCCAAATACTGTAAAGTGAATGTGAGTTTTAGTGGCAGCAGCACGAGGTAAGTCTTCAAAGGCAGCTTCACTGGAAGACCCCTCTGAGCAGAGTTCACCAGCTGCTCATGGCTTCCTCCTGACTTTTTCACTTAAGTGAGTTCATGCACTTAAACATGTTCATGGGCAGTTACAGACAGTCTCTCTTGTATCGCTTGTCCAAGTCCAGCCATTTGTTACCACTTTGCCCAAATTCACCGCTCTGTTTGCAAGTCCGACAATGCTTTTTTCCGGGGTCAAATATAACCTAGAAGCACACTTACAGTGGCAGAATATGCTACTGCATGAGGTAAGTATTAGGAAAATTACCTTTTCCACTAATTAAACTAATGATCTGCAAAGAGTTTGTGTGTTTTGAGTAGGTCACACGGCCAGCACCAAGCCTTGATATTCCAACAGACACATTCAGCGTTACAGCATAAAACTATTTCTCATTTATACTTTTCTGTTATTGTGTAACATTATTTTGCATACAAATTATTTTCCCTTTTAGCTGTTCAGTGAAGATTTAAAGAAAAAAATCTGTTCATTCCTTCTGGATCAAAGAACCTCTATAATAACAGCAGTGTTTCCACAAGCGACTCTGCCTCTCAGAACAGCTGGGAGATACACTTCTAAATGAGTAAGGGTGGTCAATAGCTGATCTCCTGGGGACGTATCATTTTTCAGCACTGGATACAGTGAAAGAACAAACTTGTACAGAGTCCAAAACATCTACCTAAAAAAAAATCTTTGGGGTAACGACAGAACGCGACTAACAGGTCTTATCTTTGTCTGCATTAGAAGACAAACTTAAGTAAGTAGAAAATGGGGGCTGCAGACTGGAAATTTTTTGAACTGAATCGTGCAACAACAAAAGAATCCGCCATGACAACAGCCCATCTGAGAAGTCACAGGCAGGGGACTGTGACTAGATCACCCGTCTGTTTTCTGCTTTTTCAGATTTTCTCAGCCCCTTGCCTCACTTAAAACAGAGCCTTGCCTTTGATTTTAAATGAGCTGGAGTTTCACCAGCATCTATAACTGCAGAACGGAAATTAATTTTAGCCCACGTTACTTTTAAAAAATCCGTAACTAGTTTAGTCATCAAGCTACTGAAATCACGCAGTCGAACTGCTGAAGTACTTCTGTATCACAGAAAGAACCAGACTTCTCAGCTCCAACCACATTCTGAAACGGGCCCTGGTAGCCCCGAGAGACATTTCCAAAGCCATGCCGTTGTTCCCAGGCCCAAACTTCACCGCCTCGCTGCCTAACACAGCAAACTTACCGCAGGAGCCGTCCGGCCGCAGCCCAGCTACACGTGCAGCAGCCCGCTGCCTCGCGAGGGGCAGCCAACCTCTGCGGGGCCTCAGCAGAAGCGCAGAGGGACCCGGCTGAGCTCCTGTGTGAGGAGCCAGGTGCTGACAGGGCGGCCCAGCGCGCATCCCGGATCCGTACCTGGGTCAGTGGCGCCCCGAAAGCGCGGCCACCGAGCCTCGGCGGCTGCCGGTCACTTCTGCCCTCCGGACACGGGCCGGGCCGGCGGTGCCCTCCCCGGGCTGTCAGGGCGGCCGTGCGGAGCGCCGCACCCGGCCCCGGCCCGCTCCGTGCCCCCGCACCCCCTCAGGCGGCCATGTCGCGGCGCCGCCGCCTCCCGCCCGGCTCGGCGCCCCCGGGCGGCCGCCCCCGGCTCTCCACAGCGCCGCCGCCCCCGCGAGGCTCAGCCCCGGCCCCGGCGGCCGCGGGGCGGGCAGGGGAAACGAGCGGAGCGGGCGACACCTGCAGCTGCTGCTCCCCCCCCCCCCCCGGCACGGGCCGGGGCTCCGCGGGGGGCTCCGGCGTCCACGGCCCCCTCCCCGCCCCGCCCCGCCCCGCGCCGTCCCGCCGGGGGGCTCCGGCATAAATACGGCCCCGAGCGGCGTTCCCGGAGCGGTGCGGCTGGGGAGGGGGTCGTCAGCGGCGACAGCTGCAGCCGGCGCCGGTGAGAGGGTCTCCGCCGCTCAAGCAGCCTGCAGGGAGCCCCCCCACTGTCCCCGACCCCCTGGTATCGCCCCCTCACTGCCGCCCCCATGGACTTACTGGGCCCCATGGAGATGACGGAGGGCTCCCTCTGCTCCTTCGCGGCCGCCGACGATTTCTATGACGACCCTTGCTTCAACACATCGGACATGCACTTCTTCGAGGACTTGGACCCCCGGCTGGTGCATGTCGGGGGCCTGCTGAAGCCTGAGGAGCACCCGCACCACCACGGGCACCACCATGGGCACCCGCACGAGGAGGAGCACGTGCGGGCACCCAGCGGGCACCACCAGGCCGGCCGCTGCCTGCTGTGGGCGTGCAAGGCGTGCAAGAGGAAGACCACCAACGCCGACCGCCGTAAGGCCGCCACCATGAGGGAGAGGCGGCGGCTCAGCAAGGTCAACGAGGCCTTCGAGACCCTCAAGCGCTGCACCTCCACCAACCCCAACCAGCGCCTGCCCAAGGTGGAGATCCTTCGCAACGCCATCCGCTATATCGAGAGCCTGCAGGCGCTGCTGCGGGAGCAGGAGGACGTTTACTACCCGGTGCTGGAGCACTACAGCGGGGAGTCAGACGCCTCCAGCCCCCGCTCCAACTGCTCCGATGGCATGGTGAGTGCCCCAGGGAAGACGCCCTGGCACAGAGGCCCCTCGACCTCCATCGTGGGCAGTTACCTCCTTTCCCGTAGCTGCTGGCTTACGTCCTCCCCGGGCAGAAGATGAGGTCCCTTCTCCTGCCTTGAACTCCAGCAGCAAAGGGCAACAGGGTCCCCACGCCAGGCTCTCTAGGAAAAGAAGACAAATCCGTTACACGCCTTTCCCAGGGAAAAAAAACCCTGGGAGAAGTTAGGCAGGTTTCCCTGTGCTGGGGGAGCTCTCAGGGAAGCAGTCCAGGATGGGCACCTGGGAACTCGGTGAGGTCTGAGCCCTCCTCATGCTTCAGAGCTCCTGGGGCACCTCCGTTCTCATCCTCTGCTGTGTCAGTACCGCAAAGGGCAGCAGCGAGGAAGGTCCCCTTGGGTCATGGTAATTACAGGGGAAAACTCACAGGGGAACTGATAAAGAGTCTGGGTATTGTTTTCTGCCATTCATCATGATAAGAAGACAGTCTAAGCAACAGTTGTTGTCTTTCTTGACCTTTTTGAAAAGGGTTCTCCATTTCTCCTCGCACTTCACCTCTCCAAAGACATTGCCCACCAATAGGAAAAAAAAAAAGGCTTTCAGTCCTGTTCCCTCATTACCGGGAGGGGAGAAGGGTTCCAGAGAGGCTATCTCACTGCCTCATCTCTTCACTGAGGCTTGGACTCTGTGCTCGGACGCAGGGGTGGTGGGATGTGGTGCCTGGCATGCGGGACAGCTGCCTGGGATGGGATCGCAAGGGCACTTTCAGACTTGAGATGATTTTCTATTTTTTGGTGAGGATAATCGTCTCCGAGCTGAATATATGGGATTGAGATAGTTGGCAGACAGGAGACAAGATTTACACAAATGACTCCTCCTACAGATACTGCCTTTTATTTTCTTTTCATGGTAGATTAAAGTATGGGAAGCAAATATATTGGTCAAGGACTAGGGGCTTTTTTGTACAAAATGGAACTGGGAAGAGAGACTAAAGCAAATCGAACTGAACAAAGGTAGACTACAGGCTTTTTAAGAGGAACTCATGTTTGGAAAATTCTTCAACAAATAAAAAAAAGATTGGTTCCTCCCTTGGACTCCCTATCGTAAAATGAATGTAGGTATAGGGCAATAACAGGTGAGAATGCTGGAAAACCTCATCTCTCTGTTACAAGTAATGCTGTGGGTTTACCAACAGTGGTAATTTTCCTTTTGGAACAGCTGTGCCACAAAATATTTTGGGGTGATTTTTTTTTTTTTTTTTGGCAGGTTAAGATCTGCCTCTTTCTAAGACACAAACTTGACAGCACCTTAGCCAGGACTCAAATGTTAGGGGATTGAAAATTGGGGACTGAAAGACAAAATAAGATAGTTTGGGGGATTAGAGGAATAAGCTGTCCCCCAACCAGTGATCTCACTCAGATTGCTCTCCTTTCCAGATGGAGTACAGTGGGCCTCCTTGCAGCTCTCGTAGGAGAAACAGCTATGACAGTAGCTACTACACAGAATCACCAAATGGTGAGTATTTGCTCTAACGGCAGTGTGAGAAACACGGTGACAGGGACAGCCAATGCAGCAGCCTCCCCTGTGCCTTCTCCTTCCCTGGTCACTTAGCTGACCCCAGCTGGGCTGAAAAAGGAACCTGCCTTTTCAGCTGCTGATGCTAGTAGAAGCATTGGATTTCCTCTAGATGTATTTGCAAGTATAGGGATATGTTACAGCTGCATTTCCTACGTTGCAAATATAACGTCTGGATAAAAATACATTCCTCTCTGCAACTAATCTTCAGTCTTCAGCCATGTTTTGCATGAAGACTGTTCTAACCAGATATATCACTGACCCAAACTGGAGAAATTGCTGATGGAATTCCAATTTTCCACTCCCTTTTTATGTGCTGAAGTGAATCCCTGGATCCACCCTCCCTGAAAAGTAGCATATTTTGCTTAGGTCTTTTCCATTTTGCAAATTACAATGTCTTTTGTGATAAGTGGCATCCTTCGGTGATACTCATTTCCTTTGAATCTTTATATGCTCACAAACGAGTACTTTCAACCACTTAGCCACTTACTGGGCTTTTATGAAAGAACTACATCCTACTGACACACAGTACTAATTGGATAAACTGATCGTATCTTTGTCTTTAGATCCAAAGCATGGGAAGAGTTCTGTCGTTTCCAGCCTCGATTGCCTCTCAAGCATTGTGGAGAGAATTTCCACAGATAACTCCACATGTCCCATACTGCCTCCAGCTGAAACTGTTGCTGAAGGCAGTCCCTGTTCCCCCCAAGAAGGAGCAAGCCTGAATGATAGCGGAGCCCAAATTCCTTCCCCCACCAACTGCACCCCTCTTCCCCAGGATAGCAGCAGCAGCAACCCTATCTACCAAGTGCTATAAGGGCAGGTCCAGCTGGACTGCACTGAAAGGAAATTGCTCCAATCTGCCAAGCTCTGAGACCTGCCTTCTAAGACTGAAAAGACTTCAAGATTTGTTCCAATTTTAAAGTATCATGCAAAATTCCTTATATAACTTTTCAAACCTGTATTACATCAAGATACACCTAGTTATTTATTGGTTGTTAAACTAAAGTTATTTAATATATCTAGAGATAAAATTGTATACCATGAAATGGCCAATGTTTTATCTGGGCTTTGGAGAATAGGAACCTGGCTCTTGAACGTGGAGGAAAACAGAAATCTACAGCAGCAGTGGCATGACAGATCCTTCCTATTACCCCTTGTTCTGGCCAAAATAAGGTTGTGGACCATTTTTTGTAAAACATTTTGTATAATTGTAAATAAGAGTTGCTTTGGAAAAAAAAAAAAAAAGGAAAAGGAAAAAAAAAACCACAAAATACTAAAAACAACAAAGGAAAAAAATATTTAATGTTGCTTGGTTTGTTGTGCCAAACTTTAACTTTATATATTTATACAATGTGGTTGCCAAGAATGTTTTCAACAGTATTCTAAATAAAGACCCTTATTTATAAAATCTATGGTGTTATCTTGACTTTCATTAGAGCTTCTAGAATTACTAGTGCATTTAGGAGTGGTGTTAAGATCCCTGCCTTGGCAGGGAGAAGATACAGGCCCCGATTCAGCAACGAAATCAAGAACATGCTTCAGCTGCACTACTTTCAATTACTTTGTGTAATGGCATTGCTGAACGGGGGTCTACCTTCTTCATGTAGTATCTTAGCAATTTCTAAACCAAGTCTTACATATTGACGGTCTTCACAAAATAGATTTGTGAAGTAAATAAGCATATTTCTCTTCCTCCCCGCCAAGTTTACAATTACACTGTAGGACTTGAGCTTACAAAGCTGTATCAGACCTACGACTCTCCGTAACTCAGATTCTTCAACATCCATTGCAGCTACCCTAAGTTCAAGCCCTGTGACCGTATTTTGCAGGACCAGTACTACACCCTGAGACAAGTGTTCAGATTTTTCCATTCAGGCTTTAATTTTCAAGTGTTTGTACCGTGTTCGTATCAGGTATTAGAATTTAATTTCAAGTGATTTTCTGTCATAAAGGTCAAAGCATAGATCACAGTTTTCCTCAAGTTCAGGTCAGAATTTAGGCCAAAGAAAGGCAGTTTTAATTTAGATTTGAACTTTATGCATCTCTGGCAACACTACTCCAGGGATTTATTTCTTGTTTAGAGCCTCGCTAAAAATTACCAGTGGGGTATGTTTCATTCAGTATACACACGTAACCTTGCAAGCTTGCCCTGCTCAGGGTTAAGCCTGGAGCAGATTGTCATTGATAAGTAACCAGCAGGGCATATCTGTACATTCAGATGAGAATAACTGGCAGCTACAGTCCATATTCAACAACCTGTTCCTTGTCATATCCCTGTGATTTATGGCTTTTGTTTAAACTTCACAGTAAAACACACAAAACGAGATAGCAGCAGCTCTAAATACTTTGGTGATTATTACAGAGGGTATTTGTGCAGCTCTTACCTCTTAAAAAAAAAGGAAGAAGAGAACAGCTCACCCCTCACTGTGTGTGGTTGTGACCATGGTGGATGACAAACTGGCCCCTCTGAGGCACGGGGCCACTGCGCAGATCGGAGGGGCCTCCGAGGCAGCACTGTCTCCTCTACACCTTTATCGACGTCCAGATCTGTAAAGGTGTCCCATTGACTTCGCTGTGGGCAGAAAACAGTCCAGGCTGTAAGTGTTGAGCTTTCCCCTTTTTCCCCTCTTATTTACCTTCATTTTTCCCTTAAATATAAAAAGGAAATGAACTTGTGAGTGTGCTTGTTCACGCTGTCATGAATCAGGAGCACCTCTGCTAAGGTGAGAAAAATGCCCCATGCTATTTTGATCAAAGCCACTACCCGTAACTTAAAAAACTAAAGAAATACTGCTGGAGCCTCACGGATCAGTCCTTCGCACATAAATTATAACAATTTCTTTGCCTCCAGGAAACAAACAGGCCCACAATGAAAAAAATGCTTGTGAGAAATACCACGACCTTGCCGTCCCCATACTCCAAGCCCAGTAAAAGCATCATGGATTCCAAATTCACAACCACAATAATGGCAACCAAGAAATACTTTTGCCAGCTCAGGGACTAAACAGACTATTTATATGAACTGGCAGCACAAAGCTGCCCGTCTCACTTTGAGACCCCGCTTCTGCAGGACACAATAGGAAGCACCCCCCGTAGAGCTGGCAGGGCACGGCGGACGCAGGGTGCTTGTGCCCAACAATGTACATGCAGTTCCACGTGAAGTCATCTATATTGCATTTCAGTGATTTATTTTAGCAACCCAAGTTTCCACATACTGATGTTAATGTTACAACAGAGAGCAAGCATTTAGCACATCCCAAAATAGCTGGATGGATAAAGATGAAAAAAAATATTCGTAGATTTACTGTTGCAGAACCCATCTTTTTCCCACTGATGTCAGTGAGAGAAGTCCACAGGAGCAAGACCAAAGGGCGTCGATGCTGATAAATACACACTTAGATTACAGCTATATTTATTTTTCAACTTAAGTAAGGAAAACGTACACCCTGTGCAATTTTTTCCCGTCTATTTCTAAGGCAGTATTTTCAAAATAAGCGCCTGAAGTTACTCTCCTCATCTGTGCATCAAGAGGATGGCACGTTGCTGATGGAAGCACAGCCCTGTCCACGTGCAAACGTTTCAAAGTTGGAAAAAATGTGGGTTCTGAGCTTTGCTTCAGTTCCAGCTGCGAGAAGGAACACCAGCAGAGCTGAGGAACAGACACAAGACTGACCCAGGGTTTGCAAACTTTGGTTCTTAAACTGGGCTCCTGAAAATGCATTTCGGGATCATCCCGCAAGGCAAACTGCAGTCTAGCAACACAACTACAGAAGCACACCAGGGTGCACTGCAGACGCACACCAACAGCCTGAAGCCATCGATTTATAGCCTATGGGTTCCGATTCAATACGCTGCAGGATGAAGATTGAAAAAATCGGAATCTGGCCAATGGCACTGATATGCAGAGCTTGGGGAAAACTGCGGAGCACTGTAAACCAGACCTGTCATCTTCCCAGGCTGCCTTGACAAAGCGAGTCAGAGCCAGACCAAATCCGGATGTGAAACTTTCCACTGGATTTTACAACTGTTTGATGCTTCCTACAGAAGGCTACCTCCAGGAAGTCAGATAACTACTACTAATTAAAGGAAATTAGCTGCTCTTCAACATGAAGATAAGTGTGTATCTTAGCAATGTTTGGTTTGATTCGGTAGCTTCAGAAAGCGCTGCTGAAGCTGCATGATGAAACCAGCACTATTTGTTTTATCTTACTCAAACTTACTCAAACTGTTGCAATGGATAAAGAGAGAGGGCATAAATGTGTACGCCAATTCTGTATGCTAAGTGCTTTGGTTTTGAAATTTCATCAGGACATTTACAAATATACAAAAATAAAGGGAACTTTTTTCTATTCTCAGTATTTCACACAACAAAAAAGTGCAGTTAGATATTTTTTTTTTTGTAACAATGCTATTATACACCCTTTCCCAAATTATCATGGAGACTGCTACAGAAATATTCACAAACTAAAAATTCAATTTTAGCTGTAAGGAAAATATTAACTACTGCTGGGATATTTTCCCTTTTTAAAATATTTTATCATCTGTATCCACTAGTAATAAAGCAATATTAAAACTGGCAGTTTTGTACCAGGTGCTGCTCTTTTAAAATTACTTGTCATTTTAAGCACAAGATGAAGACCTTATATCAGACCTTTCTGAATGTGGAAGGAAAAACAGTTTGCATTTTACCGTTCACATTTTGCAGAGATACTTGAAAGTGCAAAACCTGCTCATTTCACATGTAAAAGCAATATTATCATCACCAGGAGAAGCACATCCAAAGGTAAAACAGAGAAGCAACCAGGACACCACCTGCACGTTAAATTATTTCCCTCTTGATTAAAATTATTAATTTGTTCCTTGAAATCAGTGGCCAAGCTTCCAGTAAGAAAATTATAGGCCCAATGCCAAACATCCCAGAGGTCATCTTGGGAGGTATACCTGAGTCCCTCACTAAGCACTACTTACTGCTGCTTCTCTGCTAGCCCTGCCTCAGCCTTTCAAATCCCATTTTTCAGTAAATGTGTTGCACAGCCATGACTTTCTCCCCCTGCTCTATGCAGCTCCCTTCTCAAAAAGTTTGTTGCACAGCTGGGAATGACATTAAGTAGAGACTAGCGGCTCACCACTCAGTATTTGAGATTTCAGGGCTAACAAGGGAGAGAACGAGCCTTAGTGTAACACAGAAGAGCCCCCACATTGTCCCTTCCCACCCAGGTCCCATCAGGAATTAGGAACTTCAGTAACTTTTACTTTCTATATGGGTCTTAACAACATCAACAAGTGTGGTATTTCATACAAGACTCAAGGAATAACCCCGTATTCATCAGTATGCAGGCAAATACTGAGTGTGAAGTGAAGCTTTCCACTATTTATATGAAAATGCATTTAAAATTATGACAAAAAACTAATAACCTGCTTCAGGGAGGTTGTGATCAGTATGAAGGTTTGTTTTGTTTTGTTTTGTTCTGTTTGTTTTTTTTTTTGCTTGGAGTCAGATTCATTTAGAAGTCTGGGTCTCAGCACAGTCAGGTAATGCTGCAAGTGCACGGTTGTAAACTAGGTCTCCCGGCCTTAAGGGACCAGATCGGGAGGTGCTGGATAAAAACCTGCAGCTGTGGAAACCCTCGAAACACCAGTCCCCACTTGGCAGCCTGAACTGACCCTGAGCTATTTTTTTGTCCAACAGCAGCATCTGCTGGATAACTTGCGGACTGCATTTCTTTGTGAGGTCAGCTCTTGGTGAGCTGAATGTTCTGTTTTCTCATATTTTCCTAATGTAGAATGAGTTGGTGGACTGACGGCAAAAATATTTACTGTCTTCAGTCACCATCTGGAGCCCCACACACCAGGAAAATGCCAAGCACTTTGCTACCAAAGAGCCTTCTTGAAAAACAGGAGAAAATTGGAAGGAATAGAAGTTTGTTTTTTATTGATGCACAATATGGGGAAATCAGTCTATTTTCCTTTGGGTATGGCCTGAGCTGTTAGTAATGGTGCTGGGGGAGACAGGTTACTTACCAGAAGGCAGATGAGGCACAGGCACAAGAGCAGATGACAGTGGGCTTGCGATGCCATTCTCTGGTCCTCAGTGGTTCGCAAACCTCGGCATGCGCAGTCACCTCCACCTGAAGTGCAGGGGTAGAACAGGACAAGCTGAGAAACAGCCTTATGTAATATTTGGAAAGAACTACTCAACCTATGCAAGGAAAACATTAGTGTAGAGGTGACATACCTAAAGATCCTTACTTACATACCTTACACCTTGGCCATAAAACATTCCTCTCCTTCACGCTTATGCTTTACTTCTGAATCCTCAAACGAATGCACTTGGCTGACAAAACCCGAATGACTTCTATTTTACCTGTGGCTTAGCTGCACGTTCTGAGAGGATATAAGGGTCCTCTTGGTTCACTGTGTGCAGCGCCCTATGTCTGACTGACTGCGAGCCAGGATGGTTTTTTTATTATGATTATTTATTTATTTTATTTTTATTTAGGAGATGATCCATCACATTTGGGAACAGATGTCCTGCGAGACCTGTGTGTTCAGCTCGTGACCGTTTCCTCACGTGTGGTTCTGTTTGAAATTGGTGGTTTTGACTAGCACTGCGTGGCAGAGCATTACAACCCTGCCATTTGCGAGGAAGACTTTCCATTTTCAGTTGGTTGTTCACAGAAGAGTCAGGGGGCCTGTACAAGTAAAGCAATGCCCTGTCGTTACAACTCTCTCTACTTTGCCTTATGCTACTTGTGGGTTTCCCGAGGCTGCAACTCAGACAATCCATGTGCCTTTTATGCTAATAGGCATATTTTATTCCTACTTGCTGCCACGTGAGTGGAAATGATATTATTGCAATTAATAGGCAACTTGTGCTTTTTGTTTTTCCAGGGCGCTAGAGGGCAGCATTTCTATGGAAAAGAGGAATTGGGTGATTTCTTCGGTGCATACACAATGTATTTCCTTCCTGAACTTGTACCTGTATCGCTTCTTCAATTCCGGTACAGCATTTCACACCACGACAACCGAAGTTAATGTACTGAACTCCTGCCTTGTGTAACTTCATCGTTCTGTGATTCATCGGTTTTACTGGCAACTGGCACTGCCTTGGCACCCTTATCTGTAGGATTTATCACAGCGAGGCCAAATTCATGGCTTGCGAAGATTCCCTTCCATGTGAATAATCACAGCCGTCTATATGGCAAAGTGTCCCTGTGAGCTGAATAAAGGTGGCAAGGATAAAGACTTGTTATAGCTAAGCATTTACACGACAGCTTGTAGATGGAATCGTGTTCTTCAAATAGGCCAGCTAATGCTCCCATTACAAACATAATGCCCCAGAAACACAAACGTATACAGGGAAGAACATGTGTCACACTAGTCATTTCCTTCGTTTTGGAAAGGAAGTGTGGTATGCGCTCAACACAGATGCTCCACGCTCTTGAAGGCGGTCTTCTAGAGAACTAGACACTTGAAATAGCTTGCAGTTTAGAGCCAGCTGCACAAAATGTAGGCCCAAACATGCCTTTCAAAAGCTGCACAAATGCCAATTACATTAAACGATATGAAAAAAGCAACAAAGTAATGTGCCTAATTAACAAAGCTAGAGATGGAGCCAGCCATTTGGTTTGAAGTACTTCCAAGAAAGATGTTAAATCCAATGGCCAGGGCAACTCTGGAAGAAATAAATTAACATGCTGGGTTAACATTTCAAGCTCCGTGGGTGTAAACTGTGTGTGGTGAGGGGAAGCAAAGGTAAAAATATCACAGGGTACTATTTTGTTTGTTTGTTTGCCAAGGACACTTTAGCTTTTGCCATTTATTTATTCTTCACAGTATGCTACAAAATATGCAAGACGACAAAATCATTGGCATTACGTCACTGAATTTCCTAAACTTATCTTTTTGCCACCTGTTCAATCCATCTCAAGGTAAGAGAAACCACTGTTTTGAGTGAATGAATTATGGCATAGGCATATTTGTGAAAAATACATTAGCAGTGTTCTTTTATCACAGAATCACACAGAATCACAGAATTTCTAGGTTGGAAGAGACCTCAAGATCATCGAGTCCAACCTCTGACCTAACACTAACAGTCCCCACTAAACCATATCGCTAAGCTCTACATCTAAACGTCTTTTAAAGACCTCCAGGGATGGGGACTCCACCACTTCCCTGGGCAGCCCGTTCCAATGTCTAAATCTTTAGTACTTTAGTCTTATCTTTATTTTTAGTACTTTAGTACTTATCTTATTTTTAGTACTTTAGTCTTATCTTTAGTACTATGTGCAACCACAGCTTAAAGAAGCCTCTTACCATAGGGTTTCTCTGAGAAATAAGATGGAGTGGTTTGTGCGGCTTTCTCTATTTTTTTGTTTGAAATTGGTTGGAAACAGAAGTGCTGAGGTTTTAACAGGCCAACTGCTGTTCCTACCCCTGCCATCAGACCAGTTCCAAAGAGTGCTTATCAATATGGTGATAAGTGCTATATACATACATACATGCATATATACATAAATAAAAGACAAAACTCACTCACAAGCATTATGGGCCTTTGACTTCAGCCTGGGTGTGGAAGAGGAAGGCACTGTTCTGCTGCCAGCTCTGCCTGGTACACATTCCGAGGAAATGACATCAAGGCTCAGTTCTTCAACATCTCTCTTGCTGTCTTCTGTCATGAGAAAGACATTCAGGTTAAAAAATAAATAAAATGCAAGCTCCTGCTAGCTAAATGCAACCTAGTGAATTGTCCATGTACAAGTAGAACCAAGATTCTATGGACCTCAGGTCTCTTCTGTCTATGAGCAGGAAGGATCATGATTTTCCATTTGAAGCTAGATAAATCTGTTCTAGAGCTCTGTGGTTAGAGATGTACTTTCCCTTCTCACTTTAGAATTACAAAGGTATCAGCGAATGCCCTATGCACAGCTTTGTTCCGCATATTTGTTATGGGTCCCATATCTAAGAACTGACTGATATCTGTCCAGTCCAAAATCACAGATACCAGTCATTCAGTAAGCTCTGCCCATCACAAACTCTCAAGCCGCAGCAAGGCTTGAATCCTTTCCAGAACTCATCTATTGGCAGCTGTTTCTATCTGCTCCTTCTTGAGCGGTTCTGCCCAGTCCCTAGGGAAGAGCAAGAGGACTGTCATTGCCCTGAACTTGCTTGTTGTGAGCTGGTGGCTCATGTTTTACCTGCATATGTTGTCTTGCTTCATCTGCTCTCTGGCCTCTTTTTGCAGTAAGAATTCTGAGTTCTGCTCCTCATGAATGACGAAAAAAAAAAGCTGTTCCTTAGATGTAGATGACAAAACGTTATTCCCTCTTTAAAATACAAATGATAATTATTAAAAAGACAGAAAAGGTTTATCAATTCATTTAATCCTCGTACCTGCTGGGTATGTAGTGATTCCTGCACATTTATTTTGCAGCTGAAGCAACATACTTTTGACACCTCTTTGCTTTGTGGTGACTGAAGGCACATGACCTTCAAGCACTTCATGACCATCGACATTACCTGTGGCTTTCATGTGGCAGGATTTTTTATTTGCTTTATTGTGTTTTGGCGTTTTTTTTTTTTTTTTTTTTTTTGGTACATCATGCAATATAGAAGTTTAAAAAAAAAATCAAACCCCATGTCTACTTCCATGTCTTCAATTTAAGACAAACACCAGTGGCTACATTTCCAGACACGCAGCTGACCCTTTAGAAATCTTGGTTGGTTGAGCAGATGTCCAGGTACTTAAGGATCATTTATTAATTTTTCCCCATCACTATTTATGTACTTGTTAACTTGCTCTCTACAGACTAACATTTATTGGTCAGGGTGAATTAAAAGACTTTTTTTTTTTTAACCAAGTTAATTAGTTTTATATTTTCACTGCTACAGATTTTACTTGACGTTTTGATAGACCATGTCTAGCCTGATTTCCAGTTTGACTAAATGTTCTTCAGACCTCCTGGACCTTTAACATGCATGGCTGAAAACACAAGCCTTTATGCATAAACATCATTTTTTCTTCCAAAGTACCTCTAAATACCTCCCTAAACACAAGACACATTCTGCTGCTCCTACTCAGTCTTTGCTTGGGATGGGGGGGGAAATAGTTGATAGGACAAGCAACGTAACATAACATGGAAATGAAGCTGAAGAAGAATATGTTAGCAATTCAAATGCAATCATCTGGGTTTTGTCCCGACCACTATTGTGCGTAGTTATATATAGGCAAACATCTCCCCCCCCCCCACTCCCCCCCGTGACCGTATAAACATACGTTCAGCAAAACTGGCAGTAATTTCATTGAATTCCCACAGCACCTTTTCTGGGATGTGCTGTTCTTTTGAGCGTACATTTATTTGCTTGGCTTACGTGGTGGTCAAACTGGGCTACAGAAGCACAGCACTACTCTAGCACTTCTGCATGGAGATCTCTTCATCTGCTGAAGGGCTCTTAAGGGAATTACAGCGAGAAAGCAAATAAAAAGCTAAACTACTTCTAAATACATAAAATACCATCTTTTCCTCCACATTTTATTAGGCAGGATGCCTGTAAGCTAGAAAACAGTCCTAAAAGAACCCATAGGAATATATTCTATCTGTAATTAGTCTGAAAAATTACACAAAAGGCAGGCCCTTATTATGGATTTGCACACCGGGTACCCCATTTCTCCCATCCTTTTATAGGAAAACCCATAAGTATGCTCCTGTAGGAGCTCTTGTAGGACAGGCATCCATCCTAGAAGCACAGAAAGATCCACTTTGACACAAGAACAGAGCCCATCTAAGGAAGATCCACTTCTGAATTCTCAGTGGCCAACTCTGAGCATTTTATGCCACCATGATCTTTCTCAGCTTCCTCGTTATTCCCCAGCCCCTTTTATTTCTGGAATACCTAGAGGCAAGGAGTACAACTGCAAAGCCTGGCAGAATCCACAGATGAATCAGACTGAATCAGTAAACAATGACTAAACGCACAGTGTCTTAGGAACAAGCATGCCACTGTGCTTCATAAGCCAAACCATTGAAATACAGGCCTACTGCAGATCTTGTGTATTAGCAGGAATATCTCAGCCACAATCTGTAAGGCTGATACAACCCTTTTGCACCGTCGTTCCTAGAGAATGCTTTCCCAGGTCCTGGGAACTACGGACAGAGCATCCTCCTGCTTCCTGGAGTGCTCAATTACAGCACATCTCAACGAGGGAAGAAGGCTGAGCACAAGCTAATAGAGGTGCCATCCGTTCACTATTAGCACTGATCTAGCTCTCAGCACCTAACTTAACTGGAACAAAAGCCTACTATTTGGCTCAGGAACAAGCCAAAATCAGGCAATCTGCATCCGCAGCAGCTGGCCAGAGATTTGTGACAGAAGGTGGATTTTGCTTTCCATTCGCTCACACTTGCGTTGTATAAATCCTGGTTATTTACTGAAGAAATGCAGCAGATTTCACCCTTAGTGCCAATTATTTAACTAGCATGACTGGAACTATTATACTTTATATCTCTTCATACGCGGCACACAAAGAATTACTTTAACAGGATTAAGCATCATATTTCATGGGACTGGCCACATAAATATTTACAAAGCTAGAGAACAGCAAAGACATCTCAGAGTTATTGATTCATGTCAAATATTGAGAAGCTGGGTTAATCAAGGGATTTAAGCAATGCTTTACACATTTGAGTCAGCATTGTTGAGATTTATTTCAACTATTCTTACCTTTCAACACCAAAAGTTTTACAAACCATTTACAAAGATGAAGATTTACAGGCCGTTTTCCCACCTGCTCATCTGAGAACATTTCAGTCAGTGCTGTAAACTCAGGGTAGGCCAGAGAAATAATAACAGTTGTGGGAAGTGAATCATTCAACAAAATCAAAGCTCTCATTTCAAATAAAAGAAAAAAAGAGAGAAAGAAATGATCTCATCATTTCAATGTATTAGAGAAATAGTCAGCTGGCATGCAAGCATAGGTTTTGTGTAAAATGCAGCATGTTCTCTCCTCTTCAGTCAGAAAGAGACCCTAATTTATTTCTTTGGTGGTTAAATGAAAAAGATATACTTGAGGCACTGAGAACTGCACACCTTGTTCAAGAAAAGACTAGTGCCTCCTGTTCTGTATTCTGTAAATTCTACATGTGAAATATGTATGTCTGTCTCGATGGGATCGCGTCTGTTCCTGTGTGTTCGTGCGCCTGCAAATCAGCTGGGATTTTAAAAACGTCACTGCAGCATTAGGAGAGTTTCATTTTCAGAAAAAAAGCTGACTAGGCCAATCTCAGAAAGGCTTCAAGGACCTTCAATGACTCTCCAAAACAGATCACCTATAAATAAAATAAAGCCAAATCGCTAGCCACTTTTGAAACTCTCGCAGTAGTACATGGTAGGAGCTACATCGATCAGCTCTATGTGCACGCGTTTATTCTTTTAGGCATGTAAATTCAGAGACTTCAGGATTACTTCACCCGGCTCCTCGTAACACATACTTAGCAGCTTCCATAAGCATGTTTTCGTTATGCGCTGACATGAATCTTCCAATACTGTAAGTTGAATTTCCCTTGTCACCAGCAGCTTGTTTTGCTGGATCTCGCCTAGATCAGCAAGACAAAGACAGAGACAAACCTATACCCTTCACAGAAATACACTTCGTAATGAAGCGACACATCAGCTAAGCTTATTTCGGTTACTTAAAGTAGATTCTCCCTTGATTTCTTGAGGAACAATCATTTCTGTTTTGGGGAATGCTCAAAGATAAATCCTGACACTTTTACTACAGCCTTGACTAAAGTACATCTAGAAAAGGATACCATTCCTGATCAACCCATATGCTTCAAGAGAAGCACAGGGCCTGGCCCGGTCCAGCTACGTGCTGGATTCAAACAGGCGCTGGGTGTAAGACAGCCATTTGCAGCACTTGCTGCCCTTCTTGCCAAGAAGGAAGGAGCAATCTTCTCTTTCCCTACCAGTCTGAAAACCATCTGAGCCCTTCTGCAAGCAACAGAACGCTCCTTGTTTGTGCGTGCAAACCCGATCATATTTACTCAGTTTCACCTCCCATAACCAAATGGATCCAGGTGGGAATTTCTCTGAGTTAACGATACGAGTAAAGACCAATGACAATCTCTAACGTAAGGCAATACTACTTTCATTTTTTTTCCCAGAACAATTTCCATTTATCTCGTAGTTTGATACCTTTCTATGCAATGCTGATGTTTCTACACTGGCACTCTTTCTGAAGGATCCTAGAGGGGTCTGCAAAACAAAGCCAGCCTTCGCTCACAATCAAACACAGCCCAGGACGAACGGATGGAGAACAAAATGCAATCCAGCAGGCGCAGCGCAGCAAACGTTGCTCATCTCACAGCAAAGCCATGCAATGGTTGAAGAACATGGATGAATATGAAGTCCGTATTGAAGCAAAACCTGGGTAATTAGGGAGAAAAAAAATAGCTGGATAAGTATACAGGAACTAGCAGTCAATCTATCCAGCTTCTATTCCCGTGGCTACTCTCCCTAAAAGCAGCATGACTTCCTTGAACTGGGCTTTGTGCTACACAGCCCTTCAGGCATGCGGCACCTCTACAGCTCCCTCAGCCAACGTCAAGCCCCAATCAATTATTTTCTCCTTCATTCTCATTCTTTCCATGGAACGCTTTCATCCAGCTATTGACCGTCCAAAGGGGTAAATCTAACCTTTCAGAAAAGTAATGTCATCTCTGTGAGTGCAGCTTTGTTTTTAAATGAGTTTCAAGGACAGAGCGAGTACATTGCATGTTCAAGTACATCACAGCTTTACATTTGAAGACCTCAAACCAAACGATTTACAAGGATCAATATTAACAGAGCAATTCACAGCATGCTGTAATCTAGAACTGATGCAGAACTGCATAGAAATACTGTTGAGTTGTCATGAATTTAATACAAAACAGCATATATTGAATTACAGCGTTAGCACTACAAAACTGGTATTCCAACCCTGTCTGCCTTTTGTTTTGAGATTACAACTCTTACAAATAAATCTCTCCCTCTCAGCTTCAAAACATTTTCAATGTGCTCTCCAACTGTATTCAGAGATGCACATAAAGTCACGAGTTTTCTAAACGTCTCTTTTCCCTCTTTATTTTATTTTTTTTTTGCTTTTCTTAGAAGAGTCAACAAGTTTTGTAAGAACCCTTTTGTCTGAATATAAACTGGTTGATGTACTCAGACTCAGCAAGCTTAAATTTCAAGAGCTGGTGCTTCATTGGTAGTTACCATTGTTGGTCTCCTTGTCGGGTACCTCAGGGAACGAAGAGGCTAAAGAGACGTGCAGAATGAGGTGCTCTTGTTATACTAGCAAAGCACCAGAGCATAAAGCAAAGCTTCCTTGCATGCTTTCCGTGCCTATACAACGCTCTGTGATGTTGATCTGCGAATCCAGCATCTTCCTTAAGCGGTAAGATGACTTCATAAGAAAAGAAAAAAACGTTCAAAGGTTATTAGGTTTAGGTGTATTAGGGAACGCATGCTCAGTCACGCCCCACCCCCTAAAATGAGAGGCAAAATCCCTTGGAGTTCAGATTAGAAATCAGTGAGCTTCTCAACCACAGCACTAAGTAAAGAGCAGGGGATTTAGAAACAAGCAGCACACAAATCTACAAGCTAAGTTTTTCTATGCGGACAGAATTTAGGCTTCTGTCTGAAAGACAACCTACCTTTCATTGTATACTGTTACCCTGCGGATGCTGAAGCATAGGGCAACAGAGGTGATGCCAGGACACCAGACACAGAGGCGAAAGAAGGACTTACTCTTCCCGTGTCATCAGAACACAGGAGGCAGGGGGGTGACCTAACACAAAGGATAACATTCACAAGGGGACTGACTCTTTTTTTCTGTTATGCAGGAGTTTAAACGATGAAACAGACTGATGTCTCAAGGCTGCATTTCCACTGTCACCGCTAAAAGTGTTGATTTAGAAGAACAGCAAAGATTGTAGGCACTCCAAAGGACTTTAATAGGACTGCTCCAACTGCATCTATACTCTCCTGGGTAGCAGCTGTGCAACTCTGGCCTCTCAGAAGGCTCCCACACTGAAAAACCTTTCTACGCTCCACAGCATTTTTTTTTCTCCTCCTTTAGCCAGGCTTTGGTCAGCCACAGCTCAAGGCAGATAGATCATCAAAATCCCTCCCCAGAATCAACTTGGGAAATAAAATGTAATTCCAAGGCCAACAGCTTTTAATGCATTTTGAGACTTTCTGATGACATTACCGGAATCCTTTCCCAGACTGTGAAACATTTGAACAACCTACCAAATCTGTGCCTCCCGCTCAGGTCTCCCACCACTCTTAAAACTTCGTTAGTTCTTTTTTGACAAGCAAAACTTCGTAATGTAACTATTAAACTTTAAATGACAAGAGTTATCGGGGGAAAAACTAGGTAATTCCTGGACACGCCCATCCAGCTTCATATGAAGACCTCCCTGTTTAACTTCTCTTTCCTGGATGGAGAAGATACCCATCAGGGAGGTACAAAGAGGACTGCTCTCAGGTCAGTGACAAGGGATGTAAACTTCTACTCTTTCGTTCATTTCACTCTTTCGTTAGCTTCACCACAGTGGAGCTGTACAGGTGATCAAACACATGGCCCTGCCTCTACCCATTCCTGTACTGTCTGTAACGCAGGGCTGGACGCACAGAGCAGACGGACAGCTAGTTGGAAACTGGAAAGACTGAACATGTACATGCCTGACGGGGACACAGTTACACAGATGTTCACCCCAAGCACACAGTGGGCTACAGAATCTCATTAAGGCCTTAAAAATCACTGCAGAGTAAGGGGAGACCCTTCAGCATCCCAGCAGCTGAAGACGGAGCCTTGTGGTTTGAGCCAGAATAAATGGTTATAACGTGGGTTATCTTTCAGTGGGACTAGAGGGGCAGAAGTGCTGCTACACAGTTTGGGATTAAATGAACCTCTGGGGAAAAAAAATTGCCCCTAAATTGGAGTATCTTTGAAAACAATAAGGTTTGCTTTATCTATTGTAGTTCAAATATTTCCATTTGAAAAGGATGTTTATTAATTCTTTATTTTTACAGAATTTTATTTCACTACAGGGCAGCCTGGAATGAAAACTTGGATGATACACAGCACCTACTGGACTGAATTAAAACATTCGTTTTACATATTATCAACTAGGTAGTAGTCGATTTATCAACTGTCACTAATTAATTAAGTTAAAATCATGTTATAATCTACAGTGCAAAGCATTCTTTGCATTTTAGTAGGTAGATATTTTCTGCTACGTACCTTATTTAATAAAGATCTTATTTCCTAATAGTTTCCTTCTTAATCTTCAATAAAATCCTGGAAAATTATGTTCTCTTTTCGTTTTCCACATCAAAATAATGTGCAAGCTTATTTTTCCAATTTATATTTCTAAGACAGCTTCTTATTGCAGTGGCTACATGGCTCCAGATCCCTCAGCTCCCCCTCACCCATTAATCTCTGAATTGGCGCCTGCGCGCGAATCTTTTGCAGGAGGCAGCTCTCGGTGGCTGCCAGCTCTCCTTTCCCAATTACAGCCATTGTACCTTCAAAGAAACCTCACAGGTCGCTTTAGGGCAGCCTCTCCACCTGAGCTCATGACAACGGCCTTTAAGCAAACCTTCCACGTTTTAACACGTACCTTCAGGCCACTTCTGCGGTCCTGGACCAGCCTCCCACAGACACCCAGGCTAGAAGGGAAAACGAAGTGACAGAAGCTGCAAGAAATGCCTTTCATCCCCTGAGATCTCCGTACTGAAATTCCTAAAGAGGAATCACCGATGGGGGATAAGGTAGCATGGAAGGCAAGAGCTAATGAGCTGGAAGGGAGCCCCTACAGCTGTGGATGTGCCACCAGCCGGGGATGCACAGATCCTCCCTCCTGGGTTAACCTCTGTAACTCCCAGAGCCTGCCCTGTGGTGCGTCCCCATGGATCCCTAGATCTGTTGCTGTGAAAGATGGTAACTTAGGGCAATTATAAAATCTCAGTGTGATTTTTTCTCGTCAATGAGTTATCATCCCCTTTTCCTTTCTTAATTCTGGGTCAGGTTTACAGACCCGCCATCTTCTTGCTTTTTGCCTTCTTTCTGGCAGTTCTCAAGCCTTTCAGATAACTTTTCTGTCTCCCTTTGAGGCCCAACCTAACCATCTTCACAGAATCATCTAGGTTGGAAGAGACCTCCAAGATCATCGAGTCCAACCTCTGACCTAACACTAACAGTCCTCCACTAAACCATATCCCTAAGCTCTACATCTAAACGTCTTTTAAAGACCTCCAGGGATGGTGACTCCACCACTTCCCTGGGCAGCCCATTCCAGTGTCTAACAACCCTTTTGGTAAAGAAGTTCTTCCTAATATCCAACCTAAAACTCCCCTAGCACAACTTTAGCCCATTCCCTCTCGTCCTGTCACCAGGCACGTGGAAGAACAGACCAACCCTCACCTCGCTACAGCCTCCCTTGAGGTACCTGTAGAGAGCGATAAGGTCGCCCCTGAGCCTCCTTTTCTCCAGGCTGAACAAGCCCAGCTCCCTCAGCCGCTCCTCATAGGACTTGTTCTCCAGACCCCTCACCAGCTTCGTCGCCCTTCTCTAGACTCACTCCAGCACCTCGACGTCCTTCCTGTAGTGAGGGGCCCAAAACTGAACACAGCACTCGAGGTGCGGCCTCACCAGAGCCGAGTACAGGGGGACGATCACTTCCCTAGCCCCAGCCTGTCCTCTCCTGTCAAACATCACAGCGTTCTGCACACCGGGCTGGGCCAGATGAAGATCTTTTCTAGCTTTAACGATTCCACGACTCCTCAAGGCACACCCTGCAATCAGACGCCGCTCCGGCTCACCCACTTGCTGTGCCACCACTCTCCAGCCCGCCCCCAGCGAGCCCACTCCTCCCGTGACGCCGACGGGGCCCACGCCGCGCTTCTCTCCCTTCCACGCGGCCACCCCGCCGCCGCCTCCCCCCGCGGGGCCGAGGCCAGCCCCCCCCCCCCGGCGTGAGGCCTTCCCGCGGCGCTAGGACCCGGCGGGGCGGCGGCGGGGCGGCGGCGGGGCGCCTGCGCGGCTCGGGCGGGCGGCAGCGGGCGGGCAGCTCGGAGCCGCCCGGCAGCGGCGGCAGCGGGAGGAGCCGCGGGTGCCCGCCGCCCGGCCCCGCTCTCCGTCCGGCGCGGCGGAGCAGGCGCTGTCCCTTCAGCACCTCCGGGCGCCCCCCGCCGCCGCCGCCGCCGCGGTGCCGGGGAAGGGCGCGGGCAGATCCCCGCCGGGCCCCAGCCGCCCGCTCCCCGGCAGCACCTGGGGGCAGCGCCGCCGCCGCGATTCTCCTCTTTTTTATTATTTTTTTTCCTCCCCTTTCTTCCTTTTTTTTTTTTTTTTTTTTTTTCCTCCTATGTTTTTGGCCGCGGCCAACCAGCGAAGGGCCCTCCCCCTCCGGCACGGCCCCACTGCTCCCCAGCCTCCGCAGCGGCCGCGCTCCCGGAGCATGTCCCCCCCTGCCCCTGCCCCTGCCCCTGCCCCTGCCTTCCCCGCCGCCACGCCGCCCTGAGCCGGGCAGCAGCGGCAGCCCCCGGCCCCGGGAGCGGAGCCGGCCCCGCAGCCGTCCCCTCGCGGGCTCGCTGCCTGCCGTGCTTGCTCGGATGCGTCTGCGACATGCCTGAGAAGAGACGAGATGGGCCAGGGCGACGAGAGCGACCGCATTGTGATCAACGTGGGAGGGACTAGGCACCAGACTTACCGCAGCACCCTCCGCACCCTGCCCGGCACTCGGCTGGCCTGGATCGCCGAGCCCGATGCCCACAGCCACTTCGACTATGACCCCCGCACGGATGAGTTTTTCTTCGACCGCCACCCGGGCGTCTTCGCCCACATCCTGAATTACTACCGCACGGGCAAGCTGCACTGCCCCGCCGACGTGTGCGGGCCCCTGTACGAGGAGGAGCTGGCCTTCTGGGGCATCGATGAGACCGACGTGGAGCCCTGCTGCTGGATGACCTACCGGCAGCACCGCGACGCCGAAGAGGCCCTGGACAGCTTCGGCGGGGCGCCCCTGGATAGCAGCGCCGAGGACGGCGACGTCGATGGCACCGGAGACTCCGGTGACGGGGAAGAGGAGCTGGAGATGACAAAACGCCTGGCGCTCAGCGACTCCCCTGATGGGAGGTCCGGGGGCTTCTGGCGGCGGTGGCAGCCCCGCATCTGGGCGCTCTTCGAGGACCCCTACTCCTCCAGATATGCAAGGGTAAGCTCTGCTGCCAGCAGCGCCCTCCTCGAAACACCCCGGCACCCTTCAGCCCCTCTCCCTGCCCAGGTCACCGGGCAGGACAGGCACCCACAGCGGGGTGGGGGGTCACATAGAAAGAGGTGGGGGCTGTGGGGACATGACCCACACTCTCGAGCGGGTCCCGTGCACGGGGCACGCAGGTGGACACCGTGGCATGAGCTCGCGTACTCACGTGGGGGCTGCCGAGGCCCGTATTCTCCAGCGGGCTCCTAAAAACCCACAGGCTGGGGCAGGGACCCATTCACAGGCCAGGCACTCCTGCGGGAGAAGGGAGATTGCATTATTGCAGGTAATTTCCCTCCACGCACAGGTTTTTTCAGTCAGTTTACATGCCTGTAAGGAGAGGCACCTTGGTCCAGCCCTCTTGTGAGCTACCAGCTCTCTCGCCTTCACGAGATGGAAAAAGGATCACGGGAGCAGGCAGTCCCTGTGGGACCGGGGGATTTGGAGAGTTTCTTAGCCTGGACTGGAAAGGCAGTCTGTTCTCATACGTACCGTGTTAAATATTTATGATCCTGCTGCTCTGAGAATGGATAATTCAGCCGCTCACTTACCTCCCTACTCTGTCTTTTTCCCTTGTGGGAAATGCAAAGTATTAATCAGAGGAGAGGGTTCATTCATGTAGAAGGGACACTGTTAGACAGGTTTCTTGCCTGGCTGCTGAAGGACAACTCCTCCCTCTCGGTGCCTGCAGTTTGGGGAAGGGGAGCGCACACTGGTGCAGTTCCCAGCATAGCTGTGAATAAAGATGGTCTTAAACAGGCACCCAACGCCTCTCAGTCGGTGCCTGCGGTGCTGTTACCTATGAGGATAGTGACATTAGGGCCTGATTCTGCAAGGGAAGGTTCAAGGTAAGGAAAACATTCACTTCGGGAGCAACGGCAGGGTTAAGCCCCAAGGCATCTGTTTTGATAAGCAGGAAAAATAGGTGAAGGATAGTGCCTTCACAAAGAAATTGGCTTGGGTAAGCATTGCTCTGCTCTTAAACGTACCTTGCAAAGGCAGAGAGCTGCTGCCAGCCCTCGGGAGGGATGGCCAGTGCTTTGGTGGGGGAGGACGAGTTCCTGAGGACGATCAAAGGCGCGAGATCAAATTAAGGAGCAAATTGGATGGATGGAGGAAAGCTGTGGAAAGGCAGGGAGCAGAGACAGGGAAGCTGGTTGCGTATGAATGGGTGGTGAAACTGGCTGCTGGAGACTTTTGGGCTGAGCAGAGATCTCCAGCAGGGAGCCGCCAGGTCTGCAGACTGAATGAATGGGAAAACTGGAGCAGAGCCTGGAGTTACATCTTGGTGCGTTTCTAAAGATTCTTGTTTGCATACCCTTTGGAGACTTCCTCCCCGAACAAAGAAGTTAATATTTTAAATGAATTCCTTTAAACAGCATGGAGGATAAAGGAATAATAAAATATTTACCACAACATGAAAGGATGATGTTGTTGAACTGCAGCTTTCAAATCCCCGATTTCTGCCAAGGGAATATGGAAACAGAGAGGGAAGGCTGGAGGGTATCCTTCAAAAGGCTTAGTTAGCTTCCTTTAATCAAGCCCAACATTAGCAGGCATTGATTTGAATAGCAGATCTCTCTGGTGGCCAGGAATCTGTTGGTAGAACACATCTCAGGTCAAAGCAGTGTGCTTGTCCAGAATGCTGTGATCCAGAGGCCAAACGCATAAAGCTGCCCCAACAAGAAAAGCTACAAACAGATGAGAGGTGAAAACACTGTTTTTCTTGGAAACATTCTGATATTTTAGGTTGGAAGGCAAAATATATAACCAATATTAAGGGTCTATGATGTACATGCTGGAATTCTAGCAGGAAAAAAAAAATCCATTTCCTAATTCCTTGGGGGTATTTCCATTTAGGAATAGGCATTTTACGGAGACTTTTCTTTTTTTTTTTTTTTTTTTTTTTTCCTAGTGGTTATTATACCATTTATTCACAGTTACATGTGCATGCCTGGTAGAATTCAACCCCTGATTTACCTTTAACTTGCTCATTTTTAAAGGACTGTTAAATCAGGGAAACATGATTTCTGAAGTTAAGTGTATACTGAATATTTCATGGGTTAAATGCCATTCCTTAACTCGTATCTATGGAGACACAGGCCGTATGCATTAATATTTTGCATGAAGGAAGATGGCTTTCATCATCAACACATGCACACACTGTCCATTAAGGAGGCATTAAAAGACACTTAACATTTTCTAATAAAAGCCGTATGTTATGGTTATGGATGTAAAAAGAGATGGGAGTTTGATTTATGCTTCTCTAACCTAATGACAGACACTGCAAAAAGATCTCCAACTCACAATTGCTAATTTATAGTAAAATAATTGACAGCATCATTAACAGGTGAATGGTATATTAAAGCAATTCTTAGCAAAGTATAGTCAGGCAACAAATCCACCCTTCCCTCCCTTAGAATCGCGTATGCTACTTTCAATCACCGACTATTCCAGTCAGGCAAAAATTTAAATTCACTGCCATTTTGCCAAGTATTTGCATCACAAAATTTCTCAGCCTAATGGGATCTTAGACTTGCACTAATGGCTGTTATATATGTTTGGTGTATATATTTGACACCCAAATGTATTCCAAAGCAACATCTTAGTATACACATCGGTTTACATAACCTTTATACTGTTACGCTCGAGCAAGTGCAAGGGATATGGCATAGGAACACAGCTGCAGATCTGAACAAAGCAAGATTTCCCTGGACTATATCTGGTACAGGAATGCAGTGAACGATCCAGGACGGTTTAAGGAAGGCTCAGCATTTACTCCAGTGTAACCATTCCTGGAGCCTTTCCGTGAGCACTGTTTACAAACACAAGCCCTTTGACTACCTACCAGCACCTAACCCGTACTAACTGGTATCTGATCTCATTGCAGATCTCACCGTAGGTGGCCAGGGGAGAAAGAAGGGAAGAGCACTTGTGTATTTCAGGCAAGATCAGCAACCTGCAAATTTGCTCTGTTTATAAACTTACTTTGACCAAGCATAAGATCCCAGTTACTACTTGTTTGTTGTTAGATGCAGCGTAGTTAACAGTTGCCTGTTAAAACAATCGAGGCCAGGTTTAATTACATTCAAGGTTTCTAAATACTAATTTCTTGCATAATGCAATTCATTCTGAGAGGTCAAACACTTTGCATGGTCTTCTAAATCTGAAGAAAAGGTAGCTTGTTTCAAATCACACCTTGCCTTAGACACCTACCTGAATGAAGTAAAGAGGTCTTGCAATTCTCCATAGCACAAGGCATCCCATTTGGGAAATGGAGGCAAAGTCTGGTACCCGGAGGTCTGAACAGAGTAGCAGATGAGGTGGTAGGAAAGGGCAGCTTCACAGAGATAACGGGTGCGCATGCAGGCCGGCAGCCATCCGGGTGGATTTGTAAAAGCATCTCCTCAGGCAGCTCAAACATCACCACACACTGACGGGTACTGGGCACCTAAACCAGTGGGATGCTTCTCTAAAGCTTATCAGGACCTTTTGCACATCTGTGGGCACCTCTGTAAATGTATCTTTCCTAAGTATAGACAAAGGGAAAAATCTCCTCAGAGTTGCACAGACAGCCTAAAGCAGCATATCTGGGAGTTAGGTTGTCCCCACGTTCTGCACTCATCAGACCTCACAGGCCTCTGTGCGCTCACCGTGGGTGAAAAATACTTTCCTAGCACCTCATCTCCTTCAGTTTTCTGTCTGGCCATGCTGTTCTAACACAAGCCAAGCTCCCACCGACTTCCCAGAGCACGTGGCCTGCAGGTGTCTAACATCCTTGCCCCCTTCCTTCTCCTCCTCGTCCCCAGCGGGGTAGGGTTGTGGTTGTGTTGGTTCACAGCCGCCAGGTCAGTCAGGCTTTTGGCACCTGGAGCTCTCAGCTGAGCTCCTATGTGAGAACTCATGTTCACATTGGACAGTTAGGCTTCATTAAGGAGCCCTAAGGAAAGCTTTTGGAGTCCTTCTAAATCAACATTTTTTACTGTTTTTAAATAAAAGCTGGTTGAGGTCCCATGGAAAGTCCCCAACAGCTTGACTTGCCATCCTGGCCCATGCTGTACAGCCCTGATCTGGAAGAGGAAGGGCTCATGGCAAGACTCACCCACCCATCCCGCCTGTTGTCCCGTGCCACCCCGCAGAAGGATCGGCTTTCCTCAGCAGGTGACTCTGGAGAGGCGAGTTTTGGTCACGAGGAAGGAGACACTGTAAAGACTAGAAGGGAAGAGACAAGGAAAAGGGATTTCTTTCTGCTTTCTTTTGTACGTTCAGGAGCCCTTCAACCCTGCTGTGTTCATTTAAGCTAGTTTTTCTCTACATAAAATGCATCCTGTAGGAATGGGAAGGCTTACGGGATCCTAACTCCTGATAACCGTACTGTCGTGGGGCTTAGAGTCTTGGGAGACTTCTGCTCAGTCTTTAGCCTGCTGGGTAGAGCTCAGGACCCAGTGAAATCACCCGGGCAGGTGCAGATAGGCATCGACCCTCACAAAGAGGGCTTGTCTCATGCAGGACGTGCTCAGCACAGGAATGCTCCTCGGACAGGCATCTCGGGGCGCTCCTGCTACCCGTGAGCAGACAGGGAGGAGGAGGTAGAGGAGGACAGGGGCCCCACACGCATCCCCTACCCACAGGGGCCCTTCTCCCCGCAGGGGGATTGTGTGGAGCTGCTCTCCCACCTCGGGCCTTTGAGCGAGGTCTCCCCTGCAGAGGCATGGCTAATCTGGCACTGAAGCTGGCTGCAGTAATTCTCACCACATACGCTGACAATTAACTGGAGAGCCTAATTTTAACTGCATGCTGCATTACAGCTCTGGAAAAATGAGAATCCTTCTACATTAAATGAAGTTTCCCCAGCACTTGTAGTATAATGGAATTACAGACAGACATCTATTAACCACCATTCTGTCATTCATTATTAACGTAGCTCCTAAAATCCCATCTTATTCCTATTTTCTCCCACCAAGAGACACGTTAGTGCAAATCCTTACATAACCCATTAGTAAGCACAGTCTCGGCTCCTCTGCCTGCTGTCCAAAGCAGCCTTTGCAATCCCAGCTGGAAAGCGTTGGCCACGGCCCAGCTTCTGTCTGTGCTGAGTTAGCCAAGGTGGGAGCAGGCACGCTCACAAATACCTCCTGTGAACTGTCCCTCTGGCTTCAGAAGTAATAAATTTTAAAGCTACCACCAAGGGAAAAAAAAAAAAAAAAAAAAGGAAGAAAGAAACAAGAAAACAAAACTGATCTTAGCAACCGTGCAGAACCATAACTTCATTGGGTCGAGCCGTTCAGGAGCACATAGGAAGAGGGGATGTCTGCCCAGAAAATCTGACAGTCTCTTTGAAGCCACAACCTCACAGGAAGATCAGAGGGATGATGTTACCCACCTGACAAAGCTATGGCTGCGCAGCACAGACTTAGCAGTTTTAATTCATGGAAGGGTGTTTAATCCATTTGCCCATTTCCAATTTTATTTCTATTATTTTAAAACCTTTAAAAAGAACAGCATCTGTTGCCATTTGCCATTTTCATATATATATATATATATATATATATATATTTAATCTTACTTAATTTTAATGTTTCTAGGTTACAAAATTTACTTGATTTAGCCAAGGCTGTGATTGTATGGATCATACCATCATATGCATACACATATATATGCCTTCCTATCACCAGCACCTCCTACGAGGCTGAGTGGGATTTCCATATGAAGAAGGACTTCAAAATTAAATCATCCCAAAATACTTCTAAAAATGTAACCTTGGTGCCACTGAAATCAGTATGAATTTAGCTTAGGTTTCGGGATGATATTTGGTCTCTTCTCTCTTTAAATCCATCCCTATATGCCTTCAGTTATTTTCTTTGCCCTTCCCCTGACATTTGCTATTTTGGTTCTGGTTAGGGAAAAAAAACAAGGCAACAAATACTGGTGTTCTGTGTTGGTGCATCGTGAGACAAAGGATACAGTGACCCATGATATTTTTATTTTAGAACTGATCAAAAATGGGATACATTAGACTGTACCTAGGAAAATTATTTTTCCAATGTGTTTTTCCTTCTTTTGTACAGTCTAGTACTTACTGGTACTCATCTTCCTTATTTTTAAAAATACCAGAGTGCTCTGTGTATGTTTATGGTACTACCTTAGTATAGTCTATACATATTGCCTTTCTTTTAACATAAGGAGAAATGGTAGCAAACCAGCAATCGAGGGTCCAGCCTTACTGTTACTGAAATTCCCTGCCAAAAATTACCAGCACCTTCAAGGATAGAAAAGAGTTTTCCTGCAGTACGGTTCAGGATAACAGATTAATTGCAGCATAGGGCTTTTTTTAAAAAATATACACATTGCATGTTTCTGTTCCAAAGCACTGAGGTGCAATAGATCTTAGCAACTTATTAGGAACATACATATTCGAATGTATATTTTCATAACCAGAGACCTGAGCACGTTGCATCAAAACACAGAGCTCTAATGCTGGCAGAGCTCTTCACGATCTTAGTGGCATTTTTCACTGCAAAGGACTACAGAATACATCCCCATTCAAACCACATGACTTCAATTAACGTTCAATCAAATCATATCCAAGTGCTGTATTTCATAATAAAAAGGGCAAGCTGGGGTATGCAGATTGAAAAATTGAGCCCTAATTGATAATCGTGTAAGCAAGCCCTTCTCATGCAGATACTGATGGCAAAGCTGAGTTTCCATTTTATATAGGCTTGTTTTTATGAAATGCAGTGCATTCTTGTGGGATCACACTAACAGAACAGCCATTTTGAGATCTTTGCAACTGTATTTCAATTAGCTTAGTTACTACATGCTGAATTTGATCTGAGGAAAGAACAGCATTAGAAGGCTGACTTGGCTTTCTCTGCTGAATGTTGCATTACATAAATACGTGATTCACTCCAAACAGTACTCGGGAGGCACGGTGTTAGCATCAGATGAAATCAGAGAAATCTATGGAGAACCACCCCCTCCCTGCAGAATATTTCCCAAATAATTTTTACATCTCTCTCCTGTGCTCAGTAAGGACCCAGATTTTGCTGTCTTCACTCCTCTCCTAGTGATCCCTTACTCCAGGAACATCCCCGTTTCCTCCAGGCTGAGCACAAGGTGCTGCCTGACATGGGTAAAGGTGAAAGGACCAGGCCCAAATTGATTTTTATTCCTTTCAGATATGATTTATAAGATATAATTGGGGGCTCTAATAAATCACGCTATAAAAATGAAGAATAAGTCTGAGTCTAAGGCTTTTTACAGTGATTGCTTATGATGTAAGACCCTTTAATGACAGCAAGTTAAAATTGCATTGTAATGGCCCTTTGTAAATGCAATAAATCTCTGCTTTCAGGGCGCTGCGGACAGCCAGCGATGTGTGTGCTGCACATGATCCACCAGCACAGGCACTCGCTGCTGGCACACTCTTATGTAATTATGTTGATACTTGAGGAGCAGCAGCAAACCTCAGCAGCGCTAGGTTTACACTGAGAAAATGGTCAGGACCATCACGGTGTCGTGAAAGCATGGAACAGCATAAAATACCTGGCTTTGTATTGGGAAAATTTGGGAAGAATATCCCTTCAAAAAAGCAGGACGACGTATTATTGCTTTTAAATAACAAAAGGCAAAAGCCTGTTCCTACTGAGTCTTACAATTTCCCAGAGACAAATACAAGACAGCACAGGCATTTTGGTCTGCGCAACCAACCTGAATACATCTTATTTTCTTAGTTTCCTGGCTGATCTTCTCAGCATCCGCACACACAAATCAAAACATGCACAGAAATACACCAACAGATTAACAGCTCCTTGTTTCAGCTGCAGCAGGATCCCTCATTCTGCCCACCTTTGCCCTCTAAAAAACACATTTGAAGCATTACCTGTGTTTCCCTATTGAAATACAGAAAGATCTAGTCGGTTCAGGTTGCCTATGACTTCACATGCCTCAGAAATTCTGCTGCAGGTTTCACTTTGAAATTTCATCCCAATGACCCTACCCTATTCTAGCTGCCACTTTGGGTTCTTGCCCCGTTCATCACTCCAGATCAGTTGAGAGGTGGAGAGGGTGGAGGCCATTGCTACGATTTGTCCAGGCATGAACTAAGTGAAAAACTTCAATCAGAGTATTTCTAATCTGATAACAGACTTCGGGGGGGGGGGGGGGGGAAAGCACCTACAACCTCTGTTGGAATGGAGGTCATGTCTACAGCATAAAAATGGTCATGGCAAGGAGTTAAGAGACTTTCACTATAGTCCAGCCCCGTCTTGTAGGGCCATTGTCCCAGCTACCACTGATTTTAATGGGATCCAGCTGAGACCCATGCAGACCGACTTCAGAATTTAATTTTTTTCAGGACAAAGACAATTGTGAAATTGCCACAGCACTAAATGTAAGAGGGCTTGATTTCACGGCAGCCTCCGATCTCTACTCTAGAAACAAAACAACATAATATCGGCCACATTGTGCTCTTCCTTTCTTTTTTTACCATGGATCTCCCCATTGCTTACAGCACGGAGTTTTGCAAGAAAGCTAGTGACAGTACGTCTTAGCACTTCTTGGCAGTGTGTCCCGCACGCGGCAGAACTGATTTTAACTCAAGGTTTTTTGGTAAAGCACGTGTCAGGAGAAACCAAGAACAATCTAACTATGCTATAACAACTCAACCAATACCAGATTGAGTCAATTGCTCTTGTTTTTGTTGTTGTTGTGCTGGGGGAAGGGGAGGTAGTAGATCAACTGCTATCTGAATATTGCTAAAGTGACGTTGAAATTTAGTGTTCAGCTGATAGGCGTTCAGTGTTTATCCTAGCAAGAAGTCCCAAAGGTGCTGGTGATTTCATTAAAAGACCTAATGTAAATTTTAAACTGGTATAGATCTCCTGAAATGTTAGTTATGTCTATGCAGCAGGAAATCAATACTGCAAAAGTGCCTTCACTTTTCTAAAGAAAATATCTTTTGGAGAACCTGCTCCACTAAGAAAAGCTCATTTTACCTTCTAGGTGTCAGTGTGACATGAACCAAAGGCAAATCACAAGTTTGAAATTCTGTAGCAATTCTATGGTGTCTTCAACTCCAAAACACAAATTTTTCTTCACACATGTTCAATCATCAGCTATAGCAACTCCTAAAACTGCACATTTACTGTCCTCAAAGGATACCTGGGCTAGGACAACAGGGTAAGCCTTTGTTCTGATTAGGTGATCGCTAGCTTTCATGCAGAACTGTCCGCATATGGGACTTTCAAGATCTCAGTTAATCAGAAATACACGCAGAGCTACATGCTATGAATTTACTAGAAAGCGTGGAGGGGAAAAAAAAAAAAATGATTGCAAGTAACTGAATTAATGCAGATTATCAAGGAAACATTTGTTAGCAGTTCTGACTGAAGTCATTATTTGTGTGCCCTACTTGCTTGCATATGTTAACTCTGAAGAAACCTCTCTGGGGTTTCAGCTAGCATCTACAGCACACCACTGGTATGAAGAAAGGCCGTATCTGTGCAGCTTACCAAATGAACATTTGCAATGGGGCACAAACAGCACATTCTGTTAGCTCATTAAACCAGATCGTTTGGGTATGCCTCAGCCCTCCTCCCTCATTTTCTGTGAATTTTACTCCATGTGGAATCGCAGGACTTTAAATCTCGGTACCTCATTTTCAACATGGGAAAATAACTTTTCTCAGGTTGCTTGCATTTTTTGGCACTCCCTTACAATGCGTGTGTTGCCCTAACTAGCGCAACAGGCTTCTGATTTCTGTTGAGCCCTCTAGGTGCCCTAAAAGCACCATGTTAACAGTAACAACCCGTGGGAAGAATTTACACTGTATGGATACAGTTTCGCAGATCAAGCTGGACTAGAGGAGGAGATACCCAGAGCTATGCTTCTTCAGAAGGTGCGGCATGTGTATGAGATGCATCAGTCAGCACAAAGACAGCAGGGTGGACGCTCCCATCCCTCCGGCATTGCGGGAATTTAGCACTCAGTCCCAGCATCCTCACTTCGGAAGCCACACTCAAGAGAGGGTGTAGCCGTGGGAGTTCAAAGTTATGATTACCAAAACATGAGCCCTGCAGATGCCATTTTTTAAGATGCACGTTAAAATTTCCCAGTGCCTACAGTACTGTAGCTGCCTGTGCCCAGAGCTACCTTGGTATTGTTGGTAACTACCTTGTATCAGTCTTTTTAATGCCCAGAATTTTCCTTTGCTAACAGGCTCAGTCCTTTAAAGGTACTTGAGCATGCCAACTACATACTGAATAGAAGCTGTGTTCAGAGCTGTGCGCAAACGAAAATGGGATATTACTAGTGCAAAACAGTTCCCCTTATGTAATAATCCAGTGGTTACAGTTTTTGCTCAGGATGTGAGATTTTAAGGTTAGTATATTCCTCCAGCTGCATGATTTTCAAGTATTCCCCATCTCTGCTCAGGAGGCTTCCTTACTTCAGACACCTGCATAATCCAGGCAGTTAGCAAGGGTGATCCAGTCTGCACAGCACGAGGAATTCACAAAACGATATACTGGACATGTGACAAAACACTTTTTCCCAATCACATGGAACTAAGCTGCTCCCGTGTGATAATTCCACGCTACTGAACCCAGCAAGGTTAAGAGCAGAAACCAGATACCTGTAGTGACGTTGCCGGAGACCGCATAACTTACATTCTGTAGGATTTTTATATTTAATCGCTTGCTAGTTCAAAGTCAGTACCTGCTAGGAAGTGACCAGATGCCATCAGGTGGCTGACTCCATGATGAGCCTTAGTGATCTCTGCACAGCCCCCATGGAGAAGGAATGTACAAAATGCACAAAAATTATCATCTCAACAGAAGTGAAACGAACTTTTTCCCCCAGAGCCTGAGCAGGTCTGCCGGGCTGGAAAGCGAGCTCCCAGCTCAGTGTAAGGACGCATCATGTCATTCGTTCTGAACAAACCTGCATTTCCAGGGCTATCAATCTGTCACCTTTCAGTCATGCCACGTAAATACAAGTATTCTTAAAATCTCTGAAGGCTGCCTTTTCATCAATATTTTAACATAAACATTCTTTTCATTTAAACGGAAATTGATCACTTGCATATTATTACTTTTTAATATTTCAAAGTGCATTAAAGAAAAGCGATCCCAATTACACTACTGTCAGGCTAAGTTTAACTTGGAAAAGCACTAGAACAAGTCATTGCAAGGTTAGTGCCTTTTGTTACAGCACATATGCTTTAGGTCTGGCATAAACAAACAACACAGAAGTGATCAGTAAGCATTCTAACCATTACGTTCACTGCCTTCACGATACACCCAAAACTAGCTCAAAATCTTAGTAGAAACTAGTGTAAAGTATCCTTGCCCTACTCTACCTTATGTAAGAGTCTTGTGAGGGGCTTTAATGAAGCGGAGGCAGTTTTTCAGTTTTTCCATCTGTTATCAAATCAACTCCTGCTAGAACAGAAACACAACTGTATTAAAATTTAAAAGTGAGAAATACTGGTAAAAAAAAAAAAAGTCAATGCTTCAGTAGCTGTGCTGTGCAGTCTAAAGAAGAAAACATTTTAATAACAAACTAAACATTTAAAAACCTGATTTAATTGAAAAAAAAAGATATAGCAGAAGAGTAAATATAATGGTTAATGTTGTAAACCAGAGCACAAAAAAGGAGGTTTAAATTAGAAATGTTATACTCCACAGCATCCAGGTTTAAGTTTTAATTTGGGGTAACACCTTATTCTTACATTCTGCAGAAGTGGGGGGCGGGAGGGAAGCAAACTTTAGAAATGTGAATGTCACTGGACATTTTTAAAAACATCACATTTATCCTATTTAATAAAGGGTCATAAGACCAAGTTGTAGAGTATTCCAAAACCAAATTCTGCTGTCCCCCTTCCCATTGGGAGGCCTAAGTAAGGACCTGCAGGGTAAAGCTCCAAAGAACACCACAGTTTAGCTTCATTTATGTGCAGTGGACTAAAAATGAGTACTTAATATTTATGTGAATCATTGTCAGTGTCAAGTAAGCTGAAGTTTATAAAAATAGAACCAAATCAGGGAAAGACTTTTCGATTCAGTGGGTAAATGCCTCTTTACGTACGGTATTATTTATAGGTATTTTTCTAATCTGATCTGTCATCTTGTCTCTTAAAGTTATTAGAAAGGGAAAAAGGAGGAACTACGGCAAACATAGACGCAAAAGTAATCCTGCTGAGAGCTGTGGCACAAATACGAGCAAAAGCTGGGGAGTTTGGAGCTGTGTTCCTAGGCCTCTTGTCCTTTGTATGTTCCACAAGAAAACCCAATCAGCCTATTTCATATATATATATATATATATATATATATATATAACCACCACTGTGAAGTACTTTTTTTGTGCTTCCTTCATTCCGGTAGGATTTCTTAGCGGTCGTGTTTCTGCGAGGAGCAGCATAAACAACTGACCTGGCATTTCTTGTAAATACAAACTTTCCTGGGTCTTGACTTTAACAGCAAGGTCCAATTCAGACCATTAGGAAATTTCATCTGATCTCTTCTTAGCACGACTAAACCTATTTTAGAAGCAAGATGTACATGTTTACAGGTGTAGGAATTGTGCTGAACTTAAGCTGAGATCCTAGGCGTGAATGTTGGGCATGGCAGCTCCTTTTTGCCCCCGGGATCCTTGCGCACACTGTCCATCCCAGTAGCCAAGCAGGTTCTGTTTAGCAGTGCAGCCTAGCAGCCCTCTTTTCTGCCTGTGGTAGCTGGGGGAACATCACGAATGCCTGCAGCTGCAAAACTTTCCGTAAAAATCCCTTTCTGCAGTATCCTTTGCTCCTCCTTTTGACAACTTCAGCAAAAGAACAAAAATGAGGTTTCTGCTGGGAGGAAGGCTGCGTGTGACTTTGTCGAGATACAGCAGAAGGTTGGTTGAGAGGTTTTGCTACAAGAGCTGTTATGTACACAACAGCATAGGACTCAGAAGGACATTCAGGGAAGTCTCAGTAGAAGATTGATGTGCTGAAACTACGTTCCCAAGCCCTGTACCACGTTTCCTGAGAGACCAGAAGCTGTAAAAAATCAATAAGGATTTGGATACAAATGGAAAATGCATCTTCTCATTCACTACCTGCACTGCACATGATGCTAGCTGTAATCAAGTACAAATTCCAGATGACCCAGAGCTATCAAGCTGCAGAATCCCTACTAGCGCTCACTGCTACTGCTTACTGCAGTCCTGCTATTAAAATGCCCACAGGCCATGGAAACGCTCTTAAGCCAAGTCACTAGCCTGAATTATGAATTCTTACAGTTAACAGAACACACCACTAATTTGCAGTTTAGGTACTACTTTTTTTTTTTCTTTTTTTTTCTTTTTAAAAAAAAAAAAAAAAACAAAACCTACCTTCATTGAAATGCTAAAGAATCAGTAGTGGTTTTGAGCTTCTCACTATGCTGAGGCACTGATTTTATTTTTTAAACATAGACGTAGGAAGAGACAAGCTGAAAGTGGAGTGTCGTTGGTCCTCTTTACCATTTATTCCACAGCCTCGTTTGTCTCTGCATTAGAGCTTTTGGAAACTCTGCAGATGATGCTTAGGGAGCCTTCTCACAGTATACAGACTTTTACTTTATTTTATTTACAATGAAACAGCTTTTGGAGTATCAACAGTTACAGTAATTCTGCTGTTTCAGATCTATAGCTGGCCAAATACATGTACATATATTTTCTATTTTGGAAAATCAAAACCAAACAAACTTTTCTACCCCCTCCTCTTAAAGAAAGTGTATTCGTGAGAAAGTAACCGTTTTTTCTCCCATTATTAGTTTCTTTCCTCCCTCAACTTCAGAAAAACAGTGGAAAACTAAAATGGTGGGTGGAAAGAGCAAAAGAGCCAGTGTAAGGGGGGATGACAGAAATACAAAGAGCAGCTTTCTGCACAAACCTACTTACCTGCTCCAATCTTTGGAAAAGGAAAAAGCCTTTCCAGTTGGGAGCCTGCAGGACGCGTAAGGCAAATATTGTTGAACATTTTCAAGAAAAAAAGGACTTTTTTTTTCCAATTTCCATTGAGGTATTTCCAAATAACATTCCCCATGTCCTGTTTGCAGTCCTTTAGCTTTGTGTTGGGTGAGTTTTTCTTGTTTGCAAATTACTTGAGGATAAAAAGAGGTTTCCACATAGATCAGGGGGATAAGGGGCTTGCTCGTGAATTTTTCTTCATGTTTCTCAGCCTGGCTCTGTGTTTCTGTGTCCCTTTCTGGACACAAAACCACTCTTCCTTTTAGAAGGATCAACATCATCTTGTGCTTCTGGTTGTTCCCCTTCTACCCAGAGGCTGTGGCGCCAGTTCTGTTTTAAGCGCCATTTAATTGTTGTTGGGTGACTGACCTGCTGCTCACAGAGCATGAGACGCTGTGCAGCAGAGGAACTGCAGTCATCATCAGACATTCAGAGGACGCCCTCTTGAAGCAGAAGTACAGAAAATAGTGGGTTTCAATAGAAGCAACGAGAAAGAAAATGTCAGGAGTAGGACATAGCAAATAGGAGACAGGAGGAGGTTTCAGAATTCGAAGAACAAATGACTGTGAGGAGAGGGAGGTCCCGCTCTTCAGTGCCCACTACAGCACAAGAACAGCACTGGGACCCTGAAAAGGGAATGCAGGGTGACATACCACCTGCCTCGGGGCAGAGAAACAAGACTGTCAGGAGCTCGACATCTCAAACTGTGTTAACCAACAACAAATCCCTCCTCCTTTTCCAGCAAGGTGAGAACATAATCAGACCAATTCCAATGAGTAAGCAACACGCCAGTACGTTTGCAGGTGCCACAAGCAAGAAGGCAGCCCTCACAAGAAGACGGGGATTTGCAGTGATAGGTTTTGTAGTAGGAAGAGCACATTTTGCTGTTGCAAGCTTGCCAAAGAAGCATTAGGCTCCACAGTGGAAAACCTCTTGCTCTGGAGAAGCCTTTGCTGTAGGGGTATTTGAGGTTTTTGGGCAGTGAGTTCAGATGCACTCATTTTTAACTGTGGCCTGAGAAGGTCAAACACCTTGATGGCTGGCACGAGAGCTTGGCAGGGAGAAAAACAATGATAAAAAAGGCCAAATTCATCTATTTAAGAGCCTATGGCACAGACTTCACCATTCCAACCTAGCCAAAACAGCTTCTCCTCTTAAGAGTCCTGCACAGTAATTATGGTCTTCACCACACACAGACTTCTTTCAGCTGTGATCCAACACTAAATGGGATTTCAGGAGGGGGAAATAAAAAATCAAAAAGCCGACCTAATAACTGCACATGGTACTTGTGGAAGTGAGAAGGGGCCACAAGGCTCTTGCTCTGTCAGACCAAAGGATGCAAGTGTCTGTGTCAATGATTCTCATTGCACATCAAACCCAGGGACGATTAGCAGCAATTGCCCCTTGTTTGACCACGTCACTTAAAAAGGAAGCCTGAAATAAACACGATCTTCAGTTGAGGATATGCGATGTCTAATGAACAGATGACTCCAACATGAACGTGTAGGATTCAGTGGCAGATACAGTGGCTGAGCTGAAACAACAAGGAAGAGGCACGGTAGTAAAAAGCAGTACCATCTCATGGAGGAAGCGCAGGAATGCACCGATTCTTGATCTAATTGCAGAAGTGATCTCTGGCAAGCCCCAACTTCTTGATAGTGATTTTTCCATCTGTCATCAAGAAAAGAGAGCATTATTTATCTACCTCTTCCGGGTATCGTGGGGACTAATTAGCTAATTTCTGCACGCTAATTTGGAGGTAAAGTTTTACAAATTTCCAGGATCGTGTTTGCTTTAAGCAGGTGAAGTGAGGACATCTTTCTGACAGCAGAAAGAAGTTCTCCTCAAAATAAGTCACAGGGATCAGAAGGCAATCTTACCTTTGCTTCATTGTGATTATTCAGCATTCCTCAGTAAGACTGACAGGAAATGAGAAAGCAATGCTTTCATGATTCGGGGAGGTAAAAACTAGGACCATATAAGACCATCTACAAAACCTTTCTAAACAACAGTTTAAAAAAATCAGAAGATATTTTTTTGCTCCTTCAGATGAAAAATTAAAGCAGAACATGTGTAACAGGTTATTGACAGTGTTGACTATTACATTATATCTAAGTAATGACAAACTTTAAAAAGGGAATATATATATATATGTCCCAGAGAAATTTTTAAATGAAGCTTGAAGAATTAAAGCACCAGTAGACTTACTCATACCCTACGTATTAACTGGTTCCAGTTTACAGCAACCTCATAAAGCCAGAAAAGAGTCTAAGTGAATCTCAGTGAATGCAATAATCCAAGTGACAAATAAGCTCAGTGAACCCCTCACCTCCACAACCTACGTAATCTGAACAGGGATTTCAAACCGAAGGAGGAAGTTATACATCAGCCCTGAAGTGGCAGTGGAATGAGCCCTTGACTTTTATCTCGCCTGTTATCAGCAAACACGCTGCCTTCCCAGAACAGGCAAACCAAGTACGAGCTGAGAGCTTTCTCTAGCAAAGCGGGTCTCTTCCAAGAAGACCAACACCCTACAGAACGAGATGCCAGAGCAGATGCTGCATGTGCTGAAGCCCAACATATGCTGAAGCTCCCTGAGCAATCACAGAAAGGCAGAAAGCACACTGGGATCAGTCACGTTTTTTGGCTGGAGTGGGCTAATCTCTAGGATCATCTTTATTATTATGAGCCCTCTGACACAAAGGCGCCTGGCAGATATGGAAGATAAGCTAATTGCTTCCCGAGGAAACGCGGCTGGAGGTGGAGGGGGTGCTACCCCAGATCAGGGTGAGAGGCAAAGGAGACAGGGCAGAGGAATGGCACTTGGACCTTTTCTGTCCCTTGCAGTATGGTAGAACAGGCAGCAAGCTAGTTACTCCCCCGAAGACTCAAGGAGTGAGGCGGACAATACAATACAAGAGTTGCACATCTCCTTTGGAGGTGCAAATCATTTTGAAAATACCCTCTGAGACGCAGACCACAGCGTGTGTTGGGCATGTGGGAACTGCACGAGACTCACTCACTGGTGCTTTCTTCCACTGTAACAGTCCAGTAATCCCCATCATGGGTGAGCAGAAAATGACTATGAAATCTCTCGGGGGGCATTCTGGTCCTTGAAAAAAAATGAACTGCTTTTCGAGAGTTAATTCTAACTCATATTTACCATTGCATTTTCGGGGATGGCCTGAAACTGCTTGTGTCCTGGTTGTCTAACTCAAGGCATCTAAAATGTCAAACTGGACCTCCCTTTTTTTTCCTGGAGCAATCCCTGAAGGTACCAGGAGTTACTCCTTTTCTAATTAGAAGAATGAGGGAAAGCTGCTGTTTAACCAAAAATAATAATAGTAATAATAAAATAAAACACATAACACTTTCCTCCCCAATGTTCATTGATTAAAATTAATGTGAAGTTAATCAAAACTCAGAGCAAAACAGAAAGAAAGGTCAGAAAGAAATAATACTAGAAATATGTTTCCCAGTCCATTGCTTGCTCTTCAGGCTTTAGCAATGTAACGTCAAGACTTATGCAACCACCACAGAATTTGCTAGGTCTGAATTCTACTTTAAAAGCACCCATAAGCAGAAACTTCTCCCCAGTCAACTCCTTCATACCCAAGCCCACTTTTATTCTCCTAAGGAAAAAAATAATAAAGGAATAAGCTTCCTTTTAAGCCTCCTTCATATTTTCAGCCTCCTCAGATGCCACTGCAGCATCACAGAAGAAAATACCAGGCACCTTCCTTCCTGCTTACTGCAGATGGAGTCAAGGGCACTTTGATTCACACAGGAGACGCTGCCTCACAGTACCCAGCCCTTGCAGAAAGAAACCTGGGGGAATCAGTTCATGGCAGGTTTCGTGTTGTGCCAGGTTAACAACGTATGTATCCCTGAACTTTTAGCCCCAGCTGGAAAAAATGGTATTTTGCTAGAGCTCCATAGCCAAAAAACGTATTTTAAAAATACATGCTGTAATCAGGTGTCTGTTTGTAACATTTATGACTTGGCAAATTGACTTGCACATCAGACACACGTTTTGATGGTTAATTTTGAGTCCTAATGCAGCAGAGCAATCTTCTCTCTGGCTGGTGTCTATCCTTTTCAAAAGGCAAAGGAGTGCATAAATTATGTTTAAAAAGAGGTAGGCATTTTCTACCCACAGTGTAGAGTCGCTGTAGGTGGATTATTATCCAGGAATACCAAAGAGGTAGGAAGTCTGTGATTTAACCCATTCTTTGTACTATCTCCTTGCCTGCTCTTGCTTTTGTTGCAGACAGCCTGAAATTATCTCTATGATAGGATTTTTCAAGTAGTTCAGCAGCACAGCAACTGCATTTCAGACAGACAGCGGGAGTTAAAGGCCTAAAGCAAGAAGTTTGTTCTGAATTAATAGCAGGTAAACCCGGCAGGAGCATGCAGTTGCCCCTGCTGATGTTGGCACTGTGAGGTTGTTACAGTTCACTCTTGTTAACGTTTCCCTCACCGGACTCTGTACTAAAACTGCCATATATTAGCAGCACAGGATGGACTCCGAGCAGGATTCTGAAGCCTGTTTCTTCTGCAGCATCAGTCTGTACTACTCGGAAAGCAGAAAGCAATAGCTTCCACGCTGCGCTGAGAAATGTGTACGCTAGGGCTGTGGCATGACCTCTGGCTAATAAAAGTAGGCACAGAGGTGTTCAGCCAAACAGAGCTACCTGTGCTTACTCCAGCGGAGAACTTGGCCTGCAACACGGAGGTCAAAGAAAATATTTTGAATTGGGATAAAAACAACCAGCAGCAGGGCTGAATATTCCTAAATCCCAGCAATCTGCCTACGAGTGCTGGCATCTTCAGAAATAGGACCTGTAAGAACAGCAAAAAAGAGAAGGGTTTATAGATGTTTGAGGAGAGTTTTAGATTTTCTTACGTGTCACTGCTCAACTTCCTGTAATTGCAAAAAGAGAAGTAAGAATGTTTTCTTGGCCATTACATCTTTTTCCAGAACTACAAAATAATTCAGAAAATATGTCAGTGCTGTCCGCACCTCTAGCGAGATATGCAAGAACTCTTCCAATTTTCTCACAAAGTGGGCAAACTGAGGCACAGAAACTGTTTTCTCAGGCAATTCAAAAGAAATCATTAGCAGCAGCAGAAGGAAGGGATTCTACCTCCCAGAGCTAAAACAAACAAAACAAAAAAGATTTCACCAGACACACCAGTGTAAATAGATCTAAACAGGTCAAAACCAATACTACTAAATCCAGGAATACCTGTCTGGTGCTTAGCTCCCAAGAACGCTGCTCTAAAACCCGGTATTTCTTCTCCCTGAGAATGCTGGCAAAGACTCAGTATTTTGCAGAAAACGAACAAGCATTTTATAGTCAGCGAGTGCCACGACGATGCAGGCAGGGATGTAGCCTGCCCCATCCCCTCCTGCCCACGCGTAGCGGAGAGGAGCCTCTGAGAGACCAGGCAAGGTGAGCCAGACATCAAGAGAAGGTAGAGGGAGGATGTTTTTCTATCGCGATGAAAATAAGGGCTGCGGCATGTTAGTTAACGGAGCTGGTCGTGCCTGAGGACACGAACGAAGGAGGAATCCCTCAAAGGGAACGTGGAAACATGTCACTTCTTGCCACCTTCTGCAGATGCTGCCTTAGCCGCTTGCCCATGTTGCCTTGTGAAGCGTGTGGTTTAAAGCTATCGCCAATGAGCTGCAATTCTCATTTTTCACTCTGAACCTTGGGGGGCATTTGTCAGAGTTTCCATCATAGTCCGCGATTTCCAACCCATAAAAAAAAGGACGCTAAATAATAGCAGACCCCCTTCAGCAGCCTGCACATGGGGTTGCAAAGGGACCCATAGTAAATCCCACGGGAATTTATCCCTTCCTATCCCCGTTCCTGCTTGCAGCTCTAAGCAACACCGAGCAACTTAAGCCAGCTGAGATCAGCTGCCACACAGGGAGCACTCCAGTTCAAGCTCCTTGCTAAACAAAAGTCGGGGCAACAGCTTTCCGACTACGTGAAGCTCCTGAGGTAGGTCGTGGTTGCATAAAGCACTGCTCAGCTCTTCTCCTCGAGTTCTTGAGCAGTTTTATCTTGTCTGATAATTGATCCCGTCAGCCAGTACTTGCTGGTACAGCTGAGTTGAAATCCCTACCTGTGATCTTGCCAGGGCTGAAATTTGGATTTTGCACATAAGGGAGAGAAAAGAGGGTACAGATGCTTCATTTTCCCAATCTACTGTACACGAGTTAAAGTGAATGATTTTAGGATGACTTATGAACTAAGGGCACCATCAGCACAAATCCAAATTCCATTTGAAGACTGCCAAATGCTGTTGCTCAGGAATAAACGGATACAGATATTTCCAAAAACAACTTTTCTGCCATGAAAAATTCACGCAAGATTCCCACCAAAAAAAAATAAAATAAAGCATACTACTGTCTTTATTCCTTTATTGCCCTGAATGTTCCTTAGGATTTGCTAACTGGACCATCCAGGAGGCCCTGGTAAGGAACAAGGCCATGCTATGCTACCTCACTGAATTAAGGAGACTGGATTGATTTCAGTGGTAATTAATAGGAGCAAAAGAACCTTAATTTATATCCATCCATCCATTAATATATATTTATTTAAACTCTGAGAAGCATTTTACTATTGGGGGGGCCCCCCCCCCAACCGCAGAAGTATTCTGCAGTAACGATACATGAGGTATAGCCCAGAAAAGCTATCTTTCTAAAGAAAACAGAGCAGAGATCCTCTCCTAGCATTAACCTCCAGGGCCTTAAGTTCCCACATTTTTTAATTTAGGAAAGTTACTGGGAATTTTAATAAGTTCTCATACTCCTCTTAAGCCCTCAAAAGATGAACTGATAGCAGCCGGGTTATTTCTCTATATAGGTGTGACTTTTTAATTATTAAGGAATCCCTACACATCTCTGAATATTTCTAAAGCTCTCACAAACCAGTTGTGTAACACACACCGCAGACGGAGCCACCTGAGGTAAGGCCACTGACCTCCTGTCCTTGAGTCTGCTAAGGATTCCAGATTTCCTTGTGCACGTTTCCAGTTCCATGTCCCTCTGTATGAAGAGGAGGAGACCAGTGGAAACAGGCATTAAAATGCTGTTTCTCGCTACCTGCGGATATTTTTATTGCCTATATACTGTACCTTTTTCTCAGCAGAACGTTGTCCCGTAATAAGGCAGAAACTGAGGCAGCGTGTTAATGCCTATGTGCCCATTTTTCCATCTCATACCGCAACCTATTGAAACGAGCTTCCCCAGGGTGATGGGTATTTTCCTCAAGGATGGCCACCACCCTGGGCCTTGTCAGCTTTCTGTGTTCAGTTCTCTTGGCTGACCAGTTATTACAGATCCTTCAGTTGCCCTTTCTTAAAATCATCTTTTGGCACGCACCATCCCAAGGAAGACCACATCGAGAAGCTGGTGTAAGGAACTGCCAACAGAAGGGCTTAGAGCACAACTGAGTGCTTGCATGAATCCAAACAAATGGCGTAGGGTGCTACCGCGTTACCCTAAAAGAATGAGATGCCACGTTGCTTATACAGTGCAGTTATCGTGGCTTTCTCAGGAGACTGCCCCGACACACCTCCAGTTTGTGCCCTCTGCTAAGGGCAACGCACGCAGGAGCATGAGGCTAGGTTTGAGCCGACCGAAGCAGGGTGCATGGGCAGCCACAATCCTGGGAGCCGATGGATCCGGCACAGCAGCCTGGATGTTATCCATCTCATTTCAGTATCTAATCTCTCTAGACACTTATAATATGCCACTCACTGGTGTGCTCCATCTTAGCTGATAGTGAAATCATTTAATAGAAGTGGGTAGTGAGGTAGGTGACAAGCTGATTGATGGCAACATCTTCATTTAAAGCTATACAACAATGCCAGACAGAGGCCTCAAGCAGCTCAGTACAGCTCTGCCCAAAGTTGTTGGTATCCGTGCAAGTTTATCATGCCAAGCGTGGCCTGTACAGCCTACCAGGACCTCTTCCTAAAAAACAGAGCTACCTCAAACCCATTTCTTAAACCAAACAGCATCAGCACCTCAGAGGATAGCAGTCAGCGAAATGACGACGAGAATAGTCGGTTCTCCCTCCTAACAGTGACAATCTGTTTTTCTGCTTCCTTAGGGTAACCAGAAAGCATCAATCTATTGAAGCTACCTCTATTTTACCTGTGATCTCATACCCGAGTGGCAAGCTGGTGCTGCCAGAAGGCAAGCCCGTACACACACCAGCGTGTCTCTTCCTCGGCACCCTGGCTCTGTCCTGCACAGCAGCAAGTGGGAGCTGCACACCCTTTGAGGCAGGTTTTAGTTGCAACAAATAGATGAGAGAAGCCAGGAAGCACCAAACCTACAAATGTAATACAAATGTAATACAGAGCAAATGTAATACAGAGAGGGTCCTGCTGAGAGTTCCTGCACGTTAACACCCCTCATTACAGCTCTGGAAAGCCCTTGCCTTTCTGCCTCTTCACGGCACTCCTGCTCAGAGATCCCATGAGGGCAGACCAGATCCTGCAGGGATTGCCATAAGAAGCCCACTCTTACTGACGTGCCTCCAGTCTAAGCCTGAAGACAGGGTTCCGCGTCAAGGAAAAGGGGGCTGCACCGAGTTAGGGAGCAGAAAGGACTGTTCCTCTCCTTTCTGAAGAGCCTTGAGCACATCAGGTTGATCATTCATAGTCGCTTCTCCTCCCCATTTCTTAATCCTAGCTGTTCCTAGGGAAAGCGATGGCAGAGCAGTCCCTGCCCACCCTCGTACTGCCACACAGACACAGCCTGACGGCACAAATTCCCTCAAATCCAATGGTTCTTCAGTCCGTAGCCAGCCTCCTGCTGTGCTTTAAGGAAAAAGAGGTGAATCTGGCACTTGTCACCTCCATCAGTGCCCCCATGCAAACTCCGAGTCCAGATAGTTCAAACCAGATAGTTCAGGAGAGACCTGCACAAGCTTCTGCACGCCTGTTTATTTAGCTGCTGTGGAGCAAACAAAGCATATTCTCCTTAATTCATGAAAGAGTATCTGGAGGCGGTGGCTAATTCTGTCCCAATTCTTCCACGCTCCATTCAAGCTCTGCATTGCAGGGCTATTTCCCACCCAACAGCAGCCCAACGACAAGATTTCAGTAAAACCTGCATTGTCCAAGATGCTCAAAGGGGCATAACTGAAAGCATTTCCCCACGAGAAGCTGAATTCAAATTATCTGCAAGGAGGCTGTGACATGCCAGCATTCTACCCCCTCCAAACGACAGTAATAAGATGGAGAGAATTTGTTTGCTCACGATTGTCTTCCTTAATGAAGGAGCTTTATCTTGCCCAGTGCCACGTGGCGCTGCAGTTTCTGTGGCAACAACTGACTGCACAGGGAAAGAAGTGGTGGCACAGAAAGCACTGCAAATTGCTGGCGTGTAAACAGAGGCTACCTTTGGGTCTCTTTTGCACGCACACTTCTTTGACACAGTTCACGTTCGTTTTCTGGTAGGCAATTGTTAATGGCTATGATATTGAATTATTGTAATACTATTGTATTGTGGAAGCCACTGAGTACATGTCCTATATGACGTACTTTATATGCCACCCTTTGCCAATACGTAAATGCGACTTCTAATTTAGGATAAAACCCATGTGATTTTTGTCCATATAGGCAAAACTCATTCCGTAGTCCAGCCTAGAAAAATCAGAGGAAAATCTCTCAATGGAAATGACAAAGGATAAAACAAAAAAGTATAAATATATGTTATTTCCGCATACGTATGAGCAAACCAAAGCAAATAGAAGATGACATGAAATGGAAGTTAGAGCAGGTAAAGCTCTTTTCTGTTCTGTTTTCATGGAAGAAATTGATGTCTGGTAATCTCAAGGAACAAGCTCAGGTCAGAACACCAAAGCTGTGTAAGCACTTCAAGTGACTGAAGTGAAGTGCTGAGGAAGACCAGGCTTCATATCTTTCATTTAAAAAGACAGTTTGTATTCAGAGTTAAAACTTCAGTAACCATACGCAAAGCCTTTAAAATAACTCAGGAAATGCCTTCACAAATCAGGACTGCAATGGTTGGTGCCATTTCTTTCACTACCCACATTTACTCACACCCTACTTCTCCAGAAACACAGTCTCAAAATGGAAGCAACTTCTCAAGCACCAGTCCGTGTTTCTGGTTTACTGAATTCCTGCAGAGTACTGAACTTCCATTGAGTAGAAACTAAGGCATCCCGATCAATTTGTTTAGTCATGAAAATACCAGGAGAATGGAAGACAAACAAGTTGCAAGGATGGAAACTCCTGAACTAGTTTTCTACCAGCTTCTCACAGTCCACACACGTTCTGTGAAATGTGTTTGTGTTGGCTAGGAGACAGGGTGAGCTGCTTAAAAGCAGGGCACAGTCACTCACCTCTCTCAGTTCAGCTCTGAGGAGTGCTCCTTAGCACAGATTTCAGGCTGCTGTAACCACAACGTTAACAGAATTATCTTCTTACCTGATGGGTAACGGCAATACCCAAAATCCTGTAAAAATACATTAGCATTTACTAACCACTTTGCAGCCCATATCCTTTAGTCAACAACAGATTGATGGTAGCAGAAGCAAGACTGAGCTATTTATGGACATCACTTGCTGTACTAGTTACGTGGCCAAAACCCAACGGCCCTAGCACAATATATTGTGCTTGAAAACCTCAATTGTTCTGCTGTGAGATCTGGCCATAGCAAAGCCAACTCCACTCACTGCCAGCTGCAGACCCCGTGAGCCAGGGTGCCATAATGGAGGTTTCCAACTCGTCCCGCGGCACGCAGCCTAAGCGGAGCTCCAGCTGTATTGCCAGCTGGTACAGCACATTCTTCAATATTGCATTACCTCAGTTTCCGAACAGAGGTGGGCCTCGAGTTGCTTTTCACAGGGGAGTCCTCCTAGGCAGTGTTGCTCTTTGGCTTTTAGCATTTCCTTTCACAGCAAGCAAGAGCTATTCCCGTCACCTCCTGGCTGTTTGTCATTGCTCTCCGTGATGTCAGCCTGTCACCGCCAGGACCGCCACCACGCTGCAAGCATATTGCAGTCAGCGCCGCTTTTCAGCGAGGGAGATGGCCCTCGGAAGGCAGGTGGCAGGCCTCTTCTTCCAGCTCAACAGCTGCTTCGCTGGGGACAGCCTCGAGTCACCCAGAGCTGCACTCGCACCGTCTGAGTAGAGGCACCGATGCTGCCCAGTGCTACAGGGTAGGCAAAAGGGGTGGGAAAGCACATCCCAAAGGCCACACTGATGGTGTCCCCCTTGCATCGGCTTTGTTTTAACCAATTAAGATTACACAGCTGCTGTGTGTCAACAGAGCCTTCGATTCTCCTTGCTGCGGCTTCCCCTCCGTCTCTCAGTACCATCACGTAATCTCCCTTGTCCAGTTCCGTCCTCGGTCACTTCAGAAGACCAAATCTGGGCCAAATCCACCTTTGGGTTTGGGCCTGTTCCTACTCACCATTTTTAGAAAATGCTGTTTGAAGGCAGCTTGCTGGGATTCAGTCCCTGTCCTTGGAAAAGGATGGTCTGCAGCTTGTCTATCCAGAGGGCTGATTCTGAACGGAGAGTTCAGGGCTCAGTCCAGGCACCCATCTTCATGAAGCTGCTGGATGCTCAATGGCAACACTTAAGGCACCTGCTGTATACTGAATGAGAGTTTGAAAGTGTTCTGAAAGTATTAGGTTTCCCATATCTAAATAATAATGATTTCAGGAGGGGTTGGTACCTACGCTAATTAACATATCCCCCTTATGGATTTGTCCTTTTGAGAAATGATCCTCTGATTAGGTTTTTTAGCTAGAGAACGACTTCACTAGTTGAGATTTTCTAAACAAAGGAGACAAAAGATGAATAACCATGCTTGCATGAATTACTAACTGATTTTACTAGAGGTAATAGAACTTTCTTGAAATTAAACTAATTTAATTTGCAGGTTAACTACAAATTTGTTAATTATTTGGCCACGTTTCTAGTGGCCAACTAAAAACCACTCCCCATTTTTATCCAGGGGAAATACAACTCCTTGCTTGAGTACATAAAGCATCACCTACCTTGTGGTTCATGAGATAACAGTTTCTAAGTTATGGTCAGCTAATATTTATCCTACAGTTACAACAAGGGTACTACCTATGCCATTCCTCAGACTTAACAAAACAGATCATTATCCCCATGCAAGCAGAAAGGAAAAGCAAGGTATGTGCAAAACTATCAGGCATTTCAAGATTGTAATGAATATTTCAAGCTGCCATGGGTTGAAACATTTCCCCAGATATTAATTACACTGCCCTTGTAGATCAGTGAGCGTTTCATTATTGACTGCAGTGGGAACAGAAGCTCACCTGTTTTCTGTTCTCCGTACTTAGTCAAACAATTCATCTGGTATTGACAGATGTCTGGGACAGCAAGACTTACTTTTATGCTGCGCTGATACTAAATAGAGCAATTGGCAGCATCGGCTCTGGCAAAGTGAATTTGGGCCATCAGGGATAGCTCATAAACTGAACGACAACCTGGCTGCAGTATTTTCTTAGTCTTCTTCAGAATTGCTTAGTAGTCCACCTTTGCCGTAAAAGACAGATGCTCTTCATGGTTTCCTGTGATTTATCCAGACAACAACATGTCATTAGCCTAAGGTCCTCAAAGTCGTCCAAGATAACGACCTTGGCCTCCCACCACTTCATATTCTTGGAGTGCTATAAGGAAGGAAGGTCTCACCAAAGCAGGTGCCTCTACTCAGCCAGGATCAGGTGCTGCCGCAACTCTTCAATTTGTTCAGCTCACAGGCCGTTGCTCTCATGCTGGAAGTCACCATCAGAGAAGTGAGACTGCTTCGGGCAGCCGCTGAACCCCCGCTGCCACGGAGCAGTGCTGGGGTGCAAGGGGACACCCCATGCTCACACAGGCAGGGCGCTAAGGTCGGTGAGAGACAAACACCTCAGGTTTGCTAAATGCGTGCAGCCCGCCTTTTGTGCCCGCCTGGAAAGGCACGGGTCAGAGGGCAGTCCTACCCCCGTACTTCTAGCTTAGGCAACGCTTTTTAGGGAACAAAGCTGTTCAGGAGAACAAGGTATTTAATGACCCAGGTTTCACATTTCTGTTTAGCTGGAGGGGTTCTCCGGCTAGAAGCAAGCCTTGGATGCCAAGAGATCTATATAAAGAATGTAATCCTAGCGATTAGGTCGTAGGATGTGGGATGCAAAAAAAGAACAGAGCTGGATTTGTGATCCAAACCTAGAAGCCAAGAGTGCTCGTGGAGATTCCCACAGCAAGGGAGGAGAACCGAGTGAGAACCTGAGGTACTATAAAATTGCCAGTTATTTAAGGCAGAACTGGAAAAATGACTTGGAAAGTTTCCACCTGATGCCTTTTTGTTCTATTATTTATAATGGCAGCTGCTTCGTAGAAACTACCTTACACAATTGTTTTGGTCTTCACCTTGATTTATCTTGCTTTCCTTGACAGACTTTGCCAGAACTGTTTAAATAATGATTTGATGGGCTGCATACAGATTTTGCTCCATTTACCCTCTGTCCCTACACATACAAAACCCAACGGTCTTACTGCAAATTGCATAGGGATCGATTACACGGTTTCTCTACAAAAAAGATGCCGCTTTGCTTTCAGGCGGAAGAGGTTTGACTTTCTTCAATGCCATCCAGAGACCAAGGAAATTATGGGGGGGGAAGATGTTACCACTATGACAGTTAAAGAAATTTGTCTCCTTAGGAATCCATCATGATCCCCATTGGCATTCTCCATTTACATGTAGAGCTTTCAGCAGAACTAGAGAAAGAGCAGAGGGAGAGTGGAGAAACACAAAGGTAGTCTTTAACAAAGTAGCCTTCTGAGCATCCTACACAGTTAAAAATGAATCTGTTTTGCAAGGACTCTTGAACTAGTGGTTTCTAAAATGCTTTGCAGCGTTTGAAAAAGAATTTTAAAAAATAAGGTGATTGAGAAGGAGCACCAAGATGTATGAACTCAACAAAATGATCAGTTCAAATTCTGAAATCAAAGAGCGGAAAAGTAAATGCACCAAGGAGGACTCGAGCGACGGGAGCTGCAGGAGCTAACAGCAGTGGTAGATGTGGAACAGCAAAGTCTTCAGGCCGTTTTAGGACAATCAGAACAAGCACAGAGACAGAATTTGCTGAACAGGTTGAAGTAAGGCACGAGAATTTGCAACAGACCAAATAGCAGAAAAGCACGCAACTGAATTTGTTTGTGAACGTCATTTTCCTGCCGTTGACAGCAGTAGGAAACCACTAGGCTGTTCTTTTAAGCAGAGCAGACACATAAGGCCATGCCCAAATGTTATGCACAGATTTTTTCAGTTGTATGTTCAAGTCACACACGTGCTCCCCTAGTTAACTGAATGCAGTTGCTTGGGCAGTGCTTTGATTTGCGCATCCAGACCACGTACATGATTTTGTGTGGCCTTTACATGCTGAATCCAGATTTTCTGGATGGAAGGAAGTAAAACGGACACCAGATCTTGATGTGGCACTAACTAGAGTAGTGCCACAGTGGTAAAAAATGCAAAAAGTGGTGCTTGCATACACAACCTGCTAGCTAAAGTCACTTAAACATACGGTCAGGAATTCGCACTAGGCTGTTAACTTCTAGTGGTGCTTTCCAACAAAAATCCTTCTTCCCTGTGTCACCTTTGTGAAGCCATGACTTGCAGATACCTGCTAAGTTTATTCAACCAAAGACCACGAGCTTTAAGTATACTTGAGACCACAGCACACTTCAAAGGTCATTATTTATCACCATTCATCAAACGGGAAGCAATTAATTTTTAATGGAAAATAAAGTCAATACATCAAGGGCTCTTTTTTTTTTTTTTTTTTGACACGCCACAGCTTTATGAACTGCTGGGAGAAAATGAGGTAGCCTGTAGGGCAACAGGAAACCTTTTATTTACTTGTGAGGAGAATCCTAATAGAGGTGTCTTGTGCTGTGGTAGGTAAGGTAAAACACAGCCAGATATTAAAGGAACATTCAACAGCATGATTTTTTTTTTCTGTCTCTCAGTCTCTTTTCCTCCTTCCCAAACATTTAACAGGGAGAGTTCATTTTTCCTCCTGCCTACCCTTTCACCAAACAAAAACAATGTTAGCAAAACATGCTGCACACAACCAAAATGGGGAAAAAAAAGAAACGGCTAACAAAGATAATGTATCCAGAAAGAACCAGGATAGTTTAATCTCATTCTGATTTAATGAGGCTGTTTTATTGTAACAATTATCCAACTTCCTTAGCAAAAAACAAAACCACAGAGAAACAGCGCAGTCAAGCTGCTTTAAAGAGCCATTTGCACAGATCTCCTCCTAATAACAGGAGAGGAATGGAAGAGCCTCACAGTCTCTCCCTTCCTAGGCCAAGTACTTTTGGAAAGGTGCTAACCTGGAACAGAGCCACAAAGTCCTCCCTGCCTGGGGTCTGGCCCTCTGAAGCTTCGCTTCAGATAGCTCATGCAACTCAGACTGGGGAACACAAAGAGATGGAGAGAGAGGAAAAGCCCTTTCGCCCATTAGGCCATTACAGCTTCTGGCACAGGTGTACAAAGACACCGGCAGGGACTGCCTGCTGTGGAGATGGCCGTTTAGCATCCAGCATGCGGCAGATACAAGGATGTAGGGGGATCTGGAGACGTTCCAAACATTGCTGATCCTCCCACAAGGTGCAAAATGGAAATTTCCTTTCTGATGGCTCCTCCAGGAGGAGGGAAATACTGTACCCAGAGTAAGGTAGGGGGCTGGAGCAGAGAGCCTCCAGAGGTCCCTTCCAACCTCAACCCTTCTGTGATCTGGTAGCATTCCCTCTTCTAAAAGGTCTCCAAAATATCAGAAACTAAATTCCAATAGAAAATGTATTGGGTCTCTTCTTACAGGTTGCTAAGGGCTGCAGATCCTGAGCCAGCCAGACATACAGAAAGGCAGATAAACAAAAAGGACAAGGATGTCTTTTGTATATCCTTTGTGCAGACACCTGGACTGACAACTTCAGGACTGAGAGGTTTAAGAAGCTGAAGCCATGACCCAGTGCTAGAGAACCATGTACCAGATGCAGTCCTGGGGTGGCCACTGCAAGCGGGCGCAGCTGCCCAGCTGTGGAGTGGTCAGACAACGCCCTACACTAGATGAGTGCCTCGCTAAACAAGAGCGAGACCTGCTTGTGCTGGCTGTCATACATAACCTTCACGGCTTGGCCTTGCTCACCCAACAGATCTTGAGTGGCTCCAGTTGAAAACACAAAAATTATGGAGCCTGAGCTAGTAACAAACAAACAAAAAGTCAACTGTAACTGAACCCAGTAGTATTTCCCCCCTTTGGTATAACTTTCCTACCACTTCCAATACATTCGTCTCCCCAGAACAGTAATATTGCTGGGACAGGATAGAAAAACATACTATATTTTCCAGACACACGGATAAACAGGTGCTAAACCCAGATTAACTCTCAATAGAATCATCTAACAAAAACACAGCAGCAACAAAACATTTCTTAGACCTTCCGTGTGTGCTATTGCTCCCACATTGCAGAGAACATCTGAATCAGGGACTGTGATGCTGCGCTCAATGGTAGCCTTATTGCACAGACATCATGCAGGAAAGTTGCTTTCAGAAGTTGCTTTCTGAAGAAGCAAAATCCTGGAAAAAAACAACAACAACAACAAAACATTAGTGATGAATTTTTGATAACAAAGGGAAATAGATTAGTTAGAGGAAGACTTTTCTTAATTTGAGTCTAACAGGAGGCGATGTTTTGGGAATAAGAAAATGGAAAGCAATTTCACTGCCACGAGGATATCATCCTTGTTTTACACCTGCCACTTTGCAGCGCTGCATAAATGCTCTGAATACTTTAGGAAACGGAAAGCCAGGTAGGCAGACAGCTATGGAGGAGTGAGAAGCGATGGTGTTGGTTGGACCAGCCAGGTATGAACCACAACTGAAAATGTAACAATGCATTTCACAGTGTTTTGAGAGAACACTACAGTCTCAGCCCCTCCATAGTGACTGGAATTAGAAGATAATGGATCTGAGTACCTTCTCACGCTGCTCTTACCACTGTCACGGCATTAATTTTAGATTGGCTTACTGATTTACGGGGGTCCCAGGAGATCAAAACCAAACTGCTGATCTCCCTGCTCCTTTCCTTCTTTTATCTTACTGCCAGAGAATCCGCTACAGAGCTGGTCAGATGTAGTCTGAGCATTATTCCACTAACTTCAATCCAAAAGCTCTACTGTAATGTGAAATTTGGTCTTATTTACTGTACTTAAAGTTCTAAAGAGATTACTCTAAGCTTAGTATAAATCACTATGGAAGAAAGTCTGCATGCAAGAGTAGGGATTTACAGGCAACTTAATGACTTATCTCTACTCCCTATTTCATTCTAATGAAGTAACTAGAGTTCTCTGACCCTATGAATTATCTTCAACACCAAAGAACCTTTATTAAAGATACATAATTGTGATGTTCAAAAAGAAAAGAAAACATACAGCCCAGTGTCCCTTGTTCTGCAGTTCTAAAACTACTCTAGCTTCAATGTAGTCCATAAGCAAGACAAAGTATTGAAAGTCTCCCAATGGCCACAGGAAGATTAGTGCTAATTGGTAGTGATCTTTGAAAAGAAATCAGTTTGGGAATGTTAAAAGGGAAATATAAAGTGGCGACTTACCACTAAGCCCTGGGAAATGTCTTTGCTAAGCAGTTGCACTAATTAGTGGGGGAGGGGGTGGGAAATGACCCCAATCAAGCAAAGAACTCAAATCACTTGAAACCAAATGAACTGGACATCAAAGTTACTCACTCTTCAGAGCTGAACATGTATTTCTTGCACCGCTGGACTAGGGCCCAGAAATAGGAGACATAATGCAACGCTCCCTTTCATTTTGAAAACTGCTTCAAATATATGTTGGTGATTTGAGCAAGGATTAACCCTCAGCTCTTTGGAAACAGTCTTACAATGAGTGCTTTCTGTAGCTCCTGAAAGATGTGGCTGTTCTCCTCGGGCACCGCAACTGTAGTTAAAGGGCAAAAGAATTTAAAGGCCTAGAATTGCATTTCACACCTCTTGCCTTGGGACTGGTTTCTAGACATGCTGCGTCTAGAAAGGGCTGCACACTGGTATTCTAGAAGGGCTGCACACTGGTAGTGCTCCTTTAGGAGAACACAAAAATGGCAGGCTAGCGATGGGCCTGCAACTCCGGTTGCGCCCTGATTAGTTGTTTTCATAGCAGACAGACTTCACTCTCCCCTTGCGCACAAAAGTATGGCCAACACCACTTACCTGCTTATTCTGAGGCACAAGAATACTGGCGGTACTGGCTGTGCTTGTGAGATGATTTCCATATGTTATCACACCCTAAAACTCACCGAAATGCAATAACGTTGTTGCATATTTATTGCTTTTAACCAACTGTAAAAACTAAAATGTAAGCTTTGTTTCCCTCCATTGGTTCTGGGAGAACGCCAACCCTCACTCCACAAAGCGTTATTTGCAAAATGTTCCTCCTACCTTGCCAAACCATTAGATGTAAACCTTTTTAAACAGTGCACCGGATATCATAAACCCTAGATAGGCTTTGAATGACTTTTCCATCTCCATTCTTTCCCTTTGGAGTCATACAAGTGCTATTTAAACATGATACATGTTTTAATACACCATCATTACTTCATATCTTCAGTCAATTACTTCCCAAGCGCAACCAAAGCAATCCCTTATGCTTAGCATTAAGGACTTAGTGACAGGGCTGTTACAGAGGAAGAGCTGCCCTAAGGATAGCCTGAGATTTTTTAGATAGCCACGGAGGAGGGATGAGGTGGGGAGTAGGGTCTACAAGACAACTGAACCGCTTTAAATCCATGATAGTGCATCAACTCTACATTAACTGCGTGTCAGAGCCTCAAATCCAAATCACTTGACTTTGAAAGAAGCTTGACATTTGTTTCCAAATTGCAATCCATAACCAACAGCAATTTCACTTCCAAGTTATATGTCTAAAGCATCAAGGAAACTTACCTGATTTTACTGAATAACCTAAAAGACTTACACTTTTGCAGAGCCCCAGTTCACAAACCATAGCTGGCAAGATTTAAGCTTCTATCAAACTCAAATGGCAAAAAGTTCTTTGAGCCTGATCTAGCATCAGTACCAAGACCTATTCTGAACTCAGAAAGGACTCTAAAATTAATAGCAGCATCTGGCAGGAAGCTTGAAAACCTGCCATTCAAAAGGTAAGGGAAAACAAACAAGCAAACAAACCACCATCACCACCACCACCACCAAAAAACGATTAGAAGAAATACCCTACCAGTAATATTTTCTTGGCTTTCAGAGAGGATGATATTCTGCCTGAAAGCCATTCGCTTGGCAGACCAGAATTGCCTAGTTCTCTACTGCATAAACTTTACATTTTTAGTCTCTTTTAATTACTTTGATTTAGAGAAAATGAAGCCACTTAAGACCTGGCAGGAAATAACCCAATTATTATTTCCCTTCTCATCAAGTCTGAATATTAATTATGCATTCTAATAAAGGCTTAAGGACATGTTTCTAACAGCTGCTGACCATTTCCATCTTAAACCAACAACACCTTTGAACACATCCTTAACTCAATTGCCTAAATAGCCCTTTTAGTGTAAAGGGCTCTATTCAATAAAAGGTTAGCAGATGAGGCGGCCAGAACTTCAGAGCTTAGGACCTGTCAGAGAAGAAACATTTTTAAAAAGGAGAAAATTCTCTAACTTTAAAAATTTAATAAGGCAGACAACAATTCCTGTTTCTCTTGCCTTAATACATTATAATATTATAATTCCAGTGAAAGTTTCTTTTTTTTTTTTTTTTTATTCCCAATTTATAAAGAAAAAGCACAGAAATAACTTGGACCAACGACAAAAAGTCATCTACCTATTTGTTCTCAAGTCTCGGAATACAAAACAACAACTAACAGACAAAAGAGGAAAAAAAAAAAAAAAAACAAAAAAAGCCTCCACCTTGCCAAAATACATCCGTTTTTCCGGAACGAGTTAGCTAGCTACTGGCAGTCCCATCTCTTAGTTCTTTACCAAAATGCATATACACATCCACAACAGTAAGAATTTCAGTTCATCAAATATCCCACGTAAAGGATGGTGAAGAAATACCATTGTCTTGTTCTTAATAAAACATAAATAAATAAATAACTGTAAATCTGTCTTCTCTGCACTGCTGAAACCAGGTTACCTCCTAGGCAGATCCTATAAACAGTCTCCTCATGAAATTCCCGTTTACTGCTAAAGGAATTCTATGTGAGAATGTTAGAAGCTAGGTGCAAAGGAAATATTTCTAAATAGAGCTTAAAACAGCATTGCTCATGAGCGTAAACTAAATAAGCTAGTGGGAATTAGGCAAACAACTGACCAGTCAACAAGCATGTTAGCAGGGACACAAGGTTTGCAAAAACTTGGATAAGTCAAAATGTACAAATGTAGTAATTAGAGTTACTAAACAGCAGCAGATGTAGACAAACGCACACCTTCTGTACACCTTAACGGTAGAGCCTTGTAGTAAGTGGGAGGCCTTCCTTCTGATTCCAAGAGAAGGAGCAGGACGAACACCTGATGCTCTGCTCAGCCAGCAGCTCAGGGACCGTATTCCAAGCCCAAAGATGAAGTAAGTCTTCTTTTACATTCTTTTGCTAAAGAATAATTGCAGGAAAGGAAAAAAAAAAAAAAAAGGAAAAAAAACCAACGGCAGACCCAACAACCTTAGGCACATCTAGTTTTCTGCGAGCAGTTGGTAGCAGCTGTAGTCCTGGCTGTGACTGCCTCCAGCTGTCACGCAAATCGCTTCGAAGCGAACAGAACCCGAAATAGTGGACGTGTTCTTCTCTGTCCTCTGATTTCCTTGCTGCAAAATGGAGATAACTAACCCCCATAACTTCCCCGTTACTAGAGCAGCTAAGGCTTTTTAAGCACCTTAAGTACCAGAGGTTTCCTAAGAATTTAAGCACTGACAAAGGCCATTAACAACCAGGGCTGGGACTAGCCTTGACGCCAGGACTGGACCAGTGCAGTTCTGTGGCACCCGCAGCTGAGTGCAGGAAGGCAGCAGCTACGCCCTGCGGCCAGCACTGCCACCGCCAGGCAGCTGTGCTCTGCCCCATGTGCCGATAAAAACAGGGAGTTTCTGAAAACCCTGTGCGGTTTTAAGAGAAAAAAAAAAAAAAAAGAAAGAAAAAAGAGAAAGAACAGGAACAAGGTTACCAGTCCTGCAGTGTCACAGAATGGTGGGCCTGAGAGAACTGCATTCCAGAACTGATACAAAGCTTGCTGAAACCAGAGGCAGTCTTTAAGCAAGCATTAGGAGAGCTCTGCTGGACATGGGCACCTTATGCCACTTATTTTTCTGGAAGAACTCTGCACCTGTTTACTTTGCTGAGGGTACCTGAACAAGACCTGCTGGTGGAAAACATGATGCAGTAAATACTCCCCGCAGAAACCAAAATTAATAAAATATGTGGATACCCTTCTGGGAAAAAGGTCTCAGTATTAGCACAGCATTACCTGATACCAGTTCATTACAATTTCTTATTAATTAGGTAGAAAATAGCTTTCCCTTCTCACTCTCCTACGTTGTACCAGCTCACCGAAGTTCAATACAGCATGAGTTATTGAACGATATTCTCGATGTTTTGATTTGGCATTGAGCCCCTGCTGTCAGGTCTTCACTTGTTTTCACTCTGTGCTCCGAATGCTGCTCACGGGACACAAGCTGAAGTTCACCTAGGCACTGGAAGGGAAAAAGTTTTCTCCCTGTTCTGTTAGACTTCCAACAAGAGTTTCTGGTCAGAAAGCTCAGTTCCAGCCTCGAGCTGCTGAAACCCAGTAGTGTTCAGATAGGAAGTTTCAGCTTAGGACCCACAGAAAAGGCAGGTATTGTCACTATATCAAACTCCACTTTCTACACACCTGAACAGAAAGAATGACAAATCAGACTTGGTGTCTCCACACACATCTCTGACTGTTTTGAGAAAGTTTCCGTATCAATAAGATTATTCTGTCGCATGGCTGGATGTGATTGAAACTACTTCTCCGGGCTACAGAAAATAAAATCTGTGCAGGAAAGGAAAATCATCTGAATTCACTGCAGTGACTGAGTCTGGGCTGAGTTCCAGTCTCATTAAATCAGAAAATCATGGACCAGTTCAGTATGTTGGCACAGGCACACGAACAATAGAGAAGTTCCTCCCTGCTTTCCTGATCTTGACATTCACAGATGAGGACAAGGACAAGTGCCGTTATCACCCCACATATAAACACAGTGGAGAGGATGGTTCAAATGAACTGGAACAAAGATATTTGATCAGCGGCCAAAAACAGAGTGGCAGGTAGCTCTCCTGCAGGTATAGCTTTGACTCAGTAGTTTGTTATTTGTAGAATGGGTTGGGTTGGAAGGGACCTTAAGGATTATCTCATTCCAACCCCCTGCCATGGGGCAGCCCAGGCTACCGAAAGCCCCATCCATCCAGCCTGGCCTCAAACACCCCCAGGGATGGGGCAGCCGCAGCTTCTCCGTGTAGCCTGTGCCATCTAATTCTCACTCACCTAACGCTGGAGATGCACTCTGTCTTATCCACATACCCACTTCAGCCTTTTGGAGACCTGAAGTAATTTTTCTTTCAGTGTAGGTAACAGGGATGCAGTGGAGGAAACAGGGACAGAGTACGGCTTTGTGGAAGACGCCAGCCTCCCAGGTACAGTTTCTTTCCTAGCTCTGCTGAGGGAGAGGCAGTGCCCACACGTGGGGCTGGCTGCAAAGAGAAGTATTACATCTTAGGCAGCAGCATGGAGCATGTTTTCCCCCATTTGTGTAGGGTAATAAACGAACTTCACATTAATGTGACCAAAATGATCAATAGCTAGTTTTCCTCCATACACACACACACAAAAATAATATTGATCCTCAGGAAGACAATTGCTTTCTCTGTACCCCGCATCGAGCAAAGATAACTGCATAGGAAAGTTAGTTGGGTGTGCTTCATGCTGTTCTAACATCATCACTCCTCTCTGAGCGAAGATCCCTGTTGAATTAGAGCTAGCCATTTTATTTCTGACAGATCAATGCTACTGCAACTAGGCTGGTTGTGAAATTGCTGTGGAATATCAAAACTTTAAAGAATCTAATACAACTACTATTGCTATCCTAATTCGTTTCTTATGACGCAGATTCCTAATGAAGAGCTTTTGATGATTGATCCTTAACTAATGTGAAGGAAAAAGGAGTTTGCTTTGTCCTTCAAGCAGCTCCTCCTTTCATCTAACATTCAGAGCCCTTCTCAAACTGGAAGTGATTCTTTTTAAAGGGAAAAAAAAAACACAGAACCCAAAACATTAAGATGTCAAAGAGTCTGATACAAGCAAAAAGATCCTTTGAAAGACAATCATTACAGATGTACCCTGCACAGAGCACTTGTCATTAATAACATCATAAACTTGAAGATGAAATTAGAAGCAGTTTTAAAATGCAAAAAAAAATAATAATCCATAGATCAAACACTACTAAGGAGGAGAACATAATGTGGCTTTTACACAGATGCAGATGGAGCTGACGGGGCTGAGGTTAACTTGGGTTAGAAACACGTTCTGAGGGGCAGGAAGATCAGGGCATGCAGTTCAATTCTTTTAATTTATTTGTCTGAGCCTTAGTTACGTGATTGCTTTCATTTATGTATTTTTATTGTGGCTTTCCTGTCCTTTAGAAACAAGAGTGCTATAAGAAGAGATGGTGGTGAGGAGACAGGGAGGAGGGAAAAGTACTGTTTGTGTGAATACGAGCTGGGATAATACTCAATTTATGAAAAGTTATTCAGCTGAAATTCCTGAATTGTTTTCAAGCATTTGAATTAGTGATTAGAGCCTGTGAGACTAATAATAGACGTTAAACTGATTTTACTAAAGGGAGCACACAACTTGGTTGAAACTCAGTGGCAGAGTTGATATTGGAGGAAGATCCTCTCCTTGGAACAGAAGCCTGGTAAAAATCACTGGTTTGTCAACAACATTTGGCTTTAACCTTTCTTTAGGATAGGAGAAATGTCAAAGCTGTTTTCATCCCGCTTTCCAGATCAGATTGTTTCTCAGTCATGATGTAATTTTTACCTTTAAGGTCTGGGGAAGCACATCCCCAGTTCTCATTTTCCCCCTCAAAGGAATTACAAGTCTTTGGCCTAAAAGTTCAAAAAAGCTCTTTTCTTTCTGGAGTGGAATTGCTGTCAAGATTGGCTCTGACCACAGGATTTTTCCTGTGGTTACAATCCGGAACCAACTTTACCCATCACAGGGCGTAGTCCCGTCTCAAGAGTTGCGGTAGCTGACCATGTGGCAAAACAAGCACAGGAGCAAAAGCATCAAGGTGGAGGTGAGGATGGTAAGGTGAAACCAGATTATACGCTTACCAAAGGGGAAAAAAAAGTCAGACATTTATTGGGGAATAGATACATTCCCTGTTCCTGTGAAATGGTTTTATTTCTGAATTTACAGCAACACTTGTGCAGCTCAGTTCCTGTGTTGTTAGCACCATAAGAACACTGAAACTGCTAGGCTGGGGGGACATGAGCGGAGCTTCCAACCCAATAATGGCAGTGGTTTCTGGGGGTTTTAGGATGCAGCCAGTACCGGAAGGTGTGGGGTGTATTGCGTGCTCTTAAGTTGAACACTGGGTTTGACTGAATTTTCTTGATGCCACCTGCGTGGGTTGAGTTCATTCTCAACGCCTCGTGCAATACCCACTCTGTGGCTCAAGGTGGGAAAACCAAGAGCCGAACAGCAATGAGAAAGCTGGATAAAACAGTAGAACCAGATAACTACAACTTAAAGTAACATTAAGCTACTACAGAAATAATTCGACAGATCTTTTCAATAAAACTCGCTCGCTAATTGCCCATTCTCTGAGGTTTTCAATGCTGTCTTTTCCTTGGAGCAGCTGTAGAGGAGCTCAGCCTCCAAGTGTTTGTGGGCTAGTTGCTGACTGTGTGTTTGTGGGCTAGTTGCTGGCCGTGTGTTTGTGGGCTAGTTGCTGGCTGTATCGCATCACAGGGCAGCAGACCCGTGTGCCACGTACCAACAGCTGCGGTTAGTGTGCTGCCACGGCCGCTCCATCTGCCGCTGCCGTCCATGCCAGTACCAAGGGCACGGTGATACGGCGCTGAGGGCACTGCAATACAACGCGGAACGAAAAGCGAGAGGAAGGAAACGCCTCTGGCGGAAAAACCTCCCTGTTCTTAGCGCTCCCCTTCGCTTCCTCCTTTTCATCAGCAGTCAGTTCTCCACCCTCTGTCCAGGGATGCTATGGGGAATGCTGGTAAAAAAAATTAATGCAGTGCAACACAAATCTAACCACGAGCAAAACAGTATTCCCAGGTCCTCTCTACTCCTTTCTACTCCTGCTCTGAGGAAGGCGAATCTTAGTAAGCCCCATTTCTAATTCCAATGCTGAAGATCTAAGTGAATGCATACACCGAGAAACACGGTGAGGATTTAAGGCAGGTCTTCCTCTCCCAGAACCCAAAAAAGAGGCGGTCAGAAAACCCAGAACGTAGCAATTTTTCTCTGCCCCAAATTGAGAGAGAAAGCTAATATGGATTACAACAACTCAAGGACACCAGTTGGGTTAGAGATTGTTGTGTCTCATGGGAGACGCAGCGGGAGCTAAGTAGACTGAAAAAGCAAGAGTCAAGGGCAGCATCAGCAGAATTCCCACCAAGCACTGAACTTCTACCATATAAAGTCTGATTCATTTTGAACGGATCAGAAATGCTCTACTTCAATTACTGTTTTTCTGAGAGAAGATTAAAATATTTCAACTGAATTGAAGTTTTCCGGGGTAATACAAAGGGGAATAAAAATCAGATTTTCCAGAACATTCAAATTTAATTAACCGAAATCCATTTCTATAGAAAATTCCTGTACGTCGCCACCTCCACAGGCAGGACAGACGCAATCCCTCCACTGCTGCCACTACGCAGCTCTTGCCAGCTACACCGTGTGCTCGGGGTGTGGAAGCAAGGGTCCCTGCTGAGCTCTGCCTTCCGCTTCCCAGCGCTGTCCCCAGGGCTCAGACGTTGGCAGCCAAGCCTTTCTCCCCCATCACCCATACCGTACCTCCGTATCGGACTCTGGAGCTGGAAACGAAAGCAAATAGCCAGCTACCTCTCCATTGACCTAAAGCAGCAGCAAATCCCTAATTCTAAGGCTTCTGATCAATATTCTCCCTACCAAAAATACTTATTTTGTTTCTCCTTTAAGTAGGAATAGAGTGAGTCAACAGACAAACACATTCTCTCTTCAAGCAAGGCATGACAAACATTTTAATTTCACCTTTATAGTGCAGCCTCCCACACTTGGAGAAAACAGTTTTTCTTTGTTTTTAAGATAATGAAAATGAAACATCAACATTCCCCTCAGAAACTAAGCCTCCCTTGCCATCACTAGAGTGGAGCAAAGAGTGACTGAGATACCAGCCCCAGGCTTCCCAAATCGCGTCCACGCACAGCAGTTAGGGTGTCTAGGGCTGAGGTCAGTACTGCACGGTGGGCTGAAAATTCAGTGAGGACTATGAAACCATGGCAATTCGTAGTGATTAAGGACCTGAGCCGCTGATTGCGTTTCTCCTTTTCCTCTCGCTAATGGAAAAAAAAAAAAAAGTCTTAGGAAAACAACAAAGATGGGCACGCGTAATTGAAGAAACATACCTCTAGCTTTTAGTAAATACTGAGCCATTCCTCCCTGCATGCACTGCTTTAAGCACTATGTTGGAACTCAAGAAGTCAGTTATTTTTACAGTTTGAGCTGGATAGATTCAATGGTGGGGATAAATTGGCCTTGAGCAAACAAAGAAAAAAAAAAGTTCCTTGTTAAGTGATCCCAAGAGGCATGTGTCTCTATAAAACAGTTACAGAGAAGCTGCTGATTTGCACTCAGTGGGTTCAACAAGCTGAAAATGATTAATTCTGTTTTAAATCTTCCAGACCCACTCACGCAACAGACATCAGGGAGAGAAATTCAATTTTGGGGGGAGAAACCTTCTATTTGGAAGATTAAGGGGTGGAATCTGTGGGACATTACAATGCAATTTTCATTATCAGAAGTTTGGCACGGTGATGGATTTTTGCTGCATTGCTTTGCCAGGGCACTCTATCTTCCAGAGACTCAGCTTCACACCCAGGCTCAACCTCCAGTTCGTTCAGTTCGGAGCTTGCCTCTCTCCAAGGTGCTCCTGGTTGGAGCTGCGGTGGGAGGAACCAGCGGCTTGCCCCCGATAAAGACCTCAGGGTAGCAGCTGCACTGGCCCTCCTGCAGCCACAGGGGAGAGGGATTTCTGCATCTGATTTTGAGGGCTGATCACTCTCAGGAGACGCTTCCGCAGCACGAAGCGAGATCCGCAGCATGCTCTCTCTACACCGACAGAGGATTGTCGTTGCACGCATCCCTGCTCTACAAATTCCCTCTACGCGGAAAAGCAGCTGGATGGCTAGTGCCGCAACTGGCTCCAATAGCTCCACGCCAGCACATTGCTCCTTTTTGCCAGGTGAATTCCCAGCAGGCCATTAGCCCCCAGCCACCTGAGCCCTGTACTTCCAAAGGCTCAGAGCACGGCGTCTGCACTCACACCAGATTCCCGCAGGGTAGCCGTAACCATGCCATGCTCCCTTCAGCTCTTCCAGCAGCTTTGTTCAGACGCAGAGCACGCTTTCCAGCTTTCAGTCCTCAATTACTGTCCTAAACATACACCATGTTCACTCTACTTGATTCCAGAAGAGAGCAAACTCATTTGTGTATGGATTTGCTATACGCATGTTGCGTGTGGCTTTATATTTATGAGGGTGTAGGACTTTCATTTGAGATAAACCAGAGCAGCTTTAGAAATGCACTGAGTTACGGCAGGAGAATTCTCTCAGATAAAAGCTTCGGATGAAAGGCAGCACAGAGAAGACAGACATTCGTATTAGTCTCTGTTTTAGCCCTCCTACTTGAAAGCAAAAATTCAGAGATGTGGAAGAAGTCAGGAAAAACCACTGCTTTGATAGTCAAGGCTAGAGATTAAGCATACTATTAACTACCTATTCTCTGCAGGGCCTTTCAGAGCCTACTGTGCTATTTGCAGTCGCTTTGTCTATTCGGGACAAAACTCTCCCTGGGGTCCTCACCCAAGAGTAGTTACTTCAAGAATTCAAATTAATTGGTGGAAGTTTATCCCGCTTTATGGGAATTGCAATTTTCCTCTCAGGTGTGAATCAGAGAGACAAAGCCAAGGGCTGCGGTAGGAGTGGGGATGGAAAGGGGCTGACCACAGAGCAGGTGGGCTGCCAAACCCTTTGTCTCTTGAGAAGCTTCTCCTCCAGACCAACTTTCCTGGGGATCCTGGGCTCAACATCAGCCCAGGTCAATGTCTGGGGTAGGGTTGGGATAGAGACAATGCCAAGAGGTGCTTTTGGAGTGGGGCTGGGAAGGGGCTGCCAGCCCCGCTGCTGAACTTTGGTTTTAGTTAAGGCAACTCAAATGGAAGGGAAAGAAATGCATAACTGCTCTCTAGAAAAGGGGTCTTTATAGTCTCAGAAAAAAAAAAAAAATACACTTAGAGAAAAGACCTCAATAGGTGGAGACCTTATAAGGTTGAGACCTCGATCTGAAGGTGCACCTTTCTGCACTTAAGCAGAGCTGAGGAAATTCAAGTACTCTTCCCAGATTGCCGGCTGGGAGTGAAGAAAAATAGCCTGCTAGATTAGTAAGGAAAGGCAAGTACCGAAAGGGATTTACTTACAGAATAACACCCACTCACCTGCAAGGAAGGGCAATTTTACATATAAAGCAGGAACTAAATACAATTGCTGTTGACCTCCATAAGAGCTGGAAATAGAATAAGTCAAGTGGATCTGATTGCCGCTTTACAGTCTATATAAAGACTTTTTTAAAAAAAAAAAAAAAAAAATAACATGCTTATATTTAGGATCCTAAATCTGTATTTGGAAGCCTAAGGAACTGACCTGATTTTCTGAAGTGTTCAGCACCCACTGAATGAGTGGAAACATTTTAAGAGGCTTCTGTGGGAACTGCTGGATTCAAGAGCTCAAGATGGGGAGAAGGAAATTAAAAGTTCCGCTGTATTTCTTCACTTTGGGCTGAAAAGAATTAAAGTCAAGAGTCGCATTTTCAGAATTCATCTCTCTGCAGTAGTGTCTGCTTTCACTCTAAAGATTGTGCAGTAAAAACTACTGAGTGATTCTTTAAAAAGCTTTCAGACCCTACTGCAACCATATAGACTGGGACATTTAACACACAGTAAAACACTTCTCTGCAGTGCTTGTTAGAAATCCAGATAGAATGAGCCCTACAGCAAAAGCAAAGCCATATATAAAACCTATGGGAAAGCCCAAAGCAAAGCCCCTAGAATGGCTGGAAAAGCCATATGAAAGCTACTAGTAAGTCATATTTGGAAGCATTCACATTATGTAAAAAGTAAATTTCTAGTATCTCAGTTGAGGACAAAAGAAGAGTTCTAATGATTAGGTAAAATCCAGCGGCCTCCTTCCCTGAAAATGGCCTTTTCTTTTCTAAGCAGTTTTTTATTGTTATTATTATTTGAAATATCCAAACTACCTGGAACAAGAATAACGTCAAGCCTATTATTTTTGGCATAGAAAAGTCCACAGGCTGCAAGCACGGTTGGCACCTCATTACGGCAGATGGCACAAATACTGGCTAGAGGTGCTCTGCACACTTGTATGCTGACAACGAGGAGCGGACGGAGGCCACCCACCAGATCAGCTCGGTGGGGCACCTCGCCCAGGTTACCCCTCCTGCAACAGCAGCAGCGTTGTACTGGCCCGCTTCCCCCCAGAAAATATTGTCATTTCTGCATTGTCTGAAGCTGGGGGGTGCTTTCAACCCCATCTGGAACAAAAGCAAAGAAAGACAACTCGTTTTTCTACATCAAAGCCTGATTTGAAGCGTGGTCACCTGTTTCCAAATTCCCTGTGGACCGCCACTAGACCCAGGCAAGCGATTTGCCACGCTCTTCAATAATTCAGTGGCACTTGGATAGCAAACTCAGGCTCTCTGCTGTCTGAAAGCTTTTGTATCACTCTGGGGCAGAATTTCAGGGCAAGACTTTCAAAGTACTGCAAGGAATATAATCACTTTGTGCTATTTTCATTGGAAAGCACCGAAAAAGCACATGAAGCAAAGCCTACAAACCCTCAAAGAACTCGGGCCAGGCTTTCTTTCTAACCCCTAACCAACACTTAATTGTACAGTCTTTCGAGTAACTCTATAAACCCGAATCTATAATAGCTTTACCATTCATAAAACGTGTGAAACACAGATGACTTTCAATAATAGTTTCTTACTTACTCTTTTTGCTTTAGCCAGTTTTCTCTTAAAGCATCACTAGAAGAAAGAAGTGATCTTGATATCTAACGATCTGCTTGTTTATAAAATCAGTTGTTCAGTGACCACAGATAGCTAGAATAAAAATTTCCACATCCCAGGACAGATGATATATCCGAACACACGCACTGGCTGGACAGCAGTTATCTGGCAATTGTAAAACTGTTTTAAAAACTTTTCTCAGAGTGGGATATTTCTAGTCCTATAGCATCCAGGAAACATAATGCAACGATTCAGCAGAAAAGCTGCCTATTAAGAGACTCGGCAGCCTTAAGACAGACACCAAGTTCCACTGGTGGATGCTGAGGTCCCAGCTGGGACTGGGAGTCTCACCACTGGGAACAATTCCACTCCTACCTCGGCAGCGGCCATGGTGTCTGCAGGTAGGCAGGGACCGTGGAGCTCCCCAGTGCTGCCTCCTAGCACACAGCTGGGCAGAGGGGAGCGTCCCCACAGCTGACCCCTTGTCCCTCCCCAAAACAGGCACAGAAGCGAGTGCTCCCCAGCACAACATGGACACTCAGGCACTGGTACCTCTCCAGAGGTCTGAGAGCGCTGGTGGAGTGGCTCGTAAAGGGAAGGGCAAGGAATCAGAAGGAAGCTTTACCTCCTCAATTTCTAGGCGGTTACAAGAAGCCTCCACAAAGCTCAGCGTTATCTCCTGCACAGGGCACGGCATCTCTGCAGTTTTCCTGGTCCCATCCCTCCAAGGTACTGTCCGGCCAAAGCGCTCCTGTTTACAGGTTCACGTACATGCTACAGGACACGAGTGGTCTGGTGGATGTCACTAAGTCATGTGCACGAACCCCAGAGGAAATGCGTCAAATACTCTGCTGTTTATTATGCCTATGAGGCACCGACTTGTCTACTGAAACACAGCAAAGTTTTCCATTAAATTGTTGGCTGATCTCCTGCACGGGAAACCACTAGAAGGCAAGTAGATTTCCCTGCTGAAAGGTGAAGAAGTTAAGTGACAAAGCTGCTTCGCTGCAGAAACAAAGGGGAGAACACGTAAACCCAAAGGAGCAGAGGCCACGCAGCAATGCCCAGGGCTTTTGGTTCATCCCTCACATAAAACACTTAGTGACGGGTACGGAAACAACAACCTTCATAATCAGAAACCCAGTGAAATAATAGTGACCTGAGCTCTAGGTAGCAGTTACCTGTAACTGTCTCCTACGTTACGAGACAGCTGTTTCCAAATGGACTTCTGACCTCAAGCTCACAAATCTCAGCACAGAAAGAGGACCGGCATGATCCATGGATAAAGACCTGCCCACAGCTGGGGACAAGCCACAGAGCTTGATGTTCTCTGCAGCTGGAGAGGGGTAGCTGATGGTGTTTCAAACGATTTAGTCAGCTGCAGCGTTTCAGACTGACTCCTCAAGCCAAAGGGAACTTTTCAGACAACTGCTAAGGACTAAGGTCTGCCTGACTGAAGCAAGGGTCTTACTTCCCTGTGTAGATGGCAGAGAATTTCAGTGTAAGGGGAACGAGACGACACCTGGGGTGATTTCCTCCCAAAGGATATTCAGTAACATTAAAGAGAAATGGTGAAACAGGCAGCCAAGTTCTGTCTCCTGCTGTGGTGTCTGCCCAGCCGGTTCTGGAGGGTACAAGTACGACTGGCAACATCTAAAGAGAATCAGCTGACAGCAAGACATTAGTCAGGGGAATGCACAGATGTTACAAACACCTACGCTTGATTCCAAAATTAACTTCTCTATTAGCAAACATTTGAGGATTTCAGGTCTGCCTTAGGAAACGTGAACAACAGTCTGCTCCTGAATGCCGATCGGGAGAACGTTAGTTCACGTACTACGACCTTAGAGGATACACGTATAATATTAACTTGAACCAAGAGGTGGAGGAGAACAGAAAGTGCTATTTCACCATATACTCAGCACCACTAATTACTTCTCCCTAGCCTACTATCATTGATTACAGTCATTTATTGTACACAGTGTCCTGGATGGTTCAGATGCATAATTATGGTGATAAAGCCATTTCTGATGAAGTTCTGAAGGCAGGTTTCCTGCCAGACTTAGTATCCACTTATGGTCCCAAGGTTTAGACTCTCCTGTAGTGATTTTCTATACGAATTACTCTGTCTTCTGGGACATTTGGTCAGATTCACATCTGATGTAAGCGAACCTGGCAGCATTGCAGGGAAGAGAGTAGTTTCCATTTCCAACAGCTGAGTGTCTGGCACATACTTTCTTGTAATTAGTATTCATCTTTAGGTCTGCTGAATTTGTGGGAGCAAGTTAGCTGCCCATGGAAGTCCTAATTGTTTAGAAGCTTGGACAATCTCCCTTGTAGCCTGCAACCCTTGTTGAGAGCACCTTAATTATTTTTTTTTTTTTTAAAGTATTATGAGTATTATGTCAATTATCCTCACTTGACTGAGGATATGCAAACTGACAAAGACCTAACCAGGAATTTGTAGTGCCCTTCACCCTCTCACTTCATGTCATTTAGCATCTAAGCAAAAAGTAACGCTGCAAATGAAAGACCTTGGCAACATCTTCCAATGGATAAATACCTCAGGTGCCTGTGCTGGGGTAGCAGCACTGTCACAAGTTTTTTGCTTCAAGTGAATCCAGGCAGAGTCATGGATGATCAGCATTCAAACATGATTACGCAAGTAGCTCTCTTTAGCAACAACTGGAAGCTGATGATGGTAACTACAGAACCTCCAGCCGTCAACAGAAATGTCTGCCTTGGCATTCAGCAGCTGCAGAAAAGAGTGAAACTCTCAGTGCATTCTGGTGTGAAGTCAAACAGAACTTCCTCAAAAGCAACTTCTCTGAGCAACGTCCCAGCCCACGGCAGCAGGGTTGGAACTAACCAGTCTTGAAGGTCCCTTTCAATCTAAACCCTTCTGTGACCCTCTGATTCTGTATTTTAGCTACAAAGTTAATGTCCATGCATTGGCCCATGGCATTCAAAGTGCTTACGCGTGCACCGAATACAGCATGTCAAAACTCACATACAAGGGACCAGTGGAACAGGAGCCTGCGGGAAAATACAGATCTAGATAGTTTACGGCTTTAGATAATCCTCCGCATGTGCTAAGTTATGGCCCAAAGGAGTTTATCACGTTACAGATACTGCTTAAAAAGAATTAGAGAGCTTGCATGCAGGAGACAGAAGGAAATGGTTAAAGAAATCCCTGAGGTTCTTAATTCTCCTCTCACACTCCAGAAGTCTCAATAGAGCCAATTGCCAAGGCAGCAATTGAGGGGATAGAAATCCACACAGCGTCTGCTGCCCAGGATCATCTCTCCGTGAAAACAGATTAACCCAGACACAGCATACCTTCTGCAACATCAGGTCATTTCCAAAAACTACAAAGTTCAACCATATTTGGATAAAAATTCTTTTTCATTTACTTAGAAAATTTGTGGGCAATTTATGGCAGTTTGGGAAAGAAAAGTAGATAGTTCTGTAAAGATTTGAAAGCTTTTCTAGCAGAATTGCAGTTACGGACAAGTCACAGTCCATTTATTAAAAAGTCACAGACCTCAAACCCCATAGGCATTGCGAGAAATATAGCTTAAGTCTGGCTGAAATTGGCCTTAGGCTCCTAAGTCACTTGGGCACGTGAACCATTTTAAAATCAGATACATGCACACACACAACATACTCTAGACTTTCAAAATCACAGGGGGGATGTTCACGAGTGAAAAAAAAAAAAAAAAACCTACAGAGAAGCTCAGGAACATTATCTGCTGTCTCCCTCCTCCTGTTAGTGTTGTCACATGGCATGTAATCTACAAATTTTATTTTTTATTTAGTTCATAGGCCTTTTATTTTTCTTGCCGAAGAAGTATCTGTCCCAACTTTCAAGTCATCACTTTCTCTGCTTTCTTTTCTTGTGCACTTTCCTCTCCTCATTTTCTCCTTTCTGCCCCTCATGTCAAAAGACAGAGACTTTTGAAGCGGAGGGGCCAATTCAGACCTTCTATACGCTGTGAGATTTGCGCGGGTGCTGGGTGCAAACCCTGGTCAGTCACCACAGCTGGCACCGGTACCACCTCCTTTAGGCTCGGCAGTGGACTGCGGACACAGCTGTGAAGTGTTGCACTTGTCTTCCGCCTGCCCCTCCCAACATGTCACCAGCTGTAAAACTGGAGTGAGATTTTATCTTCAAGTATTTTGGACTTGAAAGGGGTCACTAAGTCAACATATAGGGTACACATTGTAAAAGCAAGTGCCACCTACTGAGCTGTCGAGACAGTTTCCAACATGAACGAAGGCACTAGCACATATAGCGCAAGAATCTCTCATCTTATTCAAGTGGCTCAGAGGGCAACCAGCACACGTTATCTTATCCCAGATTATCAACCCCCCAGATTTCTAGAACACCACAGCAGAGCTACATCATGAACCCAGGAATTTATTTTTAATCGCTTTTAAATAGCCTGAATGATTGCGCGGGATCCCCCTGCCAAACAGCACCGATTTTCAAGCTCTCTGAATAGATTTCATCTGCTTGCAAGGAGCCCGAGACGTGCAACACAAATCCTAGTCCCTTGAAAAACCTCAGACCCTTCTTTTGTCCCAGTTACTGTCACATGCAGCCTCACCTAAAAAGAGCAGATTTAAAGTAAAAAATGCACGTAGGTTGTTAGCAAATACTACGCCTGGGAGGAGGAGTTAGGAAGTAGTAGCTTCCGTTAGGGATTACCTTCACGAAGCTCAGGTCCTGGGTTCATACAGAAAAATTGCAGTGATGTGTGTGACATTTTCTTCTGTGAATGACAACCGAGCTCTGCCATGTATTTTCTGAGGGAAATAATGGTCGTACCGTACAGTGAGGACTGACTTAAGGACTTTGATTCTGGCTGTCTCCAAATAGAGGCCTACATGGTTTTATGTCACGAAAAAATGAGCAAGTGCGGAGCTTTCATGAGCACAGGCCAAGGCATGGCAAAACTCCAGACCTGATACAGAATGCTAATTAATGGCTCCTTAGCTGATAATTACTCATGTGCATTAAGTTTTACAATTAATATTTCATTTGTGTTTATTTATTTATTTATTTAAAAAAATACACTTAATTATACTGAATGCTTAATAATAAGGATTTCATTTGGTCTCTCTGACCAAACTGACACTCCAGGAGTCAGAATGTGCACAGCACATGTAGCAGTGCTAGAAAAGAGGCAGCCAAGAATAAATACGGATATTTGAGTGCAGAAAAATGATACAAAATTGCCTTTTTACTTTCTAAGGGAAATCTCAGCTGTAATCTTAGCAGCTATCTTGATTTTTGACCATCCCCAGGTCATCCTGTTTTCACTTTCCCAAACATCATCTCAATTATTTATTTTCACTGAAACTTTGAGGGCAGGGATTACATCTAGATACAGCATTGGGATCGCTCCTAGTAAAACATGGCTGTAGACCTGAACAGAAAAGGAGATTTTCCTGTGGCACCATAAGCCAATAAAATGGCAAAGTCAAAGCTTTCCAGGTTGGGAACCATGAGCTGCCCCCCAGGGACAAACCGCGCAGCTTGCAGCTTGTCGCATGAGCTTATGTGGCAAGGGAGAGACCAGAGGACACGAAGTCACTCAGAGGACAAGGGGGATGATGGGGCTCCACTGAGCCCAGAGCCCAGTGCCAGTGGCAACATACTTTATTACAGAAACAGTCCTTCCACATCACAAGACAGTGTTCCTTTTTTTTTCCTCCAGGAAACTCCCTTAAGACTCACATGAACTGTGCAAGCATTTAAATTCAAAGCGACAGCAGAATGGTTCCTCTGAGTTGTAACCCGCACTGCTTCGGGGAGCAGCAAGGCAGATGTTGTCAAACTAAGTTCTCCAGAAGAGAGTTCCTTCAAAGCACCCTAGAACAAACAGTTATGTTTTGAATCTGCTGGTTTCCCCACTCCCCCTCACGCTTAGAACTTTTAATCGGAAGGCATAAGTAATTTGTTAAATCTACGTTTTGGATACTTGCAATTAAACTATGAGGATATATTTTTTCCATCAGAGAAAAATTATTTTAATAACCATAATCAACACAATCAAATATAATCAGTCTGTCAAGTTAATCACAATTTAGAATCACTTACAATAATTTTGTACCTCGCCAGCTCACATCTATATGAAGATGATTACACCTAGAAAAGACGTGCAACTCTGAGGGCTGCTACTTCTATTGAAATCACTTGGCTGTTATGTATTTTGATTTTTGTTCCTTCTGTATCCTCATTCTCCCCTCTACCCACACTGTTTTCAACTTCTTGAGAGTTTTATTCTTGGCCTTTTCCCCTTCTCTCTGCAGTCTCCTCTGTTTTATGCATACCTGTACCTACATGCAAGTGATCAGGATAATCAGTGGAAATTTTCCAAGAATCTTAAGGAGCATATTAGATTTGTTTCCTATACCTATTTTTTCCCCAGATATGAGCACAAGCATTCCCTATATCCAGCAATGGCCAAGACATGTCCTGTTGTGCTGGCCAACCTCTCCTTTTTTATTTTATTCCAAATACTTGTCCATACTCTAGATCTGCCACAAGATGGATATCATCTCCTCTCCTCTCCTCCACCTCCTCAGTCTCTACTCCCCTGTCTTGCTGTCACTCTCCTTGCACTCTTCCACTCTTGATTCTTCCTTCTGTTTTCTTCTCCAACATTTAAAAAAGAGTAATCGTTAGGGGTCCTATTCTGCTGCTTCAATCCTCTTACTTCTGCCCTACCCATTTAGCTAGCTTTGTTTTGCACTGGCAGTTATCATTATTAAACTCAGGCTTACCATTGTTTCCGAAGTCCCTTAGTTTGACTCTCTTCTTGAACAAGCTCACACTCCACAGCAGCTTCCTTGACTGTAGCTCAGACCTTGCCTGTCCTCAATTTCTCCTAAACGCCTCATCTTTGCTCTTGACCTCCCCAAGTCCTTTTTCTCTCCCCTGCTTCCCACTTCACCTTTTAACTAGAACATCTTGTATTTCCTTGGTCAAGAAGCATTCCCCTTTTTTGCTCGCAAGACATCTTCTCTGGATCCCCTCCCCTTTTTGACATGCGGCCTGTTTGTCTTGAATTTAACAATGTCACCGTTTCTTTGGAAGGAGCTGACTTCCAATGCGGTCTGAGCAGAGACATCTCCAAAAGACGCTTCATGCTCCAGCCAGTAGAATCCTCCATGTATAAATACTGGATGGACCTCATGTCCATCTGCAATAGGTCACTGAGATACAAGTTACAAATTATACTACACTTCTCATTAATACAATTACAGCTTTGAATTCCTGCATTTTGACTGTTTTCGCAGAGGTGCGGTATTCCAAAAACGCATGGTTGCTCACTGCCTCCCATTCACAGAGCATTTCATGGACATGAAAATTAATGAAATCGAGGAGCTGCGATGATCATGTCAACAGCTCCTCAGCCTAGTTTGTAAAAATCCTCATTTAATTAGGAGCAAAGATTGTCTTTTACAGACATCAGTGAAAAAGACCAAGATGATACAATATACAAGACAGTTCTCCCTCTCGAAACCACGATCTTTAGTTCAAGAACCAAATAAGGAGTTCAGTCTCTAGGACAGCGCAATCCTGAGCACTCAGAATCTTCCATGACAGAAAGTTAAGGAGAAAAAGCCACTGGCTCTGGTTTAAATTATATTGTGATTGCTTTACAAATTCAAGTTAGGTTGATTTGTAACACAGGGGAAACCAGTCTTCTGTCTGTACTGCAGTCTGAAGGTAGTCAACAAAAATTGTGACTGTTTGCCTCATCATCTGAATAAAACAATTCTGTTCAAAGTCATACGATACAGGCTCGTGCTAAGTCAGTTTTGTACTGAGGTCACAAACACAACAGAATAAGGAAAGGACAGGAAGGAGACGCAGAGCCTGTGCTGAGGACCCATGTATTTGTTATTCAAGGGAGCAATAGCACCTTCGTGCCTTGTCTGTTGGATCTGGCCTTCTTTCCTACTGATTCAATATGCAAAAAAAAAAAAAACAAAAAAAAAACAACAAACAAACAGATAAACAGAAAACACCTTAAGATGCTTGCAAACATCAACACTTACCAATTATTGATTCTTCCCTGTGGTGGATGGGAAGGAAGCCACATTCCAATGAGTATCATAGAAACTGTCCAGATGTAAAAACTACTGACAGCACAGTCCCAAGTCTTGGCTATAGCTTCCTTCTTGCTAGAAGGAAGCCTCGAGTTCTATTTGAAATCCCATTGCCAACAGCAGACCTAAGCTTCTCGCTTCAGCTGATCTTAATTTACAGAAGCATTTGTCCTAAAAGCTCAAAGCACCGAACACTAGAAAGGTCTGGACTGTATTTTTGCGGGCTGATGATAACATATCATGAAAGCGTAACAAAGAGCTTCAGATATAAACAACTGCTCAGTCTGTAATTCATCAACAGGTAATAGAGCTTTTCCCTTGCTATTTGCCAGCTTCTTCCTCCTTTGCCATCAACCCTGCTTTTGATGTGAACCTACCCATCCCACGGGACACAGCTGAGACATTTTATTGCAAAGGGAATTCCATTAGCTTCTCCGTTCGTTATTGATGATGTCTTAGACAGGTCCCCATGATGACAGATGCAGTTCTAAGCATGGCAAGGCACAGCAAGACACGGACTATATCTAGAGCTTACAGTCAGGATAGGACTGTCAAAAGCTAAGGAAAAATGGACGTAGTATGAATCACATTTTACCAGTAAGCTCTGAGAAAGACTAAGTAAGACACTGGCAGAAGGAAGTTTGTTGCGAAGCTATGAAAAACCTTGACATCATTCGAGTCTTGGCCCAGCGCTTCAACCGACTGTGTGTACTTACTTCAGTAGGGGCTTTTGCAGGGGGGAGGATCTCGATTGCAGGGGGGAGGACGGAAGAGGACATCCCACATTGTTTCTTGGGCCCTAAGTAAGGCAATTTATGATAGCATTATGGTACCTAACCATTTTTTTTTGTTTGTTTGTTTTTTAAGAGAAGCTCACACACATGCACACATAAAAAAAATAATGAGTTATTAAAGACTATTCAAGGAGACACAAGTTATATATCAGCTAGTCACACCCTGTGAGTTCCTCTGAACAGGACAGTGAAGGTGAAGACAGAGTGGAATTCTTGTAAAATGTCTGTACAAGAAAACTTTTTAAAAGAAACCACAGTGGTTTTGCCATCTTATAAATATTTCTTGGATCCAGTATGATCTTCATGTAGAAGCACATGTTTTCATTCTAGATTTATCTAACAGCGGTTGCATTTGGAATACGTCCTTGTTTCTAAGGTACATAGAAGCAGACACACAGGTAACAGATATAAGTAAATCTCTACATACTTCAAGGAAATGTAATTCAAGGATCTTGTCATTAAATCACAAAGCTAAGAATCATAAAATCTGCTTTTACTTCCACCATGGGTTGAGCACGTGAGACAGAGTATTTCGGCAAATACTTGCCTTTTCGCAGTTAAGCATCTGATCTTATACTTTGGCAACTCTAAATGAACGGCCCACGCTTATTTTGGTTCACTTTGTCTTAGACTTCCAATATTTAAAAAGCATTGTACAATGGAACTTTCTTTGTGCCTCAGTTTCTTTCTTCAGTAGATCACTCAGAGGGAGAAGGAAAGGGAATGACTTCAAGCTTGTTTCCTTGTTTAAAGGACCCACTGCAGCTTTTCTAGGGAGGTTCATTACCAAGGTCACTGCAGTCACTCCAGAGACAAAACAAGTCCAAAATGGCTTGACATAAATAATTCTTCAAAATACAATCTCCCTGTAAGCATACTAGCAATGACATCCATGTAAGGACTTCAAAATCTAGTCCAAACTGCGAGAACTAAACCCGCCAGTTAAGATGAAAGAATCAACGGTAGCGTTAACTGTTAATGTTACTGTGGAATGCAACATATCTTCCAAAATTTGAAGGCTACGTTTCAAACGTATTTACTTCCAAACTCATTTTCTGTTGTCACCTACACTGCCCAATGTAGCACCTGGCTCCTAACTAGAAAGGCATGTAAGATATTGTCAGCACCAGCTTTACATTACGTGTTCTGAAATGTTCAGCAGCCTATTAACTAGGTGTTGAAAGCTAGGTGAAATCACAGCACTAGCGAGCCTTGCATTAAGCTGCAGGGACAGCTTTTGCTGCAGTGCTTTCTCAAGGCGGAGGGAAGGCTGGTGAGGCTGGCCGGGAGCACTGAGGGAAAGCAATACTGTGATTAGCAGACCCAGGGGACTGGCACAGAAGACCAGAGGGAACGCAAGGAAGTATAAGGAAAGAAAGAGGGTAACCAATACAGGGTAAAACCTGCCGACCTCCATATATTTAGCAAGAAAGAGCCCGACTTCTAAACTAAAAAGAGTGAGCAGGGAGGAAGCAATCATTTCTAAGCCATTCAGTGGGCACTGCTAAAAGAGGAGAGTTTGACTGAAGATGTGATTATATCAGAAATAAATCTTCTTATGTCCTGAGACACAGCATCAGCCAGCATAGCTCAACTCAGTGGAGCTCTGCTCATACACACACACACGCATGCACAACCCCAAAATCAGCCAGAAGTTAACACCCCTTCTCCACAACCCCAATAACTTAGCTGTCAGAGCAATTTCTTTATGAAGGCCCATCGGTACTGTTTGGAGACACCCCCCCGCCCCCCCATGCACTGGGTCAACGTTAAGCTTGCCATTCAAGACAGCTTAAAAAAAATTAGAAAACCAATTCAGAGTTACTACTTTGCTCAGAAAAAGAAACACCACAACAATGAATGCTGACTTTCCCGTGTTTGGTTTCACAGCAAAAGAACCGTCCTAGTTTTCAACAGAAAATATAAGTAACGTACGCTTTTCAGCAAGACCTTTAACGTGTATTTCAATTAAAAAGAATAAAAATAAAAAAAGATTTCAAAAAGTTTTCCAAAGTTAAATAGAGCTTTGAATTCTCAAAATGGAATCTGCGTTAAAAATAATAATAATAAAAAATCTATTCTTGGCTGAATATTCTAAAATAGATCTGTGCATTTAATGTCACGGAGGTAGAGAACACATTACCAGGGAGGATAGCTGCATAATGCGAACGATAAATTCAAACATGCACTAAAAAGGCAATTATATCTCAATTGGCTTGCATTGGTTTCTAATTTGCATACTAAAATGTGGTATACTTTTTCTGCCTTATCAATGCTAGAAATATTTTGGCCAGAAGCTGCAGAAGTCCTTAGTCATTGTGTATGCCCAGTATGACACGGCAAGGTGAACCTCCCATTTTTGCAAGTGCCATGCATATTCCTTCGGACAGTCGGGTGTCTCATCTGGCTGCATGCAAAATCCAGAGCACAGGTCCCAGGCTTCTACGCATCCTGCAGCACAGTCGTTGTTTACGTGGGTTTCGACTTGCTGAGCATTTTGTTAGAAATGGAAATGGCCGTCACGCAACGTTACTGGTCAATTTGCAGTGATGTGCGTATGGTTGGCAACATCTTTTAAAGGAAAGAATGTAATTTCTGGTGCTTATCTGAAATGTTGCCTTTATTGTTTAAATATACCAGACTCATTCTTACATGTGCTTGCTTGGGAGCTGAAAATGCAAACGAGTAACTGAACATTCAAGTCCTTGCACTGCCTGAGCAAACGTCAGTTTAGGGAAAGCAAGTGTTCCTATTCCCCTGCAACAGCTTTAGGCAACTGGATATGAAAATCTGCTCCTAAAATGAAATAGATTTGCTAATTATGTGAAAAGAGTTACTATAAATATAGGAGAGAAGGAGTTTAAGTCCAAAATGTGTTCAGTAGATAAGCAATTGCTCAGTTCTGCCCTTATCAATCTGAGGAAGCGTTTAATGCTGAGATGGAATATTAGAGCTGGGTAGATGGAACAGAAATAAACTTGAAGCTAATCAGAAAACATGCTTCACGTTCTTCATCCCCTCTCTAGTAGCAGCTGTTTTGAGATATTGCTATAGGGACGGATCCCACTGCAATACTGGCTTTTGAAAGCCTTCCAAATCCTGCAAAATGTATTAATCTGCAACTTTGATATGAATAGCACAGACAAATGAAAGCAATTACTTTCTCCTCTTCACTCTGATTTGTTATCTTTCTTTGATACGGATAGCCTATGCCAAATATCTATCAGTCATACTTTCTTGATCTGGTTTAAGGCTTTTTTTTTTTTTTTTTTTTTTTTTTAAAAACTATTTCATCTGTTTCGGGGATTCAGCTAATGGAAAAGAGAGAAACTAGACAGTCTTACTATGTAAAAAAATATGCAACTGCTTCCCTTCAATACTCCTTCAGGTACTCAGATTTAGAAGCCTTTGTTAAGCTACTTGTTGGAGTTTAAGAAAGAGAGAGACAGGGATGGGAATATCTTCCAAAGTACTGCCACGTCCACTACCATCAGCAGGTCCCCACAGAAGTCTGAGGAGAAAGAGAAATTACCGCACATCATAACCGAGGAAGATCTGTAGAAAGTTGCCAGCCAGCTGCAGCAGAGAGCCTGGCTGCACAATTCCTGAGCCAAGCCAGAGGGCATCCTGGCTACTTGATTTTTTCTTACACCGATTAAACATCATTAAGAAGAAGGAAGCTCTCCTGCCTGTCCTGAAGACACAACACAACAGCAGTAGCTGCTTGGATCTGGGGGACAAGGGGAAACGGCACCACAGTCCTCTCCTGCTGCTGGCAGTCAGGAAAAGTGCAGGGGTTTGAGAAGAGAAGGGGACTGCCATGAGGATGGACGTGGAGAAGGCAAGGGAACAGCAAGCCTGGGGGGCGCTTTTGGAAGTCACGGAGCTCCAAGCTCCTGCTTTTGCTGCTTATTTTATTTATCCTTCTAAAGCAGTCCCGTTAGCCTGGATGTAATTTGAATGCTATTTTTTCTTCACCCCTGCAACATATGATTTATTACAAAAAAGGAGGAAAGGGGACCAAATTGTCCTTGAGGAGGCCAACTCGCCTCACAGCTACATGGGCCAGTCCGTCACAGAAACAAGGAACTCGGCGGCCTGAAGCCACGCTTGCTCAGCACAGAGTCCCCAGCCCTGCTGCCAGTTTTTAAAACAAAAAGACTCGATCCAAAAGCCCAAATGGCTTTGGATCATCCCCTCAGCCTGCAGCGTATCTTATGTCCCTGGCATTTTGAAACTGCATGTGAGGGCAAGGCTTCCAACTGCCCTGGATCACAACTCAACCAAATGGCAGAAAGGGAAGTCCAGGACAGGAACATGACAGATGCGAGCCAGCTGGGAGTGCTGTTCTCAACAGGCACAGCCAAGGGGACAGGAAAGATGGAGCCGCGAGCCAGGGGAGACAGGATGGCATTAAAAATAGAAATTGTTCTGTCACATATTGTGTACGAGGCTTAAAGACTAGCGTTTGTTCCTGACAGTGGTTTTACACAGGGTTTTTGTTGTTGTTACGGCCTTTTTTTTAAATGCATACATCACATTACCACAAACTGACAACTCAAGTCAACCGTTATGCCAGAGCAGCAACCCTGCAGATCCCCTTCTGTGCCTTCTGCTTGCCTGGGCACCCTGACGCTTCCTTCGTGACAACTCTGGAGACCGTGAGCCACGCGCTGCCTCTAATGCCCGTACGCAGCCCCCGGTAACGCTGATTCTCACAGCTACCCAGGTGAATCAAGCTCTCTTCCCCCCACCTGCTTTTTTTTATTATTATTGTTATTCGGTCCACAGTAGGTGTCCTTTCATGGGAAACAGGAATCCCATGTAGACAGGTCTCATAGCATACCAGAGGGGATGTCTGATGCCTGCTACTGCCTGTTTTCCCACGGAACCTTTAGAAAGTGACATCCAAGAAGCAGCTGTTTGTAACCTGCCGCAGAAAGCAAGTACAGATATGAAGGGATAAAAGGCACGGTTCACTTCTCAAATTCGATTCCAGTCGTTATTTCTAAAGACCGGAAGGCATCCATTTTCATCTTACAAAGTGACACCGAGCCATCTTTTGGGAGGAATCTTTGGAAATCCCATGCCCCACCCCATCCGCTTGGGAAGAGCGCTGGGTTCCCAATGCACTTTGGCTCACTTACCAAAATCCCAGCTCCTGCAGCTAACACCCTCAAATCCACGTTCTATTTCTGGGACTGTCACCACCTGTACTTTTGGACAAAACGAGAATTTTCTGAATGACTCATCCCTAACAACTGGAAGCAGCACAACCCCAGCTCCCGTTGCAGTACAAGATCTAAGAGTACCCCCTAGTGTTCTGGGTGCAACCTTGACATTCGGCCACACTGAAAGCAGGCGAGCTCATTTCAGAATCAGGGCTTTAGTTACTCGCCATCCACCCATCTTCTGGAAAAGGACTCTTGTTGCAGCGCGATTATCTGAGTGTGCCACCAAACCATCACAGCTGAACCTTCAAACAGAACTATATCTTAGCACATCACCACTAGGAGCGGAATCATCAGGAGACACCTTTATCATTTAAATATACTCCTGTGGATTTACAGCAACTAACCCTGCTTGGTATTCACAGTGGGTTAAGGGCACTCCCTGTCACCTTGAGCTGCTCAGATGACACCCAAAACTCATTAAGGTATGGTAACAACAGCTTTTCATGCACCGTGAATCTCCTGCGAGAGTTGTATGTCTTAGTTAATCTATCAAGTGCTTCAATATCCATGCAGAGAAGGCACAGGATAACGCAAGAACTGTAATTTATAACTCCCCCCCCCCCCCCCTTTCTGCACAAAAAGCCACGCTACCTGAGATTAAATCCTACTTTAATGACAACAAGGTTAGAAAAATAGTGCAACTTCTGTTAACTGAATGCAGTCCAGACCTCTAAGCCTCTTGTCCTGGCAGGTCGGGACACCAGCAGGTTCTGCCATTAGCCTCCAGCTGGGCGAGCATGGCCTGTCTTTGAACTTCTCTGGGCTTCTTCTGCCTCGCTTTGAGCTCATCTCTCTAGAGATGTTCTTCACGTCAGGGTTTGTCATCATGTGCATCAAGTAGGAGTAGTTACTTTGTCAATAACAACAGAAATTTGCTGTTGACCTCAGCAATAGTCTTAATATACTTGGTCTTCATTTCATTTCTGGGATGATAACAACTGGAATGCAAGTTTAATTTAAATCCAGCATGGCACACGTGGAGCTCAGCAGTACATACGTAGCTGATAACAGACTTGAGCAGTCCAGCCAGAGCCCTTGTAGTAGCCTCTCCATCCAAATTTCTTGTTTTAGTAGATGATGCAAGTTTAAGGATGGAAAATAAAAGCTTATAAGCTGGTTGCTACTAGCTGCCGTTTTGGTGCAAATAAAAGTCACGAAAGCTTGTCGACTAAACTTCATCTTACACTGAAAAACTATCTTCATGGAGCAAGGCAAGCATATTAATAATGTAGCAGTGCCAGCTGAGGAAAATGGCTGGCTTGTAAAAGCAATTCCAACTGTAAGTGTCTGGGAAATGGGATCTCAACAGGATGAGCAACACTTAACAGGCTCCTGCTCAGATGGCTCCTTCAGCAAGCCCGAAAATAACTTCTGAGCAGTTCATAGTTCGCACCTCTGCAGCACACTTTACACATGTTCTAAGAGTCCAGTCTGGAGGGAGAAACATTACAGGCACAGGGGCACGGTAAATTCTGCAGACAAGGGTCCACAAAACGCCCGCTGTGGGTCCTTCAGAGCTTCTAGGTTTACGGGACTTGGCAAACACAAAGCTCAGGGTGGTTTTCTCTGCAGGGCCTGTAAGGCACACTGACACCTCACTGCCTGTGATTTTTGCAAGTGCTGATTTTTGTGATATTTCCTTTTTGGGACAGCCAGTTTTGTAGCTTTTCTGTGATTCTAGAGAGTCCTCAGAGGTTTTACTATTATTAAGTTATCTGGTTGTCTGCACTTAGACTCCAAGTGGAGCTCTGTGTTGTTAAGACCAGGATCTGAGATGAAATCCCAGGCTGTCTGGAGTAACAGAAAATAAGCTGCACTCTCCCTGTTTTCCCCTGGCCCAGGGTTCAGCGTTGCCCCTCACCTGTTTCTGTTGCCTACGTTGGATGACAGCTCTCACCTAATGTGAGGATCAGTTCATCGATAGCCTCTTAGATCCAAGTAAATTGCTTTGAGTATAGTAAGCTAAAATGCTGAGCAGCTTTACTGCTGGGATACCCAGTTTTATTCTTAAAACATCTTGCCAATCTACAAAGATGCAGAAAGAATTAAACCTTTCTTGTTGTTGTTTTTAAATAGGCTGCATAAAAGCTGTTTACACCTAGCACAGTGCACAAAAACTGTTTGAAAAATAAAATCTCTATCCCCAAATACCTTCAAATAAAACTAATTGCTCTATAGGATCATTATGCTACATAAACGGCCTGCTCTGGGTGCACCCCATCATAACTAAACGCAGGAAAATGAGAAGGAAGAGAAAATTAGTACAAACATGGAAGACCTCTCCCCAGACACCAGGTGGCAATTGCTTTACTGGGGATTTCTCTAGCACTCCGGATTATTTTATACTCCATTATTTGCTGAGCTTACTGCCCATTTTATTTGGTTTGCTCACTGCTTTGTTACACGCGAAGCGGCTTTTTCTTATTATTTATTTTCTGTACTGCCACCCACCCTATCCCTTAGCAGCAGAGGATGGCTTCTCGAAGAGCAACGTGAGCATGCTACACGGGCTGCCAGGTGTAGGTACTGCAGTGCCTGAATGCATACCTCATTGCTCGTTATGACACGGCCCCGAGCAAAACACCATCCAGCCACCGTGGTTATTTTCCTGTCAAGAAGCCGAACTGAGAATAAACGTGAAACTCACATGAAAAGATAATGAAGCTTTCCCAGATACAAGAAACACAACCAAACGTGCTATGTGCCACCACTTTACGCCCCAATTCTCTTGCGTATAGCCACTGCTCTACGGTGTGTACGCAGAGAGCTCGCCTTCCTCTGCTGCTCCCCTACCACACACCGCGCAGAAATCGCCACTTTGTCCTGCTCCGAGCTTCTCCCAGCGCTGCCGCGCTGAAGCCTGCATCGGTCCAAATCCTGCTGCGGCTTCAAGGAAAATTAAGACTGTGGATTTTTGGCAAATGGAGCCACGCAGCAATTTACCTAATCCAGCACTTCTCACATCATTGCACGACATCAACTTGCCACGCCAACGACTGCCTTCAGGCAGGGTTCTGGGAGAAGGTGGGCGGTGTCAGGCAGACAGTGTTCAAGGTGAGAAGGTGGGCATCGGGGGGGTAGGTGGTTGAATCTCTGTGTTAAGAGACGGGGTCAGGGGGTCCGAGGACTACCGAGAGGCTGCTGCTTCCACTGTCAAACACTCCTTTTTGTGCATACAACTGCAGCTGTTCTGGTCCTGTTTCAGTGAGCCCCCCTCCTCGCCACCATCTCCAATTCCAATTTAACAAGGATTAACAAGGCTGCAGCATGCTGGAAAAACACAGGACTTCTCCCAGTAACAGCTGGGGGGGAGACTTGCCTCAGACCAGCTGGGAGAATAGTGCAGATTAGTGTTCTGCTGCTGCTTCAGTAGTGGGGGAAAAAAAAAAAAAAAAAAAAAAGATACGTGATTTCAGACAGAGCTATTAAGCCTGGTTATTTCTGCTAGTCGCCAGAGATGATTGGCACACAGGCCAAGTCTTAGCAATGAAGTTTCTGCCTTTTGTCAAACGCCTGCTGTCAAACGCTCTAGTTTTGGCTAGGGAGAAACTAATGCCAGCTGTAACCTAATAAAGGAGAAGGCCTTGGACTTCACATGCATGACCCAAACCTGTCTGACGGACACTATAACCCTGCTGTTGCAGCATTTGTTCTCTCAGGGATAGATAGTTCAGCATAAAATGAAGAGGGACAGAGGAAGATGCAGCTATCTTCATTGCGCAGACCCACAAACACACACCAGCCAGAATTTTGAAGCTGAAGCCAACAACGCCAACTTGCTACATAAATCCTGGAGTCAGATTTGCTTAGCACTTGCTGTATAGGTATCTTTGCTTTAACTCAGCCCCTCTCTTTCCCTGCAAAAAATCAACAACTGCCAATCCCCCACCTGCCTCCCACTGGGAGCTGGCTGCTTTCCTCCATCACTGGCACTAGCCAGCCCCGAGCGTGCCCAGGAATTTCACTGCCTGCCTCACTGATGCTATTTCCTGGCAGTCCCTCGTAAATATGGGACATCGTGTCCTGTCCTCAGGAGACCCACAGCACAGCATTTGAGTCAGGAACCTAGTTGAAAAGGATAGGTGTTTCCCTGCCATGAGGGACCAGCATTTCTGTCTATGTGAATTTGGGTGCGTATTCCCAGGCAAAAGAAGTAAAGAAAGCAGTGGAGAAGGGGAGAAACCAAGGGATTACTGGATGTTCTCATCCAATTATTTGACAGCTGCTCTTCAGAAGGGAAGAAACTTATCAAACTGCTAGGTTTGGGTAGTGGTTTAGAAGGATGCTTGCAGAATCTCTCGCTATCCAACCCGAGAAAATAAAAAACCACCCGTTATCTCCCCACAGGGCATCAAATTTTAATTTTGACAGATACATGGCAGGTCTCTAGAGATCCCTGTTTTTGCAGATGCAAAAGCTTTGGAGCACAGGTCTATTCCAAACGAATCACCCATCCTTTGCATATGCCACCAGCACGCACTCAATGCGTTAGACAAAGATGTCTCTCCACTAACAGCAACTCATAGTTTTGGTATCACTTCAATAGCTTCTACAAAACATAATTAATTGGTTACAGATAGAAAGGATGAAATCTCCATCCACTCCAAGATCAACATCAAATACATGACAAGAAAATGACGAAGGGAAAACCAACAGACTGAGTTTTTAGGAGTGAGTCTGGCTTAATTAAAGGTTCACAATTATGCCGGTGTCTGCAAACAGCTTTAGACAGAGCACATGATGTACTGCTCCACAGACACCAGAAGTTGAATTCTCTGCTTACTGAAACAAGCCACAAATATCTACCAATTTCAACAATGGCATGATCCTGGCCTAGGTAGATATTTTCTGTGAAAGAAGGAAAATATGATCAGAATAACAGTCTTGCAGCTAAAGCACTGAACTCCGAAGACTTACGTGTAGCTCCGTACTCTGTAACAAGCATCTTAGTTCACTCAGGCAAGTTGCTCAAGAGTAAAATCATATCCCCTGGGGTGCAAGTTAAAAAAAAAAAAAAAAAAAGTATACTGATAAATGGCAAAAGTATTGACATAATTTGGTTTCTATTCCCGCTTACAAAGAAGAGTGCCGCAAAAGAAAGCATTCCTTAATTTTGTATGCTTCTATGCGTGTAGCCCCGTGCAAGGACCAGACAGACTCCATAGTCATGGTGTGTTTTTTCTTTGACCACTTCAGAAGAAATGGCCAACTTTTTTTTTCTTTTTTAAGTGCACGCACTTCTTTGTAAATATAACCCTCTGTGACAAAGAAGTCTATTACGAATATCTTGATGCCCAAGTTAAAAGGACAGCCTGCCAAGACAATTGTGATCATCCAGTCTGCAAAGTCTTTCTTGAACTATTTCCATAAGAGCTACTCTGTATACCAGACATAGACAAAACTTGTATGAATTTTCCCTGAACTGAGCCAGCAAGCAGACCTGCAAACAGAGTGCATGCGTGTGCAGTTTGTCCTTGCTCCCCCACCAGTCTCCTTGCTCTCCCCACACAGTAATAGCTACTTGGGAATTGATTTCCCAAGGTGCTAATTACCTTCAGTTGTGATATTCCTGTTATCTCACTAACCTCCTTTGTTACTGTAATCTGCTCTGATGTGGACGTTGGAGAGAGAAAACACACTGTACATAATTTTAAGTCCATGGCTGAGAGCCGTACCCTCAATACAGCCTGAAACACAATAAAGTGCTTTCCTGAAAACTGCTGGATTTAGTCATAGCGAGGATTAAAAAAAGAAATACCACACACACAACTAACAAAGCTGTGTCTTGGCCAACTTTATTCAACTATGCTCTTTTAAATAAGTTACAAGTCTACAAATGAAATTGTGAAGTGAAGGCCATATCATTTACCAGTCTCATTAGGTCTTTAATTTCTGAGTCAGGGGAAAAACATGCCGTCAGTCCCTATCTTTGTTCTGGAGACACAACGTCCTTAAAGGTGCGTAAGAATGCTCTTGCTTTAAAACAGCATGGAACAGACTACAGGCCTGTTTTCTGAACAGCCCGAGATTCAAATCATTTCAAGTAGGCTAAAGCCACTGAAGACTGATGGTTGCATTTTCTTGTGCTGTCCTATTAAAGCCGTACTGTTAATGCAGCCCATGAATAGAAGCATCATAAGCCACAATGCTCTGCTATTTTAGAAGTCGGATGGCTCCTGCCACATTTAAAACTTTTAGCTTCACGCAATTTTCAAAGAAACAGATTTAATGAATTATACTTAGTCACACCTGAATAGCAATACCTGTTCTTAAGGGGACATTTCTGACATAGATGTATTTCATCCTGAAGTTCTAGGCTGTATTCATTTAGTTCCTATAAACATGTCCATTTCAGTGGTGAAAAACAAAACAAGAAGTTTTTCATCCTGTTGCTCAGTCCTCCCCATCCACAAAAGGGGGCTTCACGCTACCCTCTTTTGTAAATCATTTAGAGATATGCTCGTGCTAAAAACTATTTCACACAGAACTATCTGTTTGCCATGGCTTTGTATGGAAAGAAGAGCAGAACATTGCCTTTTTATTCTCCCCTCTTTAACTATACATTCTACTCCCCCTTAGATAGGGCAAAACCTGCAACTAATCAAATGCACAAAGTTATTGGCACCAAGTTCCACAATTTGACTAATCACTGTGGAAGTAAGTTCCACCGGACTGAGGTTTGTGTGAGCAGTTCTGCTCACTGGATCAGGACCTTGCTGATATTACGTGAGAAAACAGAGAGAGAAATAAGCATCACAAATCTCAAATCAATATGCATTATTACCTGAATGTCAGACACAATGTCTCATACTGGGCTTTTACTCTGGAATCCTGCTGCTGTGCTACACCTTCCTCCAGGTCCAGAAACCAACAGCACGATTACGATCACCAGTGCCAGCAAGAAAACGATCCAAAGCTGCAGATCCAGCAGAGCGGCTTCTACTACCTATGCTGTCTGTGTCACCTTGCAACTGAAAAACTAATTTTCAGAGTTGATCAACGAATACCAAAATCTAACACTGGTCTGAAAAGCTTCAAGGAAAAGCAGTAGAAACCCTCACTAATGCATAGTTGTCCAACCACTAAGCATTTTTCTATAATTTTAGTGCAGTTTGGTTGCATTGATGTTATTTGCATACAAACATATCCCCCTGCACGCTTTCTTTTATTTAAAGCGACAAAGCCCATAGTAATGGCCGAAAAAACCCCCACTATCTTCTGACATCTGGTAGGCAGCCCCACACCTCCGAGGTTCCAGAAAGCATCAGCATCAACAGCAGCCAGGAGCGGACCTTGTGCAGTAGGTTCATAGCTGACTGAAAATTAAAGCATCACTTGCAAATAGCAAAGGCAAAAAACTGACTGACCTGATTCCATGGTGCAAGGACTAGCTGGAGCAACTGAGGGCGAGGCGTGTGAAGGGAGAGCTGGCTGCAGCTGCTGCTGGGGCATTGCGGGGAGGTAGGCAGAGGACCAGCTTGGGGTGCTCCACCGAGCGATGCAGGTGCCATAAGGCACAGGCATGGCTTGCAGGCAGTCTGAAACTTCAGTGGCATGTTCTATGTAATTACGTGAAACGCTGATTCTGATATGATCATGGTAAAGATTTTATTTTAATGTGCTTTCTACTTTGACAATCTCTCTTTCCAAGCACGTTATATGCATAGTAATTTTATTCGTTTTTTTCTGCTCTCCCACTGCAACAGAGCACCTGGTCATTTCAAGCCTGACTTGGCTGATTGAGGAAAAAGTAGAACAAGTTTTTCTTCCTTTAGCCTCAGCTGAAAGCTTTGAAAAGAGCTCTTTCTGAGCAAGTTGCATAAGAATACAGATTTACCTAACCAGCATTACTGGAAAAGTGAAAACAAAACAAGCAAACAAATAAGGTTGGGTAGATAAAGAAAAACCCTTTTACACTAATTAAGGAATCTGTACCTCCACGGCCCTAGAAATAAAACCCACTTCCCATCACGCCTTTTCCTGTGGTCCCACCAGTCCTTGCTCAATGCCCAAGAGTCAGTTTACTATCAAGTATATCCAACTTGGAAGCTACACGGTGTCAAACCTAACACGCCAGCATAGGGAATAATCTCACTGAGATCTAGGGATTTTTGCTCAGTTCCTTACTCTTCAATTTATAGGCATAAAAATTAGTAAGGAGCAGAGGATAGATAAAAAGAACTACTGTTAAATCCTAACTCGGTTCAGCTACCTGCTCTTCCTTTCAGTATTCCTCCTGCTGTTCCCAGGTTGTATGTATTTGCTGCCAAGCAGCAAAAAGCTAATTAGTGCTACGTCACGTTTCCTTGCTGTCGTCATTAGCTCCTTCCCGCTTCCGGGAATGCTGGCCCTCACCTCAGCTATATAGGGTGAAATCCTATAATCAAGAGAAAGGGAAATTGGCAGCAAGAACCAAGAGAGTGAAAGCGCAGTCTGGCACTCAACCTATAGAAATACCTCCCTCCCTCAAAGACCTTGCTCTTATGAGTAAAATCAGCCCTTAAACTTCGGCCACAGGACACATTAAAACCTCCAGGCAAACAGCTGGCAGGCTTGGGCTGTGCTGCTAGCCTAGCCAACCCAGGCAGCTGAACGCCACAGCAGGTATTCCCATGAGATACGGTCACTGCAGTACTGGTGAAGCTGCCATTGAGGGCAATTTAGAGAATTTAGTATTTGTGCTGCAGTGCACATAGGCAAAAAGGCTGACAAATAATCTAACATCAGCTTCTGTCAATCCATTTGCAAGAATGAGAGTTGCCTTATTTTAAAGCTACCCACTATGAACCATTTAGATGCACCACCTTCTCCCCATTTTGTATTTCTTTCCTTCCTCGCAATAGTAATCTTTCAGAGTGGGAGAGAACAAAAAGATTTTGTCTTCCGGGACAAAGACTCGTTGTTTTGCATCAATAGTCTTTTTTTTTTTTTTTTTTTTTTTTTAACCCAGCAATAAATGCACCTGGCGTTACAAGAACTTACTGCCTTTTCAGAAGGCTCCAGCCTATTCCTATTTTTGAAATAGCAGAAGGACCTCTCCCCTTTCACACACGAGACAGGGATCCCAGAACACAAAAGCTGACTGCACGTAAAAATTCAAATAGACAAAGGGTTTGGAAGGTCAGAATAAGGCAGTCCTGGCAAAGCCAAGTAGTCTGCCTGTGCTGGAGACTGTACTTCCCACTGCACAGGAGAAGAAGGAAGGCTGTTTTCCAGCTCCCGCTGCCACCATCCTTAACCATTCTTAAGAGCTTGTGGTTCTCCACATTTTCTACCCTGGCACTTTTGCCAAATGTGATCAAACTATGATGAAACAGGGGCTCGATCTGAATGTCTGCATATAAGACTATAGTCTGAAGAGTCCACCCAACAGCCATTTATACCTTAGAAAAAGAAATGGTTATGAAGTTTACTGTATCAGGAGTGGAGGGAAACTCCAGCATTGCCTTCCAGCAGGAGATCAGCTGCCAACCCCTCTTTTTCCTAGGTGCTGATAATACCACCTTACATTACGTGAGCCTTTCTGGAAAACAAGCTAGGTGTTACAAACAAAGCAACACCTCTCTGCTTCCCCAGCTTTGACCCATTTCTCTTCTATTTTAGCTGACCCTTTACTGATGGTCTCACTTAGAGGGTCCCCGGCCGTCCTTGGGATCAATGGGATCCCATAGAGGATCAATGGAACCAGGTCGCTTCCCAAACCTCTTCCAAGTAACAGTGCCAGATGGCATTTTCAGGGCCCAGGGAGGGCAGTTCAGCCAAGTGGCTTCCATTTACAATTACTGAGAGCTGGGATGAAAAGCCCTCTAGTCAGGGTCGAAAACATCCAGCCCCAGAGAGCAAGTCCGAAATTCAAGTCCACTTCTAAGAGCATGATGCTGCAACAAATACATTGCGTGATACTTCTTGCATCCGTGAGGCACTGAGTCAGCCTAGATCCTCTTTATGTTCAGGCAGCTCAACTATCTTGCTATAGATCCCTGTCTGGCAGGCAACGGGGAGGGCTGGGGAAGTGCAACATATCTGTCAGTTGCAGCAGACAAGAACATCTTGTACTTGAGCTGCTTGTTGAGTAGGTTTGAGAGGCAGACAAACCGGCAGACTAATTAGATTTAACCATGGTACTCAAAAGTAAAATCCTTGTAACGTGCTACCAATTTGAATGTGCCTGTGCACGATACCAGATTATCCCCATCGATACCAACAATAATGTGTTAACTCTATTAAAAAAAAAAAATCATGGAAAGAGTTAATATTCAAATTAAAAATATTCCGATCTAAACTGAGCTTTGAAGAGATTCCAGCATTCCCCTTTCTAAGGCAATCACGACCAAAACCAAGAGATACCTCCGCAGGCTGGAGCAACAGAGTAAGGAGACAGACCAAACCAGCTCCCTAAATCCATCTTTGCTGAGCAACAGCCTAAAGGGATAACAAAGCAGCCAGCAACAACCTGAAGGGCACTTTGACAAAGGAGGGAAAAGCACAGCAAAACAAAGCAGCACGTAAATAGGAAAAATGGCTTGAAAGCAGATGGTGAGGCTACCAAGTATTCCACTCTGGAATTCTGCCTCAAAGGAAGAGATGTTCATCCCATACAATCCCCTGAGTGACCCTGGAAAGGCCTCCCAGCAGCAGGAGGAAGTAAAAAATATCCCGTTTATCATTTCTAGCTTCCAAGATTGGTAAGAAAGAAGCCTCATCCGATATGCCAGAGGCTCAGGGTTAAAGCAACACCTATTAACTCATTTGCTCATCCTTAATACTATCAAGAACTGCGTATGCGTGTGAGGAAAAGAATGAACTGCATTTTCTGTGCAAGTAGCAAGGAGAATGACTCACGCTAACGGTCGTTACACAAGAACGCCAAGAGCACCATGACATCACGCTCATAAGCAAACAGACGTTGCACAGGGAAAATAAACCAAGCACCTTCGTAATCCAGTGGCCGCATTAAATCCCAGGACATCTGCCTAAATACCTATGGGTATTTAAGGCAGCTTTTTAGCCTTGCCAATCCCCCACACCTGAAAGAACTGTATATGACGGAGCTGAGCAGCTGCTGAGGGTTAAGAATAAGGCAAAGAACAAACCGTGTTAACTTTCATTTTCAAATGTTCTCCACCTGCTTTCAAGACTTCTCTACACCAGATACTTTTATTAGTTCCTTGCTGGTCCTTCACATGATCTTGCAGCACTGGTGACACCACTGCTCAAAGCAAACACCTGAAGGAACTTGCTACAACTCAGAAACTCAGAATCTTAGTTGATTTCAGACTGCAAACTTTTGCAGAACTAATAAAACAACACAGCTATAAACACATGCACACAGGGGGAAAAAAAAAAAAAAAAAAAGTGAATGCAACACAGCTTATTCCTGAGGAGGTAGATTCTGATTTGCCTGCTGCACATCCCTGAATGAGTCACCTGTGCAGAGAAAATACCTCTGAGTTAGCAGATTAGGACCTGCATGCAGTGCTGGGCACAATGTCAAGCCTACGCTTCTTCCAGATGCAAGCTGTCTCTAAGCACATGCAGCTCTGATGACCACGGAGCGCACATCCCAGCATGTCCTCCTGCAAGAGTCAATCAAGCAGCTCAGAGTCTGTTCCTTTGTGCACCCAACCAGTGGCACGGTCTGCAAAGCAGGGAGAGGAAAGCAAAGGTGCTTAGCCCCAGCACACCCACCCTGGCTGGTGATGCCACACGAGGCACAGTCAGAAGGCAGCTCTTGGTCTCCACTGTGCCCCCACAGCAGGACGCAGGGGTGTGAGCCTGTCCCACAGCCCGCACTGAATTACACAGCCCCCAGGTGTCTGTTAACTACCAGCTGCTACCACAGATTATTAGCAAAAATCTCAACAAGGGGAAAGCCTGAATAAACGTGACCTGTTTTACCAATAGGCAAACTGTGCTTTTGGGTGAGCAAGTCATGCGTATTATCCCAGGAATACAAGTTACTGAGTTATAAATAGTTAGAGATCTACTACTAGTTAGAAAAGACAAACCTAGGAATATGCTTCTTCGCATAAGTTGTTGTAGCTGATTTTATTTGGTAAGAATATAAATGTCCTAATTTGGTTCTAAAAACAAAATCAATTGTAAATTTATTTAGAGCAACTTACCTGCCTGCTTGTTGTACATCACTGGGCCTGTATTGATCATTTGAGACAGAACTCATTCCAAATTGTATCGATTTCCTTCATTAGCAAATATTTAGCAGAACTCTTTCTGTGGTTCTAGGCCAGAAGCATGCAAGGCTCCATTTAGGGACTACAGCACTAGAGCGGGGGGAAGGGGACAAGGTTTCTCCAATGGAGCATATTTAAAACCAGCAATAATAAGAATTATGTTTTGGATAAGAGAGCCATTTTCCAAACAACAAATGAGAAAAACTAAGAGCGGAAGAGCCTACACGTACTGATAGGGGAAAAGAAATCCAGTTGGTGAAGATAAGAATGGAGTGAATAATTCATGAGGAGTACGGTGCACGGGTCATTTCAATAGGCATTTTGGTTGGTGGAATTAAGTGCCTAAAATAGCTCGCCACTTTACAGAGCACCTCCGAGGCAGCGGATGGCGAGGCGGCTTGTCTGGCTTCCCAGCGAGGCCACCCCGCTGTTACTGTGGTTACCGAAGGCCCACGGTTCCCATGCCTACCGGGCCTTGAATGCGCGCCTGGCGATTCCTCACCAGCTCCTGTGACTATTTTGAACGGGGAAAGAAGCCCCGTGCTATGTCACCGCTCGCACTGAGACAAAAGGTCTGTGAAATGCAAGCTGGCTCAGCCACAGGAAGGAGCAGCCGGTGGCTCTGCTGCAGATCCTTACCTCGCTCGGCCTCCGCACCACCAGCGGGGCGGGCGGTGGCGTGGCTGAAACCGTGCCCTCTCCTTCACATGAAGGAACATCCCTACCATGGGGAGGAAACACAGGGGAGAGTCGGAAACGTGGAGTGCTCGTGGCCCTGACAAAGGAGGTGGTGCTCGGGGGTGCCTTCACATCCCCGATCCCTGTCAGAGGGGCAGTACGTTGCAACTCTCCCCTCATTGGGGTTGTATTCCAAGTTCAATATAAAAAGACTTCTGACTGAGCAATGAATAATAATAAAACCAAAAACCACAGCCTTTGCTTTTGGCACCTTGCAGTTACCCAGCTAGCTCTGTGTTTTAAAGTCAGCTCTAACTTCTCTGTTGGGGCACCAGTTCCTCCTGGGCTGTGCCCTGCAGCACCACACAGCTTGTACAAGTCGCTCACGAATTAGAAGCGAAGTGGGTGAACACAAACCCCATGCAGTGAATGCCGCTTTCCCGCTTTCCATCCATGCTGGCAAAAGGAACATTTAGCTCGAGTGCAAGTTCTGGCTTTCTCCTTGTTTTTTTGCTTCATCCCCTCTCGGCCTCCTCCCCCCCTGGTTTGCTGTAGCTGATGGTATTCACCCGACTCACTACCCACGTGTCTAGGAATTGCTTTTTGCAAACAAGTCAGTGTTACAGAGCACTCTGTCTTTAGAGGCCTTGTTTCTAAATAGATTTTTGCATGCAACCATTTGCTCAAGCTCTTCTTGAAGCAAAGAAATGACCCAGCACAGCAGTCTATCTCATGCTCAGGAGAGAAAGTACGCCTCACCCAGAAGCTGCCAGAGAGAAATGATATCGTTGGAATCAGTGCTCTTCCACCATCAGTTCATTTCCCCCTTTCTCCCTTTATTTTTATGCAGTTTGGCGCCTCTTGTGTGGCAATACACACTAGGGAAGACTTCCAGAAGTACTTGGTGACTTCTGGTAAGTCACAGTTAATGTCTCCAGACGGAAATCTCCTTAAGGCCAGATTTTCATAGGCTGGCACGCTGATCCTGTTAAAACAGCCGATAAGAGATCTCTGTGTTGAGGACTTTAGACAAAAAGATTTCTCAGGACAAAAGATTAAAGTCACTACCACGTACAGTTTACTCACTTTCGATGGAAAAATTCTCACCCTTCTCCCACCCAGAGCAGCCCTTTCTAGAGGAACTGATGTAGCTATGTTAGACGAACAAGACCACGGTTCAGATAAAGAGAAAAATCCACAGCTACAGTCCACCCATCCTTTTTACCTCATCCTCCCCCCTGCCATTTGCTATATGCTGGGACTCGCTTGGTCTGCGAGGTTAAAAAGAAGAGCCTGGCTGAAAGACGGAGGTGGAATTTCCTGATTCAATGGCATTGTCTCTGCACACACAGGTTCGAGGGGGCTATACCCCCACAGTACCCTAACATCTCAGCACTCCATCTGACAACCCCATCCGTCCCTTTGGGATTCTGGATTTCAAGACATCCCTTCTTTCTCCTCACCCAGAGACTTCAATACTGGTAGCTGTGCAGTCAAAACTAAATCACCATACTTGAGAAAAACCCGCTGTAACCTCTGAGCCTCACCATCACCTCACCTATGGAACAGAAATAGCATCCGCTTCTTTTGCCTTACAAACAGTTGCAGATTGATTTTTAAATTAACATTTCAACAGCACTCTGAAGGCATAAAATGTTGCACACCGTTAAGTGTTAGTGTTATGCAACAGTTCAGGTTCTCTGTAGTGCAGGTAGATGCATAATATTCAACAGAGCTATCCTAAATAAAGGATATTTCCTTTATGGTGGAGGATAGCATTCAGAAACAGAGTTAGCTCTTCAGCCACGGTTCACATCATACCTGCATGTGGGCTTGAATAAACTAAGGATATGCAAATACACCATGGCTGATACAGCCGTAATGCAGCAAGCAGTAAAAGATGAGGGTCTGCTATTATCCCACAAGATGCTGAGCGTACTGCAGGACACCAGTTAAACAGTTGCATAACACTGCTGGCAAACTCCTCAAAATACCCTAAATTCCTTTCATCTTCTGTAGAAAGCAATTTTCCTCTGGGTTCAGGCTATGACTTACCTTGTGTTTCTTTTCTAATCTTTTCTTCAGCAGCTTGAGTTAACCTTGAATGCCTGAGACTGTTTTAAGTAGAAGTGTTTTCCTTGTTGCTTTTGCAACGTACCTCACAGTAAGCATTTAAAGGCCTTGTTCTTTCAGCACCACACAACCTTTTACAGTCCATCCCTCCCCAAGAGCCCCAACTATAGGGGTTAACAGAGAGTGGTCCTGAGTTCAGCTGCCCAGCACCAGAGAAGACGATGGCTCTTACAGCAGTTACCTGCAAAAGGCTGTTGGGAACCCTCCCTTCTGAACTGCTGCGAGCTGGCTGACCATGCTGTGTGATTAACCCCACAGCACTGCCCCCGGAGCGCTCTCTCCACAAGAGTTTCACAGCTGCTAACAATGACCCTGGCTTGGGGGAGGGAGAATTGCTGTGCATAACTGATAGCCAGGTTAGCATCATGGCTGTTACACATGCTTCTCGTAAGTTAAGCCTTAATAACCTAACAATGGGGACTGTTTTCTTTGTCATCTCATGCTAAGTGCAGAGCTTTTGCGTGTCTGTTGGTAAGCAGTGGCGTAGTTAGATTAGGTACAGTGAATATACACAGGAGGAGAATACATTTTAACAGGGAAAGAAAGGATGATATAATCCTCTCCTTTAAATCAGGATAGTGCTGCCAGCAAGTAGAGCGGGCATGTGCACTAACTGCCCTGTCCTGAATACTGTGACTCCTGGAACACCAGGTGCCCTCTTGAGTTAGGGTTGTGGCTGGGCTCTTCCTGAGGTTCTTTACGGTCACAGTATGTCTTTAATGAGTGAACATCTCCGAGTTGATTTGCCATACAGAGGTTGCAGTACCTCCCTGGGCAAAATCAAGAACCAAATAGAGCTTCTGTGCTGAGCCCAGAATGATTCCTTTTATGGAGACAAATGCAAATTCTGGAAGGCATCTTTGAAATGTGAAATGTTGCCTAAGTTGACAAGAGCTACTAGAAAATCTTAAAAAAATAGGAACCCTAACTAGTGCTGTCAAACTCTTTAGCAAAAGGACGTTTGGGGAGCAAAGGTCTTAAGGCATAGATCAAAAGAGTTTTCAGAGAGTTTGCAAAGACACCCTAGGATACTTAAAACACAACAAAGAGCAGGAGAGGGGAAGAAAAGAAATACCTCTCTCTACATATCATACATGCACTTGTTTACAAAACTGTCAAATCTCGCCACAGAGAAAGTGAGGCATTTCCTATGAGAAAAGGGAAATCTACCTGGGAATGGAAGTGTTGACCACCTGAACAGGAGACAGAATGCCAAAGGAGCAAACTGGCATAAAATGGCTGCCTTCCTGGCTCCATGTGTTTACTTCTGGCACATGTAAGAGTCAAGCCACAGAAACATAGGCACGAAAACTCTTCTCTTTAGAGAGATGGTAAAACAGATACTGACAAAAGAGGGGGTGATAAAATGCCAGGTAACATCACCATAACCCCTTCATTCCCTGGACTGATAGATATAAAAACACAGCAGGGGAGGGTTCTGTAGGTAGGAGGCTATAGCAAGTGTATCTTGTACTCGGGAACAAGTGAAGCAGAACACCATAAAGGCAAATTACCACTAATAAAAGCTGAGGCAAAAGTTTGTGCTGCAGAGGGCTTCTGGTCAGTGTTGGGACTAGGAATCTGAGTGTCTCATGAGATACACTGCACAGGTTGACCCCTATTCAGGCAGTACCTGCCATCTCCCATCCATGGTCCCCGTGTCGCCCTACTGTGCAAATACCTGGAAGCCCATGCTGCACTGCGAGCACCGGGAGTGAAGCAGGTGATCCCCCTGGCTGGCCACAAGTCCCTCCTCCTGGTAAAGCCTCCTTCCAGAGAGCACTGTCCCCACAGCAAGATGCCTCTATCTGGGAGGAGCAGACCTGGAAGGGAAGAGAGGGGCTGTGTCAGGCAGAAGGAAATGCAGCGCAGAAGTCAAGGGCTAGAACGAGCCCTTCCTCTCCTTGTTTAGAAGAGGAAAAGCTCTGGAAACACAATGCTGTGAAGAGTCACAGGAGGACGGCAATGTCTTACCGGGGCCATTTCTGTAAGGCCTCTGCGTCCGCTGGGTTGCACATTCCTCCCCTTCAGAGGATTCTCCTTAATCCACTGGTTCTCCTAGTAATAGCTGCTGTCCTGGCAGGGCTGTGCACAAAGAGGAAGAACAGACCCTCTGCCAGTTCTACATGCTACTGCCAGGCGTCACCACAGTCCTTGAGGCAGGCATTAGATACCGAATATATAAACACAATTTTATATATAACATATTTCTCTGTGTATTTTAGCTTGGTATGTTTTGCATCCCTTGCCAAACTCAGTTCCCTCTGTGCCTTGGCTTTCCTGACCCCATCCCTGCACATCCAGGCACCATCTCCTCTATATATGTGCATACAGAAGATTGATTCTTTCTATTCCACTACCAGCGAGAAACATCTTCACATATATTTGGGATTTTATTAAGTGGAAATATACAGCCACTCTCACCCAGCACATGAATTGCAAAACTTTTCAGCTGCTAGTGGGACTAGCACTAGGGAAGAATCCCATATTTATGGGCATTGCCAAAATATCCAACATGAAGCAGTCACTGAAATGCCTGGGTCCTGACACCTCATTTTCAGCCACCTTGCTAAGAAGCCTGGCTTTTCAGGGACTATTATCTGTGACATCCTTCCATATAAACTGCAGTGAAAACAGGAAATTCCAAGCTCAACATTTAGTGGCACCCAAAGAGATCTCAGTGCTTTCAGTTTTTCAGAATGACAAGTTATTTTGAGTGCCTCACTTTGGAGGTTCTCAGATGGCACTCGGCCACTCCATGAATTTAAAACTCTGAAACATCTCTCAGGGAGCAGTCGGGAACCGGGGTTTCAAAAATCCATGGTCAAAAATGAAAAAGGTTAGTCTCTGTCTCCAAACAGGAATTTTATCACAATTACTTTTGCTACAGGATTGCTTTGGGAGAGAAATTGGATTTGGGACCCTTTGCAGGCACTGCACACCCGAACACCTCACCTCTGTGGGCAGAGGTCTTCTGGGTCTTCCCCTTAGTCTTATGTACGAGCCGCCAGCATCCTATTGACTGCCCCTACCAGCTGTTGGTGACTTCTCATGGAAGACAAGCACGTAGATTTCACACCCTGTCTGAGGGTGGTTATGTAGCCAGCCTAGCGACATTTTAAACTATTAAAGATTTGACAACTGCTTATTTTAATCTGTCTCAAAGAAGCAGCATCACTGTCTGAATGCAAACACAATCTGGCACACACCACAAGTATCTTGGCTTAAAAACCACAGGGAGAAAAGTCTTCCTCCTTAATTAGGTTAGGAAGGTGTGTATTCAGGACAGAGCCTCACTGAGTATTTCAAGTGGTTCCTTGTGGAGTTCTGCACTCAATGCTTCCACACACTGGAGTTTTTCTTGCAGAACATAAAAGGTGTGTTCTTTCTAATGGAGCTGGAGACCAACAGGCACTTGGCCTGCTCCATGCTTGTAACAATTTCATTTCTCCAGTGCTGGTGCATAGCTGATTGGTGGCTCACTTGGGGTGGGCCCTGAAAGGATACAGAAATATGTCCCCTACTCTTTGCAGAGCTTCTGGGATGATTCTAATGAGATGAGGCTGATTCTAATGAGAGAGGCTGTACTTCTTAGAAGTACAAGCATGTGAATTTAGCCACTCTTGAGCAAGTGACTGTGCAGAAGCTGTAGCAAAAAAGGAGAAATGGGAGTTGCTGCTCCACAGAGAGTCCCAGGACTCACGTAGCCTACAGCTAAAATCACTGTCAGGAATCCCTAAGTTAACAGCTTCAAGAGTGTGCACACACATATATGCATTTGGGAGAATAAAACTTGCCAACCAATCATCTTTCTATTTTCACATTTCTAAATTCAAAAGATGAGGCTTGGGCTGAGATACATACCTAGTTTCATCTGGCTGCGCTTGATCATAACCACAAGCCACGTGTGGCATTCATTTTTGAAGGAGAAAAATAAAAATTACATCTAAAAAATAGGAAGCCTCAGGACTAAGCATATTTTGCAAGTCTTTGGGTTTTCCCAGTTGGATTCGCCTAGCTCTAGTCAGGAATTCCCCTCTCTTGTCAAGGCATTGCATAATAAATGTTTTTTTTTTTTTTTTTCCCACTGGCAGCAAGTCAGAGAGGAAGGAAGTGTCATATCTCAGGAGAGAAAATAGCATCCAGAACAAAGGTGGTGAGGCGAGATCCAGAAAACCATAACTCACGATGCTGCCACCAGTCATCGCAAAAAATTATTTTCAGTTGAGAACAGAAAGAGTGCATAGTGCCCAAAAAGTTGCCTACTGCCTTACAAGAAAGGGCTGAAAAACCTAGTAATAATGAGCAGTTGTAGAAAAAGTTGCCTGGTTTCATTTGTCATGCTCCGGTGTATGAAATATTACATGACTTACTTGGTTTATTTAATTCTAGAACATTTGGCAGAACTGACAGCATAAATGTGTGTGGCATCTGAAAATGAGATTAATAATTATTTTGATTTTATGCAGTAACAGAATGAGAATATGAGAACATGAGTCTAGGACCCATGGAACATTTGGATCTTCAATAGATGTTAGCTTAGAAAAGAAAGAAAGCATCTGCAAATTTCCAAATCCATGGCTGTCTGTGACGGACAGGGCAAAAGCAAACAAGCCTAAAATGTAGCACAGATGATTTATGTGAGGCATTAGGAAGAAAAAATTACAGAGTATGGTGAAGCACTGAGATAAATTTCTTGCAGAATGTCTATAATACTCACCACTGGAGGTCCTTAAAACAGCCTATATAGTTAACTTTGGGGAATGATCAAAGACTGTGCTTTGGGTTAGGGGGCCGACTAGATTATGTTTGGAGGCCCTTATCAAACCTATGTTACTACAGTCCCTTGAAGAGATGGAATACTCCCTTTCAACACTTACAGCTCCTTCTGTAGTGTCCCGTATACCTAGCTGCAGAAGTCTTGGAGCACATTTGGATCAGGAATCTATGAATGTTAAGATGAGAATTTCCCACTGAGCTGTTGCTGAGCAGTATGAACCATTTCTAACTCCCACCATACTGTCTCCATACAGTTCTCACTACCCAGACTAGGGAGCTAGCAAAGAAGCTTGCGAAATAAATTCACATCTCTGCTCTGATCATGCATGGTGTTCCTATTAAATTGCAATATTTGATCTAACCTAGATGAAACTGGAAAACTTGCCTATGACCTACATAGAAGCATTCCAATCTTTGTCGGGTGACCAGCTGGCTGGCCATGAGGTCACAGACAAATACTGTATATACCACGCTTCCAGTTCTGATGAAGTCTTGCTTGTCTCGGTAACTACCTTGCCAAAGCACATGGCTACCTGCTAGGACTAACATTTGAGAGGGGTGCTTCTAATTTATTTATTGAGACACCAACACCGAATAACTTAAGCATATTCCCCACAGATGACTGCACATTTTTTAACATGCAATTTCACGTCTGTGTGCCACTAAGCATTCCAAGATTTTTTTTGCAAGCTGTCATATATTTTTGGGGGGCATTACATAACCATTTCACCCATGAGCTGCCAGTGGACTTTTCATCTGATTCTGGAGCAAGCTTTGTTTATCTGTAAGCTTACTTCTTCAATTTGTCTCAGCTAACAAGCACAAATTTGAACAATCTTGTGGCTGAGCCAGTGTGTTCACTGAAGTGTGTTTCTCTGTTGATTGTCTTATCTTACTGAAAAAAGAAACTCAGTGAAAAAAGGCGGACTGCCAAGATGGTCATCTGTCCCTTCACAGACAAGAGCTGGGAGGTTACATCTGATTGTGCCCTCGTATACTGATTTCACACCTACAAAAACAGAACTGGATTTTTCCCCTTGCAAATACTTTCAATTTCATAATCATCACTCGAAGAATCTCCAACCATCTTCCATGCTTAATGAAATGTTGCCAAGGTGGGTTTTTGACTTTTGCTTTTGCTCACTTTCACAGCGTTAGCTGGTTGCTAGCTACTGTGCCTACATTTAGTCATTTGATCAGTCATACAGATTCAATATTTCTCTCAAAAAGTCAGCAGAATTACGTGCACATTTGAAATGAGTCATTTGTTTGAATCAGGATCCAGTATCTCTAAGAAAGCCTGGAAAATCAGTCTTGACAAATAAAGTTGTAATAAAGCTGAGTATTTTAAAGCAGCTTTCAATTAACCCAAACTTTGGCTGAGCTGTGGCAAAAAGATTTGTCTCAATTATTAAATGTTTTGGCGATATATGGACTAAGTTTTAGAGTGTTTAAAATATAGTTTTCAGAATAAAATAAACAATCAAAGCTCAGTGATTCAAGTCACAGGCAAATGTTGCGGGTAAACCTTTTAGAGATAAACCTTGAACAAATGAACAACTGTAAATACTGGTAAAGCCCTTGGCCTCATGAATGGAAATCCTGTGGTTTTATGTAGAACAAGCCAAAAGCACAGGATCTGGATATATCTGAAATACTGATGCTCTGTAGGAACAAACTCGTAGGTTACCAGCAGTGATCTGAAATGCTTCTGAGACTAGCTCCTTCTTGCAAGATGGACACAATTTAGCATCCATGGACTTACTGAAAAATTACTAGACCTGGGACCTCTTTTTGGTGGAAAAAAAAAAGGGGGGGAAAAAAAAAGAATATTGGATCTCACTCGAGTCATAACTTATATTTCTGGAGGCACTGCAGCACTAATGGCTCCATCACTTCTCCTTTGGAGGGCAAAAATGTATGAGGAGAACGTTTTCATCTCTCACTTAAGTCTTGCCAAGCCCTGGGCTCTCCTACTGGGGAGGAAGCCAGCTTGATGTTCAGAGGTTCTGCTCATCCTGACTAAGATGACAACTTCTCATCTCCTGTACTTTTTTTGGTTCAACAGGAACGGGACAGTTATGATCTCGTAAATTAAGTATTTTTTTCATTAAAACCATTACTCACCAGAACAGACCAGTAAAAAGGCCGGGTGCCACTTCTATAGAAAATTTTCTGATGATTCAAGCAAAAGGCCATCTTCCTCTGCTTCCTCTGCCTTTCATGGTTGAGGGAAGGGTAGGATTTCCTGAATTTCCCTGCAAGAATACAGGAATTAAAGAATCACTTTTTAAAAAATACTTCTGTTAGCAGTTGCAAAGGGAGAGGCTGGAAAATCTCCTCAAAGTGTGATCTGTTCCTTTTCTCCCCTCTAGCCTGAGTCACAATTGATAAATGATTCTGAGCAGTATCAAAGGAGAAGAGCACCCATCCGCGGCATGCAGCTTCTACCAACTCACTCTGAATGTGTGATGAATTATGAATGGTATGTTGTGTAGATCCCTATTTCCTAGAAAACAACCTCTGAATTTACTGAAACTTGACTGGTAAAAGCTGTGCTGCTTCTGCTGCCACCAACAACTTTCCCTGCCTACGGTCCAAGAGTGGTGTCTCTGGTATCCAATGCTCAGCCAAGACCTCCCTTCACAGGTCCCTACTCCAGACCTATACTGAGCTGGACACTGGGCAGTCATAAACGCGCCAACAGCCCCAAGCCCCAAGGAGTTTAGTATTTCAGTAAAAAAAACAAAGCAGAGTAGACAAAGGATGGTACAAAAGATGAAGGTACACATGCTTGAAGGCAAAAAAATGAGTCAGTGCTAGAAGCTAAGAGCCTCAGGCATGCAATTTCTGTCCCGATGCTTAAATCAACAGCCTTTGCTTCCCATCTGCAGTGAAATCTGGCAATTCCAAGCACTGTATCAACGCATTCTAGTGGGTTACTGGGCTTACTTGCTTACAGAAAAACATAACAAGGTTTCTTATCTCTGAGATCGGAACTATCTCTGAAATGCAAGATGAAATATGGTTTTAAAAAGTGATTCCCAGAAGTAGGCAGTGACATATAGATTTAATACTGTCTGGTCTAATCCTCAGACCTTTTTCTGAATGAGCCTAGTCTCCTAATCCTAGTGTATTGCAAGGTTTATTCATGTTTTTAAGGTACTGGACTTCTCTTTCCTTTCCATGCTGAATGGAAATTTACTGGCTCATTATTCATGGGAGGCTAGGTCTGATTCTGTTACCTTGTACCGTTTACAGCTATGTGGTGCTGCTGTGAAAGACTACTATTCTGAATTAATTGGCACTTCATATTCACACTGGACTGACAAAAATGGCTAGGTTAGATAGCGGAGTAGAGTAGTGGAGAAGCACGCCTTACATATACAAACAGTAAATATATATATATATATATATATATATATATATATAAAATCAGAGGCAATAAAAATTAGATGGTGAAATTCTCCACTTATGGGCATGATGCACTTTAGCCGCTTTCCACATGGATTTGTTAAAAAATACCAGTCACAATTCTAGATTATGCAGGAGTGTAATTTTTTTCTCTCTCCAAAATGAAGGCATTTTAACATAAATGTATTTTAATCAAAACATCCTTTTTAAAATCCCCTCTCTGCCTTCTCTTCTGGCTTCTGCAGTTTTGGCCAATCTGAGATACTCCTTTGTTGGCATTAAAGCCAGAAAGAAGCAGTGGCAGCACCATCTCTAGGCTAAGTAAGAGTCATTCACATGTGTCAAAGCAAATAGAAGAATTTTGATCACTTCAAACACATTACCTGGGTATTTTCTTTAATTATAGAACATGTTAGCTACTGTTATGTAACTCAACAACACATGGGAACACTTGATAAAGTCCTTGCTTTCCTCCCCATTCAGATCCTAGGAAGAAGAGAGATTCTGTTGTAAAATGTACGGAGAAGGAAAACTAAGAACCTCTAAATATCACAAGAGCAATCCACTGGTTTGATTAGGGTTTAGGCCACTAGTAGTGAAATGAAGAGACAGATGTATTTTCAGAGACAGTAGAACACATACAAGTCCCAAAGTCTTCACCAGATTTCACCAGCTTTGCTCACCTCTGGGCTTGACTAGCTATAATGTCAGGCATGGTGGCCAATCTTTATTGGCCTTTTTGATAGAGAGCCAGGGAGGGTTCCTTTTTTGATCACTTTCATATGAATGAATGCTGATCTCCTTAAAAAACCATAGCCACTGAATGGCTATTGGTTTTGTTTACAGCTTGGTAGGCCTTATATCAGATAATTAATGAGGAAAATATTCAGAAGAAAAAGGAATCAGGGCAATAAAAATTTGGGATCGCCAATTTAAATCTATGCCAATGATATGCTATGATATACACATGCATTTACAGCGAGCTTCTAAATATCTGCCTCCAATCATGGTTTTATGATTAGAAAGTAATTCGACAGTGATACCAAATTCTGATTGGCATCTTTCTATTGTTGTGCCATGGTTCTATGAAACCTCAAAAGCAGACCCATGCTTCCAAAGCATTTAAAAAAACACCTGTACCTGTGAAACAACTCTGCATGTTGTTAAATACAGATAGAAGGAAGCCAACGCCTCACGCTCACTGAGCGGATATTTCTATGTTCTGCTGAATTGATGACTAAGAGATCTCAGTTCCCCTCTGAAGCCAAGGTGTGCACACAGGAGCTAACAGCAGGAGAGGTCATGAGTGTGATGTTCTCTGCTGGTAAAACTGTTAGCATATACCACTGCAGAGAATTTACATGTCCTGACAGAACTGGTTATTTCTTCCCTTCAGTACTGCAAAATATCATTTCTCAGCATAGCTGCTGGGCAAGATCAGCCTGAAGGTTGTCCTAAGCAGGAAAATCTCACTCAAGAGAGGTATTCATACACCTAAAGAGAAGAACTGCATTTTCAGTCAGCATACAGGGGCCTTTTTCACAGACCCCTTAAAATGCAATTTGGTTTTATTCCCTTCTCTGCTTCTTATCTGCGAGTCATACTTGGCTTAATGAAATGTCAGCATTTCCTTCTACAGCTTCAATTCTCAGGGATCTATGACTCTACAGTAAAAATCTGTTCCAGGCTAAAATGAAGCAGACGTGCTCTGGGGCTGCCGGAAACATTTTCCTGAGTTCTTGCTGAAAAAATGCTTTTGTTTGTTGTTTTACTCAGATAATTGGGCTACTAACCCCTGCTTAATTATGCTCTGAGCATTAAAAATATACATAAACTGACTTTGATCACTTTTAAAGACTCTTCAACTTATTTTTCAGGGAGACTGTTGATAATTAATAAAGTCGGTAACAATAAAATGATAACATATAGAACCTGTACACATTTGTCTGGGATCACAAAGCACATAAACACCAGGATTTTTTTTTTTTTAAAAACTATTTTACAGATGGAGAAACTATGCATGGAGAAAATTCCCTGCTTTACAGAAGAATAAGATAAATAGATACTGGTAGTCCTGCCTCTCAATTTTCCTAACCTCTCGTTTGTTTGTCTTCCAGACAATTTATATTAAGCACTGATTTTAGCACATATTAACATGTACATTAGACCATCACCTAAGGATACTATGATAGCCTTAAGCATTAAAGGGAAGGTACTAGGTTTTTGTATATGTGACAAGGGGTAACCTTCGTATCTCTTTGGCAGCAAGGTTGGATTTGAAATGCAGAGGAGTCCGTTTGCTTCATATCCTTCCAAGCTTATTTGTTTCTTACTGGCCGAATACTGGCACAAGCTGCCTCAACCTTGGAGATATCCAGGCGTGGACCAGGGAAGGCCCTGAGCATACAGAATCACAGAATCACCTAGGTTGGAACAGACCTCCAAGATCACCGAGTCCAACCTCTGACCTAACACTAACAAGTCCTCCACTAAACCATATCACTAACCTCTTCCTAATTACTTCTTCCTAATATCCAATCTAAACCACCCTGAGCACAAATTGAACCCATTCCCCCTCATCCTGTCACGTGGGAGAACAGACCAACCCCCACCTCGCTACAGCCTCCTTTAAGGTACAAACTGGTCCAACTTCGGTACCTGGTCCACCTTTGAAGTTGAACCACATGTTGTATCGTATGACCTCCAGAGCGTCCTTCCAACCTAAAATATTCTGTTATTGTGTTCTCTGCCAGTTTCTCTCTCTATGCAATGGTTCTCATAAAACTGTGACAAATACTTTCAGTGGACTCTGTTTGCTAATAGGGAAGGTCAAGTACAGTTTTGCACCAGGTCTACCCAGGAAAGCAGACAGGAGAAACCTCTTGATTGCAGGAGGGCTTTGGTAGCATGAAGCAGAGGTTATTTTTGACTCTTTGGCAGCAATTTGTTCCAGATTACTGCGCTGCATTTACTGACAACAGACAATCCAAAGAAACTCAGTCTTTGTAATTCCTACTTTGGCTACACTGTTGAAAAAGGGACATTGTGAATAATGGGACACAGTGAGAATTCCTCAATATTTTAATTAATGTAGTTGATCATGCTCAAGAGGACAATGAAATAATATCATATATAACTGCTTTTGTCAAACACACACAAGAGACAAACAGGAGGATAACAGATGTAAGGAGATAAATGGGAAGATAAATGCTATTATTACCATTACCACACTGCTCCAACACAGAAGCAGGTTTCTTAGATGTACAAAACCTACTTGATTTATTAAAGGAGGACTGAGCAGACAAACTGTGGTTATTAGAATTGTGAATTTTGGTCTGACTGTTCCCCTCAGTTATCTTGTAATATAACCAAGAGATCTCCTTTAAGCTGAGGAAAAGCTGAGGAAAGAAGGAACTGAAGCAGAAAAAGCAAATACTCTGGAGACACTCATTGACTTTGGGGGCTGATACCATCTTCACTGTAACTTGATTAACCAAATTGCAATCCAACAGCCTTAAAAACAGATTGATTTAGTTTCTATACAAGTCTTACAATGCAATGAAAATCTCCTGAAGAAAACCTTGTGTGGTAAAAGCCAGTAGACCTGTCTCCTTTTGGATCAGCTGACAGGTATATCCAAAACTTCTTGCTTCTCTTCTCTGACTGACTGCCCTAAAAAAAAAAAAAAAAATTAAAAAATTAAAGATTTGGAGAAGAGTTGAGAACATATTATTTACTACAGGAAAACTGTTTGACATGCGACTTTTCCTTGACCTGTCTCTGGGGTTTGGTAAGACAGTCTAATGATGCCAAGGAGGACTCCGATCCTTGTTGTAGAGTCCCCTGAGACTGCCACTCATATTTAGCAGCACCTCAAGTGCCGCAGCTCTCACTAAGCTGGGAGCAGGAGGCAGCCACCGTACCACTGACACAATGCTGCTGAAAGATTCCTGTGTGACAAATGTCCCAGAAGGTGTGATCTATCTTAAAGACCAGAAAGTACCAGAAGACCCAGTTCAAGCAGGCAGAATTTAAGTATGTCCTTAACTTTAAATACGAAAGAGAGCTTGGAGATTCAAATGCTTGCTTAGATTTACACTCATGCTGAAGTGCTATCTGTATAGGAAAGGACATAAGCATATACTTACATACTGGTCTCCGTCCAAGCTTGAATGTCAGACTGTCTTTGCAGGTGAGACTTGGCATTTTAAGCCCACAGGAAGAAGGCTTGGCGTAATCTTCAGTTTTAACGTGGCTCTTGTCTCTCCCTTCTGTAAGAATCAAAGCCCCTGTGCTTAACCTACTGTTTAACGTTTCTCTTGTATTTTTCTTTCTACAGTACGTGGCATTTGCCTCCCTCTTCTTCATTCTGGTCTCCATCACCACCTTCTGCCTCGAGACCCACGAGAGATTTAACCCCATTGTGAACAAGACAGAAACTGAGTTCATCGGGAATGACACCCAGGTGCGGCACTACAGGGAAGCAGAGACTGAAGCCTTTCTCACCTACATCGAAGGTGTCTGTGTGGTCTGGTTTACATTTGAGTTCTTGATGAGAGTCACTTTCTGCCCAAACAAGGTGGAATTTATCAAAAACTCTTTGAACATCATTGACTTTGTGGCCATACTGCCTTTCTATCTAGAGGTTGGACTCAGTGGCCTGTCTTCCAAAGCTGCTAAGGATGTCCTGGGCTTCCTCCGTGTAGTCCGTTTCGTGCGAATCCTGCGAATTTTCAAGCTGACCCGCCACTTTGTTGGGTTGCGGGTCTTGGGACACACCCTCCGTGCCAGCACAAATGAATTCTTGCTGCTCATCATATTTTTGGCATTGGGCGTCTTAATCTTTGCCACGATGATCTATTATGCCGAGAGAATAGGTGCTAAACCAAATGACCCTAGTGCCAGTGAACACACACACTTTAAAAATATCCCCATCGGCTTCTGGTGGGCTGTTGTCACCATGACGACCCTGGGCTACGGAGACATGTATCCTCAGACTTGGTCAGGCATGCTGGTGGGGGCCCTCTGTGCTCTCGCTGGCGTGCTGACCATTGCCATGCCTGTCCCTGTCATTGTGAACAATTTCGGAATGTATTACTCCTTAGCTATGGCTAAGCAGAAGCTACCAAAGAAAAAAAAGAAGCATATCCCGAGGCCACCCCAGCTGGGATCCCCCAATTATTGTAAATCTGTCGTAAACTCTCCACACCACAGTACTCAGAGCGACACTTGCCCACTGGCCCAAGAAGAAATTTTAGAAATTAACAGAGCAGGTAGGAAACCTCTTAGAGGAATGTCCATCTGACCGTTAACCTCCATCCCGCGTAGTGATTTAAGATTCAGCCAGACTGCTTTCTTAGAGCAATGGGTAGCACATTTATCCATTCTAGTCCCACCATCACACAGTGAATAATATGTGTGAAGTCTAGGTTGCAGGGACAAATGGTACAGTGGAGGCTGATCAGCAAAACTAAGGATGAGAGCACGCTCTAGGAGCCCAAACTTTGGTCCTGGTTAAGGGCATACAAGTCTCAAGATATTTTGAAGAGCTGTTACGTCTAGTGGAAGAATTTTGAGAGTTCTACAGCTATTTTGCTGGACTGTGTAATGCATTTCAGAGGCTCCTGAGCGCTGAATGCTTCATAGAGCAGAGTAGGAGCCAAGCACTCAGCAATTACAGAGCTTTCTGACAAAACAGAGCTGGAATTTGAAACAGCCAGATGCTTTCTCATTTGTTCCCAATTGGGACCTTTCAGCTGTTTTAAATGGCAGATATTGTACATCTCATTACAGAAACTAGGTGCCTAGTAAGTTGAAGGGACAACTATACCATCATGCATATTCATGAGACAATCCCGTCTCTTTCTGATGATTAACTGCAAAGTAGAACAGCAGCTCAAATTCTTGACACTAATATAAAATGACTCACTCTGAGACAAGACTAGATGTAAGGATGTTTATTCCATGGCATGCAAAGCAATTATTCTATAATATTCCACTAGAATTTAGCATTTAGAGCTATGAAGAGTTTTGAACTACATTTTCTAAACCACGCTCCTTTTGCAAGTATGGGTTGGTGAGTTATAGCTCTTTCAACCCTCTAGCAGCAAAGGCTGACTGGAAAAGGTCGGACTGGTCAGTACTGGCCGGTTTGACCTGAACAGTGATCGCCTCATAATATGGTATTCTGATTTTTAATTACACTGATTCATGTCAGCAATAGGTGAAACCAGAGCAAAACTAATTCATGCTAATTCTACCAGGGGGTGGGGGAAATGGAAAAAATACTAGTCACCGTGGAATATATTATAATATCCCATGGCTAGTGGTTAATTATGGGAATATCTCAGTTTTATGAGACTCCTCCTATAGCACACAAAGTTACGGGGCTCCAATTTGACTATTTCAACCCCATAATCTACCTCTACCCACGGAATATCACTATTTATTCTATGGAGTAATTTCAAAGTAGATAACCATGTTGAAAACAAAGCCAACTGCATTTTTGGCAGATGTTCCAACAAAGTTGCATAGTAGACATTCTTCAGCCTATTTCAGAATATTCCCCTGTGCCGTATTAGATAAAACAGATCACCAGTCAAGTGATTTTAACTGACATCTAGACAACAAGAGGTGCTTTGAAGGAGCTAGCGTATACCTATGATGGTCTTGTGTTATCATTTTTTTTACTTTAAAGAAAATTCTGATTTGTTATTCATCCTGAGTAAGGTATTTTCTCGTCATCTCATAGCCATGCATGTTGATGTCATTGTGAGAGGCACAAAGAAAGCGAGACTTTCCTTTGTGTGTGACTTCACCTATGCCAGTGCTAATTTCGGAGGGGAAGAGCTGGTGGGAATTTTACTTTTCTCTCTTCTCTTCTTTCCTTTTTTCTTTTCCCTTTTGTGCAATTGTGTAAAATTCATTCAGAAGGTAAAGAGCTTTCATTTTCTTGTTAAAGACTGCTCCATTGCAACAGGCCAATCACAATTCACGTGACTGATAGACTGTCTCTTTCCTATTGTATCTTTGGTGCATAAGTGTATGGTTTTATCATCCATTCCCCTCAGGTTGCAAATGCTTATCACAACTCATGTCCAAGCAGCAAACCTTCTCATAAGCAGATGCCTTTGGGGCATCACATATCAAGAGGGAAAGAGGGCACTAACAATATGGTGTGTTTCTTACCACGCCAGCTACCTGATTGTAAAGCGTATGTGACACCTGACTTTTGAGTACTTCAGCAGTCAGCTACAGAGCGACTTTCATCTCAGAAATCCTTTGCTTTGTAAAGTACCTTCCATTACATATCCTGGTCCTCTCTGGGAACTGGAGGACTAAGAATTCTATGAGTTCAATGCAAATCCACACTGGTATCCTGAGAATACGTGTAATTTTGGTTCAATGTGGAACTGTTTTGCCACCATCAGTGCTCTAAAATCAGCTGTTACCACAATATCCATGAAGTATTGATAGTAACAGCAACTTAACCTATTTCTGCAATAATTAATTAGAAGAGGATATTTTTATATACGTATACAAGCATATATATTTTGAGAAGTAACAAAGCACACTTATACTTCAGCTAACAAAATGGACTCAGTAACGCTGTTGCTGGAGACCTGTTTCTGATAATTATTATGCACCACTAGCAGCAAAAATTGTTGCCTGCATCTCTCAGCTCCCTCACAAGGAGAAAGATCTATACGTGTGCAAGAGAAAAGTGAAAAATAATAAGATCAGAACTGGACTGTTAAAACAAGATCTGCATTGCCTTGTATGTTGAGGTTCACTTTATGTAATATGAAGCACTCATAGGCACTGACCTGTTCCTGAAACTATAACCTGCACATTACATAAAAACAAAGACTTACAAGCTGTGAATGTTCCCCATACAGTGAAATATTTACATTAGTTAACGCCACCTAACTGGAGACAACCAGTTAACATCATACTAGGAACTCAGAATGTGTCCATCAGATCTAATGTTTCTAAAATTATGTCCAAGTTGTTCAAGATATTTCTTGTAATTTGTAATTGCGAAGCTTCAGTGTGGCGGTATCTAGGAGATAAATAACCATATGATGTGTATCTAATATATTCTTAAAAAAAAAAAAAAAAGCCTATATAGTTGCTCAGGAGAAAGGGACATCAAATGAAGTTAATAATTCCATATATTATGTGTGGTGGAATGATTAAATACTTCACAAAACAGTGATGAGTATAAAATAGTTCCACATAGGGTTATCTCTCTACAGCCAAGTGCCCCCTTATGCACTGGGTCAGCAGTTCCCAGCTGATCTTGGTCCATACACGCAGAATCAAGTGGGCTCTGCAGAGAGCTCTGCACAGCCACATCCCAGCACCTTCTCTCAGGCTAAGGAGCACTTTCTTGGCACAGACATGCAAACAGCAGAACTTTGCCTGCAGGCTGCACAGCTGTTGCCAATGATGCTATGGTCATTTGCAGGCAAAGCAAAGAAGTTTTGAACTGAAATTTGAATTGAATTTTTAAGTTGGCCCCAATACTCTCAGCATCCAGTCCTATGCTAATCTGTATCTGGCAGGAGGATATCTTGAAATAACAGCTCTTGGTTTTAATTTGATAAAGAATGCCAGAGTTCAGCTCTACCATGCCCTCCCTTCTCTGCATCAGCTCTTCCTGCTCTCCATCCCACCTGTTCCCCCGCTGGGTGTGTGGGAGAGCAGCAGAAGAATAGGAAAGGCACTGCAGAGGATGGCAAAGCTACTGCTGTAGGCAGGCCTTCAGCAGCAGCATGAAGAAAGCAAAGATTTCCCCTTGGAGAACCAAAATTCTTCTTCAAGACAATTTCTGATGACCATAAACTCTCAAGATACTGTTTATATAGCGCCTAGAGGAAAGGGGCCTGTGATGACACAAAGGAGGAGATCACACCAAGTTCTAGCATTACCATGTCAAACTACTAACTTTGTTATGTTGCAGTGTTGCATACAGACCCCATCCAAGATCACGGCTTCATTTGCAGTTGTCAGATCTGGAAAAAACACTATTTTACATCCAAATACCCAACAGCCTAAGCAGACAGTAAAGAGAAAATGGAAATAACCTCCATTTTTTGTTTAGGATATGAAGCTATTAAAGAGTGACCAAAGGAGGGCAACAAAGATGGTGAAGGGTCTACAGGGCAAGACATATGAGGAGCAGCTGAGGTCCCTGGGTTTGTTCAGCCCAGAGCAGAGCTGGCTGAGGGGAGGCCTCATGGCGGCCTGCAGCTCCCTCACGAGGGGAGCGGAGGGGCAGGCGCTGAGCTCTGCTCCCTGGGGACAGCGACAGGACCTGAGGGGATGGCATGGAGCTGGGACAGGGGAGGGCCAGGCTGGGTGTGAGGGAAAGGTTCTTCACTGAGAAAGCGGCTGGGCGCCGGGACAGGCTCCCCAGGGCAATGGTCACGGCACCGAGCCTGCCAGAGCTCAAGAAGCATTTGGACAACGCTCTCCAGTCATAACCATAGTCCAGTGTGCTGCAGTGTCTTTGATCTAAAGGCTTCAGAATACTCTAATCAGTCAGTATCAGAACTGAAGTAAACGGAAAGAAAGACAAAAAAGTGCAAAGCAAAGCAAAATTTGCTTCAAATTCAAGGCAAAATAAAAAAGTCAGTCTCAAACACTCAAACTTAGCTGATTTCTGCGCCAAACCACACGCTATCCTACAGGTAATCTACATCAGTACACGCAGTGAAATACATTAAGGCACAAGTTTGTAAGAAAACCTCAAAAGATGCAGAACCAATTGTGAAAGTTTTGTCATGGAAACATTACTCAGCTCTTTAGGCCCTCTCTTCTGTGAGCTGTGCACTTACATGAAGTTGACTGCACGGTTACATATTAAAAGTGCCACGGACGAAGAAGTGAAAGTTATATTCTGACGCTGCAAAAGATATTTAGAACATGAACGGAATTATAACTTCATTTGATGTCTACAGCACTCTCTGGTGTAATAGAGCAATGGTTTAAGAATGCATCCATATCACGCAAGTACAGATGAGGGTTATTTTGGTTTTGTTAAGAAACCTATCCCAACCTTTAATTGTTTCTGTACATATATTTCCAACACCTGCACACAAGACACTTATGTTGAATTTAATATGGCCAAAGTAAGAATTTCTCACCTCTCTGGTCCACTCTGCATGCAGCTTCACTTCAGCTATACTCCATGGATTCCATATCTTCATGCAAGTGTATCGTGCAGACATTTTGGGTTACTTTTTCACAGTGAATTGATAGCAAAATACTCTGCTCATTGCATAGCTGAAAAATTTGGAAAAAAATATTATTAGAATTCAGGAGCCTAAGGGAAGGAAAATATCTGTCCTTACTAATACAATCTTTAGCTTCAGAAAAACTTTTGTGGTTATTTTACTTGCCTGCCCAGAAAACAATTGTCCAGAACCCACCCCGCAACCACCCCAGTGTCTAAATAGTTGAAGCCATCCTATCCCTGACAGAGGGGAACTACATTGTTACAATGACTCCAGCGTGACATTAGGAACTTAACATATCAGTGCAATTTACTGAGATAGAGCTGATCTCCTTTTAAAGAACCATTGTGGAATTACCTATTTTTACGTTATCAGTTATGCTTTCTGAAGGCACTGCTCTTTTCTCAGGGCTTCATTTTTCATCCCTTCTGTCCCTGTAACTTAAATAACCTGTATTTCTTGCGGAACACATTGGTTCTAACATCAGAAGTGTGCTGAGCACTGTAATTCCAGTGCCAATGCTCAGTGGGAGCTGGGGACTCTTGGCAGTTCTCACAGGCCCATTATGCTGCCTAACATATAGCTGTAGACTGTGAACTTCAGTGTTGTTTTTTTTGCGGATAGCAAAGCATTGTTAAAGCCATAGGTAGGCAGTCACTGTGGTGGTTCTTCAATTCACAGCAAAGAGAATTCTCTGACCAAATGCCTTTGAACATTAAAGAAAAAAAAAATAATATGACCCTACTGATTTTAGTGTCATAAAGCCTTTGACCCTCTCCGTAAGACCAAGAGCAGACAACAAGGTAACTGAACAGAGTCTGGGTCTTTTTCAGCTCAGACAGCTTCGATGTTTGTATGCATTTGATATATTTAAGTATATTTAAAAGGCAAAGGATAAGGTAACAGGGAGATGTTTTTTCTTTCCTCCTGGTACTTAGCTTTCCTAGCTTTTAAAACTCCAGAATCCCTCTCTCCAAATAGCAAATGAGGTAACAATTGCATCTGAACATCACTGAAGACGGAGGCTGGGTCCTCTGGGTCTAATGCAGACATTTTAACAGCTCAAAATAATAGGAATAACACTCGGTTCTTCTCATTCAACTTAAAATACATTTGCCTGAAGTTTCCGTTATGTTGAAAGAAGAGTTAGGCAGTCTAAGAGAGTAATTCAGTGACTGATGATCTGAATTGCCCGCCAGAGGTGGCTTTCTCGATAACTTACCTCAGGTGACTGCAGTTCTGACTTAAGATCCTCAGTTAAGTGCCTGTATTTAGGTGGAAGCAATTGGGATCTATTCCTTGCCCCTCGTGTGGCATTTCTGCAATCTCATGGCTATACAATGTAATTTTTTGTTGTACAATTATTCATCTGTCATTTCCTGTAGAGATACAATCAGTGGGTGTCACTTGTACTATGGTGCTTGCTTACATTAGAATGTGAGTAAGAATAAAGTTCTCTATACCGAGTCAATTGAAAGCAAAAAGGAAAAGCAATGAATTCAAGCACAAAGCTTTGGGTTACCTTCTTTTTGGTCCACATCCATGCCAGGTCTATGGTGGCTGAAGAGTTTTGCCATCCAGTTACTTAAATGGCAGTGAGCAGCAGCCACAGCCTAGTCCCTAGTGAGGAAGGTTTGAACAAAGCCCCAGAGAAGTGCAGCAGTATGGTAAGGTATTTAATGGAAAAACAGAAGATCTGCTCCCTGCAGATCTGGACTGGCTTTTGTCCTGTCAGCAGAGAAGTCTGAGGGATTTCCTTCAAAACTGTTGTTCTTTTGCTGTCAGTCCCCAAAGCAGACACTTAAATGCTTTTCTCTGGCACTATGTAAGACACCAAAAAAAAAAAAAAAAAAAATCACCTTACACAGTCCCATGTGGACAACTAGATCAACTAGATGAAGGGGCAGATCTACACTTAGCTGAAAAATAATCGCAGGATTAATAAATCTTAGGACTTTTAATGCCTTAACTTAAAGAGTACGAGACACTTTTAGAGATGGGTAAACAGATAGAGACACTCCAGCCAAGTCAGATCAGCCTCTGCCAATCCTCCAGCACAGTATCTTTAAATGAAGTAAAACCATCTTTCTCAAGCATCCTTTCACACCATGTGCCTGCCACTGTAGCTCCCATGCCATCCACTGCAGAGTGAATTCCTGGGATATCAAAGAGGTACTCTTGGCATCTCTCCCTTCTGCTGGATTGAGTATGAATGATGCTTGTAGGACAGATACAACAATAGTCACCTTTACTGCAACAGCACTAGATAAATGGGATGATTTACCCATTACTACAAAAGGCCATGGCAAAAAGGGTCTAGGGTATGAGGTGACAGCTCTGTGCCCAGCCCACTAGCTTATATCCCTCTTACTCTGTACCTGATGGATATTTTCTCCAAACTTTGGCTATTTGCTTGTCTGTTTATAAGCACAAAGCCAAAATAAGAAGCAATTTACCATTCCCACTGTCATTGTTCTTTGTGTTCATCCATGCTCCATGTCTCGGACACCCTCCATACTGTACAGATCATCATACTGTATTCCTCAGTCAGAGCAGTAACGTAAGGCTGTAGCACGACTCACCCGACTGCATTTTCCTGCAACCTCTACCTGACCTGTCGAGGACCCACCACGCTCCACAGAATCTGATGTTAGTGGGATCTCAGAAGGCCAGGAGGAGTATAAGTGAAACCCCAGAAGCGTCAGGATAAAACTAGGAGGGATCTTCCAGAGCTCTTTACAATGTAGCACTCCCAGGAGCAACAGTTCTCAGCACTGCACTAACCACGTATTCAATAATACCTGTAGAGGCGATAATATACTGGATCAACTTAATTAGAGCTCCTGTATTTCCTCTAGAGGTGCCAGTAGGTAGGCAGCCAACATACTATCACCTCACTTCAAGAAGTAGTGCGTCTCAAAGGTGATATTCTCTGGGAGTGATGTTACTATGTTGGCCAGTTAGTTCTGGGAGAGGCGGTCACCACCATCACTGAAGTGCCTTTACTGGGGGACACGGCTTCCTGGAGGAACCCAGGTCAACATGGTGGTGAGTAAATGTTGAAGAGGTAGGTTGGGTCGGAAGGCCTCTGCATATTCATGTAGCATACTAAATTCTGCTCTCGTTTGTGCCAGCATAAAGTCCATCAGTGTGAAATCTACTCAGAAGACCTTCATAGCAACTTTCAAAGTATGCAGTAATATAAACAACAGGAAATTTTAATAAAGATACCTAGATCTAACAACAATTTTAAATTATTATTTTAATGGCCTTAGAATATTGGGATAACTAAAACTGAGTTGGTATATAGGAGTCTGTTAATTCTTTTACATGTTCTTCACATTTTCTCTCTCTTTTTCTCTTTCTCTCTTTCACTCTGTTTGTTAACATTTATTTGTTATTACTGTACGTCGCTTGCAACTTGTGTATGTTACAGACTGTCACTTTTTATTCTGTGAAGTTTTTCTCCAATTTCCATCAACCTGAGCTCCATGTTGGGCAGCCGAGGAGATTACAATACAGTTATTTAACGCAAAAGAACAAGGAATGTCACAGACTATAGGTAACTTCATTGAGGTTGTGACACAAAACCTGATGGAAGGTATTAATGCAAAGAGTAAGTACGTGGTATGACAATAGAATTACTTAGTTAAATTACTTTTTTTTTTTTTTTCCAGATAGTCTGCATGGAAAAAAATTAATTTTTTATTACTCTCCAGCAGAAAAATTCCCAAGCCTACCAATTTAGGATTTTTTTTCACTGCCATTTTGAAAACCAGTGATGCCCATATTGATGAATCATTACTCATTTTCAGAGGCTTAAATCCATATTGCCTATGCTGTTCTCTATGCTATACTTCCTTCCATACTGTCCGAGCCATCATTTCATCATCCTTTGTCTGTGGTTTAATACATCTTCTCCATAATTCTTTTTTATAATTTAATGAAGTTATATCCCTTTCACTCTAAGGACCTGCTTTAACAACAACAGAAGTGAGCCCGCCCCTACCCATGGGATCCATGCTTCTTAATCCTGCATGAAGCTCTGGAGCCCATAAAAATTGATTTCTGTAGCCAAAGATGGTCTGGCACACAAGCTTAATTGTTATTTTGCTGAATCAGGTCCTGACCAAGGTATTTTGTTACAATCTCCCCCATTTACCCAACAATACTTTGAAAGAATGGTACGAAATAGCTGATAGACCTCTCTGATCATTTTCTAGAGGGAGAACATGAAGTTTACTGCTTCTAAACATCTTCTTAATTGCTAGTAAATTCTATATTAACTCAGAAATCACTATAGCCACGTGCTAATTCAAGAAAAAGCTTATTTTTCTCAGGCCGCAGTTTCTTTTCTTCCCAGTTAGCTATTATGTCCTAAGCCTCCTTTAAAAAGTGAAGAAGCACAACAGAGTTTAGATGAAGTCTAGTATAAAACTAAAAAAGATTTATACTGATGCAATTGATGAGTGGCCAATGAATACTAATGGCCAGTAAACACAACCAAGGCAACCATCAGAAAAACAAATTGATATAACTGGTGTGAAATGTGAGTTAAGGATACTCGAGAGAATAGGGAATTGAACTGTAAATACCAACTTTCTACACAACATCTCGGAGAGAAGTGGAGGGACACAAAGTCAATGGGGACTTTCAGATGCTGAGCAGCTCTTAACCTCCACAGATCAGAGGAAATGTCTTTAGATACTTGGATTCACACCCTTACCTTCATCATAATCATTTGCTCGGCACTAGAAGTATCAGACAAAAGCAATGCTGCAAAAAGCAATGCAAAATCTTTGCATTTTCTCTAGAATAAAGTGAGATGGGAAATGGTCTGTCCTCCACCAGCAACAGCAGCCCTGCAACTACTTCACTTTGCACTTCCAGCTAAACGTCTTGTAGCTGAGAAAAGCCAGAGCCCAGCAGTTCTCCACCCTCACCTTGGCCATGCCACCTCTGTTCTTGTATCATTCTATCAGTAGCCGTAGAGACAGAGAAAACCATCCTGCCAAGAAAGTTTGCCATTGCCAGCACAGTATGACGTGGCTAATGTTTGCCACATTAACAGCCCTTTTATATCATGAGAAAACTGAGAGGAGAGGGAAAAACAAGCGAGTAATTGACTTATTAAATGGACTACATGCCATTATTTTCAGCAGGGTTCCAGGTGCGTTAAAGGTCTCTGCTGTGAGGGACCTCAAGGACATCCCTCTTCATGAGAGACTTCAGGCAGCTACTGAATGTCAGGAGCCATGCAGGGTAACAGGGGTTGAAAATAAGCAAAGACCCTCAAGCTGTGAATGAGAACCAAAATGCACACAGTCAGGAGCAGGACTATCCACAGAGCGTAATAATGGCAATGTCAAGTTTGGGATCAGAGTTATAAGAGCACAGCTGAGATCTAAAGATGCTGTAGATTCATTTTTATCTGTACATGGGATGGAGTTTAACTGTAGTTAGACATGGTCTCCCTAGTAGAAAGATCTTCATTTTTCAAGCAACTTCCTTTCTCAGTTCTGTCCCTGGTTTTGCACTCAGCTGCTCCTACCTCCTTCCTGCTGGTCAACCCCTTCTCTTGGGGCAGGAGTGCAGACCCTTGAAGTCTTCTGAGTCTCTGTGGGATGGCAAACAGCTTCTCAGGGAAGCTGTAAGTGCTCAGCCTTGGCCCTTGTCTCTTTCAATCCTTAAACAAGGGTGGCTGGGAGGAAGAAAGTCTGTTTCTTTCTGGAAGAGATTGCCAGTGACCTAATGGGACCAAAGAAAACAGACCTTTGTTTACTATTTGCTGTGTTTCTGGTATGAGGATGAGAAGGCCCCATCTTCTTTAGTACAAAGCCAATGAACCTGGTGCAGATCATGTAGCCAGTTAAGTAAAGCCAGTAAAGTCACCAGGACAGTCTGCAACTGCTTGCTAGTAACTGATGCTATGATAAAAGACAAGAGTCGTGCAGCATGCGGACAGTCTCTACTGCGCTTCTCCACAATAAGCAGAGTATACTAATGCAAAACCCAGAAGTTATCTGAAGTGTTGCTGTTTTTCAAAATACCCCCAATTTTAAACTGCCTGCTTGAGAACACCCAAGGCATTTTAATCATACTTTCCTGCAAATGCAGGTAAAGAAAACAGGAAGGAAGGTTAAAAACAAAAAGAAAGAAACAAACAAAAATCTATCAAGTGGAAACCACACAAGTGAGGTAGCTGTGAAATGAACTACTCACCTGGGAGATCTGCTGGACTCTTTTTTTCAGCCTCTCAGTCAAAACTCTGCAGGAGAATGCTTAAAACTGGTGCCGTTATCTAGGTGTTCACAGGTAGTATGATTGTGGAGATGAGGTGCCATGCTGGGGGGCAGAAGATTTTGTAAATGACCTCTTAGCAGTGGGCTAGTTACTTCACATGGTAGTTTTACCCATCTGTAACACAGGGATGATAACATCAGCTGTTCTTCGTGAAACAGCGTACAATCTGAAGAAAAACGCTATAAAAGCCCAGTTGAGATTCTGCTAGCTGGACAGAAAGCCTCTTATGAATTTGGTGTCAAGCCTTAGAAGTTTTAAGCGCCTAGAAGTTGTCATTGGTATGACTATGCTGGTAGTCCCCAGACAGTAATTGTTTCGGTAGTTTTGCTTTAGCTGGAGTTCTCTCAAAGCCAAGGTCAGTCTTCGAAAGAGCAAACACGCAAATGGAAACTTAAGAAAGCAGCCAAATACTATAATTTCACTCCATCTTTAGACCTCATTCCTTAAATTGTTCAGCACGGAGATCTGCTAATGAAAAGAATGGAAACCTCTCACTGTTGACTGATGATATCAGTGATGTTTTCTTTATTTCCATAACAAACTGCTTACTTGTTAAATACTATATGCTTCTTGAAATTCACCTTCTCAGAATTAGGTGCTGCAGACAGTGGTTTGGAACACAACCACTCTACTTAACACCTACCAGCTACCAGCACCAAATGCAGTCTGCTGTGCTGGTAATTTCTCTGCTTCCTAAATATTCTGCAAAATCATCGCTGAGGATTGATTAGCGGGGCTATCCAGAACGGGATTCCTGGGGCATAGCCCATGCATGGAATAGTCAAGGGACAATTCAGTGATTTGTCCACATCTCCAGCTACTCTATTCTCTTTCTATCAAATAGAAATAAAATTGTAAAGTTGTGGATTTTCAACAACAGATAGAGAGGAAAATTCATCCATGTTAAAGAACCCTGAGGAGGCTGCACAAACAAGTTACAGCTCAGGTTGCTAGGGGGGGTGTAACACAGCTTAAGAAATAAATTCCGATAAGGTCAACTTCCCTGTCATTCGACCACAATGGAGCCTGAAAGCTGCTTCCAAAAGGACTGACGGCTGTTATTAGCGAGCAGCCTGACCCGCAACCACCCTGCTCAGACGTGTTTTGAGCTCCAGAAACAGACCAGCACCCCTTCCATCGCTCAGTTTAGTCTGCGAACCCAGGCTCAAGAGTAGCAGTGGGAATCTCAGAGATGCCAGTGCCCAGCTGTGCTGCCACAGCTGCCTCTCTCACGTCAGGACTAGAGCCATCTGCTTGGAGCAGCAGAGGCTTATGAAGAAGCCCAGTTCTTTGCTCATCCCCGTACGGCCAGAAGTTCTCCCCAAACCCAACTCTGTGGTTTTGAAAGCAACAGCTCAGTACCTGCGATGTCGTGGTTTCCATGGCAGCCGTGCCAGGGTTTTGTGCCAGGAGTGGTTTGGAATTGCACTATTACAAACAGAAAGCAACTGCAATTCACTGCAACCTTACAGTTTCAGTACCTTTTTGAAATTAGTCCCTACAAACATTAAAATGCACCATAGCTTTTTTTAATGTATCGAGAGACCGATTTCTTTCATTGCTCACAAAACAAAATGTTACTACTTCTCCCTTGGGGGAAATAATTGGCTAATTCCACACAGAGGAGAAAGGAGGCAGAGGTCAGATTTGCAGAAAAGAGTGTTTTGGTAGTGACAAACCAGTGATCACTAAATGCAAATAAAGACATACTATACAATTGCCAGCGCATAGATAGGTGTTTAGTACGTCATATACGTCTTTGTGTGTGCGCATGCGTGCAAAGCAACAAATATAATCAGTATCATGTAGCATTCAGAACAAAATAGTACATAAAGCTAGAAGAGGCACTGGAATTAACTTTATCCGTTGACTTGGTCTTTCCTTTAAGACTTACTTGCAGGACCACCCATTGCCTTACAATGTCTAGGTAATAAGCATTGTGCAACCGAGGTGTAGGATGCTGCCCACAGTTAATGTGTCTCAGCATTTGTGAAACTCCAGAAAGCACATTTTGACTGTTTTTTCCTCCCTTCAACCAAAATACTCACGCTGAGCTGTGCCATATTTTGAGTATATTCTCAATATACTAATTTGCACTTTAAAACCCTAAAATAGATCCTACACTAAATAGCACTTTAAGTTGTTTTTATAAACATCAAGCCAGTCACACAGAGAAAACATGCTATTCTCAGTCTATCCTCATGGGAATGTGTGGAGCAAAATGGGCAGATCTGACTACCTATTTTTATTCTTTACAGCCAAGAGTAAATTTTACTCCATCTATTTTCCAAATTCATGGCCTGCTGTAGTGTTTTATGTATGTAGTGTCCTGTGCTGGCATTGCAAATACTGTGTGTGTTTCAGAAGAGAACACCGGAAAATTGATTTTTCAATTTATTATTAGTAGTATTTTTTTCCTGCTGTCTTGTTCCCACACGTAACGTGCTCTGTGTGTCTGAAACGCGTACAGCCATTCTGCACAACCGATACCGGAAACAATAGGAAACGCCCCGGGTAAATTTGGGGAGGGGAAGAGCAGGAATCTTCCCCTCAGGGAATACTGCACAAAGGTATAAATCAGCACAGACAGAATATACCAAAATACTAAAACGCAACTCACTGCCTCTCCAAAGCTACGAGCAACAGTAGGCTTCATGACAAGCAGGTCATTCATGCACCATCCAATGTCATGCAAAAACATGATCCAACTTCTAACCGCGGTCTTCTGCTCGCAGGACTAGGACCAATGCACGCTCGTTTCTGAAACTGCCCCTCTATGCGGAAGTACAGGCGGCTGCTGTCACACCTAACATGATCACGTTTTGTTTCTTCTTCCACTTAACAGACTTTATTTTATTTTGGTGCAGTGCACACGAACGCAGTGTCTAGGACAGATGTGCTACCTTTTATAGTGTCGCTATAGAACTCGTTAGCTGTGAACCCTTAATTTGCAGCTGGAACTAATAAACAGTGCATAGTGTTTCAATAGCCTTCTGCTTATATGTTTGAAGATTCGAAACTGAATGGTGAGGTGGCCAAGGCGGCGCTGGCAAACGAAGACTGTCCCCACATAGACCAGGCTATTACGCCTGATGAGGGCCTGCCCTTTACCCGCTCTGGCACTCGGGAGAGATATGGACCCTGCTTCCTCTTATCAACCGGGGAATATCCCTGCCCGCCTGATGGAGGAATAAGAAAGGGTATGTAGCTGGGGGTCCTGTGACCTGTAGTTAGCAACCGTTGACAACAAATAAGAGAAAGTCAGCTGTAGCACGCAATAGTGCGCTTGCTGTAGAGATGCACGTTTGGGCTGGAAACCACCACCTGATGTCTGCATTTGGAGTTTCTAACCTATTTCTTTCAGAAAGAAAAGCCTGAGGAGCTGTAACTACCCCATACAGCTATGCTAGGCAGTTAAGTCTTCCACCCTAGCTGGTGCAGTGAGCTTTAGTGGAGAAGGCTCTGCAATGTCCTGAAATTAGCCCATCCTCCAAGGAGAGGCCAAATACCATTTGACAGCGATGAAGGTTTGCCACTTGGAAAGCTCATGGATTTTACCAGTCTCTGAGGAGCATAGATTTGGAGGTGGCAGACGACAAAAGCTAAAAGAAAAAAAAAAAAAATCCTCATGGAACATGAAACGATTGTTTGGCTGCCTTAACAGGGCACTAAAACAAATTATTTGGATATTCATACCTGTTTAGTTCAGTAACGGAAGAGAAGCACACAAGAACATCTGTTAGCACAGGTGTCTTACGATTGGAAAATAATCCCTCTAAAATCACTTTCCTTTCATAAATAAATCATTACCAGTTAAGTTTCTCAGACTTCTGGCAGCTACAGATCTCTCAGAAGTAACTGCGTTTTAGTTTGATAATGACCAGAATCATCTATTTAGTGATAAAAAGTCAAATCAAATGGGAAAAACCCTTCCCTTCTTAAAACAGGCTGTTTAAGTAACTTACCCTGAGGAAACCATACAACCAAAAATGAAAATTGCATATATATGCATAAAAGTTGATACAGAATGGGGAAATTGGAAAAGATCTCTCTCTTCAAATCAGTGTTTATCACTGGTGTACTGTACATAGTATATGATATAGTCAATATTTTAAAACCGCAAAGATTGTACGATGTAACCATACGCTGAGTATGGAGAACAGAATTCCCATGTGCCATTGTACGATGGGCAATAGTTACAGTAAATGGCAGTTATAGATAGTGTATGTATTTATAAGTTTAAAGCTTATCATCAACAAAGATATAGTTGGACCACAACACTTTCATATGAAAGTATAATCCTCTAAAATTTACCTTTGTAGCAAAGCGTTTTACTTGATTCTGTATTGGATAAGCATTGGCCGCGTTCATTCCGCCTGGGCAAGTTCGGGTGGTTCCAGTGGATCAGGGGAACACTCCAAATGGCACATCCTTTGGGATGAGGAATGTATGGTTTTCACAATGCACTGCAACCACCTCCTGTTACTGAGTGAAACGGAGGCCGGTTGGCTAAAGAGTAATATACGTCAGCATATTGTTGGCCTGTTTGAAACACGTTGAGAGCATCTTAATTGTTGTTCCAACAGAATTTCATCCATAGTTTGTGCAACTCTCTGTACACTTGCTGAGCTGTTTATGTGCATGTCTGAAAAAGAAGGGTGGGGGGAGCGAGGGAAACGATGCATGCAATTTTTTCTTTCCTTTTTTTTTTTAATGCTAAGAACAAAGGAGTAGTATCTCTATAGCAACACAATAAATTCCATGGATTTTGCTACTTGCTACTTTTTCTTCCTTTTTTTTTTTTTTTTTTTTTTTTTTGGTCTTTTCATCCTCCTCCAAAGCTACCAGAAACCTTAATTTTGCCTGAGGTCAAAATGCATGAGGTGGCAGGGAGAGGTATGCGTGAGTGTATGACTGAGACATCAAAAACCCCCCTCCCATTGACTTTTTTTTAGGGTACAACCACATTGCTGCCTGTAGGACCAATTACAAAGCCTGACCATCCTTGAAAAATGATTATTTTTGTTTTGTTTTGTTTTTTAAACTTGTTCTTTTCTTCAGTGGCCTACTGAGTCACGTTGCAAGCGATACTACTCTCGCATGTCGGTGCATGCAGATGCTACTGAACTGGCTACAATGTTGACCTCATTCTTAGTCCATTCTGTCATTGATCCAATGCTGTACTTTGCATTTTTCTTTTAAATGAAGGTTACGAAATGTCACGGAGCCTTAACAGCATAGCTGGCATAAGTGGAAAAGCGATAGGATTATCCTCAGTGTCTGCGCCCTACAGCTCTCCTAGTCCAGTGAGACGTTCTTGGTCTCCCATCCCATCTATTTTGTAGCATGGATCAGTAGCAGAGAATGGTCTAAAAAGCTTTATTTTCAATTAGCCTATGCTATGTTGCATATAATCCAGGTGACTAAGTCTGAAGATGCAATGTCTCACGGTAGCACCTGCTGGGAACAGTGTTACTACTGACGCTAGGTGACAACACTCCTAAATAGCACTCAGATGACAATAGGCAGGCGTTTACGTAGTACTGGTGGGCCATACACGCTGCATGGTATCAGTACGTAGGATGAAGGGTAGATGCACCAGATAGCTTCCTTCCTGGTGCATCGTGCTAGTATGTGCTTATTGTGGCTAATGGCGGATCTACTGGCTCTGTGTGGAATGGGTTAGGCATATAGCCGATGCTGAAACATGCCAACGATGGAAGATTTTGCTTTTCTCAGGATATTTTTGAGCCATAGAAACCCTGCAGGAGTTTGAGCAAACAAGCACAGTAGGATGAAACTTTGCATGGGCGCCTATTTTAAGCTGAAAGCAATACTCAGACACACTGTAGAGAGGTCTCAGTCTGGCTGACTGCATGGAAAAAAAAATCCTGTTGAAGAAGAATATGGCTGCCTCTGCATGTAGCTATTTCACCTTTTCCTCCTTCCTTTAAAACTAAGATGCCGAGCTTGATGTGAAAAGCACAGGGAAGAAGCTCAAGTACTGATTGTATTCTTTACATGCAGATCTTTGCAAAGAAAGTCCAGTCATTGCTAAATATATGCCAACAGAGGCAGTCAGAGTGACCTGACAAGGCAAGATGGAGATGAACAATGATGGCTAATAAACAGCTGAGTGGAACTGTGCAGGCATAGAAGACCTTCTCATTTGGACAAAGTTAACTCGCTCCATGCAGGTTTTACGGATGATTCTTCATGGTTCTGGAGTTGTACTAGAGATGCAGGCTTTTTCTACGGCCAAAATGTAACAAAACTGTAGAAGATCTTTTTTTAAAATCTATTTTTTTGTTCCATAGCATGAATTGCATGAAGACAAAAATAGAAAAAAAATAAAAAACAAGAAACACTGCAAATGTATGATTAAGGAGAAAAAAGCAAAGTTATATATTTTCTTTCAAAGCTCTTTACTTTTACATACATTGTTGTAGCTAAAAATGTAAAACATAAAACTGTACATTTCTTTGCTATGGATCGCTTCTTTTTGTATACAAGATACAGAGTAATGGTTTTAAAAAGTGCAATCAGGCAGTCATCGGTCATATTGACCACGCCTTCACAGTTCATCACACCGACATGGAAACCAAGAACTTTTAATCCAGCTAGAAGTGTATAAAAATAAGAAACTTTTTCCTGTCTGTTTTTGTTGGCATGCTTGTGACACATGGGACCTTCCTTTGGACCTGACAGTAACAGCTGGTCTAGATTTAATTTTCCAGCTCTGGTTATGTTGTATTTTATTGATGTATAGATCCAACGTAAAGACCCTTCATAAATTGTTCATATTAAGTAATCAGTATGAATTTTAAACAAAAAAGGTGTTATTTTAAAACTGGGACTTAGAGTACACAATCAGGAAGATACTCGAGTATAAATGGTCTCAAAGTTTAAGAAACAAGACAACAGCATTGTATGCAATTTAGTACTGAGTAAAATGCATGCACAATGTTATGCAAAACAATTCTAGCATGAAATAAATTTTGTATCATGGTTTCAGTGCCTGCTGTATAGTGTAAAGGGGAATCCTTTTCTGAAGCAATCAGGGGTTTCCAGAGACTTGCTTCTAAAATCTTGAATAAATACAGTGTTCTCAACAGAAACGTAGGAGAAGAGCTTGATATTGCTTTGGTTCTACAATGCTAATTTGGGTTAGTAGATAATAAACGAAGCCTGCAAACACTTGATACAACTGATGTCTGAAGAATTCACACCATTAGTAATTTTAACAGGGAAGATTTAAAAACCCTATAATTATCTAGGTATCTTCCTTTTCCCTCCTCAACAACAATAAAAGTTTGTCTTTTTAGCTGATTAAATGAATTCAGTTTTTCTTACTTCTTTGGGCCCCGTCCTTCACTGAGCCACAGCAGTCCTCCTGATCCAAAACCCTGAGAGAAATCCAGGTGTTCGAGTCGTATTTTATTTGCCACACGAAACATGCAGCAGTAAGAACCAAGAAACACAACAGGACAAACTCGTTATAGAACCTAGAAATGACACCTATGAACTATGTGTCAACAGCATTTTGGTGAAGTACTTTCTGTAAGGAAGGATACACCTTTATGCTCACATGAAGCACTTGAAAAGAGCTGGCAAACTTCTAAACAAAAGCTATGGCATCTGGGACTGCTGATGAGAAAGAAAATGTAATGGAATAGCATCCCTGAGGTCTGGAGGAAGTAGAGATTAAAACAAACAAACCAACAGCACCGCAAAGAGGAAACACTTATGGCTCTGGTAAGTGCCAAATTACACACAGCAACGACAAAAACAAAACCAAAACCAACTGCAGATGGACCTTGTCTTCCTAAAACTACTCCTAAAGGAAATCGAGGAAGGAAGACCTCAAGCTGTGTTTTACAAACAGGAGAAAGGCTGATGAGCTAAACTTGAGCATAATTAGAAAGCTCCTTTGCAGTCCTTATCTAGCAGCATGTACTTGATTTCTGTGTCAGTTGACTATCCTTTCTCCTCAGAACTAGTTTACCCCCCCCCCGTCTACGCTGGTATTCTCAGACAATAAATGGGCAATTTCTTACCTCCTGAGGCAAGATCCAGGTTAATCCACGATCCAAAAGTTGTCTACTGAACAACTTGTCCTCTTTTAGCACATTAAGAATCCCCGAGCAGCTTTGCCACATTTTTTATTTAATGCTATAACTCGGGGGGCCAGTGTGAAGGCAGCTCAAATTGCCCATTACCATAATAAGGAACACTAATGATTCAGCCTTGTAAATCCCACATAGGTCTTCCCCTTCTGCAGTGCTTTGCATATATATGAGCCTTCGCTATAATTAACAGGTTGGGTACACATGGCCTAAGGCAACTGTCATCCTGTTCTGCTTTTTGCACGACCACATCTACCAGCCCCCATTTTCATTGCAGTGCTCCTCAGCTTTTCCTGATTCGAGGTAACTGTGTCTTCAGGTGACTTCTGTAAGCCCATCAGAAGCAGAACAGCGCTTCCCATCCACTGCTCTTGAGGAGATGCTCTGCAGGTTAAGGTCCATTTGACCCCAGAGGCAGCGCTGACAACTGGAGAGCTTCAGGAGGAGCCGCTGCACCGAACCCTGCCACTGACCCCCCATGAGAAACGTAATGCAGCACCCCAGCTGCTTTATTACATTAAGAAGGCTTGCTGGGCTATTCTTAAAGCAGGAATTCCTCCAAACCTGCCCTCTCCCATCACAGAGGGCATACATTTTGATAAAAGAATTAAAACCATACACGCGCATGGCTAGATTCTGATCTCACGCTTGCAACAGTGCCACCAACTGCTTCTGACTGCAGCCCCTTGGAAGAGCAGAAGCACATACAGCAGCTCAGCTGCCCCCTGCCCATTTCCTGCTGGGAACAAACACCCAGGTTTCCTCCTCCTTCGGAAACTCAACTCTCAGCCACGAACACCCAGCCAGGGCACCCTGTCCTGATGCTGGTGCTCTGTGTGAGGCCCCTGGCGATGACAGTGCCGTTTGGTTTGCTAACCTTGACGGCACGCCCCAGGTACACCTTCCGCACGTACAGCTCTGCGCTCCGGCTGCACCAAGGTACCTGTCTTCTGCCGGGCCTCCCTGGCTATGAAGCTGTCTCCACGAGCACCATTTCGGACAGCAAGGACCTGAGAAGCATTTTCTGTTCTCTCCAGCAAAGAATCGAGCTAATACCACTGTGGTAACAGTCAAGTGCAGCAGTCATTAATCTGGATAAAGTGATTTTTCACATAAATTGCCTTCTTTCTCCTTAAAGTTTCAGGGCCAGGAAGAAAATACATCACTGAAACAAATGGCTGATGGGACAAACGAGCGGCCTGAAATGCAGAGAAGAGCAAGCAGGGCTAAGGCAAGGACGTTCACAAGGAAACTGAGCGCAGAGCCACTTACGAAGATCCTGAAGCAAAACCAAGCACAGTTATTAGCCTGCCATTCTGCACATCCTCTTCGTAGGTTCAAAACACAGCAGCCTATCACTCTGCTTTCCAAATTGGGCTCACACAAGCTAACTTCACTTCATGCAAATGCGCTTTGATTATGCAGGTTATTTTTAAGTCGCGCATATATCGGAGCTTGGGCGTAAAATACCTGTCTGTTCAGAAGCCCCGAAGCCTCTGCATTCATCTAGGACCGTAGGTGCAACATTTCTCTCTCTACTGGGAATATAAATGCTTATTTGTGATCAAGAGCGGTATTTGAATTCAAATTAAACTTCAGGTACAAAAATACATCCCGAACTGCATCTCTTGACTTGCTTTGCTTCTCTCTCAGAGCAAATGTATCAAAACTAAGCACCCTGATCCACCCGTGGGGATCACGCGTTCCCTGCTTCAGGCGGACAAGGCCAGGTTTTCAACCCTCTGCATTCACCTGAGCATTTAAGGAACTCCATCCGTGCACAGGTCCAAACGCCCCCAGGAACTAACTGGTAAAAACGAGCAGGAGACAAGGCCGTAGCCCCAGCAAGCCAGCAGGCAGGCGGCGTGCTCTGCAGTGGTGCTGGCGGCGCAGGCGGGGGCCAGGGAAACCACAGCGGCAGTGAGACAGCTGGGTGATAAGAAGGGTGCAGGGGGAGGCCAGAGGGCAGGCTGAGCAGGGTGGGGGTGTAAGAGTTAACAGCCACCGGGGCAGTGGGGAGGACGAGGAAAGCACCAAGAGAGAGGGAAGGAGCAGCAGTGAGGCTTACTTAATACCATCAAGGACCAGTGGTCTAAAACACAGAGCCCTGGCCTGGGATTCAGAGGATGGGGAATTTTATTCTTGGCTCTGCTGTAGACATGGTGGATGACCTTGGTTAGGACACATCTATTTTTTGTGCCTCAGCTCCTGTTTCTGTGACATTATCCCGTTTTTGAAGCGTTCTAAGGTCAAAAGATGAGAAGCGGTATTTCAGTGGGAACGGTTGTTGCGATCTCCAGACGCGGAACCAAGGCACCAGCGGAGGGAAGCGTCTCTCCCTTACGTAAGAGACGCCATGTCTCCTTGGCTGCAGAACACAGCACCCTTACAGGAACCCCTTCTCTTTTGTACTTTAAAGCAGAGCTTTATTATGGAAAAATGATTAAGCACCCGCACAGTTAAAATGACAGAGCATCTCCATTACTGATGGGCAACTCCTCTGCTGCCCTAATTTAGGTACACCTTCATGCATTCAGATCAGTAGAAACAAAACAAAAGCTAAACCCGTTTGTCATTTGCAAAAAAATAATAATAATAATAATGTCAGAACATGAAAAATCTCCCCAATTCTTGGCCCTGCTTCTGAATAGTTAAAACAAACAAACAAACAAACAAACAAAAAAACTTAATACAGTCTTATAGCAAAGTGTCACATACACTTAAAGGATGATGATGAGCAGGGAGTGCTGTAGTCGCACACACTACATTGCATATGAATAACAAGGTAGTCCATAGACAAAACAGTCTAGAAAGAGAGGAGGAAGATGAGAATTAATTGAAAGGTTTGCCAACAAAGGAATTTAACTGAGGCTTGTCCATTCTGTAAAGACTTGTCTGAAAATGAACTGAAATCTGGCACGTCACAAAATAAAAATGCCCAAGCAAGTTTAGCAAAATAAATGTCACCGGAGTTTCCTCATCTCCATGGCCAGCTTTTATTCAGGAAGAATTACTTCCTTGCTCTAGCTTCCAATCAAGCTGAAAAACGTGTTCTCCCACCAGTACTCTGCAAACGTACGCTTCCTCACTGTCCCACAACACAGCACACAGTTCATCCAGGTCATGATTCAAGTACACAGAGACCATTTCATTGCTGAGTATTTTCAGCTCCGTATCCTCTTTCCAGGCTGCAGAGAGGCATTACTGAGTAAAAACTGCCTCTGCTCTAAAAACCGGTGAAGGCAGAGACAACTGATGGTTGGATCTGTGGATGAAACGCACAAACAACTGGAAATGTCCCTTATTTCAGTCCCTTCAAGATCTGACTCTAAATGGGTTACAGACCAACAGCGGCAGCTTTACACATGCCGTTTCTCCAGCTTGAGAAGTGCATATGGAAAACACCCCCGCTCTTTCCAGTTACCTTTTTGGGCCATTTCCATACAACCGATCCATTTCAAGTCAGGTCTATTAAATCATCACTGTATCCCGGAACAAGGTGTCAGCATTTATCAGGAATTAAGAACAACACAAAAGCCATTAGAAAAAGAACAAAGTATGTACTTCCTAGTTTTTTGCAAATAAAAGAAGATGTTGCTAGGTCAAGAGTTCAGGTCTCCAATTATTTGTTGAGCAAGCTACAGTTTTCAACAAATCGGTTTAAGTCCGCTTTCTCCCAAGCACATTTTTAAGTGCAATCAAAGCCGCCTGCGATGATCATTTACGACAGAGTGCCTCCATTTTTAGCCTTTGGGAAGCATGGCTGATATTTTAGTCTTCAGTATTTTTCTTCTCTTTTCAAAAGACTTTTCAGCCGCTCTTAGCTATAAGCTGGTAGTGAACATCACTAGCACAACTCAAATACTAGTCAAAAAAATCTAAAGTTGGTTTTTTGTTGTTGTTTTTTTGTTGTTTGTTTTAAAATATCTAGCTAAAAGAAAACGCATAAGGCTTGCCATATGCCATAATAAATGCACAAATTGCTGAGAGAACTGGGAGGACTTTTGGGTGAAAACATGACCACAGTTTTAGTTGCAAAGATCTGCTATCGTCTTGATTTCTAATGAGGGAAAAGGAAGTGCAAGTCTCAAAATGACTTACGCCTTGCATAAGTCAAACAAAGGGCTGACTCAGAGTTCACAGAATGTAATGGAAAAGTAGAAAGGATTTGATTAAGTGCTGGACTAGGTCACAGGGTTGAGCTACACATTTCTGAGACTGGAAGGTGTGAACAGAGATGTTGCTGTTCCAGCTGAAGTGAACTGAAAATTTCTAGATGTGCTGTGAATGAAAAAGAAAACCCACTGCAGGTCAATAATTCACGTTATTAATCAACAATTGGAGAGGGAGAACAACAGCAGCTTGTCCCTCATCCCCCTTGCACGGTACCAGCAGGACGGAGTGTTGCTGTCCCTGTGTGATTATTCAGTCTTCAGGGCCTGTGTTTTGAATCTGCCTACCCCCTCCATACTCCTTCCCCATTGTAGCTGACGACGTCAGGCTTTGTGCTGCCACTCATTTGAATGTCTTTCCATGGTCACCTTTCTCCTGTATATTCAAACTTACCTCCTTGGTCTGTTTTCCATCCCCATCTTTAAGTCTTCTGACTCCAAAAACGTCATATAAGGCAAAATTGAAGCATATTCTCCCTGCCCCTCCACTTCCCTGTGCTCAGGCACGTAGCTGAGCAAACCCTCCCATCGCTCACACATAAGCAACCTTTGTGGCAGCTGCAGATTGCAAGAACCAGTCACCAGTAGGACTGACAACATGCAGATAGGGAAGGGAAGCCAGCGTCAGATAGGAAGTGATGAATGGGCAAATGAGAAGAGAGACAGGACTGTGTTTTCCTCTCAAATATGCACACTTTGCCTCATACACAATTTCTTCAGCTACTCAAATGCAGGGTCCAGAACTCCAAGCAGTAAAGCATCAGCTCAGTCATGGGGCTACCCCAAGTCAAACCACGTAAGTGACTTACGAGTGGCCTAAACCAATCCTTCTGATGTGCAGAAAGCGGACTCCACAGTCGGTAAGACTGTGAAGCAGGTGTGTTTATTCGGCGCTGGGCAGCACAGGGGTAGTCCCACCGAAGGCGTGAGCACCCCAACACGGCAACTTGCCTTGGTTATATGCAGCAAAGAGTTACACATGCATGAAGTTTCCCAATGCGCCTATACATATGCATGACTTATCCCCACTTCACATTAAAATTAGCTACAAGAAGTCATTTCCATAAACTCCTCCCGTCTGCGTTTGCGCAGTGTCTCCTGGTGGTGGTCACCAGGGTTGTGGGGATGAAGGCTGATAACTCTTCTTCATCAGTAGTTGACCTCCTGCCTTTGCGCAGACTCAGCTGCGCCTTGACTCTTGTCCAAAACCACAGGGTCGGTCTCAGCTGGTTCTTGAGACAGGTTCCCTGTTTTTGGCAGGAACCATCCTTTGTGAGGGGCCCCAAAACTTCTTGTTTTGGTTAATTTGCACAGTAGTAAGCAAAGACATTAAGCAACAATTATTTTTAATACAATAATCCAGGTATTCATTAGTCAGCATCACGTCTACTAAGATTCTCTTGACTCTCTCTTTCTTGAAGTGAGAGAGGAACTTGTGGAAAAGAACACTTTCCTACTCCCAGCATTCTTCCAAACGACCCACAAGCATCTTGGTGGTTCTTTGAGTAACAATTGCACATCTCCCCTGACTTCAAACAGGAGACATATATACAACTGCTTCCTTCTCCCCCGGCGCCTGAAAGCCCTGTGGTCTGAGGGTTAACAGTCTAACTTGTTCTCCAGCAAAGCTTCCATAGTAAATTCACCTTCCCTCCCCCCGGCTCCCCATGAATAGGGTTTCCCTATTTTCAGAAAACAGAAGGGGAGGCAGGAACGGCTGCACAGACACTTGCTGACCTTGTTCTGTGTTACGTATACATTACAAACCTTGTCAGTTTATTTGCTTCTGAATGCATCTTGCTTACGTAAAAGGCTTTCTTTGTTCAGAACCGATGACACGCACAAACAAGTCAGTCTTTGCACTGCAGAAGCACTAGCATAGCATGCTGGCTCTGCATTTTGCCTTGCAGACTGACCTTCTCCATCAGGACACCTACAAGCAACACTCACTAAGCTCTGGAGGCCAGCAACGCAGAGGGTTTCTTTGCTTGATTGGGAGCTTTTCACTGTGTGCTCCCTTCCTTAGAGCAGAAAGCCTCAGTTCATGTTGTACAACATTTTATTCTGTAAACAAAGCATGCTGACATCCAGAACAGCGCATTCATTTCTGAGTGAATGAGCAACAACTCGGTGTGGTTTTTGCTGTCACTGTGGTAGTGGTTTTGTTTTTACATTCAACCATGTACCACCTACAATGAATTATTATTCACTCTTCATACTACAGCAGCATCTAGAGGTCCTGACCAACTGCAAAGCATATAGTATTTCAAGCTCTCAAGACAAGTTCTTACTTCCCAATGTTTTCAATCTATACAGGCAAGACAAAGGAGGGGAAAAAAAGAGTTCCCCCCCCCCCCCTTTCAAATGTTGAAGAATACAGGCAATATGAAACTCAAGAATAGGACCAGAAACAAACCAAAGGACTCTCCTTCTTTAAAACCCCAAATCATTCTTCACGTTTCCAAAGGCATGTTTATGTTACAGACGTGGAAAAGCGAACAACAATTCAAATAAACAAGCCACGTTTATTTGTTATATAATTTGTTGGATTCCTTTAGAATTTGTTGGAACAGAACTGCAGCAACAGCATACACAACCAAAACATGCTCAGCACTGTAACCCCAGGTCCTATGGGTCACATACTAGCTGTCATTAATCAAGGAGCAAAATCATTCAGAGGGTATGTCTGCTGAAACAAGCTAATATTTATCAGCACACACACCTCAGGAAAACAGAAGTAGAACCCTCAGATAAAACTGGGAAAAAGCAATGAGAAAAAGGCATGAGAAAGTGGTCAGTGCATGTATCAGAAAGGATGCTGTATGCAGAAAAAAGTATTGAGGAGTCAGTAAACAGCAGCTTGGTCAGATAAGTAAAACATGCCAGAGGTAGCCTGGAACAGTACATGACCATGAAGAACCACAACCAACACAGATTAAAAAAACAACAGAAGACTCAATTTCACACTTTTTGCAGAAGGCCCGCTCTACTATCCTTACAGTTTCTTCCAGTATCTGTAATGCCTTTATAAACAGCTTCATACTATGAATTTCTTCTCCACTGAATAGAAAAAGGAAAGACATCTGAAAATAACCTATGAACTACAACTACTGCAAACCAAGGACAGAAAACCACACAGCTCACACTGTGACCTTAATTCCCTCCCCGTTATGAGTTAACTGTTATATCATTAGAAAGTTTTCCTGTCCTATTTTCTAACAGCCCTTTAATGGCATTCACCGTACGTGTGAAAAACGGTTTTATAAATAGCTTCAAAGACAGTTAGTGGTATTGGAAGGCAATTTGCACTTCTTCATTTCTCCCACCAAAACCACCACTGGATCTACGTTCTCTGCCACTCACCTGGAACTGTTCCTGTGGGCATGCTCTGATCGGTAACTCAGCTGGGCTGCCAAGCAGATGCGAGAACCAACCTGACATTACTGTCTTATAAGCTGGAGAACTTGTAAAAACTTTATTTTTAGATTGAAGTCTTCCTATTCAAATGCAGCTGGAAACACGGGAGCTATCTTGGATCAAACTGTCCTCAACAGCTACAACTGACTTATGCTCTTCGACAAGAACTCTCCTGTTGTTTCCAAGAGCTCTTAGAAGATCGTCTTCCCTAGCAGTAGCTTCAGAAACTTTAGGTTTGGTTTGCAATTCAACAATAATTCATGTGGATCTGCATCCCTGCAAACCTATAATAAATTGGTGTCTGGCACAGACAATAATTCCTCAGAAACACTGCTCCTTTCACAGTTTAATCAACTGCAGTTTGTTTCAAAAGGGCCTCATTTTCTCCTTTTGCCAGCCAGCCTTCTAAATTATCTTTTTCTCTCTTTTTTTTTTTTTTTTTTTTTTTAATATTCTGATCTTCTGTTTAAAATGTGTGTATGCATCTATTTATGTTCACTGGCACTTCTCTGTGATGCAAACTGGATTTTCTAACATGCTGGGATCTCACAACTCCAGCAGAAGCTGGCAGGTGCAACACACTCTCATCATGACACGCAGATAATATAATAGAAGGCCAGAAGTGGCCTTATGTCTCCACCTTCTCACACTGCTTCCTCAGACTGGATTTCACACTAATTATAAGTGATTAGACCGTCGGCTTCTTCCTCACAGATGTCTCAAAAAAACAAGAATTCATTCTTTCTTCAATTATATTGCACCAAGACAAAACGTTTGTCACTCTACCTGCAGATAAGAAAGTCAGTACCTGCGTAAAGAACCCATGAAATAATTTTAAAAATAATTGTTCAAATTTTTCTAGTACTCTTCTATATGCATACTCGTTCCTTTTAGTTTCAGAACAAACTTTGGCACTTTCCAGCTGCTGTGTTGATCACAGGCAATCTTCCTGCAGCAACGCTGAGCTCTGCAGTACAAAGATGTCCATCCACATCCATGATGCTCTGATTTCTAGTGTGCCGAGTCTAACATGAAGTTTGACAAAGAGCCATGGAGTGTCCTGCCCCGCATCCAATTAAGATCTGCTTTGCAAAACCGAGAGCTTTGACTGGCTTCGGGACCTGAACGTTTGCTTCTGTGCCATCACCACACATCCCGTGTTCGTTCCATCCCCAGGAGAAGCAGGAGTCACCTAAAAGAGAGGATGCAAGACACTGAATAAACGCAGCAAACACAACAGCGTCAACTGGTTTGGGAAGCAGATTGGTCAAGTCATACTGTAATGAGGTTTTAATAAATTCTGCTAAGGGGGGGGGAAAACATGCAGGTTCTCATGAAAACTTAAAAAATACAACAGAATGAGCTACTGCCTACCTTCTTTCGTATCATTAACAACATAAGAGAGGTTAAAATAATAAAGACATCTGAAAATTGCTCAGCAAATATCTTGTTCAGTATTTACACAGAGCCCACAGAAAGGTCTCAGCACTTTAAAACCTTTCTCGAAATGATGTGGGATCCTCATCTTTCAGGTTCACCTCAGTAAGCAAAACTTGGTAGCACAAACTGAGCCTAGTGACATTTTAATCAGTTCATGCAGCACAGTCTGTAGGACTGGGGAACACACAGAGCTGCCAGGCTGCCAAACAAAGCTCATTCCTGCTTTCAACAAAGTAGGAATGAAACCTATTTTTTTTTTTCCTTTAAATACAGATCTCCAGCATGCCTTACTCTTAATCATCACACCTCTTCTGCTTGCTTCGGCATTATTTCACTGCTTTTATTATCCTTACTTTCCTTCACTGTCACTTATTTTTGTAAAATCTACTTTTACATCCCAAATCATGATCCATGTGTTATTACTACCCTACAGTACTCTTTCTTAAAGCAGAATATGTAAATCCTGTTCTATAAATTGCTGGCGTAAGAAGAGATACGTAACCCGCCCCCCTCTTATTCTGAACAAGAGATATTTCTTCCCTATTTTCCTGTCTTTATTTGGCTGTCGCAGCCTGGGCCTGTGAATTTCTGTAATGAAAAAGAAAGCCACCGTGCAACAGAATCATGTTTCTGATGCCACGGGTATTTTTGAAACGCAGCAGGTATTAAACAGCATGGAGCACCACTCCAGAGTACAAACAATAAGAAAAAAGCCGACGTTCACCAATCCAACCCCATCATTCTAATTCCGAAAACAATTATTCCAAAGATAGCAGGATCATCCCTCTCTCCTGCAAACTCGGTACATTTCATTCTCATCTGTTTCCTTTATATATTACAATGTTAAAGTTCTCTTCTTCTACGATTAGGTGTAAATGTTACTAAAACGAGCTTTCGCTGTGGCTTAACCTGGCAGACAGCTAAGCACCACGCGGCTGCCTTCGCTCCCTCCTGCCCAGTTGGACAGGGAGAGAATCAAGACAAAGAGGTGAAGCTGATGCGGTGAGATAAAGACAAGTTCACAGAACAGAAAAGGAAGGGAAAATACGAGTAATAGTGATACTGTATACAAGCAAGGGCTGTGCGATGAGCTTGCCCCTGGCCAAGCCCACTTTGCAGCTGGTCCCGGTGCCCTGGGGCACGATGCAGACGCAACGCTAACAGCCCGGCACATCTCACTAGTACACATACGCGTGTTGCAGCAGTGTGCCCAAAGCGTGTGATGTACGCCCTTTCGAGATCGCTCAGCGGAACACCTAAGAGGTTAATAGACTTTTATTTTTACTTCTTGGTAAGGCTCCAGGTAAGAATATTTTTGTCAATATTAACAAGCAAGAAAAAGATGTCACAAGCCAAGACACTCAAGACGCAGCACGGAACAATTATTCAGGGAAAAATTCAACAACAACAAACTATCTGCACCTAAGAAAAGGCATTCTTTTGCACAGTTGTTAACACGTTCGTAAGTGGATCCTGCAGAGTATGCCTACTTCAAATGGAAAAACCTCCACGTATAATGAAAAGGAAATAGAACATGCTCTTACATTAATGAGACGACTACGGTAAGCTTTTTGTGGCTAGGCCCTTAGCAATTAGTACAACAACCAAATGCAATGAGCTGATGGGTTTGTATGGGCTTTCACTACACTGATGGAAGGATTTATTTTTATTTTTATTTTTTTTCATCCTAGCCCATGAGGACAAGAGAGAGGAAATCAGAAAGTTTTTGTTCACCTTGAATCACAAAGTGCTCAACGACGTATTAATGGTATAATAATTGTTTAAAGAAACAGAGCAGCAGGGTATCAGCCTCTTCAAGTAATAAGTAGACCTACTTAAACATCTTTGGAAAAAAACTCACAGAAAAATTCACCAGCTAGGAAACCCGCAGACAGGAATGCCTGCCCTAAAAGAAGCGCCAAGCCTTTTACAGCCCACGGTTCTCCAACCATGCAAAAAGGCCAACAAACAGATCTTTGTATATGGCTCCAGTGAGCTTCATGTATACTGAAATGGGCTGAGGGGAAGCAGACAAAAAACCTACACATACAGAGTACCTTAGGTTCACAAACAGCCTTAGGCAAAAGGCCACACGCATACGGAGTGCCAGGCAGAAATCCGGAGGGCTGACGGGCAGCTGACCAACGACACACTACGGCAGGTCCCGGTAAAGATTCTCAGCAACAAGTCCTACGTCTAGAAAGCTGAAAGGCAGACGGTTACTGTGGCCAGAATAGGCGTGCAATACCACACCTGCCTGCAGTACATTTTGAGCAAGGTTTGTGCCCAAGAAAGGCAGGTGCTTGATTCTTGTCACAGAAGAGAGAAGCAGCGGAAAAGACGCAGAATTTGGTTTCTGCCTCGTCGTCACTGGGACTTGCAGGAGGGCTGGGCAGTGCAGCTGGCAGGGCATGGGCAAAAATGAGTGAAGCAAAGATGAGCACGTGGAGCATGATCTCAAACCAGATGATTTGCGCATGTGGTAGGGAAGGGAGGTAAAAAGAGCAAGCTGCTCTGGGTCAGCCAGTTAAATGAAACGGACTAACACATTGCATTCACCTTTTCCCTCTTGAAACCTAAATGCTCAAAGTACAACTAAAACCTCACAACAAACACGGCAGCCCGGTGTAAACCCAAGGGAATTCCAGCTGGAATTCCCTTTCACACTAATGACAGTCTGCAGTGAGACTAAACAGGCCTTTCCCCTGAACAAGAAATACACACGAAGTGGGACCAGAAAAGCCCTTCACTAATTTGCCAGTTTGGGTCACAAAACCAAGAAAGGGTTACTGCCTTCCCTCCGGACACAGGCATTACCTAGGCTTTTCTCAGGGTAACTACAGTGACAGCTGCAATCCACAGCTTGATCAAACTGGAGAAGAGTACTTCTGGCAAAGTAAAGCTGCTGCACCTTGGAGAGAAGGGGGAGTGTTCTGGGGAAGCGGGGGTATTGCAGTTGCTCCTCACTGCTGCGTGCTCTGTTCTTCAGGTAAGAATGAATAAATATTAGCAAGAGAGATGCTTTGGGTGAGATGCACTGCACAACTTCAGCCACCAAGCAGCTTAGCTACAGTTACCCTCAGGACCTCAACAGTCAACAGTGGCATCTACTTCTCTCCAAGAGGCAATTCATCTAATCTAAACACTGGTGTCAAATTTATCTCACGATGTTGACTATAAAGGGAGACCAAACGATTGTCTTAGCCCAGGTATATCATTATTAAACAGCTGAAGATAGGTTATGACAAGTCACATCCCTGCAATCGGTCTTTAAGTACAGCAAGGAAAACATCGTGGAAGCAAGGAAGCTCCAAACATCACTGCAGCCAAGTTTCGCGCTGCAGTCTGCTTCTAATTACATTGTGCCCTGGAGACTAATCACGGAAATCTTTAAAAGCTCATCTCTTCTCTCTACACTCCTATTCTCCTAACCACACACACACAGACAGAAGCTGGCTTTGAAGGCAACCCAAGTATCTCGAATCCAAGCTATTCAGCAGACAGCTTTGTATATGAAGGATTCATTAAAGCATTTTAGTACAGCTCTATTGTATGGGCCTTGTGCTCTGAGCAATGCTCCAATACCTCATTATTATTACTCTTTCAATTTTAAATTAGTGCTACTCTTCAGATGGTCATAGATAAAGTTACAGTCATCAAGAGACTGGCAATTTGCTCAGAGCAAGTCAACGTGAAACAGAATCAGGGCAGAACCTGGAACAAAATTCAGGTGTCTCAGCCACTGCCTTCTGGCTATTTGAAAACACTTCAAGCCTTACAAGGCATAACATAACAATACGCAAAAGATTTAGACTACATCTGCCTGCAAAGGTCGTAAAACACAAGCGAAGTCTTCCTATTTTTTCAGGACACCTGGCAGGTGATGGCATCGTATAAAGTAAAAGGAAAGAAATACATGTTACTTTGGCATTTCTGTTAGCAACCATTTGTCATTAGTGGAAACAACTTGCCATTTTAAAATGTAAGAGAGAGTTAATCCCAATTCTTTCCATGCATATTAGTAACTGAAAGGACAGGCTAAACATTCTGCTAAGTCTAACAGCTACCTTTGGTGAGTGGAAAACACGACCTGATCCCAAGACAGCATACACTACTGAGCAGCAGCAGTAGAGAACAATGAAGAGCCTCGTGCATTGCCAGCTTTACCACGGAGCCACACTGACGGCCACGTTTCCATGGAGCGAGCTGCCTTGCACTCGGGCAGCCCACGCAGTTGCTGCTGAAGCTGCCCAGGCCCACAGCCTTCAGAGCCATACATCTGACCTCACAATGCCTTCGAAAAAACCCACAGGCACTGCAGTGCTAGCTCCCTGTGCAGATAAGGAACGTACATTTTGTGACACCAAGTACGAAGTCACGGTGCTGCAGACTCGCTGAGTCCCAAGCCAGCCTCCAGCCCCCCCCCCGGCCTCAGCCCAGCTGTGCAGCACTACCAGCTCACAGGACCCTGCAGCCAAGGCACCACTCACTCCTTCCCTTCCCCAGTCCTCCCATTCATTACTTTCTACAGCAGAAGCACTGCCGTGTTCCTAGGACCTTCCCTCTGCCTGTACTTGTACACATGTCATAGCGCAGGGCCTGCGCAGCGGGTCAGGGCCTCCGGGCCAGCCGACACAATCTCTCATTACAGCATACAGCCGACTACCGGCAAGAGTCACAACATCAGCCTGAGCATGCAAGATGCCCCAGTGCAGCTTAGGGAGCCACACTGCGACGTGGAGTACCATAAAATGGAGCAGTAAGGCTACGCATCTACCCGGAAATTCATTTCACTTGGGAAAGCCTGGTTTCTTGTTTCTCCTTCAATACCCGTCTCTATCCCACGAGCAGCAAACAAGCAAGAGCAGTACAGAGCAGAGCTTACCTTCTCCATCTTCACTTTCAGAGCACAGAAATAGCTGAGAGTTACAATATGGGATTCACATTTAGAACAATTTCTGAGCATGCCACCAAGGGCAGTGTAGCACAGCTGACATGGCCTGAAAACGGTACGTGGGGAAGGACCACAAAGTACAGTAATGGAAGGAAAGAGGAAGAAACTAGCCTTTAGGGAAAGGCATGGTAAGAACAGCACTTACCAAAAAAAAGCTTTTGTATTCTCACAGAAATGCAGTACATTTTCCTATGCAGTGTTTCAAGCACCAGACAAGTATTTCGGCCCATTCACTAGAGGTAGTGCCATCTTGTCATCTAATATTAAATACGAATGGAGATGTCATTTTACTCTCACAGGGCAAGTCAAAGCAGGAGCTGAATGGCTCACCCCCTAAATTAACATGCAGCTATTTAAAATAATCATTCTGCATTCTTTCAGACAAGCCACAGTTTAGGTTACTCAGTGCTAGTTCATGACAGATTTGTTTTATTTCTCAGTTACAGATTGCCATTTTGAAGAGAAAAACCTACAGAAATGCACAAAACCACGCTCTAGAATTTACAAGCAACATCCTTATAACTACAGGTTCCTTGGGCTGCCACACCCTCACAGTTTTTGTGGCAAAACCTGAGTTCTGTAAGAGGGAGAGGTTTGCTTGGCTGCATGTAGGTAGCAAGGAGAGAAGTCTGTTGCAAGTATTAACTGTTCGCATTTCTGCTTTCACAGGCAAACACCAATGGTACTTCTTATGACTAAGGCTCATGGGTGCTGCACAGGGTTTTCCTTTTGTTGTTACTCAAACGTGTCAATTCCTCCCAGCAGGAAAGCACCTGCAGCTCAGCACTGAACAAAACATGGGCTCACGGCTTTGTGCAAGACTGAACGTAGCTGGACCGCTGACAATACGTGAGGATTATATCATACATGAAGCAGCTGCAGTGCAGAGAGGAATAAGCATTAAAGATGCTTGCTTTTTACACCTGTAGAAGACAAGAAAATCTTGAAACTTTGCTTTCTGAAATACAGGACAAGAACACCTGACAAATTTGTTAGTGGAGAAATTTGTCTTAAGGCTTTGAATGGGTCTTAAGGCTCTGAATGTTGACCTGCTTCATCAGAGTATCAGGCTTGGCAGAAAGTGACACTCATTCGCACAGCTTACACCCCTGCCTCTCCAAATGACAGGCACAAAATGTGTCAGTGCTCTAACTCTCTGTGACCACAACTAGACAGTCGTGGTCTCGTCGCAGAGACAGGGACACAAGTCCTGTGACCATTTCTGCATGAATTGAAGGAGAACATATGGAAAATACCTTTTACTAAGTGCTTAGTAAGAGGTTGTCCATGGGAAGTAAAAAGCAATATTCCGAAGCACACCTAGGAGGGGGTGAGAGTCATTTACGTGTCCCTTGAGACCATTCGGAGCCACGGCCATTTGCACCCATGTATTCTAGATATAAAGCATTACTGTGTCAAGCTTATACACACGTTCAACTGAAGTAAATGATTACACAAAGGAAAGGACGGGACAGCTGCAATTCATTCTGACCTAGAACATTACATCCAAGACCCAGAACTGAAGGCAATCTTCAACTCCACTAGGAGATGGATGCAGATGCGAGAATGGGCAACTCCTCCGACAGCATTACAGCTACACGCAGCTTACCGCGCACACGAAGGAAATCGCAGAGCAGGAGAAGTTACTGACGGCAAAATGGGCAGCAGCATGCAAGTAAAATGGTGCTTCCTTCTACTTTGTTGGCTGAAATCAGAAAAGAGATCACACTGGGATCTCTCAGAAGTCCTCTCCTCAAGAAAGAATAGCTAGGTAGGAAAAGTATATTTTGGAAATGCTTTGGAACTTAATGGGTTTCATAAAGCAACTCTTTGTACTGTACACTGGCCTATTTACAAGTACGTAGCTTTAAGGTGATAAGGTATACCAGGCTATATATGGCTGTCAGTCCTTGGCAGCTTATAAAAAATATGTATGATACAATAAAAGGTAAAGAGGTATTTGATATGGTCACATCTACCTACAATTTCTTCCTGTCTGACTGCTATTCTCTTCCCCTGAAGGGCTGTTTCCACTGAGCAAAAGCGAGTGTTTTGTTCCGGGATTTGTTTCTGAAGATGTTCTTTCCTGCAGAACACAATTATCTGTAACTCAGAACCAAGAAGTGAAATGTGTGCTCCTTCCACATGGATATCTTCTGTAAAATAGCTTTATGCCTAAATGGGCTTTAGTTTGGATGTTTCCCCTTTCACTTTCCTTCATCAGCTGCAAGGCTGCATTTTGGTCAAGTTTCAAGATATGTTACGAACGCACCCTGCTGTTGAGTGAAATTTTTAAAATCCGCTTGTTGATATTGAACAAGTGAGGGCTTTTTTTCCCATGCTTAACAAGTAATCTGAGGTGAAGTCCAGGTCATTAGCTAAAGCGTTAGAAATGCAAAGAGAAAAGACAAGGAAACAAGTGTTCACTGAGTTGCTCGTTTCCCTTCTTATTGATTGAACCAGCAGATTTTCTCAGAGCTCCACAAATCTTGTCTCCTAACAGACAGTAGTTGCAACTCAGCAGTGAAGTTATTAGGATGCCTTACTTTGATGAAGTTTCAAGCTGTAATGTTAGCATAGCACAGTGGCTCAGATCCTGGTTCCCCTGCAAGAGTCACTTCGCAGTTTTAACAGCAACAGCACTGAAGTACGTGTGTACAGAAGAACTTTAAAGTCCAGAGCTCGATGCAAGCTATAACATAGCCGGAGAAAAGGGGAATTCAGGATGAACTGATTTACCCTCCTTTCCAGGCAGGATATTCAGATTACATTTCCTCCATGCTGCAACTGTTGTTCTTGATTTAGCCTACTTGTATCTGGTTCAAATGTGCCTATACCACACTGTACTGTAGGGCAAGTGCACATCTAATAAAACCCCTACGGACCACGTGCCTCGCCTGTCTCAGTTTTTGTGCCTATTCTTACAGGGATTCTTCAACTAGCCACTGTGCTGGGGGGCGAAACAGGATAACTCAGAATCTACTCAGACACAACAATGGCTGGGTCATTTGAGCACCTATAGAGAAAGCAAAAAGTAAATGACTTAGTAACATCCCCATGTTAACAGTGCTGGAGCTTAAAACCATCATTCCCCTCATGCAGCATAGTTCTGTGAACTAAGAGCATCCCTTTCAAACAAGGAAACAGAGTGTGACTTGACTGAGCTATGAAAGAAGATGAAAGAGAGTAAAAAAAAAAAAAAAAAAAAAAAATCCCATGATTCAGTCTTGAGAGACCTTAAAGAGATTTACTTCAAGTACGTGTACCAGAAGCAAGTCATGTTTGTTCAAAGTGGCAGATGAAATGCAAGGTTTTTACCTGAAATTGGCTCTGCAGAGCTGAGCTTGTGTTAACTTTCAATTGCAAGTAAAACAGTAGCTGTATACTAAAGAAATATATATATATAATATATATATATCTGTGTTTTTGAAAAAAATGCAAAGTAACACCACCACAAACTACAGCCTCAAGCTCATCTACATGGCCTAGCCATTTCTCTGATTTCAGAAAGGGTTTGGGGGTCTACTGTAAAGCAGAACCCAAGTGTTCTAGTTCTTCCCGTTTCTTAAAAATTAGCATAAGACTGTACTGTAGACTTCAGCCACAACACTCAGTCAACCAAATGATGCAGATTAATGAGACAGATGATGTTTATCAGAGCAGACAAGCAAATTCTCCTTCCTTTCCCAGGTAACCAATAGCCAGGAAGACCAGAACTCTAGGAATATAACCTCTATTTTTTTTAAGCAGTATTTTTAAAGCAGTACTTGATATTTAAGTAATAATTCTGTAAAAACTAAGCAAATGGTCAATACTGGATGTGAAAATAGTGAGAGAATAGGCTATGTCAGATATGGTAGAAAAAAAAGTAAGTGCTGTACCATACATAAGAATTAAAAACATTCAGGAAGAGAATCAAAGCAGACAGCTTCAAAAACAAAAGTGCCCAGAGGGTAGGATTAGATCTGTTTCTCCAAACATCAGTTCAAAACCATATACAGCTGCTGAGTGAAGTCTAGAGGAATCACTTGCTGGTATGAAGCAAAGGAAGAGTCCTACCATCAATACCCATTTTAAGGCAAAGACTGGTTTAATTACATAAACACCGATTTTGATATACTTGTTTTTCTGGTGCAGAACAGAGATTTTGAGCAATATGTAAAGCACAGCTTACTAACTTTCACCTTTTTATATTCTGCTTGGATAAACTCATTGTAATTCCCTTTACTTTTACCCACTGCATTATATAACTTCGAACTAATTATTCCTACGGTAAAGAAATAAAGTTGAGCTTCAATTTTGAGTTGGCAAAAAAGCATTTCAAAGCAACACACAGGGCTAAAGAGAGCCTAGCCCTGAGCTAGAGCAGAACATGCAGGGTGTGGAAACGCACCTCTTGTGAACTGGGGCCACCTAGATGGGGAGCACACCTGCTGCAGCACGGCTTCTCCACATCTCTCCTTGCAGCACTGCCTTCTGCCTTCACTGCAGTGAAGTCCAAAGTCCGCATGCCTCATCTTCACACCACTCCTGCCTAGCTTTCCCCAGAAGTGAGCAAGACAGGAAAGGAAGACCAGCACAATCTGGGATGCCACATACAAGTAGCACCACTTGGGTTGTCATGGTTCAGAAAGGCAAACGACATCTCTCTCCTGCAGATGGTTCAAGGCATGTTCTGGGGACACCTCCTCACTTTTCCTCCATCGCTGTAAGAGCCGCACAGATTCTGAACTGGGAGCTGCTCCTTGAGCAGAGGGAATGTATCAAGTCAGTCTCCAGAAGACAACAAGTGCAGAAAAGAGTGTCCTAAGATGAAAACCTCCTGCCGTTAACACTGGAGAGATGCTTTCTGAAAGTTCCATCACATTTTTCTGGACCCTGGCAAAAGAGCCCTAGTCAAAACAACGTTCATTCATCAGGTGCGGGGATCTGAGGTTAGAACATAAAATGGCTTTGGCAAGGTGACAGGAAGGACAGCTGATGGGCAGAGGGATTCAGAGGCTCAGTGCCAGCTCCAGAAGGTCAGAGGACCAGAACTGAGAGCGCAAGCTGCATCCCTCAGACACTGTTTGGCGCTGTCCCATCTGAGCCTCTGCATAACCTCAGGGTGAAGAGGAAACTAGCTGGAGTCAGGACTAGCTGGCACCATTTTGGAAGAACAATCCCCGCCAGAAATCTGGGATAACAAAATATTCTTCAGAACAACAAAAAAGTCAACTCTACGAGGAGAACATTTGACCAAATAAACAATCCAAGAGCTTTGTTCTCCTCTCTTTGGAGGAAATGGAAACACTGGAAATACAGCATCTCCTTCATGCCCTGGCCTCACTCGTCTTTCCTGTGGCCATGCAGAAAACCAACTTCTTCTGTCTTCCCCTACAGCCGGCACTAGGCTAATCAGAGCGGGATCAGCTGTATGGGCAGTAAATTAAACCAAAAACAACACTGAAAAAGTAGTTAAACTTTAAGGCCATGTTTGGCACCACAACAAATATTTACCATTACTTGCAAAGAAACGGTAACAGCATGAAAAACTTTTAAGTCACAGTGAATATTATTGATAAAATAGTCTAAAAAATTAAAACCAAATCAGTCCAAGCTTTTGGTGAAACAGCAAGCTTCAGTTTGAAGTAATAACAGTTACACAGGATAAGCATGCACTATATGCAGATAGGTATAAAACACACAAACAAATGAACACTTTATGAAGCAGTTCTCACTAACCTTCAATGTGACTATGTGGGAAGCTGATTTCATTCTTTAAAACACTGGAAAACAGAACAACCAAATAGGACAACAACGAGGTCAGACACTGCTGATCTGTCTCATGAAATAACTAATTTTTTCTGACTCTGCTTCAAACGTCTTGTGATATCTTCAAACCTTCTGCATACCAATAATGAAAGCGTTTCTCGTACAGTACAGGTCAGACTAAGTTTAAGTTAAAACAGACAAAGCTTACCCTACTGAGCTTTCTGAAAATCAGATACTTTTAATGCAAACAAAGAAAAAACCCACTGACATTTCAAGGACGCACATAATGTTTATGCAATTTTGAGACTTCAGATGTATCCTACTCTTTCAAAACATCACGTACACTGCATAGACAACTCAGAATGCTGTTGTCCATTAAAACCCTCTAACATGATGACCACTACTGCATTAAGTGCCACTTCAGTAAACACCAGGCTCTATCTTTATAGTTTTACTGCATCTCCGGTACCTAGCTCGTTCAAATAAAACACTGAAGGAAAAGGAAAGCAGCAAAGGCTTGATTCAAAGGCAGTTAATTTGTGTACAATTAAATTTAAAGTGGACTTCAAAAGTTGATTCAGCTGCCTGACAGATTGTATTTGTTCCTGATTTCTGCATAAGCATGCCTATAAATACGGAGGTAAAGCATTACGCCTCAGTAACTTCTTAGGAAACAGGAATGACTTTCACATCTAAGTAGTAGTACTTGATTATTTAGAACTGCCTTTACATCACTGCGTTGAAACATGGTGCCATTAATCTCAGCAGCTCTGATTTTCAACGCCTTCTAAGGTAGCCAACGTGTCTTGCTGAAAGGCTGCCGATTACCTTTCCAACATGAAAGGCTGAGCTTTTCACAAATTACATAGGAGATCTTTCTAATTAATTAGTCCATAGTTCCCACACCACTTGTTTTCATTGTTGGCTTTTTGAGGGGATGGGAATGATGTTTAGAAAGCTCCTGATGCTTTCGCAAGCAAAAATATTTCTTGCTCTCTGCAAGAGATCTTTTTTGGCTGCTTTTGCTACCGAGAAATTCTTTGGCTCCCTAGAGAACAACTAAAGGATGACGACTTGGTATTCATTTGCAAGCATACTTCTACTTTTGAAGCTCTCATTTGCCTAACCAGATTCCTGACCACAGCCCTTCAGCCACAGCATAACATGCCCAAGTCCAGGCCGATGGCAATGTGCAGTGGCAAGACCCAGGCCCCGGGGCTCTGGGAATGACTTGGCCGACCACGTCGCTTTCGTGCAACCAGCTCTGCCTCCGCCTGACTACAGGAATGGGTTCAAAGCTGCTTCTCCAGTCAGAAATCTGCAAGGGTCCTAACAGGACTTAAGCAGTGACGGCAAGCCTTGATGGGAATGGCAAGGGGACCAATAGCTTCTCCTTGAAACGAGAAAAGCCATGAGAACAGGGTTGCCTGTACTTCATAGAGTAAAAACCTGACTCATAACTAATTCCCTCATTTTCAGCTATCGCTTTCCATTTCTAAAGCTTCACTCCTCTTAGCCCCGTGACTCTAAACCTTCTTATAACAGATGGAGAATTACCCCTCCGAAAGCCAAAGCATAATCCTCCTTTCCTGAGCTCCGAAGGGATCGCAGGGAGACTTTCCCTCCCAGCCAACAGCAGACACCATCACAGGAGGAAGCAGACACCAGGAGGCTAAACCTCTGAGTGCTTGCTGCCTGTATTGCCAGCCATGGCAAAGCCGTTCAGATCCCAGGCAACTCACTGACTCTGCAGTTTCTACATTTTTCTGCCTGGTCTTGACTGTTTTAGCTGTTGATATTGGCACCTCCTCGGTCCAGGGAGCATCTTTCACCACCTCCTCTACAACGTGGTGTGATCTCACCTTCAGCTCATTGACATCAGCGTAGTGAAAATAAATAATGAAGCACCTCTAAAAATGTCTGTTGTCTTTCATCATCCATGGAACTAGACTCACATTGCTCTTCAAGTCAGAAACTTAAGAAAAAAAGTGAATAGAAACCCTGCAGTGAAGGCATTACTGGGTCCTAGGTTCTCGGCTCATCTGTATATTTAGCACATACAAGAAATGAACATTAAAATATAACATGAGACATGATGCACTTACTTAACTGGTGATTGATACGAAATAAACCCGTCCTACTTTATTCAGTCATAAAAAGAACTCAAGGAAGGGGACCGTGAAGGTAAAGATACCTTTTTATAGGCCTGCTTTACGGAGCGATTCTGCAGGAAAATGCCTCAGTGCTTTTGTTTCCCCATCTACAGAGCACAGACATTTGTCTATCCCAAAGAAGATTTTGAAAGCTTATGGTTTATCACAGTAACTCATTCTGAACCCTTAATTTAACAGCCATAGAGGAAAGAGAAAAGAGAATAGCACACAAGCAAAGCAGAATTCAGTTAAGTAAGTTCGATACAGACAAGGCATCTTAGAAGATATTTTAGGATTCCTGGATATATACAAGATCTGCTGAGACAAAAATCTATTCCTAAGAGTCAGCGTACAATTCCACCTTCGCACTGCCCAGATCCCAAGGATTAACTTAAGCACTGTATTCCAGAGTCAATAGAAAAGCAGCATTCTGTGGCCGTGACATTTCTGTTGGCATGGAGGGTTTTGACTTAGTGGGCTTTGAAAGGCTACTTAGTTCCTCTTTTCCTGCTTTTACTTCATTTTGGTACTTGTTTCTTGTCTTCTGCAACCAGCACCATCTTCCCCCCCAGATGTCCTCTGTCCCCTTTCCATCCTCTCCTCACCCGGAAAGGATTTCCGCAGACCCCTGGGAGTACACTGCATTAGCCGTGAGGATGTCGGAGCAAGCTAGAACGTGCTGTGCACCTGCACACCAGGGCTGCCGCTTTGCATCTCACTCGGCCAATACAGGATGTGAGGAGCTGCGGGTGGCTCGCTCTCTGTGCAGCAGGCTGAGAGCTGCGCTGCATCACTATAGCAACAACTGCTGTGAACGCTCCCCATTTTTATTGACAGTCCTCGACACGCCTCACGTAACCCCACGGAAAAAATAAATTATACAAATGAAGAACCGCAAAATAAAACACCTCGAAGGCCAAAAGGAAAAATATTGTGGAGATCTGCATCTTTACACATTGCTTAAAATACTTCCCCCGTGGCAATTTGCTGCTTTTACCGTACAGTGGTGACATTAAAATAGCATTTTAAAATTCACAGTTGAAACAGTAATTTAAGCCCCCACAATGCCAGAAGAGAAGACGTGCACGCGATCGGCTCAGAAGACACTTTAGCACGCTGCTGTATTTGACAACGATTCAGCACTGGGAAAGTGACACTACACAAATGGAGAGAAGAAATAAGGTGCATGCATATTTTTTCATAGAGTAATACATATTTGCATAGGGACATGCTGAATTATTCATGTCTCCCAGACAAGGCAAAAGAGGCATCTTTCTAAGAGATTTCTCGTTATCCAAACGATACGCTTTTAAAAGGAGTTTCCTGTGCTCACAGCAGCTGAGACCTAGGTGACAAATAGTACCGAGATGCTCTCTGCAAGTCTTAGAAATCTATGACTTGACAGACAGGCTTGACACTCCAAAGCCGATAAAGCAAGGTTGAGCTCGCAGCAAAATACGAATATGCCGCAGTCTGAGATGGCTTCAAACATCCTGGAAAGCTACCAAATCACTGCTGTTGAGCTGCAACATGTCACCTCTAACCATGCTTTTCCAAGGCCAAGATCCACAGGGCTAGAAAACTGGTCCTTCCTGGTGGTGACCACTTAGAACCTTCACTGCTTCTTCGTGACTTCAGTTCTCTCCATCAGTTCACACAACATAAACTAAACCTCCTTCCAAATCTTTTTACCACCCCCAGAGCGACAGCTACTCCTGCTAGAGCCTTGTCGTTACTGACGAAGAGCATTAACATGCTCACAGGAACAGAAGGTTTTGCAGAACCAGCCCAAAACAGTTTGGCCCGGTTGCCGGTTATGACTTACGTCTCTAAAAAATCACAACCACCCCAACCTATCCCCCCTTCTGATGACTGTCAGAAACAGAAGCACTTGACGGCCAGGTTCAGGGCATGCCACCACGGCCCTCCTGCAGCCACAGCAGGCGAGCCCTGTGGTTGCTCATCCCTCAAGCGCTGCCCCACCAACATTTGAGAGTCCTCTCCTAACGCATTAAGCGGGGATCAGACTAAACTGAGGCTCACCTCCTGCTTGACACCAGCATCTTGGCTCTTTTAGTGTTCCCTGTGTCCAGCTATGCCCAGCAACATTATGAATGAACTTAGGCATAAACAGAAGCATCTGCAAGTGCTCAGCTGCTTAAAGTGACCATTCCACCCAGCAACAGACACCAGCTTCCCCAGGTCAAGTTCTGTGCTTCTAGGAACCCGCTTCTTCACTTATGAATTGATGCTCTAGACTGCCACCTTAAAAAAACAAAACAGAACACAACAAACAACGACACCGAGCACATTTCCCATGATTAAGGAGGGGATATTGACCACGGATATGCCTGCTGAGAATGTGACAACTATCCCAGCACCAGAGTTCACACTTGTCAGCTCCTCCAGCCACCTGCTGTTTCCTAGAAATGAGAGCTTCCACCTTAACGCGATTTACCTGCAGACATACTCCAAAACACCAGGGCTCAAGAAGTACAAATGCGTTTCCAGACAGCCAAACAGAGAACAGGCCAAGTTATGTGCTGGCAAATCTCCACTTGTTTCACCATTATCATAGCAGAGAATTTGGCTCCAAGCACGTAGCCATTAATTAACTGTACAGTTAACTATGTCAGTAAACCTATTTGTTATTACACTGGGAAATCAATAAGCCAGACTTTGTTAACCCTCTTAACTGATCTGTTAATTCCTCCTTGATAAATAATAAAAATAATATTAAGAATATCAGCGTATACTAACAAACAGTTAATGAGGTTTGTATTGTGATCGCCGAACTGTGGAGTAAAGCTGAAAAGAGACAAAACCCATACTGAGAACAAGAGGCATGTAAAGATTTTTTTTTTTTTTTAATGCAGTCACATAATGAATGATTCTTCTGAAAATTTCAATTAATTTCCATTAATGCATATAAAGTTTCTCTCTGCTTCGTATTCTTGGCAGAAGGACTTCAGTGGTGCATTCTGGCACAAAGAACAGCAACTCCTAGGGCACCCAAGCACAAATCCTTCCTGCACCACAGTATCAGCCATGCCAACGTCATCAGAGGTCCCAGTGCCAGCAGGAGCGATACAGCCTTCACAAGAGGACACGTCACTGCTTGCAGCTTCAGAGACTTGCAATGAGTTCAATTTTCCATGTCTCCCAGCACAGGCTAGTGCTTTCAGGAACACGGCAGTCTCTATCTGCTGGTGTACCTGCCCTTGAAGTTTTCCAGGAAAACCCCAACGCTAACTTTCCGTTCCACAGCACAAGATGTTTAAGGCTCTTGTTATTTTTAAATTAGACTTCAAATACACTAATTTCCTCCAAGAAGAGGAACAACATTGCAATTTCCTCTTCCTGGCTTTCTAATTAACGTAACGACATAATAATTGCAGGCACAGCCCTCCTCCAGCCCCGGATCCCACTGTGCAGGCATTACCCAGCAGCTACATCTACATACGTACGAACAGACGCTTGCAGTGGAACACAGAGATGGCAAAGGAGTTGGAGGTGCTTACATTTTTCACAAGAACATTAAAGTATCTGAAAAACCCCAGACCTTTTAAGGGCTCGCATTTCCAAGAAGGTAAGTAACTGTCCTTTGCCCACCTCGGGAATGCTTAGCACATTCAGAAATCTACTTCGCAATTTGATTTTGGTTTAGGACATACCATATCAGACAAACGCTGAGTTAGGACAGATGTATTCCATCAAAACCCTTCAGAATATACTTTCAGATCTTGGTGGAATATATTTATCCATAAACTTAAAGGAACTGAAGTTGTTTTGATTTTTCTTCCTAAGAGTTCCATTTCTGAATGTAGATAGATTTGATACATCACTAAAAAGTCAGCATTTTTCAAGACAAAACGAAAATGACAAAAAGCTCAGATTTTTGATTTAGTTTTTGAAGGTTACAGGATTTTCCAGCTGCTTTCGATTTCAATCCATTTGTTTCTTCCCTGAGGTATCTACCACGGTGATATTTAAAAGGATTTATTTGCTCACTGCTCAACTGATGATACTGACATTACAGGAGTCCTGTCCTACAGTACTGGTATTATTGAAGCACCTTCTCTTAGGAGGCCTCCTGCACTGGGGACATGTTGGGATATAGTCACAAGCTGTGTGGAGAGGCTCATGCCCAGCACGTGCATATTGCTCCTTCTCTAACAACACACACACACACAGAAAAAAAAGCTGAAAAAACATTATTCAACTACAGTTTTACCAGCAGGGCAAAATACAACCCTATCTCTGCATTTTGCTAAGTACGCTAATCTACCCCTTTTGCAATAAAAAACAGGACATCAGAAATACAGCTCCCCTGGGCTCAAGGGTTAATAGGACAGCGTTTCATTCCCCATGGTTTATAAGGGCTTGGCTGCTCCCCAGGCATCTGCACCGGTTACCCAAACTGCATGCACACGTCCTTCCATCCAGGCAGCAGCTCTCTCCTGAGTGTCACAGTCAGTTATGAATCACAAAATAAATGCTTCAGATGTGACAGCGCTAGCTCTGGCTTCCAACAGACACTTTTGGAGACAAAAGGTTTATGGAATACAAAGAATGACACTGCGACATTTGGAGCACAGTGCTGCAGCCTCCCTTGCTCAGAAAGACTTCCTTCTAGGCATATTTTAGCTACTTCATATGGTTTTTACTGCCTACAAGCCAGCCCATGGCTTCATCGTTCTCCTTTTCACATCGTCTGTATTTTAAACCCAACCTTTTGTTCAGAACTTCCATGGGTCCCAGGCAGAAACAGCCTAGGTACATACAATTTCTAGGCTGGACATCTGGAGATCGCCTGGTCCAGCCCTTGTCTCAAGGCTCACCACTACCCTTGCACTTTAAAATACTGTGGTGCTGCCCACTGTGACGGATATTATACCAGGCACTGTATGCAGAAAAACTTCCCAGGGGCAACTTGGTTATTTAGAACAGCTTCATGTTTGCCGCTCTCAATCAAGTTTCCCGTCGTTCCAAACTTGTAGGATCCTGCTTTTCCTCCTTGAAGCACTTCCCCGCAACCAGCAATCATCTTTCTTTGCTCAGAAACCTAATGTGACTCTGCAAAAAAAAAAAACACCCCTATGCACTTAGCCAGTTCCCAAATTGTGTCATTTCCAAAGAGGGTTGGCTTTTCACATTTTTTTTAAAAGCACACATGAAGCTGATCTCTGCAGATGGAGTAAAATGTACCACGTGAACAAGGCACACTGGCTTTCTCATTGGACTCTGAAGGGTTGCTAGGATTCAGACAGGATGCTTTAGTATCTCAGTTTCCACAAGCTAGAGAGGTATCAATAGAAGAACAAACATCACAAGGCCAACCTATTCTGAGATCCATCTCACAAGTCAGACAAGGCTATCTGAAATCAGGTTCTGTTCCTGTCTGTTGAAATTTGACACGTTTCAGTCACTTGAGTAAGACAAGATTGCCAAAAGGAGCCCAACAGTACAGTGCGCTTTCAAAAGATCATAAGGAGACACTATACTGTCATTGCCTTTGTCCTTGGTGGAAAAACATCAAAAAGAGCAAATTCTTTTATTTATAGATATCTCAGGGATCTTTGTCCTCATTTTTCTCCTCAAAGTGTTGTTTTTATATAGCATCACTATTATTTAAAGGCTTGAATTTTGCAATACTGCCGTAGTGCTCAACTCTATGCAGGAAATTTATTTCTGCAGTGTTATTTTTGCCTTCTCTAAAATTTGGCAGGCCTCACGAACAGGGAGATTTGACAAGCCCCCTATACCTCAGGGCATCAGAACTCAAAAGTGTTTGGGTTCAGTTTCAGGGTGGTGTTTTCCCCTCTTCTCTGTCCTAAGAAACCTTCATGCTGACCCTGATCTTAAACATGACATCCCGAACAGCAGGACAACTGGGGAAAACAAGACCTACAGTGTCAGCCACTTACACGTGTTCTCACGTAGTCACCAGCTGTTTGGTAGTCCCACAAGTCAGCAGCTCGGAGCACGAAAAGCACTGTCATATTAAATATCCTGCTGACACAGAGACCACGGCGTGAGGAACCAGCCCACGAGCTGCTGAGCCATCAGGTTAAGGCCTCAAGATGTACCAGTGAAGCACCGCGATAAGATCATCCTTTAGGACTTGTCCTTCCATTTTTTAACCCCTGGCCATCCCCAATGTGTAAGCAACACAGTGTCCCTTCATGACTGTGCTGCTCAAGCTTGGATCCTGAGAGAAAACAAATCCATACTGACTAACCTGCCAGCTTATCATCACAACTTGTGTGGTCGCAGTGAAGGACTTGGGACTGACATCTGCTAAACACAGCAATAAAAATTTCCGTCATTTTCAATGGGAAAAGGAACAAGCTCAACAGGGATGATAGCCTGCTCACTTCTCCATATGTATGTATCTATATGCAATATATATACAGCTTTAAATCAAAATATGGATATACCAAGCAGTTATTATCCAGTACAGCATCATATTTACCTTAAAAGACACTACAAATTCTCTGTATCTGTATTATTTCTGACATCTGGCTTCTGCTTGGAAATCTTATCATGTCAGTTGGCTCCCCAGGAACACGAGGGCCTGACGATGCTCTGCCTCACACTTGGGCTCATCTTGCCAGCGGAGATGATGATGTAGCATTAGCATTTTGTAATTTCCCTCAGCAGATAAGCACATTTCAGTTTTTGCAGAAATACAACATTTTTATGCTACCTATACACACACCTTTTTTTTTTTAATCCCCCTCCAATGCCAGTTCTGAAGCACCTAAATCTGCTCATAAATGTAGAATGGAAGTTTTCTGAGGCACACAATTCCTTTCCTAGCAACTATTTGCCAGCTGAACTAAGCAGCCTCCCTCTTCCCCTCCTCCCTTTCCAGCCTTGCAAAAAAACAGAGTAGCTGACTCTGCTCATTGGAGGGATCACTCAACATCACTGTTTCAGTAATAAGAACCTTGTTTCCCCCCAAAAAAAAGTAACTCAGCAACTTGTAGAAGCGTTGGCATGGAGACGCAAGCAGATAATCCTAGAAAAGCCTACTGGATTGTTCCACCAAGTTTTCAGTTCTGATTGCTGAACTCTCTGCTCCTAAGCATCCCCAGCCAGCAGCCTGCTCTCCCAGTCTGAGTGGGGAGTCACAGAATGGTGGCAAGGGACACCTGGGTCTGCCCGCTCCCACCCCTGCTCCAGCAGGGCCACGTCCAGGATGCTTCTGAAGGATCCTGGATTCTCTGAGGAAGAGATCCCACAGCCTCCCCGGGGCAGCCTGTGCCAGTGCCCCATCACCTGCACAGCACCCAAGTGCTTCCCGAGGACCAAAGGGGAACCACACATTTTCCAGTTCGTGCCCACTTCCTCTTGTCCCGCTACAGGGCATCACTGACTCTGTCATCCTTGTACCCTTCCTGCAAGTGATTACTCAGGCCGGTAAGATCCCACCAAGCCTTCTCTTCTCTTGGTGAACAGTCCCGGCTCTCCTGGCCTCTTCTGACAGATTTACTGTGACCTAGAGGTCGTACCCAAAGAGCACTGATTGTTTCTCTCTTGGTAGTGCCGGAAGGACCCCTGCCAGGACAGTCCTGCCCATCAGCAGAACCTAACTGAATAGCAACGGAGGAAGTTGCTTATCACTAATTCTGAATCCACTTTCACGGTGATACAGCAAGAAAGCCTCTGCACTTCAGACTGGCACAGCGGACAGGTTGCTAGGGGGCTCAGAGCAAGCAGAGGCCGCTGAGGAGCAGCACGTTGGGTTTCTCCAGAGAGCTGCTGTGGCCGCAACATCTTCCCCCACCGTGTGCGCTGGCTGACCTGCCGGGCACTGCTGCTGTCCTCCCGACTTTCCTTTCCAAGGTGAATCCAAGCCTTGATCTGGGAACTACTTTCACAGTTCCACAGAGGACACAAAGAAAGATAACTCGGGATGGTCAAACCCAAGGCAAGTGAAACAACCCAAAGGTATGCAGACCAATACAGGCCCTGAGGGGCTGGGGACAGCTGGAGCAGCTTCACAACTAGACCTCCCTGGCCGGAGGCAGACAAGCACAGGACCGACAGTGAGCTACCAGCACAACGCAGTAGCAGCTAAGAGCAGCAGCAGGAGATCAGCAGGCTTTCTTCACACTGCAGGGGATCAGAGAATTCAGAAAACAGAGACAGATTCAATTTAATACAGTAAATTAAAGGGAAACCAAGAGAAAAATTGGGGTCAATCCAGCACGCACATGGCATTCTCGCTGATGAACAAGTAGATGACAACATTTTTACATTTCAGAGGTCTCCAGAAAAGAGCAGCACCCAGAAGCTCAGCAGATTGCCTTGACAAAGCAGCCTGTTCACTTCAGAGCCCCACTGGGAGCTGAGCCCTTTCAAAATAACTGGAACAGCCTCTAGCTATCAAGCGACCACCCGCAAACAAGGTGAATTTGCTTTCACAGCACTTCCTCTGTTTAGTTCCATGTTTTCCCTGCTCTTTTGTGCATCTTCAATTAAAACATCATTCTTCTCCCCACGCCCCCACTCCCCAAAAGCAGCAGCAGGGGCACACCAACAGAAGCCCTGGGTAGTTCAGCCCCAGAAACACTGAAGCTGCAGCTCCAGGGCTCTGACACAGTAGCACAGGACGAGCATGCTGCTTCCCTTGATGTTCAAGGATGCCCCACCACAGCCATAATCCTGCTGGGGAGAGGGCCAGTGAGCAAACTGCGCCGCAGGCTGCCTGGGCACAGGCTGAGCCTGAGTGAGAGAAGCGACACGGGGCAGAGCTCCAGGAGTCACAGACACGCACAGCTCTTGCCATGCCTCCAGCTGCACCTGCACTGCTGCAGTGAGAACTCACCAGCAGCTGCCTCATGTTGCTGCAAGCTCCAGAAATACCCTTTGGCTTTGCTCTATGCGTAGTATCAGAGTCCTGAGCTCCTGAACTTTAAAAAAAATTATGAAGAGAAAGAAAAGGATATAGTGGTAGCAAAGTATTTTCCTGCACCTACTGCAAATCAGGCATCTCTCACTGACCAGTTACAGAAAATATCTGGGAGAGAGAAGATAAGGCTTTGCTAAGCCTCTTTTGCATTTGCAAGTGAAGGGAGCCCTCACTGAGAACAAAGGCAGGGAAGAAAAAGATAAGATCAGAGATGGTGAAAAGGTATTCGTGAAGGGCAAGAAGGAAAAGGGGGGAAGGGGTCAAAATCAATGACAAATACAGACAAGATCAAGCAGCAGCACACTAGCGAGGGCCGTACTTCCTCAGGAGGGGAAAGCTGCCGGCTGGAGATGCAGCGCTGCACCGTGCTGGGAGGAGTGCTGCTCTCTGCACCCACTGCAGAGCAGAGCCGGTCTTCTCCATAGCAACAGGATACTTAGAAGCCAAGCTGGAGACCGACAGGCAGCTTAAAACCAAAACACAGCACACACCGCTTTATTAGCACTATTTTAAGCCCTGGCTGTGTGAGGTATGCAGGACGGCGGCTGTTTCGCTGGAGGAAGCGCCTTCTCCCACCACACCTGCCCAACTCAGATCGGCCACTTGGTGCCAAGCAAACCACGACACTCACCCGCTCCCTGCCCTCAGCCAAACCTAAGGCCACACGCCCGGGGCACAGGCACACCCTGGGGCAGCCTGAGGTGCCTTCCCCAGGGACTGCAGGAAGGTGCCAGAGCCTCCCGGATCCTCACAGAGGAGGAGGTAGTCAGAGCCTTTTGCTGCACAAAGTAGAGATCCCATAAAAACTTGCTGTTCAGGAGCTACCAGTTCAAGTTGCTGCTTATGAGGGCTGAGGACATGCTCATATCCTGACCTTGAAGTCTACTTACACCAGCTTGGAAACAGCTCTGCTCAGGTACCCGAATGACTCCAATAAAGCCATTATGCTGACTGCGTTGGCAGAGCTTTGGAAACATTTCCGAGCTCACTTCCTCCTCAGAGGCACCAATGGGAGCCTGCACAGCAAATTCCAGAATACCCCAGGATTATTTAGAAGCTCATCAAGTTTGGGGTGAACGGATCGTGCTGAAAAGGCTGCAGAAAAGCCAGGGTGTCAGTCCTGATCTCGGCATGGCTTAGCTGCTGCAATTAGCTTCCTTGTGGAAAGGGGCAAAAAAAAAGAAATGCCAACAAATTGTAGCTCCTGAACCACAAGCATCACAGCTATGTTTCGGCTGTGTTTTCCCCGTCAACTAAAACTGCTTCTCCCCATGCCAGCTCCAAATGTGAATCTTAATAAACCAACAAACCCTCCTCTGTGTAAATCCTACAGTCATGAAAAGAGCCAGAGCAGCCGAGCTTGCCCAGTGACTCCTGCCCAGCCCAGGCACCGCTCGGCTAACTGGAAGATCTGCTGCTGGGAATTTCTCCTCTTTTCCTGCAAGGAGCAGGCACACAATAGTTAGAGCTGTCCAGGACAAACGCAGCTGAGCACAACATGACGTAGCACTTTCTGCACCCATCCAGGAGAGCTTTACAAATAACAGCAAGGTAGGGGTAGTGCAAACAAAGCAACTCTCTTGTGTGCAGCTTCTCCCAGGGCACGGCCCAGCAGGCAGAGGCAACGTATTTAAGCAGCACCTAAGCAGGGAGACTGGAGCAGTGAAAAAAATAAAAAATAAAAACAAAAAAACAACAAACCCACGCTGCGGGCTTCCAAACACCAGCTGCAAGTCTGCACTGGCACTGAGTACTGAAGAACTGGTGGGACTTGGGATGGGGCAAGCAGAGCAAAGTAGTTCAGCGCATGTAAATATGCCAGAAATAATGTATGCTATGCCCATTTGGTTTGGTTTAAGGCTTTCCTGCCACTGAAAATTTGTTTTATTATTTTATTTGAACATTAAAGAGAACCACAAGGAAGAAAGAAAAGCCTGTCTCTTAGGATTAGCCAAAGATATTTCCAGTATCTGCCATGAAAGTCATCTTTTGAAACTTCCATATTAATATTAAACGTATTTGTAGCTTAGATTCGTCCTCATCTTAATGAGTCATAAGATTAAAAAAAAAAAAAAGTACTGCACTCAGCAGCTTTGCCTTGGCTCAGCACTATTATCTTACAGACTTCATCTGTGCATCTGCTAAATCAAGGACTCCAAAAAATTTGATCCACATACACCACCCATCCATCTGTCTAACCATTTCTTCTGTGGCTAACATTTTGAATGAGCACTTGGGATTTAAATTACAGAAATTTTTAATCAGCCAATCCTTAGCCACTCTATCAGCAAAAAAAAAAAAAAAAAAAAAAATCTTCACCGATCTTGGTTTTTCATTTCCTTATGCAATAATTTATTCAAGTATAAAATATTAATTTTTAAGCCACTGACTGAATTTACCCTTATATTTGGAGAAAATGACGACTTTATCAGACAGGTGAAGATTTCTACAAGTGCTTCATAGAAAGAATAAGAGTAATTTTCATCTGCATAGATTAAGAAGTAGAAAGAAAAGTATGAATCAGCTTGTCCTCATAAAAACTGGTTTGCTAATTGAACTCTGTTTCCTATACAATTAGTTACAAATGAGGAAATGTTTCTTTTAATAAGCGGTTTCAAAGGTTGCCAGGAGCAAACCTCTCTGTGGAACACATCCGAAGTTGTTCTATTTGTTTTTTTTCATGCAGGATATCTTACTGAACTCCAAATGAAGGTATTCAAAGAGGTTTTTAAGGGGTTAAGAAGCAGCACAGCTAATACACACAGCACTTTTGACAACCAGCATGTAAAATAATGACACGTAGGAGCCTTTGGCTCAGAGCTGAGGGCAGCCCCAGGAAAGCACCATCTCCCATCCAGCCAAGTTTTACCCCATCTATGGAAAAATCTCCTAGGTCAGAGAGACAGAGATGCTCATCCCAACCTCCATTCCCTATGTTTTAAAGCCCTCTTACACACCATGAGGCTTGAATATTAAATTTAACTGCTCAAATCCACCTCAAAATACTGCAGGACTGCCACGCAGAGAGCTGCAGGCAGCTCCTGCACGTGGCTGTACCCACACCTGCTGCATCCAACCATTGGCGGTACAGCTGGAAGGTGACAAGTACATCAGTAGAGCGGTGGCAAGAGGACATTGTCCTTGGGTGTTCCTGGGCAAAAACACCGCAACCACAAACCACGGCTCTGTACATGCCCAAGTCCTGGTTGGGTCTTGGAGCACATTCTTCCTAAGAGGAGTCCGCAGGACTCTTGCTTCTGCCTTTGGAGGCTCCAGCCTCAGCCAGCGCCAGCCTTGAGTGCAGGCAGCAGTCCTGCCGAGATCTGGCGGAGTGTTTCGCAGCACACCCCCTCACTTGTGCACAGGTATCCAGCACAGCACAGAAAATCACGAGGCACAGGCTGGAAGTCACAAGGGCTTAGCTGTTCCATCTTAGGAAGTTTAATTATCCTGATGATGTTATCTTAATTAAATGGAAGTTAATCAAAGTTTATATTTAAGTCTGAAATATGAATGCATTTTCAAAACTCTTGATGATAGCAAATCTGAATAGACAGGAAGGAAAGAAAAGCTACCAGAGAAAGTTGGGCTGCTTGAATTTGATGAATGCAACCGTATTTCTAAATTCAGGCAATTACAGCTCCAGTGGCTCCCAGCTCAGGCTCCTCTAGGTCGACTGGATTTCTAAGGGGAAACCGGAGGGAAGGTCTAAAACAAAATCTCTTCCCCTGAAAGCAAATAAGCAGAGAGTAAGAGATAAGACAGACAGTAAGAGGAAAAAAATAACCTGTTAAGTCAGTTGTTAGCAGAGAATCCTTGAGTTCTGCTGCATGCAAAACTATTTACACTTTCCAGGCTCACAGAAAACCAGTGGTGGTCTTGTAGAAGAGTGATCTATTGAGGTGCACACATGCAAGCCAGAAGCCAGTTGGAGAGAGTTAATGGGTCACGGTAGCCTTCTCAGAGAAGGAAGGTAAAACTGGCTAGATACTTAGAAAACTGCTTCTTGTTTCTTCATGAATGAGGGAAATTCAGCATGGACAGCAGAGAGAAAAAAAGATGGAAACCAGGAATTTCAGCTCCAGCCATAACTAAATAAGGAGGACTCTACTAAACAGAGCCATCATCGCCTTGGTATCTGATCAGCGACAGACACAACTAGCCCCAGTTCTTCATCTCACCCGAGCCCAACAACAGCCTGCATCCTCTGGGATTCTGGGGTGCAAACCGCAACTTAAATAATACAAACAGTAAAATAAAACGAAACCACACGGAGGAAGAAAGGGCACTGACAATGTTAGGTTTTGCTAAAGATCTTTCCTTCCTTATTTCACCCTGAATTCTGACGATGGTGTGGGGCACACCAGTGCTGCTCACCCCTGGCACCAGCCAGGACTCATGCCCCAGGCTGCACGCTGCCCTGCCAGCAGCTGACGGTGGGGTGGGAAGGGCTGGAGGCTGCACAACCATTCCAGAGCCTCCTGGCACAGCCTGGGGCTGTGAGGCATACTCCTCCGTTGCCATTCCCACACGTTTTCTGCTCGAGTCCCTTACAGCAGCGAGACCTTTTGTCCTTTGCATCTGAAAGTTTAGAGGGGGCAATAGCTCCCAGGTATCTCCGCAAAACACAACAGAATATACCCGTACTGCCCTCATCCTGGTGGGCAGACTCCTACTTGAGAACCCGTTTGGCACCAGGGCTCTTTCCTTCGGAACGCCCCCCCTCCCATTCCCACATGCCTATCCTTACCACAGAGTGCTGTGAGGCACCAGCCTCTGCCGCTCCAAAGCGAACCGCAGCCTTCCAATTAGGGAAGCAGATGCACTTATAACCTTTGCAATCGATTAAATCCACTGCCCTTGTAACCTGGGCAATTTCTCCAAGACCTGAGCCTCAAGAACTTGGTAATTACTTCTGTTGGCCTTTATTCTCTGATGAGCTCGAGATAGCAAGTTTTACTTCCAGTTTGTGTCAGAACCAAAAAAGAAATCTCTTAAAAAGAAATTAAATGAAAACAATCATGCTCCTGCGATCTTCCTTTTAGCAGTACAGAAAACGCTTTATGCTACAATACTAATATATGGCTTCTGTGACCTCCACGCTCTCTCTCCAAGCCTTTTGTCAGCCCTGTCTGCTAGCCTTGTTTTCATCTTAGACCAATCTCAGTTTGCATTTGGGTTCTAAGGAAAATGATTCTTTATAAACACAGATTATTTTCAAGTGGAAAATTGATTCTATCTAGATTCATTTGAATCTAGAGAAAAAAATAATCCTACAATTGTCCATATTTTTCAGCAAACCGGTCACTCCATAGCATCTCCTCACCTCACCGCTGCTTTGCACGCACAGAACAGCGATTAGCCCCACGGTGGGCAAGGTAACAAGGGTCACGATATTTTCCCCCAGATAACCTTTCCACCTTAAATCCAAAGCAGTTTAAGACTTCACATGGAAGTGAGTACCCAAACAAGTGCACTCAACATTTTCACAAATCCTGCAAAGTGGGCAGCTATGTGTTTGCAACCAAATACTGAAATGAAAGCCAGAAATGGAGGGGATTTGTATGCTGGAAAATCAGCCACGTTGTATCTGTTCATGGGCCATTTAAAAAACTGTCTACCTATAAACACACTAATGAATTTAGTTTCTGCAGCTAACTGAAACTGAAAGGAAGAAGTCCTATCGTCCTGCAAGTTTTTCAGATTAGAAAGCAAAGCCACATTGCAACTGGAAACGGTTCAGCTTGCAAAGCACAGGGTATGCACAGGTATGACTTGTGTTAATCCACAATGCGCATGGAAGTACAGAACACAAATAAATGCCCCATCTGAGTTAGACAGAGCTAGGGTCAGGCGAGCATTTTCAAAATTAACCAGCTATTCTTGGTGCTCAGTGAGGGGACTAAAGATTTAGAACAGGCCCCTCCTGCCCTCTGATTCAGGCACCTTCGTTGCCCATTACTAACTCAGGTAACCAAGAACCGAGGCGTTCCCAAAACTGTGAGTCACTTCTGGGAACATTGACCTGATGAACGAATAAGGCGAGCCAAACAAAGCTTGTAAACAGGGAGCTACTTGCAATATTTGCGTGAGTCATTATTATTATTTTGTTTTCTTGTTATTCTCATCCAGTCAAAACCATTATCTTCAATTAAGAAGGCACATTTGTTCCTGGAGGTACAGCCATGTTCAGTCACATCAGACCCCAGCTTGAGATCTGTCCAAAGCTAGGATGTTTCTCTGGGAGCCTGCACTGGGCTCCTGACTGTCATCTTGTCGGATGAACAAGATGGAAGCTGCCCTACATGGAGCAGCACAAGAGAGAAGAGGCAAGTCCCAGAGAATGGTAGTGATCAATATACTGTGGCTGCTGAGCTCTCAAGAGGCAGTAAGCACAGGAAACACAGCTAAACTTTAGATTCAAGATTGGTAGCAAAATGAAGTGCTACAGTTAAAATATTCGGGTTCCCAAAGACAATCAATTGTGAGACTGAGTACAATTACTGAGCAGACACTCATTATTGTTAATGCCCTGCAAACGTTAACTTGGGATACGTCATCGTTACTGTTCTGTGTCATATATCAGGTGCTGAGCTTTTGTCATCTCAAAGATACGTTGCCTATTTCAGATGACTTCAAGACGATTCTCACCTCCCCCTCCATTGCCCTCAAAGCACTTGCAGGACAAAGTGGAAGGCCACGCCACCTTAAACCTTCATCATTCCTTTTTAATTGCCGTTGGCAGTTACTGTCCCATTTGATCAAGCTGACTGCATTAGCTGAGGGATCAGCTCCCGCTATTAAGTGAGGTGACTGTTCTGACTCCTGCGTGGTATCACTTGCTGCAGTAACATCTGCAGATGTTGGAGCACTTAGTTCCCAAGCAATCTTTTGTTCAAACTGCTTGGTTGTGCCAGTGCATGCACAGAAGCCTGAACGGGCTTTTGAGCGTCGACAGGAGTCTTCATGAAATTACATGGGAATCTAGGCATTTGAAAGCCTGTTCCAACCCCAACTTAAAAATCCAAAGTATGTGGGAGGACGGAGCTTTAATTGCTACATGTTGGAGACTGAAGACAACGATGAGTATCTGGAATACAAAATGAGCCCAGAAAGAGTGGGCTCCCAGACAGGGGACAAACCATTGATTGGCCTCACTTAAAGTTTGCAAACAAATTTCTTACAGGCCTGAGACCTGTCTGTACAGAAGCAGAGATGCCCGCTTGTGGTCACTGCATGGAGACAATTTAAAAAGTTTCATTTTTCATGGTGCATCTTTGTTCTTACCACGCTACACTTTTAACATTTAAAAAACGAAGGTAATTTTAGGTAATGTTGTTGATTCCTCCCTTTTTCTCCTCTCTGGTCGTCCTCCTGTCACTCCATGTAAGTTCCTGAAATGAACCAAGCTCTGCCGTGAGCTTTGGGAACAGAATGTGAGAGCCCGGTCTGATCTTGGTCGCCAACGTGGACTGACCACTGCGCAGCGCAAGCTGTTAGCCAGCCCTCCTCAAGCAGAAGGCACACGGCTTGTGTTCTTACCTGCCGCCAGGTGGGGGAGGCCTAGCGCCTGCCGTTCTCCTGGAGACACACCTGGTAACCACAGCACAAAGCCTACAAGATACGCAATGGATGACTTGCCCAGGAACTTCTTCCTGTTTGAATAAATGCAATATTGGAACAAATGAACAGGAAGGAGAACAGAAATAGGAGTTCTCCTTTCTAAAATGTCTCATTTGCAACATGGAGGGGAGGTTGCTTTTTTTGTTTGTTTTATGTAAATAACAAGTACTAACTTATTCTAGAGTGTACGAAAAGAGAACCATGGCAGAAACCTCGATAAAAAAGCAACATGATAAATCTGGCCTACCTCCCACAGACACAACGCAAACTGTCATTAAGTTACCCCTCTATGCAGAGGAATTGAACTTGAGCCCAGTCTCTCTCCTTCTTTCACACAGGATTAGGTGATAAGTTAGCCAGAAACAATCCAGAAGAGCTCCAAACCCACTCCTTATATGGCAGATATTTTTGAAAGTTCTGTTCTACCACTGATTTTGGCAGTCGTGAAGAGAATATGTCCCATTTTTCCCTATCATCTCTTTCCTCACAGTACACTGACTTTGAGGGGGTGCAGCTCTCCTGACATCATCACACACCCTGGAAGTCGAGGCATATGCCAAGACCTACATCTTTGCCATTTCTGCAGCTCCCCTACTATGACGATATTAAAAAAAAAAGCCTCGTGAGCAGTCCAAAATTACAGACAGCTCCAAACTGAATAAATATTAAAAAAAAAAACTGACATCAAAAACTACCCAACAGGAGAGAAATGTATGTAGTGACATACTACAATTTCAGCAAAGAGGAGAAAATAACCAAACTTCCGCTACCCTTAGTGCTGACTCACCCCGTTCTGGCTGCAGGAACCGATATCCTTAAAGGCGTTTGTGGTTTTGGAGATGTCTCTAATTCATTCACGTGCCTCACTGCACAAATATATTGCATAGAACTGACAGAAATTTGTGTTCTTGAGTTCTTCAGAAGGAGGCTGATACTCTTCAGGGCGTAAAGACCACTATTAGGGTAAGAGTGGGAAATAAGGGGTATGAAGAAGGGCTTTTCCCTGCAGAGGGCAAGTGAGGTCATATCAAGACTAAGCTGCAGAAAAAGATCAATTTGTCCACCCTCTCTCATCTTCTGCCTTCCCTGGACTAAAAGCTGGTTTCTTTTACTGGTACCCTTCTCTTTCAGCCCAAACCAGCAATCGAAACATTCATCAGCAAACCAGCAGCCAGAGGCCTGGGTAAGGAAGAAAGCCACTGGACCGCAGCAAGGTCATCCAACCCTTGGTGCTGCGTTGTAGTTAAGCCCCAGGCCAGAGCCATCAGGAGGTGGCAGGGACCTCATCTGTTGCAAGTATGTTTTCTGTCTGACCTGAGACGAGATCTTAAGCCACTCAGGAACCGCAGAGTTTTCAGCTGTAATGAAGGCACATGAATACTGACTAAAGGGTCTCTCAGATCACGGGTCTGAGCCTTCATTATAGTATGTGCACATACTATACTCCAGAAGAAGCTTTACCTTCTCAGCCTTCATCCCCTCCACCCAGAACAGACCAAATTTAATCATCCTGAAAAAATACATATTATAGATATACAAACCACCAAAATAAAGGCTGTAGAAACAAAGCAATACACAAATCTTACATTTTCTGCTACAAGCTTTATTCTCCTGCATCTGCTGAATAAACTATCCACAAAGCCACAGGTATGATCGTATTTCACTGCAGAGCTCTCTCCACACTCAGTATCCACAGAGTGACTGACGAAGAGGGGCCTAGACCATTACCCTCATTTCGACAGTTGCTGTAAATGAGAGATTGACATCACAGATACCTATTAGTGGTGTGAAAGCAGAGAAAAAACAAACCCTGGATGATGACAAGAGGCGAGACGTGACAACTGCCTAACACAGGTGGGGCCTGCCTCTCCCAGTGCTTCCATGCTTCCTGCCCAGGCCCCTGCCTAGCACATCCATGTGTTTGGGGGAGGGTGAGAGTTACCCCATTCACCTTTCCCAAGATACTTTTTTTTTTTTTTAATGAAAAAAATATTATGTAGGCAGAGATAGTTCTCACAGAAAGCATGAAGTAATATTAGAAGTGTCAGAGCCCACAGGCAAGAACAGATTTATCACAACATCACAGCAGCCTCTGAGGCCACAGAGCTGACTTGGGGATTCACCCACCCCATCTGCTAGGCAATTCCAGGAACAGGGGTCAGCGTAAGCCACAGCTGAGAGCAGGGATGACACAGTCCTCACCCTATAGTCTTTAACAGCTCTTTGTTCCACTTGCAGACACATGACCTGAAGATGCAGGCTAAGAAAGAAAAGAAACACAGGAGGATTTCTGTGCTCCCTTTTCTTCTCTCCTTTAGGAATCTACATCAGAACACAATGAATTCCTACCACCCATTTCCACAGCAGGGCTTGCCCAGACCCGGAGCACAGGGAGGACCCGAAGGGCCAGAGAGACCCTTCTGCTGGGCAGCTGCCCCAGGACAGAACAGGCCCCAGGCCAGCACTGTTCCCTGCAGAGAGCAGCCGCGCTCAGTGCTCCTGCCCCACACATCTCTCAGAACAGAGATCCTTGAAGAGAGGTGTTTGCAGACCATGCCGTTTGCAAGCTGCCCAGGAAATGAGTCTTTCCTATAAAAAACAGGGCTCCAACTACAAGCCAAGGCAGTCAGGATCTCTCCTAAGACGTTTTATTTCTTGCAAATGTTACATGTCCTTACTCTCGCTGATCTGCAAATCTCGACCTCTCTCTATGGAACTAGTTACAAAGGTGTTTGAACAGTGAGCATTTATAGATATGCGCGCGTGTTTCAGAAGTACGTCTCTGCCTCATTATTCATCATCCAGTTAAGTCATGACGTATTGTTGTTAGACACCACTATCTGGAAAAAAGCATACCAAGGGACATGGCATATATTTCAATATTACTATTTTTTTGTCCAAATATCTAGCACAAGCAGACAAAACTTAGCCTCTTATTGCCCAAGTAAATTTTTCTGCAGTTTGTAAAACCGTATTATGAAAAAATATTGGTAAGAAAGGAGGGCTGAGCCTCCCCAGCATTTTCATGTATTTGATTTTGGATGATAAGAGCATCCCTAGGAAAAGCTCACCCAGTAATGAAATCTGTAATAAAAAATGACCACCCAGAAGTAAAAGTAGTCATACACAATTAATGAATTCATTCAGCCAGCCAATAAATCAAATCAGTGAACCAGATTCTCTTCATCATACACAAACGTTTTCCAGTGCTTCTTACATTTTACTTTGCTCAAGGCCTGTATTGGCATTTAGTTATTTCTTTAATTCTTAACCATTTACAATATACTTTAATGTTATTTAAAATTTCAGGGTCATTCAATGATACTGCTTAAGAATATATTGCTCTTTCCAGGTTTCTAATTCTGAAGGAAATCAATATCAGATTTATTTTCTGGGTCAAAAAAAGCCTCTGAGTATTCTGAAGGTCAGGAAGTGGCTAGGGCACGGTTAGCTTCAGCTTTCCAGCAAGGGTCCCAGCTCTTCCCTTTGAGGGGAAGAACACTGTCCAAAGAGACCTCAGGCACTCAAGAGTTATTGCTGCCTGAACCCTGAATCCATGGAGCCCATGGGTCACAGATTCAGGGGTGTCAAAATTTGTCAAACACTTTCAACATTTTCACTAACTATTCAATATTATATTCAAAAATAGACTACATTAAAATAAACAGATGCTCTGAGAAAAGCTCAAAGAAAAAGAATATAAAGAAAAACAGCAGCTTGATTGAAGGATGAAGAACAGCCATATGTCCTTTTCCTTTCCATTGTAAATGCCCTACAGCTTCTCTACTGTACTCCAATAGCTTCCTCACCTGTTTTTCTTCTAGTTTTCACACACACACGCACACACAAATAAGGAACATCCCAACGCTTCCTCTGTTGAAATCTGTAATCATGGGCTTCAATGCGGGAGCTATGTGAGCTCTTCACAGAACCCCAACATCAAATTCAGGTTAGAGACTGAAGCCGAGACTGTCCTCGTAGCAGGACTGGATTTAGTGCCCTTCTCTGCAAGCTCCAAAAGGTGCTCCCACTCCCAACATTAGAAGCCTGGAGTCAGTGAAGGACAAAGCTGTCCGACATTCCCTGGCTGCCTCCTCACCACCACGCTCCTTTGTGTTGCGATCGTGTTTATTGTTCTGCTTTTTTCCCCTCAGGACACAACTTCTATGCACCTGTGACCTAACCCAGCACCAACTGAGCACAAAGCACTGTGTTGATTCTCCAGGCTTTTTTCAACAGCAGGGTCCAGCTAGTGCCAATTTCTTGTGCCAGCTTGGTAATGAAAGGTCACAAATTCCTCTCTTCCAGATTTCCACTGTCTCTAGGAGGGCAGTGGGAAGAACCCATACAAGGTGACTCATGATCAAAAACCTGCCTCCAATTACAGTTATTGCAGCTATGACTCCCGAGTGAACCTATTAATCAAAGTCTCTGCACAGCAAGATCTTTAATCTGACATAAATCCTTTCAAGTCACCTCCAAACCTGGGAATAAAACCAATTTTCCTCCTCCCAAACAATTTCAATAATTGCCCAAAACGTCACTGCATGCACCAAAACTCACGTGTGCTCTCATTCGTAATTGATACACTGTTAATGGGCCAGACTTTCAAAAAGGTAGTTTCCACCTCAGCGCAGACAGTGCTGCAATAAAGACTTACCCACATCTATCACTGCCATGCCAGCACCAACAAAACCAAACACCAACCAGGACCCTGCCACATGCAGCCCTGTACAAATACAGGAAAACAAACGTGTGCTGTCTGCCCCAAGAAGCCCACAAACTACAACTAGGAAAGACATACCAGTACCTGAGCATAAGATCATGTGGAGCTGTTGCACTCTGGGGTGTGCAAATCTGAGCAACGACACAACAAAACTAAGCCTCAATGAAAACACTGCGCCCTGGTGCTTCTTTGAAAATCTTGCCTATGGTATTACTGACATGGATTTCACCCTGAAGACGTGCACGGAGGTTTTAAAACATTTTTTTCAGGTGCATTAAAACACAGTGAGAATCAAGAGACACAACAATGAAAACCAGAAATTAATGCCACACATTAAATAGCAATGAGGCAACTTCCCACAGGCTGCTTAAGGCCCCAATAACTCATCAATTGAGATGAAGGTGAGGGAAAACCCAGAACAAAGACTGTTTTACAGAACGCTTTGCTGTGTTGAGCAAGGCAATCAGCCCGCTGGATCAGTAGGATTTGTCCTGCATGCTTTGACCTAGCGATGGTTGCCCTGTTGCAGCCTGCCTGGTCCCCGGGCATGAAGTTATGCAGGGCGCAACTGTTTTCTGAGTAACTTCAGTACAAGCAAATCCACCTACACCTGCCATGTAGTTCACCACAGAATTTTTGCAGCTTAGGCACAGCAAAAACCATCAGTTACACACATCCCCTCAGGACACTGTGACCTTGTTGGGAGGACACAGCCGGCTACCCCTCAAAGCCACACGCCGCTGCTTGTCTGCGTTCCCAGACAAGTTGCCTCCTTTAGGCAATACACCTCAGAGTGACATTCAACAACAGGAACACTTATTTGCAGGCGACGCTTTGCCCTGAGAAGCATCAGAGCCTGAAGGAAGAACAGCAATACATTTTGTATTTTCCAGCAAGCGTATTAATTTTTCAGGTCTCGTCACACTACCAGCAACACACAGAAGCCAGAGCTTACACCACGATGGGGGTTGCACACCCACCTTCTTCCCACAGGCCACCTCCAGGAAGGCATTTCAGTGGGGAGGGAGGGGACACAGGCAGCTTGGTGATCACACAGTCACTACACAAAAGAGCTGTGAGAGGGGCAATTATGGGAAGGTACGGGAACAAGGTTTTGTTTTTTTGTAACCTGTCCTGAAACTGAGACACTGTTTATTTTCCTCACATTCCTGCTGAGCTGCTAGCCGGTAACATAGGCAGATCTCAGATTCTTTTCTGTGCCTTAGTTTCCCCATCACTTAAAAGCATGTGTATGCACACAAAGCAAGTGAAAATAACACTGCTGAATTATATGCTGCTTTGGGCACACCTGGTCTGAGAATCCTACACCTTCTACCTCCAAATAACAGTCACGTTGTCTGAATAAACAATAAGGCTACTCGCTCTATGAAGCCTTTGAGGTGAGAGGGAGCTGGGACTCTCAGAATGATGACAAGAGTCTTATTTTTTCACTCCACTTTTGGCTGGAAAGGCACCTAGAGTACAGAGGCAGCCAAGATTTTTCTTCTGAGCAGCGCACAGCCAGACCAGATGGCTCCCTCTGCACAGGGCCAGGCCAAGGCCTGTCCACGAAGTTCCCATTAAAACCTTAGCTTGGAAAGACTCAAATTTTCTTGTTGATGAATACATGAAGGGATCAATGAAAAGCATCAAATCCTTCCCCTGAAGCTCCAGACGACATCATGTACCATTGTCTCCATTTTTCAGCTGAAAAGGGAGGAACACACGATGGATCTCCCTTGCCTCATGACAACTAAAATACCAGTGACAGCACCAGGAACAAGATCTACTTCTCACATACCTCAGTCTGGTGTTGATCTGTTGGATTTTTTTCTTCAGAACAACCGCAATAAACTGGGGCTGTGAGGTGAGGCCGCTGTGAGGCAAGGCCGGAGCTACCCCAGCAGCCCCCTCCCTCAGGGCGCCCCAAGGCCCTCAGCAAGCTGGGGGGGGAGGGGGGGGTTAAGAAAGGAAAACATACTGCATGGCAGCAAGGGGTGAGGGAAAAAGTTGTGCGGGAAAGGGAGGTGGAGGAGTTGAGAACGAAGGAATCAAGTTGAATCCGGGGGAAAAAAAAAGGGGTGGGGAGGTGATTTAGTTTTTGCCTTCATTTCTCACTATCCAACTGTTTTCATCAGCATTAAATAATATCACGAGTTCCTGAGCCATGCCCCCTTTGCCCGTGAGGGCGACTGGTAAGTGATCTCCCTGTCTCTACCTCAGCCCAAAAGATTTTCTCTCTCATTTTTTCCCCTGTCCTGATGTGGAGGGGACTGAGAAGGCAGCTCTCAGCCACAGGTGAGCGTGGCTCGCTAGCATGCATGTCAGCCAGACAGCACTACACCAACCCACCTCCTGCAAAGGCGGCCCCCCTCTGTATTGGCCACAAAAAGCCCATTCCGTGACCAGCATACGGAAACCACAAGGCCAAGGAGATGATCCTAAATATAAAGTTCTACTTACACTTGCATGGAAAGAGAGAAGCTGGAGTTAGAAGCAACCTGAAGAGATGCATTCCCACCAGGCTGCCTCCTACCTTACTGTCACACACTGCCATTCATTTCACCCTGCCAGCCTCCATACCCCCCCAAGCAAGTAGAAATTAAATTCCAGAACAAGACACTGTAAAACCGCATGCAATTGCAACACTGATACCCACGCTAAACGTGATTTCACACTAGAGAAAAAGAAAGTCATCTTCCCGGCTTATTATTTTGGCACAAGTTGTTTTTTGATTCAGTCATGCTGAAAAAGCACAAGGGAAAAAAAAACACCTTCCCCAAAACAAAATTACAATAAATCAATTCTTAATGGAGAGTAAAACTCTAAATTATCCTCAAAATTTAAAACCACCATTAAATGCTAATATCAAAAGGATGGGTGCAGTCACCTTTAGAGTGCAAGCCTTCCACTTAATGGTATTTGTTTCAAGGAGCGTAGCACAGCACAGACACCGGCCAGACCAGCCATCAGGGGGTGGGGGGGGGGTGGGCGGTGGGGGGTGAGAGCAGACTGTAGAGCTACAGCCTCCTTAATTTAGCACAGGGGCTGGATTTGGAGATTTTGCCCCTTGTAGGCCCAATAAATGTAATCGCGTGCAGTGCACAACCTGCAAGTTGTCACAAAATCCTAGCTCCCGTGACAAGTTGTGTGGGCAGAAAGACCAAACAATTAAGTTAATATTCAGTTGTATCGTTGATCTTTCTTTCACAAAACCAGGTTAACAAGGAAAAAAAAAGTCACTGTCCATTTCATTTCAAAGGAAGAGACAGACTAACATATTCCTCCAAAAGTTCTCCCATAAAAACACATTAAATTACACTGATTATGGAATATGACCAAAAGCCCCCTCAAGTTTCTTAGAGTGTTGCTGATAATGTCTCCACTGTTTTGATCCCACTGGAATTCATGCTTTTAAAATTAATTTCAAATAACCACTAAAGAGCCATGTGACTTGATACGTGAAGCATGCAACGCTTACGTACAATACAAAAACAGATCTTGGCTGTAGAAAAACACAGTATTTATTATATATATAACATTTAGCTGTTTAGTTACTTCTGTATTCTAACTAACTTGCAAGCCTTAAAAAAAAAAGACCAAGGATAGCCTGAGCTTACAATTATGTCAGTGATCAACATTTAGTACAGTTTCCTTACTAATATGGTATCCATGAGATATTATCCGTGGAACTTTAAGCACCGTAAAAACTCTGCTAGACAGCACTTCTTCACAGTCCTAGCCAGGCAGGTCAGAATATGAAACACATTTTGCAAGGATGGGAGATGAAAGTAAGGGAAAATTTAAGGGCATCTCTCTCCCATGTCATACAGTTGCATCTGTGCTTCACAATGCTGCATTAGGCAGGAACAGATAAATGAGCACCAGTACAGGCATGTACATTCACACAAAATCAAGCAGCCCCTGGGGAGGCATCTGCTCAGTTCCAAAGCAGGAGAGTTGGGAAGCCCAGCGCACCTCACCAGGGCTCATTAGGGCTCATTAACTCCTGGAGACAGCTTCAGCAACAGCCTGAGCATCGTCCAATTGTACTTGTTACACGGTGTGACACACTGATACTGATTCCACTCCTGGCTGCAGCTGGGATCTCTTGCTTCCTGCTAAGCATTCATTTTCCTGGGGAAAATAAAGGCTTTAGGATAAAACCTACCTTGTATTTCTGCCATTTGTATGGCATCAACATGCTCTGCTCCATGCCTAGAGCTTCTAAGGGCTTTTCCACACTGCTAATTACTAACGGGATAACTTATAACAATGCAGATCAACTGGCAAGAGGTGCTTACATTTGCTCGGAAATTTTATTTCAGAGAAACCAAGCAAGTATGGAAATGCAATAGCATAACACTACAGAAGAGACTCAGACTGCACTGTCACACAAGAACACTGGCTAACCAGATCTTAGCAAGCTTCCTCCAAATACCCACAGACAAAGGAACAGAATAAAGCAGCACTTCATCTTTGACACCTGCAGGAAGACTCTAGCACTCATCTGCATAAATCACTGAGAAAGCAAACTGGTAGCAGAAGCAAATTAAAAGCCAGAGAAGAACAGCTAGTAGAGAAGAAAAAGAAGAGAACAAGAACTGCTTGTCACATGGACAGCACCACAACATAACATTTCCAGCAGTGCTAAAAACAGCTTTGAGCAATGGCTTCAAAACGGCCAGCTCTCTAGCCAGTTTTGCCTTCCATGAATCCCTCAGCAAGGTAGTTCTATTACTTTATCGGTAAAAAAGAGCAGAGCTTTTCCTGCAAATGCTTCACATTAAAAAGAAATTCTAGCACTGAGCATGTGACAGTATTGAATCTCATTTTCCCCTCATCACAGAGCTTCTACACTGGAGGACAAAAGCAAGCCCCCACAAGCGAAGGGCAACACTGTTCATTTATCAGCCTGCACTACCACATCCCCTGACCTATTTTATTACTAAAAATAGTCCCTCTTAGGTCACTGCTGCAAATTGAATTCTGCTGCTTCATTGCCCACTGCAATCTCATGGAACTGCATGCTGCCTACACACAAACCACTAAGTAGGTTAACTTATTCACTGCCGAGGATGCAGCCAGCCTTCTCAGAGTGATCAAAAGAAACACTTGACTTTTTTTTTAGGCAAAATTATTTGTTCTCTAACAACGCAGTTTAAGCCCAAATCCAATTATTTAGGTTGCAATTTGAATACAAACATGTAAAAGCATAGCTTCCTATCTGTCCCTGTTTACAATGTTTTTCTATATTCTTCTTGCAAAATATGTTTTCAAAGGAATTCAGTGTTAATAACCTCCGTTGCCAAAAGAAACCTTATCAGGCACAACAGCCATGTCTCCCTCATTAAGCCCCTTTCGCTATGACAAGTCTATGAAGGCACGAGACAAGAGACACTAAGTCAAAACATTCCAAGTTAAACAACACTTGCTTTCCAAAGACCAAGACACTGCATTTCTAACTGTCAATCCAAAGCACCTCCCGATTATCACACCATGAAGAGAGTTGGCAACTTCTGACCCAACAGACAGAACACTACTTAGAAGAGGCAGAAAGAATGAGGTATGAATTTGACAGAACAAGAACTTATTACAGGATCCTGAAGCAGAAGACTGAAGTAGGTATTATTGACCAGTTTCACACTTAACACAGAACAAATACACAGCACATGCTTCGTCCTTGCTACACTACTTGAGCTAGATAGAATAAAATCAGCATTACTGTTTCCCTGGGCTATTACCACATCTTCCTTTCATTACTCCAATAGCTTCCCCATTTTAAACAAACTCATCCTAAAATAAAAACAACACAAAAAGATCAAAGATAACTGACTTATTTCATGTCAGCTTTCTGCTTAAACCACTGCAAATTCTGGTGGGACTGATAGATGCAGACAGAGTAGAACCATTCAAGTGATTTGTGGCCTCATTAAGCTAATTCATTCTTTTTTGGGTACCAAACCAAGTTTCTCACTTCCTGGTACACTAAAGCTAACATCTGTCAAATTTGAGCTTTCTCGACGGTGAGAAAATCCAGTATCTTCAGGGGACAAAAGTCTCAGTTGTGCCCGAGGTTCAGCTGGTGTCATTCACTGAGATGCCAGAGGCACTGTGGGTCACAACTTGTGTGTGAAACTGATGTCCTCCCCAGCTGATAAAGCTGTGCTGACATGCACACAGCCTGCTGCTCCAAGGAGAACCATGCAGCCTCTTATCAAAGATACAAAGTCTGCTCACAGAAGTGAGGGCACCAGCCTTGTGCACCAAGGTGCAACTTCCCACTTCTTCGTTGAAGAGTGACAGAACACGCACTGCAACGCAGCCTGTGCCTGCGTCTCCAATGATCCCTGCTCCAGGTTTTCTATCATTTGGCTAGAGCACGACTATGGATAAAAATGATACTGAGTTCTTACTTCTGGCTAGGAGGCTAACATGCGGTTGGTCTGTCAATACGTATTGGTCAAAGATACGTTACCCACTTCAGCAGCATCAAGTCACAGGACATAGGCAACACACCAGAGATGCCCAGCATGTAAGAGCAAAGTTTTTGTTAAACAAACATGTTTTTTTCTGTCACCAGAACACAAAAGAGATGGGTACGGACTTATTTACAGAATCGAGACACAGAGTCCTCATTACTTTTAATGAGAGTAAGCATGTTGCACAGCTTTAGTCTGCAGAAATAAGAAGACTCCTCTCAACGGGATGTTCTTCCAGACCTTTAGTTTATCTGAGATGCCACAGCACTAGCTGCCTTTTTTTTTTTAATTATTTCTTACGAAATCAGAAAAGAGTTAATTTGGAATACTTTTAAGGCAGTCAATCCATTTGAAAGATACATTACTTCCTTCTCTTTTGAATTCTCCCAGTAATACTTCTGTATAGCAACTTTCACTATTAGAAATGCCACTGACAGAAGTGAGAGATTCTCAAAGACAGATACTATGAAAGGACTCTGAGTAGTATGAGATTACACAACAGGTCAGAAAACTAACAGGATTATCAGTTAAATTAGCAAAATAATTAACAACCTTAACCAAAGAACAATGCTCAATGCAAGTAAAAATCAACTAGTTGTGCAGTTTTTCCTACAACCGCAGCAAAAAACTAAGAGATCAGTTGTGTAAGTATTGAATTGCCTAACAATGGTATGGTAGCAACTTGGAAGTATCCAAATCTTCTTGACCATAGTTACTTTCACATTTTGCAAACCAAAATTTAATATAAATTTGCAAACCAACTGATTACTTACCAAATCAGAAAGATGGTTGACGAAGCTCAAAGGTGTTCCAAAACCTAGCTGAACTGTACTTTATGGATTGTTAAGATAAAACCTGGCCAGCTTTCCGATTGTCAGGATGCACTAAGATGGATTTAAAAATTCTCTGGAAGCTCATGTGCACCAATACTACCAAATTTTGGACAGCAAAAGTAGGAAATACATTATCTATTTTGGGCTAAAAGTCAAAGACAAAATGAAACAGACTTCCCATGATATAATTCAGTCCAGACCTCTGCAATTTACCATTGAAATCTTCAGCCAGTTCATCACTTAAGCTGGGTTCTGTCACTCTCTTCTGCCTGTGGGGAGCTCCAAAATCAAATCTTTTGTGTTTCAGCATCTAAGAAAATGTAGGACTGTTACCAACCACCTGTTAAGCCCACACCACTCAGAGGTACTAATTAAATGAACTGTTGTATCTTAACTTCTATCACAGTGAATTATAAATTACAGAATTACTGGTACAAAGACAAAAGAAGCCTTGTTGAGACCTGAACAAGCACTCATGTTAAGTGAAGTGGAGTGTAGGTGCCTAACTCAGTAGGACAGTTTTACACCCACAACCCCACTGTGCCTTCCATCCTCAGTCACTTGTGCAAGTGGTGGACACTTCAGCTCACCTGCAGCAGCACACACGTAAAGCCAAACCCAGGTCACTGCAGCATTGGGGTGTTCAGCAGTTTGATCTTCAATTTGAGTTATGAAACAGGTTTTAAACCAAGAGCCAGGGCCGGAACGAACAAGAATTGTTCTTTGTGACCAAGAAGTCCCACCACCTTCTTTTCTAGGAAAGAAAAATCTGGGAACCTGAGAACCCCCTGGAACCAGCACTGCTTGGTATAGACAGAAGAGTACACGAAGCAGTCAGCTCTTATTCACACATGGTGAAAAAATAATTAGCTGCCATCTCACACTCTATTTTGAACACCTGCACACAAAGGCTAAACCAGCAGGATACCTCCTTGTGCTATCAGTGTTTTGGCTCACGCTTGCTCGCTCTCTCCCTGAGAAGCACCACTTCAGCAACGAGACCCCTTGGAAACCCCCACATTTCCTAACACCTATAAAAACACTTGCAAAGTAGCTGCATGATATAGATGCCAAATCATCAGTTGCAAAACCATCTCATCAGCCTGTACATATTTCCTTAGTCTTCAGCAGCTGCAAAATTAAAAATAGCTGCCATAGGCAAAACGCCACTGAAAATGAGAAGGTTTGTTCGCTTATTTCAAGCTGATAATAATGTCACTGTTGTCATGCTTGGGCTCTGAAAGGAACACTAATGAGGAAATGGACAAAATTATAAAGGCAGAATAAGGAACATTCTAAAATAGGAATGGGAAAATTACCCTCCTTTTAATTTTACATGGAAAATCTGACTAGCCACGACAAAATAATATGCTTACTTGGCTCTTTCAGATGAATTCCTTGTTAACGACAAGTAGAGCAATCATTTAAAGTAGCATTGTCAGCTCTTAAACATTGTTTCTCACCCTATCCAAGTGATACTATTTTATCAGGTATCAAAATTATATGCCATCATTGCCTCCTCATCACTACAGAACGGCACAGTTAGTAAGAAATGGGACAGAATTATTGCAGAATTTTTTCTTCTGCTTTTGGTAAAAGCCTGGCAAACCCTGACATTTACACAAGACACAGTTCACAAAAACAGATTCTTCTTCAAGAATGAGAAATCATATTTTACCTGGTTTAGTAGCAGCGTTACCTATGTTCCATATCCATTTCTTTTGTTCCATTGCCTATAAAACTACCAAACTGTAATTCTCATTTTGTAAGCCAAACACAGAGGGGTGTGCGCAAAGACTACTGTGGAATCCACTCACTTCATTCATAAAACAGCAGTAGTTGTTATGTAGCTAAATGCTGCAAGGCAGCTATTTGTGAAGGAGAAGGGCTGCTGTTATCAGGGGAAGCCCTGTGCATTAGTCACATATTCAGATTTTCTCTATTACTAGTTAGGCATGGAGTGAAACCCCGGTTAACTCAAGGTTAACAACTGCCTCTTGGGGCTGCAAGCCAGGTTTCTTAAACCCCCTGGCGTGGCAGAAGGATTGGAATTTCCAAATCACTTCTGAGCTACAGCTTCCCACCACTGTACCAAAGGGAACAGATACCTCTAGAAGGGCCAGGTTTGCTGAAAGGCTGCCTGGCATCCAGGAGTAGGGAAACAGCCCGCTTCCTATTATCTGCATCCAAGCATGCAAGGAGGCTTTTGGATAACCCTGCTCCTAAAATGTACAGAATTGAATGCTGCTAAGCCAGCAGAAAAGCATCAGATGCGGTTTAGGTGCACCTACATGCTCACAGGTATGCTTAACTACCTTTATGAGATGTTCTGTTTTAGCAGAAGGCTTGAACAGTCATCCAGACATGGCTAAGGAGGGAGCGCTGACAACGTGCCCCCCCCCCCCCCCCCCCGCTGGATCCCTGGCAGGGCTGCACTATCCCCTGGAGCCACATCCTCCACACAGGTGCTAGCCCAGTGCAAGGTCTATGACATAAATGCAGTTCATCACAGAGACGATTAACTAAAAACTCACCACTGAAGCTCATTTTCACAGGCACTTCTGAGAGGACATCCTGACCACTGTAACACATTTCACCTTTTGAGTTTCCTAACTGTGATTAAAGATTTTAAATAGCAGAAATCATTCTAGAACGGGTCTGAAATAAGCAGGATCACTCACTGAGATCCGTGTGCTGTGTGCTCAGACCTGAAGGAGAATCGTGATTTAAGATGAGAAGTCCTTTAAAGTTCTAGCATTTTGGTCTTGTTTGTGTCACTTCTGTCTTAGCTTGCTTCATTTGGGTGTAAATGCCACAGAAGCAAGAAGCTATACAAGGATGATTTTAAAGAGATCTATGGAGAGTAACCAAGAATTGCACACACCGTTTAAGTCCTCATGCCAACATTCCTCATTCTCAGGTTTAAAACGCACGCTGGAAGCCTCACTGTATCACTCCAGTTATTTGCCTTGAACCTGGCAAAGATGAACAAAGTATCTGCTTTGCAGAAAAATGATACCTTCCACCTCTCTACCCAGAAGAAAGCTTTGTGTTTTCAACTACCACCTTCACTCAAAGCTTTTAAGTATTTCGGGCACCGCATGGGTCTGTCTTTCTGATGCCTATTTCAACCTCATGCAGGACAGACAGAAGGTAGTGCAAATTTGGCAGAATAATTCTCAGAGGCAAAATGCCTTGCTGGTTTATCAGGAAAACTAAGCACCTTTTGTGTGATTTTACAAATCTATTTCCCCATTTTCCTTTGTTGCTGCAGTTCCAAACTAACCCACCGATGCGGGCAAAGGATTTGCGCATGCTGGAAGCTGAAGCCTTTTACTTATTTACAGACCACTGCTCCTTTTGTGCAATGCAGCTTGCAGTACCCTGAAGAAACACCCACTAGTCTGAACAATTCCAGGCTCCTTCCTTTCTCTGTATGACTGCAGACTCCATCCTCTTTCTGTGAGGCCTGGCAGGACAGCCAGGTGTTTCAGTTTGCTAACCATGAAGAAAAGCAGCACCAACGCATGACAGCAAAGCTAAGACTATCCTTAAGATGACCTTTCTACTAAAACAATGTTTCTAAACATTCTATGTAAAATGCTGGTCTAAGCCTAGAAGAGAAAATCACCAATGGTCCTGAGCAGCAAGCAACACTCAGCTCTGAGGAGGAATCCAGGCAATGCTGAATCTAAAACTAAAGCACAAGGGGAAAACACAAGGAAGGACACCAAGGGGAAGACAGCAAATTCACAAAGGTCAAATCAGGTTAAGTTTTGAAAGGAGATCCTCATTACTATTACCCTCACAAAAAATATTAGAGAAATCGTTATGTATCATCCACACCAAAAGCTCAGCCATACCTTACTTCTGTTGAGCCAACGAAACAGGCCATCTTACGCCCTCCACTCAAGGCAATCAGTTCTTACTGATGAGGACCTTACTGTTTTAGCTCCCTTGAACCCACCACCAGCACCCTCAGCTGTTGAGCCTGAAGGCTCAGCATCTCTAGCAGACAAATTGCTGTTGATTTCTGCTGCCCTTGCCCCAGAACTGTTAAAAACACTGGCATTTTTACACAGGCAGATAGTGGTAGGACAAATGGAAATAGTTTTAAACGAGAAGAGATTTAGATTAGATGTTAAGAGCAAAACCTTCCCTCAGAGGGCAGTGAAGCATTGCAACAGGTTGCCCGGAGAAGCTGCGGAGCACCTCCATGGACTGGGCATCAAGTCCGGGCTGGATGGGGTTTGGGGCAGCCTAATGTAGAGGGTGGCATCTAGTGGGCTGGAACTAGATGGTCTTTTAGGTGTCTTTCCAACTGAAGCCATTATATGAAGAACAGTCCTCAAGTTGTCTGATCCTTAACACTGAGGAGAAGATTGCCTGTTGCAGACATGCTTCCTAGGGATTAGGATCAAAGTCAGCACATGCATTCCCACTCAAGACAATTGCCAGGTTTGAGCTCCAGCCCCGAAGACTTAAACAAATGCACAAAGTCTCTGTAATAATTACAACTTCATCATTCGTAGGCTTTAACTCCTCACAGTGAATTTGCAAGTCAGCATCAGGGAGAAGAAAAAGATCATTACAAAGGGAAACAATCCTCCAAATTGTACTGGGTCTGGCTGGGATGTTAACTTGCCCCGCAGCAGCCCACACAGTGCTGTGCTCTGCACTTGTAGCTAGAACAGCAGTGGTATCACACCGGTGTTGTGTCTGCTGCTGAGCAGTGCTGGCACAGCATCAGGACTCTCTCTAACCCTCCTAGGGGGTGGGCAAAAAAGTGAGAAAGAAACATCACCAGGGCAGCTGCTGACCTAACCCAGCCAAAGGGATATTCCATACTATATGATGTCACACTCAGCAATAAAAGGTGGAAAAAGGAAGAAGAGGGAAGGGGTGGGCTCTGGCTGCAAAAATATCTGTCCTCCTCCCAAACACCACCTATGTGTGTTGAGGCACTGCTTCAAGGACGTGGTCAAGCATCGCTCATTTGTGGGAAGTAGAGAGTCATTTCTTTCCTCTGCACTTCCACACAGCCTTCACTTGTCTTTTTTTTTTTTTGCCTTTCCCCCCCCCCCCCCCCTTTTCCCCTTTCCCTTTTTTCCCTTTAGTTAAATTGTTCAATTAATAATAATCTTTCCTTATTTTTTTTCCCTTGAATTAAATGACCCGTATCTCAACCCGTGACTTGTTCTTTCCTTTACTTCTTCCCCTCTTCTTCTGAGGGAGGGGGAGTGAGAGAGTGGTTGTGGTGGAGTTCAGCTGCCTAGCATGGTAGAAACCACAAGTTAAAAAGCAAAGCTTTTTAAAGCACAAGAAAGTTCACAATACCTGTAAATACAGACCCTCTGAAGCAGGGTACTTCAAAATCAAGTACATCACAGACATGAAAATAGTTATAGAGCATCCATTTCAATCATGGTACTTTAGCAGTAGATATCCTTGTTAGCTAGAGGGGAAAAGAGAGCAGCTGTCATTTGACTGCTGGCATTTAATTTGCTTGCTGGGAAATCCCTTTGTTTAACTGGCATTTTCCTTGCATGGAACATGCTGTTGTGGAGCATCAACCATAGTAACCAAAGGCCATTTGGCTTTACTGAGCGATTTCACCTGTCTGCTTCCTTTCCTCTTTTTCTTCTGCCTTTTTCCAAGTGCACGTCCTCCACTGGAGGGACTACATCTTATTACGTTAGCCTTAACCTTTTGCTAGGCATTGAGAGCACAGCTACAGTAAGCTGTGGTTATACCAATGTGTTTTGATCTCAATGAATGATCTCATCCAAAACCTGCTCTTTTAACCAGTCTTCCCTCATTTTTTGTTGGCCCTTTGGTTTGACAGAATGGAGTTTCCTTTCCTTAGAGTGAGAAGGTGGCAGATGGGATAAGGAGGAGGACCCAAGCAGACAGAAGTACTGCACAAGACTCACGCTGAATTTGTCAACAGAACAAGATTTCTTTACTACAGTGCTTCAAAAAAAAAAAAAAAAAAAGTGGCTGCTTCTTTATTCAACAAATGTACAAGGGTTACACAGCAGCATCTAGGCTTCTTTATTTTAGGGTATCCACACTTTAGCTAGGAAGAATCTTGCTTTGTAGTCAACTTGATCAACAGTGTGACAGCAAAGCATCGTACCACTCCTGCTATATAGAGGGCAGGCACCACAAGACTTGGGTGGAAACAGAATAAATTTGGATTTGTGCATCCTTGTATTAGTAGGTGGTGAGATGAGTATCAGGACCAAAAAAGCTTAGAAGTATGGTGAGTGGCCACAGAACAGCAAGGATATCAAGTGCTGGCTTTAACATTTTTTTTTTCCTCTTTTAGTCCTACAGAAGAGGTTTAAATGAACTTGAGATTACAGCTAGCCAGACGCACCCAAAAAACTATCATAAACTGACAGCCCTACTTCCATCTCCATTCTGGCACAGGGAGCCAGGGAGCCTTGCAGCTGTCCTCCTCCTGCCTGCTGGTTTTGCAGGAGATGAAGAGAACTGCGCTGCTGGGATTAATGGAAGACTCCAGTTTCAATGAGCACATCTCAAGACTGCCTCTGCTATGAATTCTTTCGTTAGTCAGCAAAACATCCCATAACAGAGGAGACTAAAGTCATGTTCGGTGAACACAAATGAGACAGTGGCAGGGTGTCCAACAGCTCGTGGCAGGACACAGCAACTCCTGAGGCTTTCTTCCCCCCGTACAAATGTAACATAAATAGTTACTTTTCTTGCCTAAATGAAAAAAATATTTGTAGGAAAAGGCCAGAATTACCCATGCACTGAGTCTGCATCATAAAGAAGCAGGGAGTGCTGTAAGTTTGTCATGCGTGCTCAAAGTAAAGCACTTGTGAACGTGATGAATCCCATCTAGTGAGCTAAGTTACCAAACTCTCCTTGAAGTAAAGGTCATAGATTTGATCTACTGTATTACATCAGCAGGAAACAGTAACAAATAATGAATTACTCTTATCAAAACTAGGAAATAATTTCACAGAAGTTGCAAGTAAGCAACTACTGAATCAATATCACACAGAAAAAATACATGTGTTGGCAAAGGTAGCAGCAACCAAGGTTCTGTTAATACAACAAACTCAGCAGGCTGCATTACAAAACAGTCCTTTCCCCTTGAGCATACATACATCTTTACCATCAACACATCACACAGTAAGTGTCCCATGTGTTCATTTAGAAGTACAATGTGTTGGAAGGCTTTAAGAGATACACCTTTCGTCTCCTTCAATTTAAAAAAGAACACCTTGAAACGTTCAGAACTGAAAAAAAACGGTACAAGAGAAAACAGGCAGGAGGAAATAGCTCAGGAAAAAAAAAGAAAAAAAAAAAAGAAAAGCTTAAGCTTAAGCCTAAGCAAATGTACCTTTCAAGCTAAGTGAGCTCCCTACTCAGAACTAAAATATTATATGGATTTGTGTTGCTTGTCATTGTGCCCATTCTCTGAGATGTCTCAACTCAGCAAGACAGCAGCTGGTGTCACTGAAAATCAAAGGCATAGAGAAAACAATCTCCAGTTTAATATCTTCTACATCTACAGCAAAGCATCTGCTTACTTGTTCAGTCTCTTGGCAACTCAGATTTGTCACCAAGATCACAACAGGTTAAACATTTAACAAATTAAAGAAGGGGAAGAAGAGAGGATTAATGATGTGTCTTAATAGAAGAATTTCCCCACGTTTTATTAAATTACTGTTTGGAGCTTCATTCACAAGAAACAAAAAGAACAAGCTCATCGGGTTCAAAATTTGTGTGATAAATTCTTTCCTACTGAGAAAAACAAATCTAGCCACGTATGTCCTTCACTCATCAGAAAAGCATCGTCTTGCATTACAGACCATCTCATTGGCAGTGGTACACCGGATAGAGAACAGCCTGATTCTTTTGTGCAAGGTGAATAAGAGGAGATTTGAGAACAGCTTATGGATTTTTAAGTCACTAGCACTGCAGGTCACATAATATCAAAACTCTGAGCATCTGCTATATTTTGCAAAGTTCCCCTGAGGAGCTCAGGTCTGGGAAGCCCAAAGGAAGGGCCACAGAGAAAATCAGAGGTCACTCTTGCAGCTGGTATAAGCATTAGAAATTTCACTATGGTACATCATCTATTAGTCACTGGAATAGGCTGCCCCGGGAAGTGGTTGAGTCACCATCCCTGGAGGTCTTCAAAAGACGTTTAGATGTAGAGCTTAGTGGAGGACTTGTTAGTTAGGTCAGAGGTTGGACTCAGTGATCTTAGAGGTCTCTTCCAACCTAGACTATTCTGTGATTCTGTGATCATGAGAGCCAGCTGAAGATACTTAAAAAAAAAACATCTATGTACAAAAGAGAAAATAAGGTTTCCAGGTGCCCTGGGTGCAACCTTACATGCACAAAGTAGCCTGAGCAAAGAACAAACAGCAAGCATGGCACCCATCTGTAAAAGCAGTGGTGCATATCTGTTTTTGTGCCCTTTATCAGTTACTGTGGCAGTTTCATCTCTTACACCTATTGCTTTAGGCTACTCTTTCCCATCATAATCACTTCATAACAATCTGGTCATTTGTTCCAATATGAGGCCACATGGTAGGCATACAATAAGATGCTAAATCTGCACAAAGAGGAAAGAGAAGAGAGCGAAGGTATTAATGTGAATTCTTGGCATCATGTGCAGGCCATCCTAGAAAACATTTAGTTTAGAAAATCAGTGCTCTAATAGACATAAGCAATGTTTAAGCCAGAATCAATGTTTCATATATTATCTTTTCAAGTTAATTATTCCATTAGATTTGTAGAGGGGAGGAATATTTAGGCCACAACACTTACTAGGCTAAGGAAAATATCACTATCCGTACTGGAAATTTGTCAATGAGGACTCAACATACTATTCTTAAAACCACTACGGTTTGGGGATTTGGAGGTTTTTTTTGTGTGTGGTTTTTTTTTGTTTGTTTGTTTGTTTTGTTTTGTTTTTGTTTTTGAGAAGACTGGCAGGTCATCTGCTACCATCTTTAGCACGTTTAGATCTATCACATCAAATACATACGTAACACAGACATTTTGCTCCTCAAAGACTGATGGACGCCAAGAACTTCCTAAGTAGCAGTAGTCTCTCACTTTGCTCGGCTTCCTGCTAACTACAGTTCTGTTTGAAATTGTGCCATAAACACCACACTTGACCTGATTTCCTTTTGATTTACTTGATTAGCATGAATATATCAACCCTTCTCTCTGCTACACGCGAAATGTTAAATGTGTCGTGTTAAATGTCTCTTAAAGCCCCATTCAGTACACCTTTCCATCCTTCTCACTTTCTCACTGTTCAAATAAACCCAACAATCTAAAAATCAAATAAGGAGAATATATTTCTCAGAAATAACAGAAGTCCTGTTTCAGCCTCATTGCTCCTCAGAGATCCCTCAAAAAGCACTGGAAAGAGTGCAGTAGTGAAATGAGTCTCAAAAACATTTTTAATTTTAATTATTTGGTTACCTCCCTTCCAAAAAGGAAGCATGTGAGTGAAACAAGTTCAAAAAGAAAAGTCAATTAAAGGGTAATTTTAACAAATACGCCAACTTTTCATCTCCACTTTGACTTCTGTCCTAATCATTTTTGAGATACTTACCTCTTTAAAGCCAATCAGTTTTAATAAAAATGCTGTATTTTTACCCTGAAAGCTTGCTCCAAGCTTGCAAGCTTGAATAGTGGTTTCTTTATTTAAAAAAAAAAAAAGTGCATTACTAGTAAAATAACCATGCTTGCCAGCTAACGACTCTGGATTTTCTCCACTACAGTTGCCAGTACCTTCAAGTTTAAAGTCCTAACCCCACAATTCAGGGGAAGTGAAAGGATCTGCCCATGTTGTAGACAGCTAAAGGAACAGTTCCCCACCTACCTTGTTTACAGGAGCTTCAACAAGTCTGCTCTCACACACACATTTAATCCCATGGAATTACAGCCAGCTTTGTAAACCATGTGAGGGGAATGTGTATTGCTCCAGAAGCATCCCTGTTGCCTATCACCAACCTTACAGTATCTCATATGTATCCTTACAACATCATCTCTCAGACAGACCTAGGTCACACACATTTACTTGTGCACTGGCAGAATATATTCTTAGTGCTCCATAAAGGAGCTGGCCAGTGAGTACACACAAACTCAGGATATTCGCTCCTGGACAAGCACAAATCCCACAGCATAGCGAGGACGCTCCTCACTCCACTTTTTTAAGCATAAACCTTGCTCTTCTGACAACCCTCGACTTAAGGTACAAAATCCCTACTCGGTAATACACTTACAAGCTTAAGCATCAAGGCTGTTGCGTGTACAGAACCCAGAATTATCAGCACAGCTTTCCTTCGCGTGGCTCAGCAGTACGGTACCGAAGTCTTCATTTGTGGCACTTTCAAGTGCCTTCAGCCACTTTGCTGGCTTTGTGCTTTTACTTCAGCGAGCATCTCTCCTACATGCTCTAGGTAACTCCCTGAAGCTAGACATTTGTCCTTCCTTTTATTTCATTTCATAACTAACAAACTCCAAAATCTTCCTTTGCTAAGCAAGGGTGACTATTTTTGTTACTCTTGTTTGCATCCTTGACAATCAAGATAAATATGCCTTAGATGTATTGGATATATTTGTCTTCTACTTTAAAGTAATTGCTCCACTTAAAGCCTGTGAGTAAACAAATAAAATAAATTCTAATTCGCTTTCTAAATACGTAGTATCCATCCACTGAACCCTCTGACTGAGGAAGGATCGAATGCATCTGTACCGTGGCTCCTACTCTCAAGAGCCTTCTGATACTCCATTATTTTCTAAAATTTTCTCAAAGCACATGAGACAACCTTTCCTGTTCACCCATACTTGTACAAAAGATCATCTCTCCTCTCATTCCATTTCAGTGAAATTCTTGCCTAGCATTTTCTGGTTGTTTCCAAGCTTCTCATTATGCTTGTCTCCTCTATCTGCTACTCACATTTCCAGCTTGATGGTTTTAGCTGTCACCAGAGGTTAACATAGCATTCTTACCTCTTGCCCATCTTTTGCAGGGCTCTTGATACAGCAGAATTATTCCTGTGGATGTGACATGATCTCTCGCAGGAAACATAATGACAGGGCACAAGAGCTCAACTCTTGACACACTGTAAGCTGGCACTATGTAATACGTGAATATGTGAAGTTCAATTAAAAATTTTACAACCACCGTGGGCTTTTACACATAAAAAATATAATGGCTTTTTCTTTTCTGATCTTAAGCACGAAACCATTCTGTGAACAATATGACAAGCACTGCGTTATTACCTGTTTATATGCTAAATGATATAAATCAAGATAGAGACACACACACCACGATTGATGATATTTAAAACTGCCTCTCTGAGGGAAAGGAAAGTGGCTGCAACTATTATTGGTTTCACTGCAGGATTTAAAAAAAATAAATCAGGTCCCATTATGCTAGGCAGTGCTAAAATACACTAAGAGGCGGTTTTATTCCGAAGACTCCACAATGGAAATTGATAAGCCAGATAGAGAGAAGAGGAAGGTGAACAAAGCATTCCGCAGAGTCAAATTGCCCCAGATCAAGCAGCAATCCAGTGACAAAGCCTGGAACAGAGAGCAGCTCTAAAACCTGGACTTCGGTCAGTGGAAGACGCAGCACAGGCAGATCTGCTCCTAAACTCTAGTGTTTCTTTCCAGAGGGCCAGGATGTACCCATTTTTATCTTCGTAATCTAATTAGCTTTTTGGAGCAAAACATCCTCCCTTGCCTAGGGTCAGCACCTGTATCCACTGACTTTAGACAACTCAGTTGATCCAAGACTTCAAGCCCCAGAGGGCTTTTCCAAGTGCTCAAGTTAGTATCTCCGCATTTCTCTCATCACCTATGTCCACAAACTCATGAAATAGCTGGCAGCTTGACTTTCCATTAACCCTTGGAAAAGATCAGACAGATCAAAGGATCAGATTTTATGAGTGTAACTTGCTGAAAGTAACAAAAAATCAGATATTTCAAATTCATTTTCAGTTTCTATCCTACCAGAAAATAATTAATTTGCCCGGACCATGAAATACGCTATGGAAAAGTAACACAAAGTGAGAAGACATTTGAACAGCACTGTTAGGGCTCATTAAATCTAAACATGAGAGCAAAACTGCGGTGGCAGATCAGCGTCTAGGTAGGCAAAAAGCACTTGCATAGGCAGGTGCTCAGGTAAACACATGAGCAAGGCTGCTTTGTACAAGGGAAAGAAGCAAACAGTTTATATTTTGAAGAGCTACTTTAACAGTCAAAGCCACATTAACAGCTAAATGACATACCAAATTTGTTCTCTCTGCCAGGGAACAAATTTTGAAGGCTGACATATAACCCCCATGAAAATGACAGCAGTGATGGTTACTCGAAGTCCTGCCAGGTGCCCTTTAATAAGCAGAGAATGCGATTAGTGCTGCAGTGCAAAGAGACAGCATGCTGCAACATGACTCCATGCTGCTCTGCCAGGAAACCTTCACAATAGAGACCCTGGCTGCACTGGGATTTTTCATGCATAATAAATAAAGTAATAGAGGAACAGACTAAGGCTCCTTGCTGAACACCAGTGCCCTCCACTGCATATGCTGGAGATACCTCCAAACGCTGTAGCAATATGAAAAGCAAGAGAGAATTTATGATTTTCTCTTTATGACAGCCTGCTGAGTCCCCCTGGGACCAAATGTCAGACACGTGACTACATCTGCGGCTTCAAAGGGCTGCTGTGAACATCTAAATAAAACTGTCAGCACAGCAGAGAGATCTGTCCATCAGCCTGCACCGTCTCTTCTCCCAATTGGTGCTCACTCTGCCATAGAAATATGCCTTTCGCAGTCTGTCACGGTACTTCCTCCACTGATGCTCTTCACAATAATTTAGTTGGAATCACGGAACTTGACTGGAAGAGCATGACCTTGTTCATACAGGCACAGGGGCTCCAGAGGAAGAAGCTTCTGGCTTCCCTATCACCAAGCACGGAACCAAAGTGTCCAGGATGCCATCAACACCACGACCACTTTAGGACGTGCATCACCAACCTCCCTATGGTAGGGTTCATCATTTTGATTACGTTTTCCTCCCCGTAACTTCTGCATTATTCCAGCATAACAACACAAGAAGCAAATTTTAACAGATGTTGCAGTAACCTTTTGTAGTGTCCCTATAAAGATATTGCACACTTGAGTCCAGGGAATTTGAAGCACTACCTGCCATTTCCATGGAGGTACATCTTTTCCTGATTTCCTTGCAAAGACTGTCCTTCTATTAAATTCTGTATTACTGTTTACACCACAATGGGATGACTTGCAGCTTCGAAGGGACACAAAATGCTCACGTCACTGCATGCACAGCAGTGCTTGCACATGAGCTACAGATAAGACAGAATATTGACACAGATAACAAACATCCACTAAAACACAGCAGTTGGTCTTGGAGATAAATCTGATCCTTCCCTGACGGGGGCTGTTATGTAGCAGAAAGTTGAGAAGTGTTTGGAGTTCTCCAAGCAAGAACACAACATAACCCTGAGCAGAAAACAGAATTAACCATGCTGTGAAAAAGCAAGGAAAAGCCATGTGCAACATCTCAGGTGGCCACATTTCCAAACCTCACTAGACAAAGCTTACCAGAAAGGTCCCTGTTTTTTTCTTCTACTTCCACAAAAACAGGTAAAAAGTCCAAGTTACCCACTATGTTAGCAAGAAAATCACTGATTACACTTGGTATCAGGCACTGCACTACTGGATGCATGCACAGCATGTAAGAATTAGCTGTTTACAAACATACCATCAAGGGGACCCAAATTACCTTTTGACAGCTTTTTTTTTTTTTTTCCAAAGAAGTGAGCTTCAACTAAAGCTAATAAACTTGTAAAGTTTTATTTTTAAAACAAGCATGACTCCCTACACATCCTCCAGTATCTTTCTTTTAAGAGACGTTTATGTTATACAGGTGAGAAAATAACTGAAACACAGACCAAGAAGCAGTGTTACAATTTACAAGGTTTGGGGGAGCTAGACTATATAGGAGCATCACCCTTGTAATTAGTTCATTTTTTACTACACTTCAAGGAGGATTGAATAAAATTTGTGCTTAATTTTTATTAAAATAAGACATCTGCATCTGGGGGGGCTCTTGAAGAAGTCCTGTCCTGTGCCCCATGGCTGCATACATTTTTATAACAGCTCTATGCTTGCATAGCTACCATTGCTTGATTAATTCGTAGCATTGCATGAGCCACATGCATCATGTTCAGTGTTCTTTAAAAGAGTAATTGTTCTCTTCAATTACAAAAAAAAAAAAAAAAA
>CM021735.1:20437620-20849531 GCA_011075105.1 Heteronetta atricapilla
AAAGGCAGGAAAACTACCAACAGCATAAAAGCAGAGAGGCTAGGGGATGGCATGACCACCACCGCATGACCAGCACCTGCTTCTCTATGTCCTCCTCCTCCTTCTGCTCCTCCTCCTGCCATCCGCAGCACTCTGTTTCCCATTGCTCCTCTTGGCCCCTTTATAGGGAGGGGAAGACATGCCCCTATTGATGACAAGCCAGTTATAATACAGCTAACAGTCGCTAGCCAGCCAATCAAGGGACAGGCAACGCATCACAGGGAGTCATGAAGGTGCTGGGACCAGCCAACTTCTGCCTTACAGGGCCACAGTGGCATGGTCCTACTGAGTCACAAACGGAACTAGAGCGGTAGGCAGCGCTCACCACGAGACCCTCCCAGAGAAGCCACCTTTGCACACATGGTCGCTGGCAATTGCTCCTGACATTTCTGGGGTCAAGGTCATTGGTACCACCATGCCGTTGTGAGGGGCACGCACAGCAAGGTGGCCAGGAAGCTTCTGCCAGAAGTGAAGCCGCACAAATCCTCCAATCTGTGTGCTGCCACTCAGGATATTACCTCAGTGAAGCTTCAGTCATGGAGGCCAGCATTTGTAGCTGAGTCAGGGGCAGGCAGGAGCATTCTGTGTGAGGGACCTGAGACCCCAATGAGGCTGTTGATCCGTCCATTGCCAATTCCTTTTCACTTAAGATGAGCATGTAAAACTGTGTATTAGAAAGAATGGTGACAAACATGGGAAATTGAGGAATTTCCACTTTACAGCCATAATTCTCCTCCTTTCGCCTGCATTGCACAGTACTGAGTACTTCTGTAATAAAATGAACTTACTCCATCAACTGCTGTTGCAATATGCAAATGGTAGCATGATGACAGCTATTGTCTGCAATCTAAAGCAGATATTACCATAAACAATACAGATTGAAGGTTCTTGCGAAATACTCTTTTGCATTAGTTTTAAATTGGGAGTTATATTACTACTGAAAACAAAGCTAGTTTCTACCTATTTGCCTTTGACGTTATGTGGGATACTGGAAATGTTATATATCCAAATCTGAATTATTTTTCTTTAATTAATTGCAATGTCTGCATTAAACCTCTAAAGAGCTTGAGGTTTTTTATTTATTACTATTATTTTAAAGAAAATTAATTTTAAATTAAAATTAAAATATTTTAAATTAGTTTACTTTAAAGAAAAATTCTGTAGAAGGAAACAGTATTTCTTCTATGGGCAGCACATTCTCACCCTTTCAACTTCATGAAAATAACAATCATGCCATCACTATCTCTTCAAATCTGTTTCCACTTACCTGCAGACGTAATCTGTGTTCCCATTAAGGCATCTTTCCCTCCCAGTCCCTTGTTCCCTCTTAACAAATAGTTAAGAACATTCTTCCAAGTCTAGCTTACCTGTAAGGTCTTGAGCTTCTGAGTTTTTTTTTTTAATTATTATTTTATTTTTAAGGGCTGGAAAGGCAGCTTAGAACCAACATAAGTTATTTCACTGAAAACAGACAAGGTGAAGGAAGTACTCCAAATCCTCAACGTTAAACAACTGTAGAACCCAGGAACCCTTACCTGCCAGCATCTGAGCTTGAATCGCTTCCAAACTACTTCACAGTGAAGTTGTACCACCAGGGTTTTACTGGATCGAGAAGGCACCACCAAGTTAGCTAGCTGTCACTGAAGCTATTTCACAGAGATGGTAGAAAACATGGAGAAAAAGCAGCCTACTGGGGAACACTGAGTCCATTTACACCACAGTGGAAAAGCACCCCAGATAACCTGAGCCTCAAACTCCCCTGTGGAGGCAATTCCCCACCAGTCCTCAGGCTTCCTACATAGCAAAGGTCAAATGATCCACACCTGGCAGATTTCACTTAACAAGGGTGGAGCCAAGAGACCTTGTGGAATAGACTCCTCCACCTGGCTTGAGTCTTTTAAGGTCAATTGCCCCTTATCACTAATAGAAATAACCTGAAAAGGGGTTTAGTGGTTAGAGTTGATGTAATGAATTAACCACAAAAGGTGCACAAGGGTCATATTTCTGTTAGTCATTCTGTGAGGAAAATTAGTAAAGAGCCTGTGAAAGAAAGAAATGAAGGAAGAAAGAAAAAAAATGACCTTAAAGGCAAAATTGCTATCATAGACTTTCATCTGCCTAGTCACAACAGAGAAAGAATATAACAATCAGCATTACTTTTCTTGACATGATTGTTATTTAAATTTGCTTTTCTGAGATCTCTTCTTTACATAGGACTTTTCAAAATCTAGCCCCTTGACATCTGACTACACCGCTTACTTTGGCTGCGTATAAGCTATCCCGTATAAATGCCAGGATCTGGATCCTCACTCACTATTCAGGTCAAGGACTGGGCTGAAGGTTTGGGCTTTAATTTGGTTCCATGCCTACATTGCTGTTTCCTGGCAGGTCATGGGAAGAAGATTGGCTGGCTTGGAGGAGCTTATGTACACATGGCTTTTAGGAGCCAATTCAGAAGCACCGCTAATTGTTCTCCCTAGGGTTTTGGCTTTCCAACCAGCATACACCTATCCTACAGCTTTCACTAAAACCACATTTCTATTTGTTACATCATGGGAGTTTTGTTTAAAGCTTTAAGATGAGTAGCATCAACTGCTTCTCTGCTGTCTACAAGGCTCGGAACCATGTTGTAGAAGGAAATGTGATGGGTTTGATGCAATTTGTTCTCAACGATTCCATGAATTGTCCTTATTCATCTAGGTGGTAGTATTGAAGTAATTCAGACCTTGGCAGTTTCAGGCCACTGGTTCTCAAAGGTGAAATACAGGGTAGATAGTGTCCTTTGTTGGTATCTGTTGTAATATGTATCAGGGGATCTTACATCAGGTTAAGATGTTATTGTAATAAACAACCTCTCCCTTTCACACTGGGCAGAATTTTCATCACTCATTTAATATTATTTTTGGCTTGTTTTATTAAAAGCACTAATCAGGCATTTTGCTAAAAGCCACCATTTTCAAAGGCTTCTTCCAGTGCTCAGCAGCCAGAGAAAAATTACAATGATAAAAATATATTTTTTTGCTATCCTTTAAGTGATTTTTGTTCAACCTTTCATTTGTGCTGTAACCATTTGAGCATATTTTGCATAGCTAGCACACATACTTGAAGAGGTCATATTGTTTCCCAATAATTCCCCCTAGTACCAAACCAAAAAGAATACTGAAAACCAATGAGCCACTTAATTCTGAAACTATATTAGATTTACCTCAAGGGCCTTTTCTTCACTGCCCTGGGAAACCATGTTACCTTTTTCCTTGCAAGAAATATGCATAATTATTTTTTTATTTAGTTGTCTAAGCATAGGCATCTGCTTATGTAGTTGACGGTATTTAGAGAACTCTTCAGCTGACAGACAACCGTAGCTACATCTACAGTGCTAAATCAAATGTTCCTGGGATTGTTCTCTGTCACTGATGCCAGTTAGCACAGAAACCCCACGTTCATCTTATAAAAATTATCCCACTGTCCAAAGCAGCGTGGCATCATGCAACCAACCTCCTGAAGATGGGCTCTGGCCAACCTTAATTGCTAAATTGGGACGAGAAATTTTTTTAGCAGTGAGTTAACCCTGGCCAAAAGTGTGACGGGAACCATTAAAAGCAAAGATGTATTAGTGTCCAAGAATATTTCCTGCTATTGATGAACTTCTAGATGTAGCCTAGAGATTTACCTGAAGGTGAGCCGAGTCCTTCTCTCTAAGCCTCAGAGTGTATTAGATGCCTTTTCTGCGACAGGAGCTAGAACACCTCATATTTGCACTACAATTTATTTGTGGGCACCAAAATGAAGTTGCTTTAATCTGGACATGAATCTCACTCAGATTGACAGTATGAAGAAACAATTATTTTTTGCTCTATGGGCAACAGAGTATCCAGGGAAAGATTAAATATCTTTAATTGATATTAAAATATCCCAAGTTACAGAGTAATTGTTCTACCCTGTTATTCATATACATATAAGCCTCCAGCAGTTCCAAAAATTATCTGTGAAATTAAAAGCTCTTTAAGAAAAAAATTATACCAAATACCATTTTTTTCCATCCTGTTAAAACATCAAATATTGAAGATGAAGTGTTTTCTTTCCACTCTGTAGCAGCTATTTAGCATCTATTATAAAAGAAAGAAAGTGCGACCCTTTGGCAGCTTAAAAAAATCAAAGATTATATGAAAAATGTCCTTTTCATCATTGCAGTGCTTCTGAGGTATCAAATAGTAAAGAAATCATTTCACCCCCAATGAGTTCAGAAACATGCATTGAAAAATCTATGCTGTAAGGAAGTGTGAAAATTAAATATTAAAAAACAATTACTGACACTGGAAGGTCCTTGAAATATGTTAAGCCACACTGGAATTCATAGCAGGAAGCCACATTATTTCTGGACACATGGTCTATTATCTTATTGGACTCAATGAATATTCATTAGAATTTACAGTCTTCTATTATTTATCTGCCCTTTTTTTTTCCCCACCTCTTTTTCCTGAGGGGAAACAAGATCACCTGCTACTTACGTTGGTTAAAATCATGAAAGGATTATATACAGTATTGCATTAACTGGGACAAATCATTAAAAATGAAAGGCTGATTGTAGATGAAAGTTGTACACTTACTACATCTGCCTTTTGTTCTCTTTCAATGGAATGAGTTTCCAAAATACAATTTTAAAGACAAGCCTGTAGACTAACATTATTGTATCTTCATGTGATGCCATGTTACGGCAAAAAGAGATACCTGTTTGTTTTGTAATGCAATGATTTTCCACTGAAGAGAATTAAATGCCAAAATTTGTCAGCCTTGCTTGGCTTACTGAGCTTTGGCAATCTTGTTGAATGATGCTGCTGAAAAAGAGGCTGTTGTGTTCTGGAAACAACAGCTTCAGCAACTGATAAATGACAGACCAAGCATATAATTAGTGCCTCCTCAGACTTTCCCAGTTTTTATCATGATGCATGGCAAATAGCACTTGGGATGACTTCAGAGGTTTGTTATTCAGAGAATTTCCTAATGACCTATCATTTGTGTGCATGCTTTCCTGACTAGCTAAGGATCAGTATGCCTGAGGAGAAAAAATGATAGGAGCTGTGGCTCAAGGAAAAAAAGCTTTTAGCCTGAAGCTGTGGTAAGAGTTTTATTTGAAAATCATACATATAAATGAAAAAAAGTCATACAGCCTGATTATGTGATTATGCCAGCACACTCAACAGTAACTGGAGGCAAGGAGTCCTTCAGGTACATAGAGAATAAATGAACTTTCACAGTGTTTGTCAAAGGAGCCATGTCTCAATTCACCTTTTTTTTTTTAAATAATAACATAAGGTTTTATGCCAATACTCTGGTAATTCTATATATGGCATCCGTTGAAAACATGCAAAATTCAAGTTCCAGCTCCTGAAAGATGTTCATATATTTTTGTCCATAGGAATGTCCTCAAACTACCACCAAACTCTCACTAAAAATGAAAGAAATTGCATTATTTTTGGTATTATGGTATTAAAATGCACCTCCCTAGCAGTAATTGCTATTGCAAAAGCATTTATAAGGTAAAGAGAGGTAATGTAGCAACACCTTGCAAGGGAACAGATTTTAATTCCTTCATATGGCACAGCTAGGGGGTGGTATCCAGCATAACGTGGACCAATAATAAAGGGGCTGTGGAGCACAGCACAAACACTTGGAGTCACCTGGGGTCTGCACTGAACCAGCCCTGAATGCAGGACATAAAGAACTGCAGGACCGACGTGGCCAGGATTCCCATATGGGACACAAAAAACTGAAGCCGAGTTATACTGATCACAGATGGCCTGTGTGGAAATACTGAGCTTGCTCAGCAATAACTAATGGCCTGCACAGTTGCAGACTCTTTTTCAGCATTTCTACTCCTCCCAGTTGGTCTGGGCCCTGTGATTGTAGAGCTAGCCTTTCATGGCTGGGTGGGTGCTTATTTCTTCAGTACGGCTGGAGGTGTTTCTGCCACTGTGGAAGGGCTCATTGGTTCAGTAACTGTCCTACATCCAAGTCATTTCCATGCACTCATGCTAAGCAGAACCCAGATACCAAGTTCAGGGACTGGGAGAGCAAGTGCAAATACACATGAATATGCCCGCAGGGATCAGTCTCTACCATTCCTAAAACAGAGCAGAAAACTATTCACCTTTCAGCGACTCCTTCCAGAGCTAGTTGGGTAGCTCCATACAATATTCTTCAGAATTCCAGAATTGAGAGGGCTGTGTTAAAACCCAGGCTTGGCTCTGTACAACACAGGTTCAGAACAGGTAGCTTATTAGATCACCTCAGTTCTGTGAAAAAAAAAAATACTGTACTCCTTCTAACCAGTAGAAAGTGTTAAAATTAGACCGCCTGGTACGTACCATAAGTAGGCTACTCCCACTGCTCTGTATCCTGCTTCAATGGAACCAACAGAAGTCCTTTTAAAATTAATGTCTGTTAGTCATGCAGAGACAAATGCTTGGTGCAGTGAACACCCAAACAGGTAAAAGTACAATAGTTAAATATCACAGGCAAATGAATATGCATGGCACATGTAGAGAAAGAAACCATGATTCATAGCATTCCTACTTCCTTTAGGTAATCATGGTAAGCAAGCAAATAGACTTTAAACATTAATCTCACATTACAAATTATTTTGTATTATATTCTGTATCTCATGTGATGAAGATTTGCCATTTCATTGCTGCAAATTTCACTTTCCGGGTCATCTGTGATGACGAAAGAATCTTCTAACACCAACCTTTACTAGCTGTCACAGCAGAATCCATCAGTTCTGTCTCAACATTCACAGCAGTAGAAGCATCCACTTGTGATTCCTTACTAGATGTTTCTAAGTGATTTAAGTAAGTACTCTTTCTTTCCCTATGCATGCCCTGTACTTCTCTCTTTTTTTTTTCTCCTCTCTGTACCTGTGTGAAGAGAGAGTTCCACACTGGACAATGGATAAAATGGAACATTTAAATATAATTCTTCTCTTGGCACCCTGTGCCCTTTCAGCTATGTCTGTCCCACAAGAGGCAATTCTACCAAGATATAACCTATTTTGTATCTTTGCTATCTAAGCACCAGGCTGCAGCTTTATATAGTTTCTCTTCAAGACAGATGACACTACCTAGGGGCGCTCTGTTGATGTGATAGCTGCTTGAAAAACCTTTGATTAGGGTTTCAAACACCACAGAGAGAGGAACAACTTCTAAGACGCATCTTGTCTCTTCAAAGTTCCAGTCAGCTACTGCCCCTGCCAAGTGGCACGTAACACCAAAGTTATTACTAACAAAAAAAAACATCCCTAGGGAAGAATACAAGACAATTTGAGATCATTTTGGTCCTGAAAGACCTCTAGCATTTCATCCTCTGATAAACAGGAGAAACCTGAGCACCAGCAGAGGCACAGCACCGCCCCCTCTCGTCACAAAATAAAACATTCCATTAAATGCACATTAAATATGTATGACCATTAACACTAAGGATAAGGAAAAATGCACGTCCACTGAAGTTTGTGATAAATGGTTCGTACTGCCATCTGCCCCTCTTGAACAGAGCTGATGTGAAAATAACAAGAAATCTCTTCTGCATACAGCCAGTCTCAAAATACATACTTATCTGCTGCAGGTACAAAAAGTAGAGAGTACACAATAAATACTCTGGGACTGCTATCAAATCCAAAAAAATGCATGAAAATGTCTTTGATATAATAACTGGTATATTCTCTAGATGTCCAGATGTTTGTTTCCTTAAAAAAAAATAAAATCCAAATTTAATCCAAACTTCAAAATTTAACCAATATATATTTACCCCACTCTTTGGCGTACAGAAGAGATCTTCCACCTAACTGTGGCCCAACAAGATTTAAGAAATGCAAGATGTGTTACAACAAAATGAATTTGTTTTTCCAAGGAAAATCTGACATAATTAGATCAAGAATTACACAAGCAATGATGGCATACTATTTTTTCTGTGCACTGGTTCACAACCATATTTTTTAAAACTTACGTATGAATAAATGTTCTGCATCAAAGCCTGGCATAAATAATGGTATCACAACAAAGAACAATTAATATCCTTGTATCTTAATATCCCATTATATTCTTCTCATATAATTTGCTTATAGACTGTAATAATATCTATTTTCCTTAGCAATCAATTTATATCACAAATATATATGAAAAAAATAATTTTAAATGATTTTCTACCTCATTAAGTTCTTAATGAGTCTGGGGAAACAGCTCTAGAGTAACTGAACAGAAGGCATTTTAAATAAAATTAGCTGAGTTTCAATAAAAATAGCTCACACTTAACACTACCCTACAGCTAGCAAAAATGAGCTAGTTTATCCACTAACCACCTAGTGAGATTTCCTCTTCTTTCACAAAGGTTTGCTTTAGAACAAGCAACCTCACAGAACCCTAATGCAAAAGAGAATGTTATTTTGAAATAACATTAGTTGAATATACCCCTATGTGTAACAATGGCTATTTAATGAGTGCATATTGCACACATATTGCACTTGCTGTGCAACAGTTAACTGCAATAATCTTATTTCATGATTGAGGCCAGATATAAAATTCAGTCTCTTTCTGATGTTGCTGTGTTTTACCTTTAAAAACAAAAACAAAACAAAACTATTTTGAAAATAAATTCTCCAATCTTAAAATTAATTCTAAGGAACTGCATCCTGCATCACTCTGTCCTGACTTTGCTGTAGCCAGGGTTATTTGAAACCTGTCTGTCAGAAATCACAGGCAGGAGGTAGACATAACTTGTGATTTAGTAGCTGTTCAATGAATGTCACAGTACAAACCTGAAGCATAATAGAAAAAACAGTTGCAATACTTTAACTTTTCTCATTTGTTATGGCTGCTCATTTCAGAACTGTGCATTTTTCTTTGGGTCCTAATTCTGTACCCTACCTACACAGCCCCCTTTTGTGTAACTGTTTTTCTTCTGTTCCCTCTGCTCTGAAACAGCATTGCTAAAAAGTAGGGCTCCAGCGTGGGACCTCCACCAACTCAAACAACCACTACTTGTTTTTAAAGACGGTGTGACAAGCAGTACTGAGACCGGTAATCCATGGTCTTTCGTTCTCATGCTGAAACCACACAGCATGCTAGTTTTACCCCAAGCTTACCACATTCCCCCACAAGATAAGCAGATTTGTTATTTCTCAGCCAACCAACCAAAACAAAACAGCAAGCAGCTTCCCGCGAGCTGCAGGGCACTGTTAAGCACGAGTCACAATACTTGGCTCTGAAGCTGCACCCTTGCGTCCTCGTTACCTGTCCCCTCTTTAGATACAGTTGACCAACCACAAGCCCTATTTTCCCTTTTGCACAGGGCAGGGCATTCATTGACCCTCTCTCCGATTTTCAGTGAGGCCCAGACTGCTTCCTCGCGTTTACGCGAGCGAGCAACCCGCGGATCCGCGACCCGAGCGCACCTCAACAGAGGCGCTCACCCTGCGACAGGGCCCAGGCGTCGCTCACCCGGAAAAGGAACGGAGCCGCCCCCGCCCTCTCACGCCGCCGCCCGCCCCCGGCTCCTCGCCCGGCCCCCGGGCCGCGCCCCGCCGCCGCATGCGTCACTCCGCCGCCTGCTGCCTCTCGCCGCGGGACGTCAGGCCCGACATGGCGGCGGCGCGGCCGGCGCTGGCCCGAGCCATGCTTCAGCAGTGCCTGTCCGCTCGGCTGCAGGTGCGGCCGCCCGAGAACGGCTCCGAGGCCGAGTGGGTGGAGGTAATGGGCTCGCAGGGCTCAGGGCTCGGCCCTTCTTCCCCCGGCGGCTAACAGGGCGAAAGGATGAGGCCGGCTGTAGAGAGGGCGCTCCAGGCGGAGAGCAGCTCTCGGTGTGGCTTCTCCTCGCCATCCGCAGTCAATCCTCGTGGTAACTGCCCTGCCGCGTCACGAGGCTGGCTTCTTGTCTTTGGCCTCAAAGCCTGTGGGCTGCTTCTGTGTAAATTCATCCCTCAGAAAGTTTCTGGGGTGTAAGTGAGCCCTGGGTGACGGGTGGCCCCACGGCACCTTACAGGAGCTCCCTGGTCTGATGAGGGAGGAAGGCAGCGACAAAACTAGTGGGTCAGAATAGGCGGGGGAATCGCTCACCAGTTGCTGCTATGTGCAGAACGGATTTAGCTTGGTAGTTTGATAATTACCAAATACTTACTTAGCAGTTTGGGTATTGGGAGGAGAAGGAAAAAAAAACTAGACATATGGGAGGACATCCCTCCTCTTTCTGCAGGCTAAGTTTCGTTTCAGACACCTCACCCAGTCTCCACTCCTGGGTCCTCTCCTACCCACGTGTTGTCAGCACAGGTTATGCACAGTCCCTTCACGAGGGGACAAGGGATGCGGCAGCTTGGGGTCGGTTTCTCTTACCACTCCTCACTCTTTTCCTACACACCAGCATGGGGATCCTTTCAGGAGCATGGCTGCTCCACCATGGAGCACCTCCTACTCTTGTGATGTTTGTGTTCCCTCGTTGGCATTTTCTTTCCTTTCTTAAATACGCTCTAACAGAGGTGGGCTCAGGTGTGTACTGCATTGGGTCTGCTGTGGAGCTGACTGTGTCTGGGCCGTGACCTCCTCCTACAGAGGCCACCCCTGCAGACCCTCAATACCAAAACCTTGCCAGGAAAAAAACCTATCAGGAAAACCTGGAATGTGAAAATTCCCCATCATCTGTCAATGCAGGCAAGGTGCCTGGTGGCTCTTCAGTGCCGCTGTCTTCTCTGCAGCAGTGGTCATTCCTCAAGCCTCTCTCTTTCTTCTCCCTCCACCACCCAGGCAAAGAAAAATCAGGCAAAAAAAAGAGAAAAGGGTTTAATTTTAACAACAGGATAATGGAATATTTTAGGGGGTGTGTACCTCTTTTCAGAGAGATATCTGTATTTGTCATTGGTACTTACCTGTTTTTTTTAAGGGAAATCTGTTGTAACAAGAGCTATGGAAACTTCATGGTTCCTTCAGTATGACTACTTTAGAGGTCATTAAAAGGAATCGTTGCTTCTCACACTTTCTCATAGGATAATGCTACTGTCCATATATGTGCAGGAGTCCAAGAATAAAGAAATACAGACCTTGGAAACTATGTAAACCAGTGTAAGCTTAGTGACCTGTAACAACTTAAAAGTAGGTCCCAACCTTGAGAAACTTCTCGTGTACTATAAATAGCACATTAGGTAGGTGGCTTTGAATAGCTTCTGAGCTTTAAAGGACCCCTGCAGGTACTTTAGGAACTTTAGACTGAATGTTCTTTATCTGGAAGATGGATAGGTGTGTACATTTTATCTGTATTGCTCTTCATTATATTTTCATGATTTTATTCTTCTGACCTGCTGAGGATTACCAGAGATGGGATTCCTTGTTTACGGAGAAACATTGGTGAGGTAGGATCCATTTATGTGTACAGCAAAATACTTTGGAGGAAAGAAAAGGAACTCCCCTTCTAAACGTAGGAGAAAAATGAGATGAGATTTGGAGTATTTCACAATTGTGGGAGAAAAGAAATATAAAATGAATCTTTAGCTAAAAAGTGTAAAAAGTGTAAAAAGTACCTACACTTGCTGCAATGAAACCCATGCAAAATACCAGGTGCAGGTTGTTCTCCAGCCCATGGTAGATTATGCAATCTCTCTTTGATGCAGCAGAATGGATGAAATATGAACAAAGCTTCTCGATGGGTAGTGAATCTGAACTTGAAACGGAAATGTCAAAGAATAATTCATGTAAGTTAGTTTTGCAAACTGGCTTTTTGTGGATTGCAAAGCACCTCTATTTTCGTTATCACTTGCATTACATTTTGCTGAAAAGCATGTTGAGGTGACATTTTGCAGAATATGTTTTGCTAATGAAATCCTGCCAAAAACAGGTGAATGTTAGGAGGGTGGGGGGAGGTCTTAGTTATTTGTTGATCATGCCAAAAAGCTAAAAAAGACATTTGGAGGCTGCTGAGGCTGGATGGATGGCCATAGGGGCTGGATGCTTCAGCCCTTCCTGATGCAGGTTGCCTGGTCTGCTGATTACTTAGGACAGTCGTATCGTAAATGCCTGTGTTGCAGAGTAACTTGCTTTGCTGGTTTATTTATGTAGGCATTTTACTGATAACAGCAAATCCACACAGCACAATTTCCCTGCCCAACTGTCTGCATGTCACTATGTAAGTTCTTTGTAGTGGTTGTTTGCTTATCAGCATGTTGAATTTGTAACCTTCTAATTTGTGTTGTTTTGCTTGACTTTAACTAAGTTAAATATAGCTCTGAAGAGCTGTCAGCTAGACTTCATTAGGTAACAGAGGACCTGCAGCATTGGCAATAGTTTTGCTTTGGTTCAAAAGGTTTACCTGTTCCTATTCCTTCATTGGCAACACGTCTTAGATGTCTTGGGACATCTGAAACATTGGTGTAAGATATGAGGACTGACATGCATTAATGTTAGATTAGCTCTTGAAATTGCATGCAGTTTTACATTTACTCAGTTAAGAAAATTAAAGAATTATAAATATATAGAGAGAGATATATAACAGGAGGTTGGAATGCATGCGGTTGAACATGTTGAAAATAGTGTTCAACCTCGCTTGACAATCACAGTTTAAACCGTAAGTTTCAACTGTAACATGTTTGCAAACTGTTCTAGAAATCATAAACATGCAATAAAAATAGAATCTTCTGTCTAATTGCTGCAAGACACTGAAACCAGCATGTCTCGTTTTGTGATAAAAAGTACATTCAAAATTAGGCAGCTAATCGTGAGAGAGGCTGACAAATAATTATGTTTCTAGCTATCTGGCCGTAGGACTTCTAAATGTCACTTTATTTACCTTTTTGTCTTTTTAAATGAGCTTCTTGCAGATATTGTTGCTTCCACATGTGAAACTGTACAGAGACTATCACAAGTCTCAGAAATGGAATAATCTGTGAGGTGTGCAGTATAGCTTAGTCGCTTATTTCTAATTCAGTGGTAAGATAGATACAATGTAAATGTATTTTACCTACTTCATAAAGAATTTATTAGTATTTATGTGTGCATTGTTATTCTTTATTAATATCTTGATGGTAGTCAGTTTCTGGAACTAATATTTAGCTAAACATATAAGACTATCTAACCTTTGGCAGCCTGTGTTTCCCTCCTTAATTTGAAGAGAGAGTTTGAAATGTCATTTGAGGTTCAGGCCATCAAATTTCTTACAGTGTTTATGAAATATGGCAATCATTTGGGAATAGAAAGGTGTATAATATTCTGCAGTAGTCGAAATGAGTTTTGAAAGGAGCCATTTATAGCTTTTGAATCTCTGTGTGTGACATTTCAGCTACAAAGAATATTCTCTTTTTCCAGAAGTTAGCAACTAGAAAAATAGCTAAGAAGGCATAGCTCTCATCAGTCATTGCCTTGAGCGTTTTGTTCAATCTCCACAATAACAAAAGGATAAACCTCATGCGTATAGTTTTCCTTACCAAAAACCTTTATCTGTCAAAGAAAAGAGAGAGGGTAAATAAAAAGAAAAAAGAGAAAGAAAGAGAAAGTGTTGAGATTTTTCTTTTTCTTTTTATTTTTTTTTTAAGAAACTCCTCATATTTCATATCTTTTTTGCTTTGATAACATTGACAGTTATGAATTCTTCCTGCCCCAATCTAGTTAGTATCTCTTAGGTAGTATTTCTTAGTTACTGTAAGCTGACATTTATTTTCCTTCTAATAGGAATGTAAGGATACTTATTCTTGACAAAGCAGTGTTAAGAGGATTGGGTGGTTGGTTGTTCTTGTTTTGTTTTGTTTTGTTTTTGATATTGTGTGCATGTGGATATTGTATGCCTTCTGTTTTTGTTGTTGTTTGTTTGTTTTTTCCCAAAGAGCTTAAAACATTCACGTATACTTGGTCATGACACAGCATTGCTGTTGGCTGCAGAGCCTATCATTTATCTTAATAAAGCACAGGTTGGCACATGTATTCTTTGTGAATTAAACGAGGGAGTAAAAAAGCTACCAAGGAATAGCCTTATGCTTTCTCCTCAGTACAGACCTAATTCCTTCCTCAAATAGGTAGTTGTTAAAACTAGTCTGTTTGAATTCTAAAGATGTGGCATATCCTTTACTCTGTACGCATCAGGAGAAAGGTCCCATTTCATCAAAAAGATTTCACCCAAACTGATAAATTATATTTTTGATAACTTTATAATATTCTGAACAGCTTCATAATTGTTGGTCATCGTATTTAAATCAGTCATCATATTTAAATCTGAATAACGGACTTTGTGTTTTGTCAGAATTATCCTGTACTTGGTTAGTTTTAACATCAAAATATAATACAGTTCAATGACAAATCCCATAGTATTTGTCATATTTGAAAATAGTTATAATTCATACTCAAAAATACTTTATCTGTATTCTTAATAGATAAAAAGCTTACACATTTTGTATTTAAGTACTCTATTCTGTATTTAAATATTATGTATTTAAGTACTCTGATTCATTTGTCACCTTGTGTACAGTAATACTGTACCTGCTACATTGTAACTGAACTTGGCTTCACATTGAGCTAATGAATTGGCTTAATTGTGTGTAGCAGCGTTGTGCAGATAATCAGCATGCATTTCATAAGCTTGATAAGCCTGTAAATTTGATGTCTGAAGCTATAGCAAGTAACTAAGACTGCTTTGGGGAACTTTGTTGTTGTGTAGTCTTGTAATTTTTTGTATAGGATTGTTGTGGTTTAACGCGGCCGGCAGCTAAACACCACACAGCCCTCCCCCCTCCCTCTCTGGGATGGGGGAGAGAAACTGGAAAGTGAAGCCTGTGGGTTTAGATAAAGACAGTTTTTTAAGATAGGAAATAATAATAATAATAATAATAATAATATATACAAACAAGTGATGCACAATGCAGTTGCTCACCACCCGCTGACCAATGCCCAGCCCAACCCCGAGAGCCGTCCCCCACCCTGGCTAGCCACCCCTATATATTGTTCAGCATGACGTCAGATGGTATAGAATACCCCTTTGGCCAGTTTGGGTCAGCTGTCCTGGGGCTGTCCCCTCCCAGCTCTTGCTGCCCCCCCAGCCTGCCTGCTGGCAGGACAGAGCGAGGAGCTGAAAAGTCCTTGGCTTAGTATAAGCACTGCTCTGCAGCAATTAAAACATCAGCATGTTATCAACACTCTTCTCATCCTAATCCAAAACATAGCACTCTACCAGCTACTAGGAGAAAAAATAACTCTGTCCTAACTGAAACCAGGACAAGGATTTAATGATAAGCCTACGTGGTGGGCAGTGAGAAACATTGATATATTTTTCCATAATCTTTCATAGATCCAGAGAGGGCTTGTTATCTACATATGCTTCTTCAAAGGTGCTGATGAAGATCTTGTTCCAGAAATTGGTACGATATAACCTTTATAAATTCTTGTATCGCTTGAAAAAGAATTAAGTGATAGAGGCAGAGAAGGCATCAACTGTTTAGATGAGAAGTCAAAAAGCCATCAAATAGCATCGCTCCAAATCAATCAGCTGGCTGAAAGAACAGCTTGGCTGGTCATATTTCATTTGAGAGCTGTCTGTATCTCTTTTTCTGTCTGCCTGCTCATGATCAACCCTGTTAGAAAATCAATTCACATGGAATGATAACAGAGAAAGTGCAACACCTACTGTTTTACATATTACATGTATCAGGCAACAGCTTCAGTCCAGGACAGAACTGAACTTAGAGAAGACTTTTCAAGTAATTCACGGCTTGATTTAAGAAGTATTTTAATTCTGATCTCAGTGTATGTGCAGGATATTTAAAGTTATAGCCAGCAGAGGGAGTAGGGTGGATATCTAAACTGTCCTTCCCATCTCATTTCAGAGATGCTACATACCCTGTTAGTCTTTCAAGCGCACTCTTCCAGGTCACGAGTGATAACAGCAATATCTGTATTCTTTCTGTCTTCTCTGCATGCACTTTAACATTGACATTCAAGTGGAGATGATGCTGTGAATGGTAGTGATTTTTGTCTGCCTTCATTCAATGTAGTTTTGACTTTTTTTTTTTTTTTTCCTAACTTTTATTTCATTTCTTCACCCTCTTTTCTTCTTATCTTCCACTGGATCACCTGGAGAATCCAGTGATGATGCATGTTCCACATAAAAATGCCCTTTTTTGTGGCTTGCTGGTAGTGGTAGTATCACAAAAGGTCATGTAACAATAGTCTATTTCAAGCTACATGCTGGGACCAGCAGAAGGACCTAGAAGTGTGCAAGCACAGGTGCTATTGAAAATGCTGACAGCAGCTCTTGGTGTTCAAGGGCACAGTCTTTCTGTGATGATAAACTAAGATGAAATCTTTGACTGTATTTAAAACAGCATGACATGAAAATTGATTTTGTGCTGGTGAGAGATTCATGTGGGTGATACTTGAAAGTAATCACCTTTTCAGCTGTGTGGCAGCTGAAAGAGGCCAGGAAAAGAAAGTTCTGTTTCCTATTAGGATATTCATCTTCCACCATCCTCCTTAAGTGTCTGTCTTAAGGAATACTTTTTCTTAGTATGTTTTGAAACTGTTTAAATGAGTTTTTTGTTGTCATTTAGACTTTCATGAGATGACTAGCACCCTCACAGCTTTTAAAGAGTTGGAGGACATTTGGGAGATTTATTTGATTTGTTGTAGAAACACTGGAAAATATGATGCTAGTAAATGCAACAATTCTGTTTGCAAGTTTACACATAGCAGTCTATAGGTTAAATTGCATCTCTGACCTTCCTGCCTCCCTCCTCTTTCAAATGACAAGCTGCCAGCTGCACATCTCCAAATGGAAGGCTGAAGGGCACTCATTCCACATGAGACCAAAGTGCTGAGCCTGGGGCTTCAGCAGTATCAGTTAGGCATTGGATCCTGCTGCAAACTTCTCCAACCAGAACAGAAAGAAAGTCAGGACAGAAACATCTCCAGAGTGCACCGAAGATGGCCTTATCTCCTACAAATGTACAGAGTTCTGTAAACGTTGCCTGAGTACCACACAAATAATTTAGGGTCACTAATTGGATCCCGGGCTCCTTTGGGGAGCTCCAACTATAATAAACTGCATGAGTTCAGACAGTCAGCCACTGTCCCCCTCAAATAACTCTTTAGATGTATTATATTCATGTAAATATCCTTCATGTTCTTCATAATACTCTGACATCTTAGCTGGTTAATAGTATTTTTTGACTGCCCATGTTTCTGTTCTGTTAGCTTCTTTTACTTCAATTATTTGTCCTATCTTGCAGTATCTTGATGATTCTTAAATCTTGTTTTATGATGTTATATTAGGTCCAGGTTAATTTACTTTAGTTCCACTAATTTTTGTTTTATTTTTTTTGCAGTCAACACACTGTTGAATGTTAAATTAAGTGAAAATGAAAGTGGAGAGTACGTATCTGTCCTTGATTTACCAGGCAACGTGCTCATCATACCACAGGCTACCCTGGGTGGTAAGCTGAAGGGAAGAAAGATGCAGTACCATGCAAACATTGAAAAAGAAAAAGGGTTGGAACTTTATTCTCAGTTTGTGACTTTATGTGAAAAGGACCTGGCTGCCAATGCCAAATGCATGGAAGCAGGTGTTCTTGTCAAGTATGGCACATATGGAAACAGACAGGTGTTAAAACTGGATACAAATGGACCTTACACGCATTTGGTTGAATTCTAAAATAAAAAAATATGATATCCTGGATACAGTACTGGCTGTAACTGTTGTTTTTTTTTCATTCCTAAGTATTAATGTACTTAAATGGTTTGGGAGATACACTCTAAGAGGGACATCCATTCATCTGCGCTGGTGTTACTAATCCCATTGAATAGAAGGATGCCTTAGACTGTTTTGCAATAATGAGCATGTGTTTTATGTATATATTAATCTGAAGTATTCTTAAAATAATTAAGATTGATCCAATGAAAATGTCTCATTTGGAAGGTTTTTTTGCCTTTTTTTGGAAGGAATTTTACTAGCAAGGTCGTGCATACATTTGCTACTTCAAAATAACAACAAAATACTACTGTATTAGCTGTGGTAAAGGACACTTGAGGAAGTGAAGTTTATGGATTAAAACAAAAGAATGCTGTAGCTGCAATTATTTGTTACCCAATTTCCTGAGTCACACACTTAATTATTGCCTTTCTGCTTTTAATCTATAAAATAGAAATGCTTTCTAGTTCACAAAGATAGTGAAAGCACAAAGTCATTGAATTTTTAGCCTTTCAGATAGTAGCTACTAAATATCAAAGACTATCTCCCCCTCATCCAGCATATGTAGAGGCAGGACTTTCAGGTAGGACTAAACATAGGACTGAATAAGACAGCCTGGACAGACCTGGCAGTAAGAAATAGTGAGGCACATCTAGAAACTGAAATCAGGGCAGTACTACTGAATTGCTTTCTGGAAGTTTGCACTCTGAATGTTCTCAGATGTGCTTTTGATGGGCTACTTGCTGTAACGTATTCTGTGTCCTTGTTACCTTCATCTTGTTGTCTATTCAATTCTTTCATAACAGCCTCAGGAAAAGGACTGGAATTTTAAAACGAAGACAAAAAAATGCTACAACATATGCCATCATCTCATTGTTCTTTCTGACTGTACTATTTCCTTTTACCTTTTTGTATGCTGAATCCGAGGCAGAGACGAGCTTATATTTTTATATACACTGTGCTAGCCCATTTGGGGTCCTAGTCCCAGCTGACCCCCTATGCAGTATTGTAATGAATATTATTAACAGATGACATTAGGATAGCAATGACAAATTCTGTGTCACAAGGCAGTGAGAACAAAACGGTTCCATGAAAACATGGCAAGTTAAAAAATGATTCAGGTCCATTTAACCTGAGCCAAGTTCCTCCCTCGCTGCTGCATCACGTTTTCTTAAGTCAGTAATTTAAAAGGTTTCAAAGTGAAATTAGATATCTATGTGGTTTACAGCAATTATCCAGAATTCCAATTTAAAAATAAATTACCCTGGAAAAGATGTAAAACCTCATGCTTAGCGTGCATGCTTGCTTGTGCATCGTGGATCAGTATTTACAAATATTTTGTCCTTATCCTTATTTTTAATAAAACATAACTGAAGCTGTAATCTGCAAGCTCAAGCTATACTATGAGAATCACATTCTCTGAACAGATATAAAGCTCATAGTTTTGATACGAGAGTAATAGGATTTCTGAGATTAATGTAATGCATACAGTTAGTAATTCTGAACTACTTAAGGATGTTCAATTCCTGGCACTGGGTATTCTCACAATTGAAAACGTCTATTCACATAAATGGGCTGGAAATATTAGCTAGCTCCCAAATTACGTATTTATTTATTAATAATTAATGTTTATGATAGACACAATATGAATCATATTATAAATTCTTCTTAGAGGCATTTAAATAAGATTGTCCTGATATGAATAACTAATACAAATTCTTTATGATTTGTCTGCTCAAGAGAACTGTTTTTATTCCTCTTTCTGTTGTGGGACAAATCCTAAAAATTGCTGACTAACACCACTATTCACTTTACAGGAATTGCAGTTATTCGGCATATCTCAATAACTGATCCTTTGAAGTATAATACAAAGCCTGCAGATTTTTTTTTTATTGGCTCCAGAAAGATCTTTGGCAGCCTGACAATTCATTATCTATATTTCAAGAACTCTGCGATTTCTAAGAGGGGTGAGCTTGCAAATGTTTAGTGAAAAACAGACTTCAGACCAAACTCCATCTTGGACCCATGTCTCATATAAAACACATGAAATTTGACATGTATTTCAGCAGGAGATGAGAGAAATCCTGAGTTTCTGTTAAAAGGTGGTGTCTTTGTGTATTATCTGCCAGTTTCTGATTTAGTGTGTCCATGTTGGGATACAGATTTCTGCCATCTTCTGCAACGATTGGCAGCTTGTTGTATGATGTGCCCTTTGTACTGCTTTATTTATATCTACTATTGATTCATGATCCATTTACTGAAAGAAGCCATTTCTGAACAATGTGATGGACCGTACTGATGAGGAAATTGATTAAAATATTTTTTTCAGAGCCAAATGCTCATTACTTTCTGACATGAATATACGCGTTACACAGATGACATGGCACACTTCTTTAAACAGTCTTTATTCAATGACTAAGCAAAAGCTCAATTAACTATCCTGTTCTACACTTGGAGAATATTTATTCTGTAAGATGTTTAATATTTCACACTTCCTTAAAATAAACTATGAAAGGAGTAGTCACTGTGCTATTCTAGCATGGCTTCCCAGTTCACCAGGAACTGCTCTGCCAGGTTTTTATGACCTTGTTTGCAGTGGGCACACCCAGATTGTGAGCTGAGCATGCATGCACTATGGACTGCTCTTATAAAACTGGTGATTTGAGGTTGCAATAGTTCATTTTTGAGTCAGCACTATTCCTGCTTCCTTCCTGTGCCCTTTGTGGAAATCCTTACCTCTATTGTTACATACAATGTATGTATGCAACGTAAAAATACTAGTCCAGAATTGCAAGGTAATAAACCTCTGTACTTAAGTACAATTAAACAGACCCTTCTTTTTCTTTGTGTAATCTGGGAATCTTTAGCATTTTATCTGAATGCTTTAAGCAAGTGTCCATTAATCTTTCCTGCTAGTATTAATTGACAAACTTTTCTCTGGAAAACAGAATGGCTATGGAGATGTCCATCCACACTTGAAAGCATAGTTTTTGAAAATCTCTGAATTTGGTGCAGTAGCTAGTTTATTTCGTGTTTCTGCAATCTGTGCGTTACTGGAGCCTCTGACACCATGTAGCCCTGTAGTATAGCATTGCTATTGCTACTAACAGTCCACAAGCTTTGTCCTGATTCTACAGAACCTCTGGATAGAGGCTTTATCAGCCTTATTTTGCCTGAATTCGCTGATCTTGGAGCTTTGGTTTTACTTGATTTTGCTGTAACAATTTTTCCAATGACAGGAAACTATGGCTAATTTGTTTTACTTTGCTTCGTATGATAATGTCCTGGTTTCAGTTAGGACAGAGTTATTTTTCCTCCTAGTAGCTGGTAGGGTGCTATGTTTTGGATTAGGATGAGAAGAGTGTTGATAACATGCTGATGTTTTAATTGCTGCAGAGCAATGCTTACGCTAAGCCAAGGACTTTTCAGATCCTCACTCTGTCCTGCCAGTGGGAAGGCTGGGGGGGCAGCAAGAGCTGGGAGGGGACAGCCCCAGGACAGCTGACCCAAACTGGCCAAAGGGGTATTCCATACCATCTGACGTCATGCTGAACAATATATAGGGGTGGCTAGCCAGGGTGGGGGGGCTGGCTGCTCGGGGTTGGGCTGGGCATACTACCTCCCTTCTTTTTTGGCATTGTGATAAGAACATTTGCCCACCAGCGTTGTCACCAGGATGTGGTGACCCCTGTTACAGAACAGAAAAACCTCCCGTTGGCATTGTGATGGGGTTGTTTGTACACCAGTGTTAATACCGAGGCGCTGGATTGCCAGACATGATGACACCCGTTATAGAACAGAGAAGCATTACAGCACGTGAGATGCTGCCTATAGAACCAAGAAGCTGCAAGTCTAAAGCGGGACTTAGACTGCAACTGCTGCTGGACTGCAAAACCTGTGATCCCTGGTAGTCAGGGATGTCTCCAGCATTATCTGCTTCTTCTGAGGACTGAGTAAATGACGTGTTCTTTTAGCTGAATTCTGAGTCTAGATTATGACTATTGCATCATGAGTTTATTATTAAGAATTTAACCCGATCTGCAGAGGGTCCACGTGATTAAAAAGTCAGGGTGACTAAAAATTCTAGATAACAAGAAAGTTATACTAATCAGTAGAAATTATTTATAACAATAAGCCATGCTGACTGATAAAAATTGTGTGTAAATAACAATAAGCTGTGCTGATTGCTACTTTTGTAATTATAATTATAACCTCAACCCCGTGGCCAGGCCTCCCTCTACCAAGGATGCCTAAAAGAACCTGTCTGTGTGTCATAGTGTTGGGTGGCAAAAACCTAATTTGAAAGCTCGTAAAAACAAACCCAGGTTAATCCAAAAGAGGAAAAAGGAGAGAAAGAAGAAGAAACCATAAACACCAAGTTCTCAGTCCCGTGGCACAAGACTCTGGCTGGTCATGGTTCACTGCACACTCTCACTGCCTCCTGGAAGCCATCACTCTTGAGAACCAGAGGGGTGGTGAAAGCATACGTGTAACACCAGGTAGATTCTAGTAGCACATGTGTAACAATTGTAACTGCATTGTTATTACTGAAACTATATGACTGTATTGCGCATATTCTTCTTAAACCAGAGCTGTCCACTAGTTCAATTACTGCTAGTGTGGGGCTTTGGGCAAAACCATTTTCTGCTCCACTTTTTCCATCTATAAGACAGAGTGAAATCAAGGAAAAAAAAAGTTTAAAACCACTGCTTTTTTCCTCTTATACTAAATGCAAAAAATCACCTCAGTTCCTGTTGTTGCTTTGGAATGCAGCATGCACTCATCTCTTCATCTTTGTTGGAGCTACGCAAATTGGCCTTAGCCTCTGCCTTATAAATGTGTCTTGAGCTAACATTCACAGAGCACTTTAAGTACCTCAGTGAACCGTGTGGTATCACTACAAACAACTCTATACTGTTTCTAAAATAGAAATGACCTACTGAGCATGGAAAAGCAAATAAATGCTTTTCCTATCACACTGATCTAACTCGTATACATACGTTTCTGTATGTCTTGTTATTGTGAATTTAAGATTGCTTTCTATTCACTTTAATTGTATTTGTTTGTGTAAGTGCTGCAGTATGTGCCCTCTTATGTCAATATGTATTAAAATGCGCATGAAGAACTCAGGCTATTTAGATGTCCTCCCTTAGAAAAGAGGTTGCAACATGGTTTCTAGATTAACAGTGAAAGCAAAAGGTTTTTGGGAGGTCTTAATAATCAGTTGGCAAACCATATTTGGATCCTATTAATGTGCAGCTAATTCTTGTCAGAATGCTTTATCCAGCATTCTTCAGGTATTTAAAATCTACCAACAAAAATATTATTCATTTTTACCAATAAAGACTGATATTTTATTCATATGTTGAATTATTTGAGATTTATGTGCCATGGTTTTGATAGGACACACTTTCCTTCCTTATTTCACACTTCCATTTTGGTAGCAGTATCTTATATTTTCTAGGCCTGCATATTACTTTTATTTACATTTTAGGATTAAGAATAACACCAGGACTGTGTAATTGCTTGCCAGGAATTCAGACCTTGTATTTTGTGATAGTAAAAACAGCAACTATGCTGGGAACAAAAAGAAGTCTGGAAGTATTTAAGCATTAAATAAGACCATATATTATTTTAAATACTCAATCTGTAAAAACCCAAAGATTCATAAGTAAGGCTTTGTGAAAAAATACAATACAGTTTGATTAGGTACCTTCAGAAGACCTCTACTTTAGGGAAGTAAATGCTTCAGTATGGGGATTTAAAGCACTTACATAATTACTGTCTCAACTGAGAGAGCAGTAACAGACAACCGTGGATACTAAAGGCTACAGCAGTTCTAGAACTGGTCATGTTACAATGCTCGTAGGCACATAAGTATTTTTATTCAGATTAAAGCCAAATGTTCATTGCCTGTTGCTGATGGTGCAACTGTTTGCAGGATCAAACCTTAATGGTGTGATTCTGTACTTAAATAGGTATATTTCGTATAATTTCGTATAATTTCAAAAATAAAAATATATGTATAATCTTATAATTACATTCTTTCTTGCAGACTTTAAAATGTAATGTAACTTGGTTTTGTTTGCTATGCAATTACATGGTGATGTTTCATCTGCTTTAAATTAGGCTCCTGCTCCTGTGATTGTTACTCACGCTTGCACAGTCCCACTGAATTCAAAGGAATACATTCTTCTCTCTGTTGCTGTAGTCACTGAGGATTATAAAGCTATAAGAAAGAAAATATTTTGCTTAGAGGCATATGTGACTGCATAGATATTCTACTATGACAGAAATTTGTCTGGGAGAACTGATTCATGCTGTAAATCATTCAACCCACTTTACCAAAATAGACTAACTAATGAGAAGACTAATCAGTTTTGTGCATTGCAATTACTTGCCAGTTGCTTATTTTATTAACTAATTTGCTATTGAAGCTCAGTCAGGACTAATGGAGAAAGGGAGAATTGAATTAATACATGGTGAATACATTTAATTATCCTATTTTTGCCTGTTTTAGAACAGAACACTATAAACGCATAACAATATATTATTTATTTATTTTTTTTTAATTTCAGGTTGAAAAGGGTAAAGATAAAAACAATATGCATTATTGCTGATGTAGATGCTAATTTGAATCAGTGTGTGGTTAACACTCTTGTTGACCAATTTAGGGAGGAAAAATCATATTAAAGAATCGAGGTTATCTACAAAACCAATAAACGGAGATTGTTATCCTCATAAAGTACTGCTGGCACAAAGCAGTCTTAAAAATGATGTATCCAGAGCTGATGTGGAAGGAGAACCCTGCATCACTGTTCCTGATTATTCCAGCTGATTTGTGTCAGTTTGGCATTATAACAGCATTCCTTAGAGCTGATATCACATAGATTGGGGTCTGGGAGAGATGATTCTTGGGAAGAACTGAGCAACATTATTTCTCACTGAGTAATGCTTTTTCTTGCCCTATGCTTATGTAACATATAGCATGATGAGATACTAATCTTCAGTAGGTCACCACTAATCTTCAGCTTGTCACCACAACAGAGTGAATAATAGTAGAAATAGTAACGGCAATAATCTTCTAAAAATTATTCTAGATAGGTTCTTTTTTGTATATGATCTACACACAGTCAGCCCTTCACAAGCATTACCAGATCCTTTTGTTACCTCAGGAACGTCAGAGAGTACCTTTTGTTTTTCTGGAGTTTATTACTGAACACATCATAGCACCAACAGTCTTTGAATAGAAATTGTTTACTTGACCTTTCTCACAAGTGAAATGGCAGATCGCTTTATGTTGAGCAGCAGCAACTCATCTTCTCATCAAAATAAAGTTAACTGAGCAAATAACTCTTTTCTGGGTGTATATATTATTTCCAATACTAGGGGTGAACCCCTTACACAAGCAGGAGTTTGTAGAGTTGATTTCTGTGACACATTCTATGGAAACAGTTTCCTACTTGAGGCATGAGACATTTGTATCCTCTTCATTACCACATACATTGGCAGAAATTTCTTGTAAAAGGTCGCTGCATCAGTGGTCATGTTTCTTCACCACAAGCAATTCAGAAAAAAGGAAACCAGTGTCCAAATATGGTAATGCAGGCTGGTGCCCTTAAACCTGCAGCAGAATATAACCAGGAAATTCTGTGAAAACACATTTTGAAATACTCCTTAATGATACAATGCGTATGACTGAATGCACACGTTCATGTAGGATTACACTGTTAGGAAACTCTCCACCTTGAATCTACTTGAAGATGAACTTTTGAGCTTATGTAAGGGCTAGACACTATTTTGACTCTTACGCTTATGTATCCCAGGCATTATGCCCTCCCCACAGTGGTTTGCACCACTTCAAAGAAGATAGCCCCAGATAACTTTGTTTGTGGGAAGGAATCTTAGCTTTCCCCTGCTCAGTTTAACCAATGCTGTAGTGGGAGAATAATATGACGAAAGATCGTCACTAAGATTTGTTATCCAGACGAGAAGTCTTTAATTCCAGAAGGCAATATTTTCTTCATCAGCTTTGTAACAGCAGCTGAAGTTGCAGAATTAAAACCAGAAAATCTTATTATCAGCAAAGAAACTTGTTGCCAGCAGAAACTGGACCTCAGGTCTGTCTGCTAGTTTGCTCTACTAGGTAGCTGGTGGAATGCAATATATATCTCTCTCCATATATATATATATCTATCTATATATATCTTATGTATATATAGAGATAGACATCTTGACACTGCTGGGCATCAACTACAAAAACCATAATAAGATTATTATTTAACTAAAAATGGTTGAGATACGCCTTCCTTTTAGTATGACAGACCTTCAACTTTGAAGACAGATTTCAGAAAAGAACATTCCCTGAACAGAAATATTCAAGTAACCAGTTAATTCACTTATGAAAAATTTCAAGGATGGAGGTAATTCCCTATGATATAGCAACGTCCTTCAATCGGCATAGCTGCTCAGTAGAACTCAAAAGGGGAGAAACCCACAAGAGTCTGTCTCACCTCATCAGTAAGATACAGAATGATTTGGTGACTTGGGATCTGCTCTTGATCTGGGTTCCAATTTATATTGGTGAAATCCAAGAGTAATTGTGACTTTTGCATGTGTTAGGCCTGATAAATGATTAAGACTATAAAATGCACATCGTTACTGTGCTGGTATAGCGTGAAGGAGCCCCAGCCCTCGCCATGAAGCAAGGATGAGCAGTCACGACAGATGCTGACCTGAACCAGCTGTAAATCTCAACAGGACCAACAGATCCCCACAGCTCTGTGAGGCAACTATCCTAAATAAATAAACAAGTAAATAAAATCGCCATTGCCTGTTCAGGGGTGAGGACGGCGCCAGCTCTATAGCCTCTGCATCACCTCGGCCCGGGCCCGGCCGTTTTACTTCAAGAAGCCCCGCGCCCAGCGCCCTGCCCGGACCGCTCCCACCCTCGCGGCCGGGTCCCGGAGCTCGATGGCTCCGGCCCCGATTGCGCCACCCTGCGAGGCGGCGGCAGCGGTGCCTCCCTCCCGCCGGCCCCGGCTGCCCCGCTCCGCCCTCCCTCCGCGGGAGGAGCCGAGCCGAGCCGAGCCCCGCGGGAGGAAGGCGGCGGGCCCTGCGCCCAGGTACCGGCAGCGGAGCCGCGGGGCGGGGGGGGAGGGAAGCGGGGCACTGGCGGGGCAGGCCGGGCCCAAACGCCGGGGGCTGGCCGAGGCCTGCTGGTGGGAAGCTCCCCGGCAGCCCGCCGCCGCTGGGAGGCCGCCCTCAGCTGCGAGAAGAGCAAGGGAGGAGGAAGAGGAGGAAGGCTGTCAGCCTTTCGGGTCTGGGCTGGGGGTTCTGCCGCGTCGCTGCAGCTTCGGCCGGTGTTGCGAGGAGGGGCCGAGGAGGTGAGGCTGTGGCTTGCGGGTGCATGGGGCGGCAGTGAGGGACCGGGCACTGCCCCGCGGTGACCTGCAGGGCTCAAGGGGCTGGTTTTGTCTACTAAAAATTATTTTAATTGAGAACGGGTTGGAAGCAGGGCGGCGGTATTGGAAGCTGGACAGCGTGCTGTTGCTGGCGTTTTGGGGTTCCTGGATGTCCATGTGGGGCAACCAGCACGTATGCACAGCATAACTGGCAAAGAAACGCATATGGGTGCGCCAGCGTGACACTGAGGAACGAGGGAAACAGAAACCAGTACCTTACCTTCATTTACAGTAAGGGTAGGGTTTATTGACATACAGGTGGATGGGGGATGAGAGAGGAGGAGGGGGCAAAAAGATGAGTTCAGCTTGGTGCTTCTGGACACGAACTTTGATATTTTTAGGAGTTCAAATTCACTGTTTGTAATGTGTATTTCTATATATGTATATTTAAATTTGGGTTAATTTTTAATGGGGTTTGTAGCTGTCACTGTAAATTCTATCGAACTTTTATTTTACTTTTACGTGCCAGAAATATTTTTCCATCTTCAGTAGTAGTCAAGCTGCCTTGTGTGTGTTGGTGTTGTGCCACATGGTGCGTTTCATGGGGGCATATTCTGAACTCAAGTGTGAAATAACAATTGAGACACAGATGACATTATTTCTGCTTGTGTACTGAAGGAAACGTGGTTGCTTTTTTTTATTTTCCTTTCTTTCCTTTTCCTGATGGTTTGACTCAATGAAATGAAGGGGGGGGGGGGGAGGCAGTTTAATGTTACACTGAGTCTAGTGAGAAATTGAAAACTGTCCTTGATTCTTGAACACAGGGTTGGTTATATTGCCAGTAAAATACCAGAGTTATTGACTGGTTTTGTATCCCACACTGTAAAAAACTTCATTGGTCAATGCAGGATATTGTCTCTTTTAAAATGAGGAACTTCCTGATGAAGCAGCAGGTTAGAAACACCTTCTCACAACAGTATTTTCAGGCTGTGGGGTGTTTGTGCTCTTCAGTTCCTACCATTGCACTTCTGGCTGTTTTTAAGGAAGCAGGACTTTAAAAAGAACATGAACTGTATCTACGCTGCAAACGAAAAAAGCACGAAATCTCTATGCAGTTACACTTCTTCTCCCTGAGCTGGTTTGGGAGCTTTCCTTGAGGAGCAGGCATTTAAAGTATCTAGGGAATGAGCCATCACGGTGTTGCCTGTCTGTGACTTGTGCCCTGACGGCGGCCTCTGATCTGCCAAACAAGGCTCCTGCAGAGCCTGCACCTGTGAGGGCTTCTGCTGCTGTATTTCTACGGCAGTATATCTCAGTGCAGTGGAAGGCCAGTTGTGGTGCTAAAGGACCTAGTACTGTGATGGCCATAATGATCTGCAGGAAAAATAAATACGCTTTTCCACGGTTTCAAGACATGCTTAGCAAAAATTTCCTGTGGTTTAATTTAGTGCCAAGCTAGACTGGACTCAGCATTGACCTGAGTGGAAAACTAGTAGCTAAAAACCTTTACCTGCTGTAAGTCAATATAAAGGTTTAACAAAGAATTTAATATCACAAAACTTCCCTCAATATGAGAGAAAGACATGTCAGTATATTAAGGTTGATGTATTTTAGCTGTATTCGATAAATAACATCATCTACAATATTGTCAAGCATAAAGCCGTGTTCAGGCATACTGAAGTTATTTATAGGATTTGCGTTACTGTTTGTGCTTTTCTGGTTTTTATGCACTTGTCTTGCTATCACACCAGTTTTCAAACCTGTCACTAAATAAAAACAACACATTATATGTGTTTTTATACTGACTGAAGTTAGTTACTGCTTTTTGAAGTTTAACCAGTTTGGGGTGGAAAAAAAAATCTTCTGAGCTCACTTTGTCAGAGTCAGCCTTGCCAGATATGATACGGATTTTTTTCTGAGCTATTAGAAGCATTTATTAATTATTTAGATGCAGTTTGTAAGGTTGCATGAAAAGTAAGTAATGTTAATGTCCTTGTAGCGGAGCAAGTTTAGCTTTTGGCTTAAGCTTTCAGCAATGAACCCAACTAGTCAGGAGGTGTGGGTGCTGGTGGAAGAGTGGGCCACAGAGCCTGCTGTTGGGCTCAGGAAATGGCTGGTTTCCATTTCTCAATAAGTGAACAGAGCTCTCCTATTTTGTTTCCTGGACTAGTTCTTGTCAGGTGGAGATAGAGATTGAAGTGATTATAATAAACATGGAAGCAAATTCTAAGTACATTTTAACATGGCGAATGAGTGTTTTCCAATAGCCATGTCTTCAAAATGTCATGAATACTTTGCATTGCTAAAAGGGTGATTGTATTTCCAGGCACATTTTCCAGGGTATTTTTTTTTTCTCTCATTGTATCAAGCTTTGTCCTCAAAATTTCACAGAAATTATTCAGCATTCCCAGAAGACATTGTCCTGTCCTTTCTTTCACACTTCAGCAAATGCATATTGTGTTGTGATTCTTATCGATGCCACTGTTATGTATGAGGGTTGTGGGTGGTCACATTCTTTGTGTGAATATATTTTGAAAGAGCAAGACCAAGACAAGGATTCTGATAGATTTCTGTTAGGTTTTTACTGCATTTAAGCTTCACTGATTATTCAGGTAGTGGGTGAGGTCTTGGAAATTTGGACATCAAGAGCATTTGATAAGCATTTTGCTAGAGAGCCAATAGTTTGGAACTGTGCCTATGGGAGTAAACAAGTACTTTGTGTGAGCATCTTTGTTCACAGCCTTTTTGTTTTGCAACATGGTTGAAAGTAGTTAAGAATCAACAGAAGTGCTTTTTGGGCTGTGTGATATTTGTTCTTTAGCACAGTATCAAATGTTCTGTGAAAATAGGAAAATCTACATGGAATGTGCAATGCAGGAAGATGCACTTGAATTGTATCTTCAGTAAGTACCTGTGTAAATGCTGCCAAATATTCATTGATAGGATAGATACATCTTTTTCCTGGGGCAAATTGCTTCTTCCAGAACAGTTACCCAGTGAGCCTGAAAGAGAGACATCTTGTTTCAGCATCTCTGATGTCGGAATCATGTTTCTAAGCTGAATAATTGCTTACAACATGACTGGCAGTTGTTCCAGACTGAAATTTTCAGCAGTAATTAGAGAAAACGGATGGTTGTGTAATGATTTGTTATATCTTTTTGCTGTTTGCCCAACTCATTGGTAAGATTCCTCATTGTTTTCTGCTATTTTGGATAATCACGTGATGCACGGGCATACTTATTTTTATTTTAGAAGGAAGAAAACTTGATTTGTGAGTGGAATGTAATCCCTTCATAACACTGAGTGTGCATTATGAGTACTCAGCTGTGAGATTTAATTTCTGGCACACATCTTTCACATGGTAGTACACTTAAAATCTGATAATAATATTTACAGTTCTGCTTGATTTAAAAGTCCTAAAATCTCGGACCTCCTTTTTGGCCTAGTATTATTTTTCTGTGTGCTCTAGGGTATGCTTGTGAAATATCTTTTAGCCTTTTCTTGCAAACTGCTGTTGAACATCTCTGTTAGTCGTATCTTCTGTATGCTTGGCCTTACAGTTCCCACTGCTGACCAATATAACGGAGCATTCTAAAATATGCTTGCAAAATATCTTTGTCTGACATTGCAAAATATTTTGCAAAGAATGCAAGAATCCTGCCTTCTCATGGCAGGATATTAATTTTGAATGAAAAGCTATCAAGTCTGTTTGATGCCAGGGAGAAACTTCATCCACACTGAGACTGATAACTGCTTAATTCAAGCACACGTCTGCTTTTAAAGACTAGGTTCTCATTTCGTAACCACTTCATAGTTCTTTTGTTAAAAGGTATAATCGCTTCAGAATACCAATGCTTTTGGGGCTGAAATGCCCTCAACTTGTTTCTGTGTTTTCTTTAAAGTTAGACAAAAGCAAGCAGTGAGAGGATGCATGAAATTCTCACCTTTTCTTCTGTTGAGTGAGAGGGCAAGAATGATAAGCCCTGCTGAATGTAAAATGTGTATGGAGAGGTGAATGTATGCTGGGGCACAGCAGGCACCTGCCATCGCTTCACGGTGGAGTGAAAACTGTAGGGCTTGTGGGCCTGGAGAAAGGCACAAAATAATGCTGAGGAGGATTGTGTGGAGGATCTCCACACAAAGGAGATTGGGTACTAACATATCTGTGTTGACATTTATTTAGCTTCTCTTTCTGAAGATTTGTGAGGCAGTTTCTGTGTGTTTGTCGGTAATAGTTTGTAAGTCAGTAAGTAAACTAAGACAGCTCTCTCTTACAAGTAGTCTTAAGTATCTCTATATGGCAGTTGGATATTCCCACTTGGGTAGTATTTTCAGTGTTTAAAGTCCAGGCTGATAACGGGCTGTGATTTTAGTTGCTGGTCTTGTATTTTACTTCAGGTTTATTCTTATCAAACCATTGCAATTCTGTCATTGTAGTTTGTTTCAGTTAGATGATTTCTGTGTGTGCTGTAACTCCTAGCTAAGTTAGAGCTGAAAATAACTCCATCCCATGGTCTTTGGCAGTCAGACCCCCCTTTGGAGTTCCTGTGAGGTTGGTCCTGCACTCTCAGACATCAGTGCCTGCTTATGTTCATCTGTTGGCATAAAAGGTCCACCATAACTATTGGACTTTCACTTCGGGCCGTTTTTCATTCATTAATAGCTGAATTTGGCTGGTGCATCAAGGTGCTTTTTGGCCCAGGCAGCAAAAAGGAACATTCTCCTAAGTTCTCTTGTCAGAAGTAAGCCTGAGGGAGTTGGGTAGAAGTTGTGTTTGTGTTTTGAAGACAGCCTAAACAGCTGTGTGCAAGTACACCTGATAAGCTTAAGCATCAATTGTCTTGTTATACAGTTAGCTCGGCTGCACGGGTAACGATCATCCCATTAAAATAAAAGTGCTGCAGGGGTAAAACTGATCTGAACTGTTAATGACCATAACTAAATGTGTCAGATGGGAAGACTTTCTCTTAAATACATTGCTTCGCTTGTTAGACAGATGATGATAAAGCTTGCCTTCGAAGGGGGGAAAAAACCCAAACCATGAAGTCAGTTAAAATACCACTTGCATCGCAGAGAGGACAACTTGAAGCTCATGAGTATGCTACATCTGTTTTTCCAGCAGTGTGATGAATATGACACTGATTGCATAGTTGGCTCAGTGGCAGCTGATATGAAAATACTGGTAATTAATACCAGTTATTTTTTACTCTTGCTCATACTGTTACTCACTTTTTACTATTAGTCATTGCTGATGATAAGTAACGGTGCTCATTTCTTACTAGGATCACGTTCTTCTTACTTCCCAGTTAGACTAATGTTAGAGACAAAAGTGAATGCACTGGTTTATGATCTTTGTTTTATATCAGATTTAGTGCAGCGTTATCATAATATCTGTGAAACAGAAAAAATTATCAAGATGAGTTACACAGTACTTAATTTTCTTCACTACATAGTATAGTACACTAGGTCCTTATCCAAGTATTGTGCACAGATAGGTCAGGTTAGTCTGATTTTTGGTAGAGGAGAACTTGTTCTTGGCAAAGAGAGACAAGCATCTTTAACAATTTTAGGTCAAATGTGAAAAATTTTAAGAAAAATTTGCACATACATGCTCGATCTGTGTGGTAGTTTCCATTACTGTTGCTGGTCTTCCTTGAAATTATGATTTATAATTTATTATTATTTTTTTTGATGAGAGGTTGGTTAGGAGCCTGTTTTATTCCAGACTTGTATGTTTGTTTTTGGATTGTTTGTTTGTTTTTATACAGAAACAAAATACACTATGGGCTGGAAGGAAGGGGAAAAGTTCATTACGTTGTCATTACTGTTCATAATTTTTCATTTGTAGTTTATTCATTTCTGTCTAAGGCTTGCATGTGAAAGGAATACAGTTGTCTGTGGACTACTTCTCTCAGCCTTTAAAGCATGAGATTAGCTATCTCAGAACAAGCTTGATACACATAATAAATCAAGTTTGAATTTCAGCTTGGTTTCTTTGTTATAACTTTGTAATGGGTGGTGAGCTGTTCTCATATTTTAAAGCCAGTTGCTAAAGGAGGCTGTTCAGATGGGTCCTACACTGGTTTGGTCATCTCATCATTTTTTCTCCTTTTTTTCAAGACTGCAAGTCCCTTTTTTTTCTCTGTGATGTGGTTTATTAGGATCTTTTGAAACTCAGTTGCTTTGCCTTTTAATGCTTGATTTGCCCTATATTCCTTTAAATTTAGAGGAAACATTCCATGTACGGCGTTTTCTAAGCTCTTCTGAGCTCTCTTCCATCAGTCCTAAACAAAATTCTGCTTGCCAAATTGCTAGTCAGCAAATGAAAAAAATAAATCAGTACTGAGAAGGAGCAACTTCTGCTTTGTTCAGTTCATCTTCGTGATACTTTTGTAGCATAGTTTATGAGTGAAATAAAATGAACCTAGTTCATGGGGGGGGGGGAATAGGGACATTTATTTGATTTGTTCTTGTAGCACTGATGGGAAAGTAAATCTTTTTATTACTTTTTTTTTTTTAATCTAAAGAAAAAAAAAAAGAACTGTATGTCATACCAGCTTGGAAATTGAGACATTACATTTTTGTAACTTTGTTTTTTATCAGCCATTTATGTCTTTTTAAAATTTTTGTTGATGGCATGGCATTTCTTTCAATGAAACTTCACATTTATTTTTTCCAGATTTCTGTTTCAGATTGAGAAAGATCAAAATCATAACAGCAGGGGGAAAGAAGAATGCCAAGGAACTATCAAATACCTCAGCATTTTAAAACACAGGTTTCATGTGAATGTGGCTGCATGTTTAAATTCATAGGTTGTACTTGCTTCAGTTCACTGATGTGTGAGGGTGTTCAAGGAAGGAGCGCCAGCCCTGGCTGGTGCAGCACTCGGTCATTTCTCATCATGGTCTGGCCCACTGCATGGCTATGCTTTGCCTCTAGTCAGAGCAGAATTGCGTCCACGTCGGGTGTACACATTCAGGTGTGAGGTTTCCTTCTGCACTTAGAGATTGCCTAGTAACATCTTGTGTGCATAACAAAGTTATATTTAGTATGAATTAATCCCAGCTCTTCTCCGCATTCTGTGCTTATTTTCTGTTTTGCATAGTCCTGTAAGAACCATGCCTTCTGCACTCTTCTCCAGTGTGACCACAAAACCACTATGCTGTGGGAGAAATTCTCACCTGTGTTCTCAGAAGGTTGTATGGCTGTTTCCTTTTGGTGGTGGTGTTGCTATTCCTTTTGAAGCTGGTGTGCAGGCTTACTGCTCTCTAAAGCATGTTTCAGTAGGTATTTGGGATGTGTTTTTTTTTTTTTTGAAGGGAGTAGGGAGTACACAGTTTTCTGCCTAGCTTTGTGGAAGCCTAGTTGGCTTGTTGGCCCCAACAGGAAAAGTCAGGTCTGTGATCATTTGCTGCACTGGCACATCTCAGCTTCTGCAAAACCAAGTCTTTCATAATGAACAATCAGCCTCTGTAATTTAGAAGTGATAACCGTCTTTCCTTTGAGAAATGCTAGCATTTCTAACAATGTCAACAGGCATTCATTACAAAGATCAGCAACTACACTACATTTTTTGTTTTAATTTAGATTATGCAAAATCTAACAAAAATCCACAGTAAATTCAGTAGAACAACACAAACTTCTGTCTTTGACTGCTATTGACAGGATACTTCCTATAAGTTGACAGCATGAGTTGTGAGCAGGATAATTGACAGAATATAGGCTCGTCTCAGGTGGAAGGTGCCTTAGGAGGTCTTTCTGTTACAAGCCCTGAGTCCTTTGGTCTGCTGCCTGTCCCCCTGGTGTTACAGCCTGGTGTGCTCTGGCAGGGCCGCGCTGGATGGTTGGTTAGCAGAGCTTTGAGCAGTACTGCAAACCTGCAGCTACTTTCCTTCGTGGAGCTTGTTGAGCTGTTAACTTTGCTGTGCAATATCCAACGAGGGTAAACTGTTGTACGAAGAAAGAAGTGAACACTGAAAATGTTTGTGATCATTTGAATTTGTGCTTTGACCATACAGCACCAGCTGTTTCCTAACTACCACTGGAGATGGAAATAATGAACGGGAAATCTTTGGGCTTTATAATATTACAAATAAAGATTTTTAGGAAAGATTTTTAAATGACTTGGAAATTCACATGTGAATTCAAACTGTTTTCAACTCTCAAGACTGATTGAAAAGTAGTTACTTTTAAAATATCATGCAACCTCTGTTCTGTGTCCTGCCAGAACTAAATTTGAGTTAGATAAGGTTTAAAAAGAAAAGTTTCTAACCACTGATTCCAGTATTAAAATTATTTTTGGAAGGTAGGAGAATTCTCATGTCTTGTATCCATAGTATTCTGCGTGGCTTTCTCAGAACTGTTGAATCACCTTCGCCATCTCTGCTGGTTGTTGATCTAGATATGAATGCTGTTGTTATTAATATAATTCCAGGTTAATATAACATTTTACACCTGTGGAGGTTTTTTTAGATGTATTAGAGTAATGTAGGCCTTATGAAGACATTGGGATTATCTTTGTATAAAATTATTATGGTATTATGCTCTCTGAGCTCACTTTTTTGTGTGTGTTTTTAGCTAGCAAAACAGAAATAGGTGGTTTCAGTGGTGAAATGAATCCAATTGTATGGTGAATATGGTAGGTCTGCCAACTTCAGATGTGAAATATAAAGAGTTAATGTCTGTGGAGTTCCATTTCATTGTCTTTTGGTGAGCTATTAAGTAAAAATTGTCAGTATGCAAGTCTTGGAATTCTTGTTTTCTGTGGAACGGACACTTATATCTCATGTGCTTTTTGAAGTTGATCATTTGTTTCTTTTCCTAGGAAAGAGTTCTTGACATCCTTTAACTGAGAACCTGGAGTAGAGAGAGAGTTTTTACAATGAGAAGGAATTATCTACTAGGTAAGTTAGGGGCCAGTGTCTGACAATGGTCCGTGATCTTTTCAGCTGGGGGAACAAAGCTGAATTGTAATTCTCATCTCTGTATGTATGTTGGCACAGTTATTAGTGTGGTAGTTTGATTTAGAGATACTAGGCACTGGGTGAGAAAAGAGGATGCTGTGTGACCTGCACTTGTGATTTCCATGCTGAGCAGTCAGGAAACTCTGCTTGAATGTTCAATGAAATACATATTATGAAATACATAATCCTACAGATTTTGTAGTAAAAATGTGAGGATGAAATTAAGTTCTGTGAGTGAGTGTTCTAGGAGTGTGGTAACCAGTAAATTGTTAACATCTAGGTACCTAGGCAGTTTAAATATATATAGGTATAATAATTAGCTATGTACATTTATCTGTACTTGCTTTATAGCATGTTGCCTGGTATTTCAGGTAAATTTAAAATGGAAGTTCATTGCAGGAAAATAGATGTGCTGATTTCCTTTGTGAGCAAATTTTATATAAAAATGTGTAGAAGGTAATAAAGGTAACCTTCTGCTGTGCCTGTGATGTAAACCTGAGAGCTAAATTATTTAGCATTGCTTTATATTGCCCACTGACAGTTTGATAGATCATTTTACACTATAATATTGTTAATGCATAGGGAAAAATGTGTGTTCAGCAGTCTCAGTGACCTCTGGAAAGGATAATTTGTTTGGGAGTTTACAATATGATTGACATTTTACCAGAATCTCCTTGGCTATTTTTGTTTACAAAGCCTACAGAATATTGTGTTTTGTAGTTTGAGGCTACATGGCATTTAAACAGGGGGAAAAAGGTACCATTAAAGTATTTTTCATCTTGATTTACTTCTAGCTATGACTACCCTCAATGCGGGAATTACTAAAGTAGTCTGAGATAAGTAAAACTCTAGCAACTTCAATGGGATTTGTTCTTGAAATATCCATTTTTCACTTTCTTAAAAAGAAAAGGACGGGAGTAGTACAGGTTTGGTGTTTTTTTTTTTTTGTTTTTTTTTTCTGTATATCTTGCTTGGCACTACGAATAGCTAATATGTTTGAATATGATGCTAACGTTGGTGTTTGTGGACCTAATTAACGTGTGTTCTTAGATGGAGGTTGCTTCCATTGCTGCACTTACTTTGCGGTAATAAAACCCATTGTGTCTGGGGCCAGCTGATTATTATTTTCAAGTATATGCTTGAGCAGATGCTAGAAAACCTCACTTAATGCAAAGCACAATGAATTAAAAATAGTAGTTCAGTAAGAACCCCTCTGATGTAGTCTGAACTACATTTAACTGCCACGTTACCAACTCGGGCTGGGGCAATCCCAGGCAGGAGCACAGACTGGGAGAAGAACTCATTGAGAGCAGCCCTGCAGAGAAGTACTTGGGGATTCTGGTGGATGAAAAACTCGCCCAGACAGCCAACTGCATCCTGGGCTGCATCAACAGAGGGGTGGCCAGCAGGTCAAGGGAGGTAATTGTCCCCCTCTGCTCTGCCCTTGTGAGGTCCCACTTAGAGTGCTGCCTCCAGGTCTGGGGCCCCCAGCAGAGGAAGGACATGGGGCTGTTAGAATGGGTCCAGAAGAGGGCCACAAAGATGGTCAGAGGGCTGGAGCACCTCTACTATGGAGAAAGACTGAGAGAGCTGGGGATGTTCAGTCTCAGAAGTGAAGGCTCCAGGGTGACCTTATTGTAGCTTTTCAAACTTCAAGGGGTCTAATAAATAAATGGAGAAATACTTTTTGGTCAGCCAGATAGTTACAGAACAAGGGAGAATGGTTTTAAACTAAAAGACGGAAGACTTAAATTAGAGATTAGGAGGAAATTCTTCACCCAGAGGGTGGTGAGGCACTGGAACAGTTTGCCCAGGAAGTTTGTGGATGCCCCATCCCTGGAAGCGTTCAAGGCCAGGTTAGATGAGGCCATGGGCAACCTGATCTAGCGGGTGGTGTCCCTGCCTATGGCAGGGGGGTTGCACTAGATGATCTTTAAGGTCCCTTCCAACCCAAGCTGTTCTATGATTCTGTGATTATATCAGCACTGTTTTTGCCTATTTCCCAAAACATTAAATATTAATGAAGCCATCTAAACAAAACTACTGTAATGTTCTTGGAAATTCTAACTTTTCCTTTCAAAAATAAATTTTTGATTATATAATTGCTGGTATCTAGAAACATTTTTCTTTTTCTGTTCAGGTGTTCAAACTTGTGACTCAATCATCAGATATTAATGGGGAAGAAAACCTGATTGATTAAACCAGTTCTGGCAGTTTATTGTTTTGCTTTTATCCTGTGGTTTTTGAGGAGAGATTTGAGGAAAATTTCAAGGAATGGAGTTAGCTCACAGTTTACTACTCAATGAAGAAGAGTATAACCAGCTTGGTGAATATCAAAAATCAGAGTTCATTTTTGAATGGTTACGGTTTTTGGAAAAACTTTTACCAGTGACTAGCAGAGTAAGTATAATGATACTTGAGAAGAAGAGCGTGTTACAGAGCTATTTTTCTGTCTTGTTTGTTATTTTCTTTAAAAACAAACAGCAGCATTCCATTTCTTTTGCTTCATGTCTTTTACTTACACATAATGAAAGTACATTCAGTGATAGCAGCAACTTTCTTAAGCCTTCAAGTGAGAGAGATTGTGCAACAAAAGAAATTTGGGAAATAAGTGCTCTTTTTAAAACAAACAAACAAACACCTTGGGTTATTAATGCAAGATTTTGCAACACTATGATGTATAAGAACAGTCATGCTTCCACCTACAGTGGCACAGTTATTTGATACCTCTCTAGCAAGCAGGAATCTTAACATCTTTCCCTTTGTTCTTCTTTTCCTAATCAAATCATAGGAGATCGAGCCAGCTCTTCAATTGTTTGTTTCATTGTTTTGTGTATATTAAGTAGGGTATGTGAATATTTAAAACAATCTAGATAATGTTATTTAACAGTGAGATATTTTAACACAAATAGTTTAAATAGAATACATTGTCAGCCTCTCTTTATTTTTAAGGGGAATTTGGAAAAAAAATGAGCTAAGACTAAAGTACCCGATTATTTTAAGAGATGTGCTTTCCTTTCTAATGTTCAACTTCTTGAAACTCTGGTAAAGTTCTTTATTACTTTAATTACCTTGAATATTTACCTTGTGTTGTCTTCCTTTAAAAGAAAACATAAAAGAGGCAAAAAATGGCAATGTTATTTTAGCAAGATCTAGCAATAATCCCAATTGCCATAGGGAAAATGAAATGCTACTAGAAAATTGTGTTTTGAAAAATATTCACACTTTTGAGATAGCTTTTCTTTACATAGAAAGATGCAAAGAAATGTTAATTTTTAACCAAGAATGTCATAGTATCAGAATAGTAATAATGGAAAAGTGAAGAAAATTGGTATTAATTAACTTGTTAACCTTTAAATTTAACTGAAAGTTAACTGCTTACTGATTTTATTTCCAGGCTGATATTAGGGAAAACCAGAAGAAGCTGGTTGAACAATTGACGACTTTATTAAACAATGCACCAGGACCTCCTAGTAGGCGACTAGTTGCCAAGAATTTAGCTGTACTTTATAGCACTGGAGACACTTCCTCTGTTTACCAAACAATTGAAAAATGCAATGAACTCATTCGGAGTAAAGATGATTCACCAAGTTATCTACCTACAAAACTGTAAGTAGTTTTCTTTTGACCCAGAAATATAACAACAGAGACAGATGTACATGATGAGAGATGAATGTAGGGGAGTGTGTGTTCCCTCATTTCTTCCAGTTGGTCACTACAAGCATTTTACCATATGACACACAGAATTTGGGAGGCTCCCTGTTTAAAAATCATTAATGTGGGTGTGCCCAGATCTATTTTTTTTTTTCCTCTAAAAGTCTCTGAACTTTTAAGGCTGAGTACTACAAAGAGGAACTGAATTCCTCTGAAACCTGAAAGCAAATTCAAATAACTTCATTCCCTCTAGGCATTGTAATAATTTTATCATGGTCATTTAATATACACTGTCTTCAGGAAAAAGTTGTGAATGGTTAAGTATTTGTGTAGCATTTTATTTATCCCTTTGTTTCTTCACTGGGAAGTTTTGGATAAGTGCAACTGCATGTTATGAATAAAGTCAGGTCAGTACTTTACAACATAAATCACCCGTGAGTTCATAAACTCATAAGAGTTTAATGAAAAATATATTTTTCATCCTTATTTAAAAGTTCCTTTTCATTATTTGCATAAATGCAGTGTAAAAATCAATCATATCAACACTCATTAAAATCATATTACTTTTGAAGTATTGAACAAAATGGTAATTTGGTGGCTGGAGTCAGCATAGACTGAATACATTAGAGCAAAATTTGACTTACCAAGATGTTAAGTATTTACTGGATCCACTGGAAGGAAACACCTTGAGTGATTTGAAAGCTAAGCTGAAATAATTTATTTAGGAATATAGGCATGCTAAATCTGTATATATATGCTGTTATTGAAAACTATAAATGACCACAGCATGCTTCAAGGTAATAAGGTAAACTAAGGATGGTTTATGCTTTATGCTTTTGTTGAGCGAGGAGACAAAGCTTGCAATACATGTTGCTATATGGAAGAAACCATGCTCTACAACAAGTCAGACAAACGCTGCTTTTTACAAAAGAGATGAAGAAAGCTTTTAATACATAGCTTATTTTAACAGTAGTAAAAGAAAAGAGTTTACCTGACATGATAAATCTGAGTTTACTGCCACAGGATAGATAATTAAAGAAAGAATGTGGTAGTATTAAATGTTGTATATGTGCAGCAGGAACAAAAAGGATAGAAGACGGTGATCTCCATCCAGACATTTGAAAATCAGGCCAGAGAGAATAGCAGCAATGGATAACAGAGTATATGAGTGGGCAGGTATTCTAAAAACAAGAAGAAGGCTGAGATGAGTAATAAAACAGATGAATACAACTCCAGGTACAAAATGCAGTTATTGAGCAAATTTCTTTATCAAAGTTAAATTGGATGTAGTTAGTTATTTACAAACATTTCAGGTGTTTCTAAATGTCTAAAGATGAGCCAACAGAACAGAACCAACACGAACTGCTCTTGCAGGATGTGAAAGCAAACCCTAAGGTACAGAAATATTATTAATATCGTGTGTATATCTTTATTAATATCATTGTATGTCTTTGATTGTAATCAAGAAAATTAAAGGTGGCAGCAAGGCAGAAATGACAAAGACAGAAATGAGGGAGAACCAGAGTCAGAGGGCAGAATAGTAGCTGGGAGAGAAAGAGAGAAGAGGCAATGTTCAGAATCCTGATGGGCATGAAAACATTGGTGAGGAGACTGAAAATGGAAAAAAAAAGCACCAGTAAAACATGACTTACTTCAATATGAGTGTGAAAAGGAGATCTCTTATAACAGTAGCAGCGAGACAAAAGCCTACGGAAAAATAATTGAAACTGCAGAACTCTTTATTGAATAAAAACTTTAATCTTGTGCTGTGAGTAAAGGGATTACTTGGAGTTCAGTGAGGGAAGGCTTTTTTATTTTCTTTATTTTATTATTATTATTTTTTTTTTTTAATTTTGATTAAAGTTGTGTCTTTGCTTGCCATCTGTCCTTGTCATTTAGCATACATTCCCATGTCATCTGGTAGCAATCTTTGTTAGCATATGTTGATTCACCTGGAGATTCCTTTAAGTAGATTTTCTAGTGATTTTTTTTTTTTTAATCTCATAATTTACAATTTTTCTTCTTTAATATGGGTTGAAGATAGAAATGTTTTAGGCAAGAATGTTTAAAAGAATGTGGCGCTCATCTAAAGTGGAGTGTGATGTAAGTTCTGCATCAGGTCAGACAAATAGTTCAGTTAATGTGACTACAGCTTACTATTTTACTTTAAATTATGAAGATTTAAAAAAAAACTCGCTAGGGTTGTCTTTAAATCGTGAGTATTTTAAAAGCATTTGGCTGGTCAGAAAACCTTCATAGTTGTTGCTAGAAACGTTTGTGGAAAAAAAATTAGACAATTAGAGTTATGATTCTAGAAGGCAGTCAGAAGAGCTTTCTAAATTCCATGCTTCCAGCTTTTATAGCAAGTTAAATATTGATGTACAGAAATAGGTCGATTATCATTTTTAGGTGACTAGATGATACTTGTCAACAAACTGTGCCAAATTGTTGCTAAATATTACTATTTAACACTGATGGATCCTTCCATCAGCAAATGGTGGTACTACCAACCACATGAGAGTGTTTCCAGGTCGTTCCATGATGTAGTAAGGTAGTCCTGGGGATATTTCTTTTTGTCTGTGTTCATTAAATATTCCTTCCTTGGCTGTCAGTTTGAAATGTTTATTGTTTAGTCTTAAAACTAGTTAAAGAGGATATCTGTCACCCATCACATGCACAATGTAGTAGCAAGATGTTGCAGTTGTAATTTTATACCCAACCACACAATGAACAAAATTAAAATCCAAACTGTTGGTGTGCTGGATAAAAGTAATAATGAAAAGTGTTGCTTTAACGAAAATATTATTTTTATTTGATAAGAGATAAAGATAATCACTTTTATTTTTCTTACTGTGTTTTGTCATTTTAAGGAGTTACAGTTAATATTTAATTCATTTTTCTAATTAAGAATGTGTTCAGTATGGGATTTTAAAACTGCTTATGTAACACTCAAATTCAATTGGGGTGTCAGGAGAATACAGTTTTCCTGAAGGTGATGCTGGGCATTGTCACTGCATATTAAGTAAGTCTGACCAAAGAGCAGAAAGCTGAGTAAAGATATCATTTATTTTTTTTCTTGTATTCATCAAATAAATTTGTTTAGTTATAGATAACATGAATACAAAACCAAACTGTGTGCCTTAATCATTTAAAAGAAAGCATTATTTAATTAAGCAACTATTTTTATTTCCTTTTTATTTCTCAAAATTTAGCACTGTTGCATTTGCTAAAGGAAAGTCCTATGAGCACACAGACTTCAGTTGTCAAGTATTTCACCTGGAAACTAAATTCAGCATCTGTGTATAGGGAGAAGAACATGGATTTAGACTTTTATTTCCTCCAGGGCATTTCCTCATGTGTTGTTATACCTACATGCCAGAATTTTAAGTATTAGACCATTTGCAGTCTACTCCTGATCATTGTGTGATAAATGCTCGAGTCCCAAATAGGATTAAAATTAAAGTTTGTAATTTATTAAGTGAATAGAGGCAAGCAAACAGCGCTGGGTGCACCGGGAGTCTCTGCTCCACCAAGATGCACACCTGTTACATCAGGAAGCTGATTTTTATGCTCCTAGACTAATACATATTCATCACTATTCCTAGAAAAGGCAGGGTTATTATAATTAGTTCCCAGAATCCAAACCCTCTCCGGACGCATGCGTATCAGTCTCTGGTGGTCTTTCTGGGGGTCTCTTGTGCTGAAGGCTCATAGTCTTCCTCCCAGGCTTTGTCCTTCGGTCGTCCTTCAACTCCCCCTTTCTCCTTATTTGGTGGATCCCTTTGCCAGACATCAGAAGCTTGGGCAGCATCTCATGCAGAAGTCAGTAGTTTCCAAAAAAAAAAACTCCTTGGTCCTCTTATCTCCCAGACTCGAGTCTCAGTGTTCGTCCTTCAAGCCTTCTATTTACACAAATTGCTAGACTCTTATTTTGCACAGTACAAGAACTATGTACACTAATCACTCTGCTTTTCTTAGATAGAAAGTTATATTTCATCATGCTGCCCTAGCATTGTTTCATACACGACACGAATCATATTAATACTTTTCACAATTGTGTTGCAAATAAACTATTCCCTGTCTACTTCTGTCAGCATCTGTTGTAGCACAGTGACATAGACTGCAGGATGCAGGGAATTCTTTGTTAAAAATTCATTTGTAAGGCTTAAAGGTGGTTATGAAAAATGTCTTCCAATTGTAGAACTTACTTGTATTACCATAATTTGTTATTCAAGTTATCTTCCCCCCTGTATCCTCAGTTCTCCTGGACTGTGTGTGCCCCACTCAGACCACTTTATTTTTTTTTTCCTTTTGATAACCTGCTTACACCCTTGGAACATTGTATTTAGTTATTTTGTTATTTACCCATTGATTATGTTAGTTGTCTTAATCCCGTTCATCTGTTGTTGCATCCATTTTCACGCGTTTTTGGATTTGCTTTTGTTTTAGTGCTGCGGTGGTATGCTTGGGCTATTTATACAAAAAATTGGGAAGAATTTTGGGAAACAGTTTTACTGACACCGTTGGGAATGTGCTTAAAGCAATGAAGAATGCAGAGGTATTGGAACAGCATGTTTAAAAAATGATTGGAAAAATAATAGGATGTTTGCTGTTGGTAGATGGACCAATGAATAGGAGAAATTGCATGATACCAATGTATGAAATGGAAAAAAAATGTTGGAAGTTATAGGTTAAAAATGAACGTCTAAATTCTGAAGAGTTACTAATGGATTATGACCATAAAAGCATAGAGTGTAATTATTCTCATTCTGCTTTCATGAAAGAACTTGATCATCTAGAAAATTTAATTGCCTTTACTAATGAGAATGTTTTTGCTTCAGCCTGTACTTCATATTTCAAGTATTAAACTGCCTGTATTTTTCTACAGAATGCAGAATTTTTATCTTCACTTGGTTATAGTGCTATGGAACAAGTTTTCTCTTTAACTCAGTTCAGCCGAAACAGATCTCTAAGAGTAAAAAATATAAATAAATAAGAAGGACTCAGACCATTGTTTACCTGTATCAGTTATGAGCATTTTTTTTATTTCCAAGAAGCATAGGATTACAGAACTCTAACACTTCTTCTTTTTAATTTTTCAGTCTCAAGGTCGTTATGAAATCATGCTTAGTTTACAAAATATATTGAAGGGTTTAGGAGCCGCTGCTATCCCCTGTCATAGAGATATTTACAAAGCTGCCCGATCATGTTTGACAGATCGATCTATGGCAGTCCGTTGTGCTGCTGCAAAGGTAAAGTGCATTAATAACAGTCTATACTGCTCCCTAAATAAAATTCTGTTTTAATGGATGACAAACACAGCAGTAAATACTTCATTTGCATGTCTATATTTTTTTGACATTGTCTTGGCAGAAAAAAAAAATCAAGTGTTTTTAATGTGAAGTAACATGCTTATTTTGTTAGAGAGAACTACGTTGTCTTATGTTGCAAGCTAAAATCTGTACTGCGTGCTTTTCCACATCAAAATGTTGACATTAAGCATTTTTACTTCTCTTTTTTTGTCTAGTGTCTTCTTGAACTTCAGAATGAAGCAGTATTTATGTGGAGTACAGACCTGGATAGTGTTGTGACTTTGTGTTTTAAATCCTTTGAAGGTTCCAATTATGATGTACGGTTAGCAGTTTCAAAACTTTTAGGCACAATTTTGGCTAGAGCTTTAACATCTAAGCAGACACCAGGTGAAGTATGTACTTTGCTGTTTCCTCATCTGTAAAAATAATTAAAAAATTAAAAATTTGATCAAACTCTGAAGTTCTGAAACCTAATGTAAAATCACAATGTAAACTTCATCTGGCTCTTCATATTTGTGCTTTGGTCCTTTTTTTTTTTTTTTTTGTAACGTTTCTTCTCATGTAGTGCTATGCTTTTAGTTTTGTTACCTCTTATATAAGTGTGTGTGTGTGTATATATATATACACACACTCACTAGCAGTTCATGATGTAGTCAACAAGGAAAAATATTTGGTAAAACTAGTTTCCTCTGTTACAAGATTATTATTGTATATAGAGAACTCAGCAGCCTCAGGAATTTAAAGGAAAGATTAATTTTAGCGATGTAAAAACCACTAAGATGTGAGGGAATATCTGCCTGTCAAACTGAGCAGTTGAGGATATCTTTTCAAGTTGTTTTTCCAAAATCATCAATACCATAACTGGATTGTATAGTACTACAAACATGAGCTGAAGCAGGAATGAGCATGCTGTTCTGTTAATAGAGCTTGTAACAGTTTTTGCTGAAGAAGATTCCTTGCACAGGGTTAAACCATCTCAAATCTTTGGTGTCATTCAAACTGGAACTTTCTAGTGCAATCTCAGGAGCCCAAAATTAAATACTGAACTGTAATGTAAGTGAAATATAACATGATGCAGAGTTAGTGTGAGTGTGATTCTGCTTTTAAAGGCATCAATGCAATAAGCTCCAAATGACAAAATTATGTCTTTAAGCCCTATTAGGCTGTGTACTACCTTTGGAGGCTCTAAAGTCTTGATTTCTAAAGTATTTTTCTAAAAATCTTTTTGGAGAGAACTACTATGTTACTGAGAACAATTTTCTCTTGTGTTTTTCCATTAGAAATAGAAAAAAAAAATCTCTGACCTCTATGTACACTCTTTTTCTTTATTCTTCGTAAGCGATGTAGTTACATAACACTAATGTAGTACTTCAGTAGTACAAGAAGCTCATCCAAGTGTTAATTGGTTATTTTTAGTATGGAGGCACTAGGTTAAAACAAGTTAGAGTTAAGTGAGGCAGAAGCTGGGTTGGAGCTAGAATGAGCTAGGAGAGAAGAGGAGGGAGCAAGACATGAGGAAGTGCTTAGCTAGGAAATTTCAGCTTTTGTATCCGATAACCTATTGGTTCTTTTTTTTGTTGTTGTTGTTTTTTAAGATATGATTGCCTTAAATCCTCTCATTCTTTTTCTCATCAAAATACATGGAAAATAATGAAAAATGTAGAGAAAAATTTAGGTCACTTAGTTTGCATACTGTGCAGCAATTGTGTGAAGTTGGCATGCACAAGTCTCAGCATAGATTTTATACAAACTTTCAGGAAAGAACACAATAGGAAATACAGATAAATATTTTTCTAGACAATTGTAAAAATACTCTATTATTCTCATTATTTTGGAGAGTTTATTTTATACTAAGATGAGAAGGTTTTTGTTTCTAAAAGAACCAGTTGCTATGTCCATATCTGGCTAAGCACAGCAGAAGGGTCATCTGCCCTGTCTGAGGTCTGGAACTGAAAGCCTTCTTCAGTGGTAAGGTATCCAAAAGTTCGAGCTTTCATGAAGCTTAGGGTGGGAGGGATAAGCTGTGCAGACAGAGGAGGCTTAGATCTCATGGTAGATACTGAGGGGGGTACATGTGTGTATGCGTGTGTGTGTATATATATATAAATCTAAAATACATAATTATTATAAAGATATAAATATAATCATATATATATTATAATTATTATATATGAATGTATTGTGTTTCAATAGTATTTGGATTTGGTTGTGGAAATTTGTGCTTTTTTTTTTCCTAAAATGATTAGAGCTGAAGTTTTCCTTCTGAAATATAAAAAAATTCTTTACAGAACTGTTCCTCTAAACATTTACGTCTCTCTTTAGCATCCACCAAGCATAACTTCCGCAGGATCTCTTTGGAAGAAGTGATGGAGCTTTTAGGAACTGGTTTTCTGCGCGGAAGTAGTGGCTTTCTACGAGCCAGTGGTGATATGCTGAAAGGGACCAGCTCAGTCAGCAGAGATGTTAGAGTTGGAGTCACACAGGTTTGTATTATGTAATTTATAATGTTATGAGATTGCCAAATATTCCTATAACAACTGTTTTACTTTCATATATTTATTTCATTCTGTTTGCATCTGTGATAAAACGTATATAATTTAAAATAAGGATTTACATCTTCAGTTATGTCTGAAAGGAAAAAATATTGCTGTTGCTTATTGTTTATCTAGTAGTTTGAAATTTTCAAAACAAAGCATGTTACACTAGTGAAATCTTCAAAAATTTCAATTAAGTGATATAAATAAGTACTTAAAATATTTTTTAGATTTAAGATGTTAGACCTTATACCTAAAAATTAGAGGAGGAAGTTAAGAGAATTCCAAGTTATTTCAACTTGGAATGATTTCCTTCTCTATGCAAACATTCTTATTTCCATTCTGAAAGAATGTGTTTGCTTTGAATAATAAGTGCTTGAAAAATAGGGGAAGCAGAATGTAGTGGCAAAAAGCAAGTATCTGCTAATTGGTTTGTTGTGTTCCAGGGATACAATCTTATTAACTGAGAAAGGTTGAAGTTTTTACCAGTGCGTGCTGGTAAAAACAATGTATTTTTTTTTCTTATAAAATCTGCTTGGCCTCTTGCAGTAAATATATGCTTAATGTATGCTTAAACACCATATATATGTAAAAACCTAGATATTCAAATGTTAAAGCTGTGAATCAAGACTAAAGGTCATGCTGAACATTTACATAGAAAACAGTAGTGATCGTTTTAATATTACAGTCCCCACAGGCATATGATATGTCCCCTTTGCCAGTAAGGGGATTTTTAATTGCATTTCTACTTCTTCAGTGCAAAAATAATATGTAAATTAGCTTGAATTACTGATACAAGTTGCCAGACTTTGCACTGAAGCAGCTAGAAGGTGCTTGCAAATCGTCCTCGATGTTCAGCTCATGCTGGGTGGGAACATAAACTTCTGGCAGAATGACAGAAATGCTGGGGAAAAATATAATACATTGTCAGCTATTTGCTTAGAAAATGCATGCTAGACTTCTAGGGTATTCTATATACACCATGGTTTATTAGTTTTCCAGGAATAGATGTTTTATTTCAGTGTTTTGACTACTTGTAGTGCTGTTTTTTTTTGAAAAAAAAGATTCTCTTCTTTTTTCATGCACTTCTGTTAATACAATAGTATTGGTGCTACGCTCCAACTTTACCATCACAGTTAGATCAATTTGATATTTCTATAATAAAAACTTGAGAAATTTGTATGTATACCAATGCCTGTAAGTAGAAAATGCTTGCATCTATAAACTGTATTAATTATTATGTGAATTACAGCTTGTGATAAATTATAAAAATAAGAAAAATACTGAAGATGACTTCTTACATATGAAAGAAGACTTTATATTGTTCAAGATACAGCCAGGTTCAAGATGTAGTTGAAGATGTAGCCATGCCAGTAGGACTCTTCACAACTCTATAATGTTAAATTCCTCAGTTTTCTTATCTGTAAAACAGGGGTAATGTCCTGGTACATTATTAAGTCTAAGTAGTATTTTTCAAGAGCTATTAGATGCTAACAGGATCATCTCATACAGTTTCTTCATCTATAGTACTTCACTTTCTTTTATGTGAATAATTTAGTTGTTAGCATTAGGCATGAGACAAAGTGTTTATGAGGTAAACACCGAAGTTCATTGATGGGGTAGTATTTGTGAACTGCATTATAAGGATTTCTGTATGTTCATTTGCATATTCTCGTTTTATGGTATTCACTTTTCTTGGTGGTAGCACATCAATTCATTAAAAAATTCCAACGCACGCACATGGCAGGTAATTGTAAGGGAGTGGCGAAATATTATGTGGCGAAATAAATGGTCTTGTGGTGATTAGATTTGTAAAGTGACTCTGCATTCTTTCTCTTTGTTGTGACATCCATAGTCTTTTTATGGTACCTTCATTACAAGGCAAACAATTAAAATTCATTGAGATGAAGAGCAGTGCTTGGGGGCTGCAAATAATCCCTAATTCCAAGTCTATAATAATAAAATTCTCTCAGGGTTATGGGTTATAGTATTGTAACAAAGTAGGTCTTAAAATGCATTCATACATTAAATTTGTGTTCCATGTGCAGAATGTTAAATAGCTGGAAGCTTTTGTTAAGTGAGACCAAACACAATGTTTTACATAATAAGTGCCTGTGCAGAGTAAACTGCCATTTCTCACACCCTGGAATGAAATAAAATGGGCAAGCACTGTGAATTAACATACAGTCAAACTGAACTGCAATATTGCTAGAACAGTTTTGAGAGTAATTTAAATTATATAAACAGATAAAAAATGTGCAGCTAAATGCAGGTGAGAACGTGCATGATTTATGGACATGTATAAGTAATCTCAGTGACTTACTTCTGGCAACGTGCAGAGATAAAAATGATAATGTATGTGGGATGGCTGATAAAAGTTTTCCAGATGACTATGCTCTAAAATATGGCTTCTTTTCAAATCTTTTCCAGGCATATGTGGTATTTGCCTCTACATTAGGAGGACAGTGGCTAGAAAGGAACTTCTCTGCCTTCCTTTCCCATATTCTAGATCTTGTTTCTCAGTCTCACGCTAAGGCTATTCAGAGTCAGGTGGATGCAATCAGCTGTCACCGCTTTGTTTCATTTATCCTTCGAGCTACAGTAGGAGGCCTTCTTGGGGAAAAAGCTCAAATTGCAGCTGCCAAGGAGATTTGTCAGGCCATCTGGAAACTGAAGAAAGTTGTGGGTATGGGTCTAACAAGATTATCCATTTGGGGCTTCTGTTTTTCTTTCTTTTTCTTTTTTTTTTTTTTTTTTTTTTTTTTAATTTAAGTGATTGTCTGGTTTCCTAATCCAGAAACAGCAGGAACAGACTATATAGCGCTGGTTTATTACCATGGTAATGTAGAGGGCTTTTGATGGGGTACTTTGTTTTTAACTTGGGCTGGTTATTGGTCTGTGTGTGTCTGTGCATGTGTGTAAACAAAAGTGTAAACATTAAAAAAAAATAATTTTTCTCTGGCAAAATCACTTTAACCAATTACAAATATAATAATATAACAAATACATGCAGTAATAAATATATTGTAAAATAAATTGGTGGTTACTAGCCAGATTTTGCTTTCCTGTTCTGTACAGATGACACCACTGATGGTTTGGTATGACAAAAAAAAACATTTCTCCTGGAGAAAGGGAAAAAAAACAAACAAACAAAAAAAAACCACAAATCTTGCATGTTCAGGTCTTGTACAAGGCTTCCAAACTTCTGATCTCCCACCATCATCCCCCTTGGGGTGGGGAGAGGAAAAGAATGCTATACAGTTATATATTATATCCTACTTAAATATCTAAATGTTAAGTGTCTAAACTGACATAATCATTTATGTCTCAGAAGATGAACATACAAAAACAAAAAAACACCAGAAAACATTTTTTTTAATTTATTTTTCCTTCTCTATTTTTCCCCTTATTATTCTCTCTTTCTCCCCTCCGTTGGACATCTCTACTTGTTCACTCATGTGCTCTTCCTGTCTCTTCCTCCTGTTACTTCTCCATACTATACAGTAAAAACTGGCAGGTTATATCCATTCCTTGTCAAAGCATGACCTTTTCAAGTCATCTTCAGGAAGTCTGAGAATAGTGTGCTGTTTTAAATCACGTTCAAATCAACATTTTTGTTGTTTCTGTTTTGTCTATCCCGCTGCCCTCACAGATGTGTTACAGTACCCATTTGAGTGATAGAGATATATTTGCCTCAGTGAAAGTAAAACTTCATAAAACCAGTTTGGTCAGTGATAAAAATGCTAATGATAGAAGCTCAATTAGTAATACAGACAAATTACCATAGCAAATTCCATTATCCTATCTCTGTGTTTCATTTATGGTAGCAATTTCATGGGGTTCTTCCTGTGTTGTCAGATGCTGCAATGAGTGACAGTAACTTGGAGACACGAATTATGACAGCAGATGTAACAGCAAGTCAGCATGTACTTGTGTGTGCACTTCAGGAACTTGGAAGTCTCATCCATGGCTTAGGAACTACAGCAGCACCATTACTACAGGATTCCAGTACAGGTACATGCCCTGAATTACTCATGTACCAGAGTACAGCATATATTCCCTTGTTCACTGTGATCTTCTCTGATTGCATATGGCTAGACTGTGAATTCTTAACAATCTGTTGGGATCCTTTGTGTGGCATTGGCTATATCAACCTTTCTTCTGGCATACAGTCTCCTCAGTGGGACCTCCTTAATTCTGTCATTTTCTGTTTTCTTCTACTAAGCTACAAAAAGAAGAGGGGAAGTTGACTTACTGCATGTTATATAAAATCTTCAGGCGTTGCACTAAGAGATCTATATCATCTTCTGCCTGTACTAGTATAGTAATTGATTTTTTTAAAAAAAAAAAAAAAGGAAGAAAAAAGATCAGTATCAGTATTAAAATTCATCAGTATTAAAATCATTAATATCAGTATTAAAATCATTAAGGATTGTATTTAAACTGAATCACTTTGATCAAGCTGAAATGTCTTCATCTACCTTTATTGTTTTATTTTAGCTGCACTGACAATATTTTTGTTGCTGTTTTGTTTGTTTTGTTTTCTGGGTAGGTTTGTGTGGATGTCTGTTTCCATTGACGTGATATTTTATGTTTTTTTTTTTTTTTTTTTTTTTCTTGTTTTGTTTTGTTTTCATACTATTACTTTTCATTTGGGGTAAATTTTTTTTTAGGTATTGTGACATTTAAATTTGATGACAAGTAGTTCATAATAAAAATCAATAGTACTTTTAAAAGAAAAGCACAGAAATTAGATACTAGCTTGTTCACCAGTTTCCCATATGCATTTTTGCTGGTTAACATCATCTTAGGGATCACTTGCTTGCCAACTTCTTAAATGTGTTTGTGTTGTATTTTTCAGGAGTTCTGGAAGCAGTAATTTCTGTCATCCTTCATCCCAGCATTTCAGTTAGACTAACAGCAGCATGGTGTTTACGCTGCATTGCAGTAGCATTGCCCTCCTATGTGTCCCTACTCTTGGATCGTTGCATTGAACGTCTGAGTGCATTGAAATCCTCCCCGGAAGCAGTAACTGGCTACGGTTTTGCTGTTGCTGCTTTGTTGGGTGCAGTAAAACACTGTCCTTTAGGAATTCCACATGGAAAAGGGAAGGTATGGTGTGAATACTTTACTTCTAGACAGTTATTTGATGTCTCTTGCAGCAGTATTTGTGTGTATTCTTTATCACCTGATCATGAAAGACAGGATACTGTTGTGACATTTTCTTTCCTCAAGAAGGGGATTTAAAATAAGGAAGTGCTTTTCTCAAATGTGTCAGGATTTTGATTTTTTTTGGGAAACATCATTAATGACTGTATTAACCGTTATTAACCATTCAGACTTTCTAATGGGGAAGTTTTTTACGTACTACTACCTGTTTTGGGATAGAGGTCAATTCCGCGGAGCTGTGAGGACTTGAATTTAACATCCTAAAGAAAGGTTTATTAGAGAAAACATTTTTTGAGTAGAGTTAAGTTTTTCAGAATTTCAAACTAAATCCTTTCCAGCAACATTACAGCTTCTGTAATGCTGGGCCAGTTTGGCTTAAATTAGAAAGCTGACATTTTGTCTCTTTCCCACAAGCTTTACAGCAGTGTTAACGGTGAGAAAATGCTAGACTGGAGAACTGCTGAAATGTATCAAGCCTTGCCAAAGGAAGAGATTTTTCTTTTCATAAAAATAATAAATAAAAAAGTATACATACAAATCTACTGCATGCTGTGATGTTAGAAATAAATGTCCTGAAAGGAAATTCATTCAGCCACAGATTATGCCAAAGTAGTATTTCCCAGTGCCACCAGTGACTGCAGTGTATGGTTAGTCAATGCTTGCACCAATAACAATAATCCTGTTGTTACCCTGAAAATCCTTAGTCAAGTCCAACAGTTTTAATCAGTTCCAACAGATATACACTTTCATGGTAATAAATAGAATTTAACAGAAATAATGTTATTACATCAACATAGTGTAAGATATTGTGCCAATCTCTCTGCTAGCACAGATAGGATATACCATGCTTTGAAGTTTTATGGATATCCTGATAGAGAAATTAAGGTCAGAAGAAGATGGCTGTTACCATCTCAATGAGCACTTCATCCATAAATTGCTCACAGCTTGAAAAATATGGTGCAACATTATTAGAATTATTAGTACATTAGAATGTACTGCTGATCTCTATTCTAATTCTCTGCAAAATGTAGAAACTTACCTTCTTACTTCTACCCTTATGCCCATTGGCTGTGAAAAAGACACTTTCAAGAAGAGGCGCAACTTGTCGAAAGGATTGTGGGTTATGATGTTATTACACCTCTGTAAAATTAAAGGAGTGCTTTAGGATATTAGCAAAAATCACCCTTACCAGTGATTCAGGGCCACCTTTTTACGTTACTGAGTACTAGCAGTTCCACTCTACTCCTCAACAGACATTACTAGGTGCAGTTATCATTCAATTTACCCAACTCTGATGAAATAATTCATATTATTGGGGGGGAGGGGGTGTAGTTCTTAGCTGTTCCTGATGATTGGCTCTGAGACCATGGGGAAAGAACATAATGCCTGTTGTTTGGCTAGTTGTATAGAAAAGTGCCATTCAAATACTATACACCTAAACAGAGCTAAAATGTCTATTCGACTGAAAAACTTAATTCTTTACAAATATTTCTTTTAGAGTAATAGAATAAGATGAAATAGGGCCAGGAGGAGGTATGGGAGCGCAAAGAAAAGTGTGGGAGAAACACTGTATTCTGTACTAAGCTGGCATGGGGGAGAACAGAAGAGCTGACAAAAGCCTTTTTCCATTCTTTCCTAGGAACACTGCCAGTTTCCCAACTAACTCCTCTTCTGAGGAACTGAAAGAGACCAGTGTTAAACAGAGCAGTTCTGAAAAGGAAATATCAAGTGTAGACAGTAGTGACCTGCACAGAAGCTGTTTTATATTAATACTTTCTCCTTTGAGAGAGTGGTCAGAGTTGCAGGTGGAACCTATTCAAAGCAAGACAATAAGTAGTGGTTTTATATGTAACATTCCGTACTAGTGCTTGTACTTCAAAAAATCTTTTGAAAATAAAACATTTCTACTAGTACATGGATAGAAAAATTGTCAGAAATCATTCAGTGAAATCCTTTCTAGGATGTTTGTTTATCAGGTACTTAGAATATACCAAGTGCTTTTTAAATTTTAGAATCAGATACTTTAAACATCAATCAAAATATCTATCAATAAATTTATTCATATGCAACCAACTGATAGTATTTTGGAATTTGGGAAAATATTTTACAGTCTGTTTATTTTTAATGAAGTTTTCTAAGTTCACAAACATCAAATTTTCATGAAGCTAACTCTCGTGCAAACTTTAATGGTTTCAGAAGTGTGCAAAAAAATTATGTAAGGATATTGTCTTTACTGAGGCTTTTCATGATATAGTTGATAATGTCACCTATTTGTAATGGTAATTTGCAAACAATTTGTTTTGGCAATCAGTTATAACATGATAAGAAAAAAATACTTTCGAACAGTTAAGAAATCTGTATGTAAAACACAATGTGAAGCTAGTGATTTGCAGACACCCTGTATGTTCTTCCCTGTAAATTCTAGGTAGTTTGTGCTTTGGTACCAAGTGAATATTGTCAATTTGCATGTAGCACATCACTAGGCACATGCAATTATTGTGGAGAAGATCAGACAGGATTGAATTATGCCTTAGCATACCTCTCAAACTTGCTTGTTTATTCATACTATTTGTTGATTTCTGAACTGTCAATGAGAATGGTAGGATTTATTCTAAAACAAGAATAAAAAGATCTTTTACCCCTCTTGTGACTACTTCTGCGCTGTAATTCGTAGGTCTCATGTATCCTTTTTCTATATAGTGGTATAAATATATATCAGAACTCGCAGGAATATGTATGGTAAAGATTAAAGAGAATTATCAGCTTTCCTTTTACTATTGGTAAAAGAAGCGTACCCCCCACAGCAACTGTTGAAGCCATCCTAGACTAGTACTGAAGTCCATCGTTGCTACTTTGTAAGCCTCATTTTTTTTTGCCATGGCCTGAGAGGGAGATGACATTGTATTTGGGGACAATGAAATAGCAAATACAATCGAAGAAAACATCTCAATTAGTTACTAAGATGCTGATGCTCTGTTTTTCTCTTTAAATTTGAAGGTAATCATGACTGTAGCAGAAGATCTGTTGTGTTCTGCTTCTCAGAACAGTCGCATTTCGGTGCAGCGAACCCAGGCTGGATGGCTGTTGATAGGTGCCCTCATGACATTAGGTAAATGGCTTAGTATTTTTTACTTAAACTAAATTAACCTGTTCAATGTTCTGTCTCTGAGTTTATTTCTTCTGATGTTTAATTTAACTTACCACTGCAAAATAATTCTAAAATAATAATGTAAATATTTAGAAAACTTTCTAAAATAAAAATGCTGTTACTTTAAAACTTGCTATTAGGTCATTGGAAATAATGTCTAAAAAACATTGACTGGTTGGGACCACTATAAATTAGATATGGAAAGTAAAATTTCAAAATCAATCTAACCAAAAGTCCTTGTTGTTATGGACATTTACAGTGATTATTTATTTACTTATTTCAAGATCTGTCTCAGCACAAAATGAATAAGAAGAGTGTTGTTCCCTCTTGCCAGACACTTGAAATATTACTGAACTTTCTGATACTTATTACTGGTCAGATTATTGATTCTAATAATAAACTACTAATGAAGAATGTGTGTTGACAGCTTTGTCCATATATTAACATATGTCCATATAATAGTTTTCAGCTATTATTTCAGCCTAATGGCTTCCAGTTTTCTCTTGTATTAGCGAAAATATGATAATATTACCTTAATGATAATATTACCTGAAACTACATTACTTTATAACAAATGTTTGCTTTTTCTGAATGTTGCTATTTCATTTTATCTCTTCTATGCTGGTGATCCCCAGGGTCTGTGTTCAGTAAGACAGAGGCTGTAGCTGACTTAGTGGCTTACTAGTAAATCTGTCATTGGGTACGTAGTCATGTATGAAAATGGAATACCAAGGAAACATTTGACCAATGATAGGCGAGTAGGCTGGGAAAGTAGCATAAAGATTTGTTTGCAGCTGTAATTATTTTGTGAATGTAGAAAAAAGAACCAAAGAGAATATTTTTACTCTGTCTTCACATTGGTATGAAAGCTGTCAATACCTACAGGTCCTGCAGTTGTCCAGCACCATCTGCCACGAGTGCTGTTACTGTGGAAGTGCGTCTTTCCATCATCCCCCAAAGACCTAGAAACAGAAAAGACACGAGGAGATTGTTTTACGTGGCAAGTAACGCTGGAAGGCCGTGCTGGTGCTCTCTGTGGTAAGTGGGATGTGCTGTCTTTATAGTTGGGTTGGCGGTTTGGTTTTCCATCTGAAAGAACAAAGGTACTTCATATAGATTTCTTTTACTGTGTGGTAGAGGTTGTACTCACTCTCCAACATTACTAATTTGTGTGTGTATATATATATTTACATATGTGTATCTATATACATGTATTTCATTATTACAAAATAAATAAAAATAAAAAATCAGAACAAAACTATGTTACAGAAGAGGATTCTTTCTCTCGTTCTTGAAATCAGTTATTTCCAAACAGTAGATGGTATCAGGAAGGATTCTCTTTTTTGTTGATGTTGTTGTTTAACATGCATATCACAGTAGCATGTGAAGACGTAAACCAGGATATCTTCTGTTGCTTATACAGTCTACTGTATTTAGTAAATAACAGTTCTGTTACCTAATAGCTGACTTACTGTAAGCAAAATAGGCTTGGTGAATCAGTCAAACAAATTTGTGAGAGCATTTTGTTGTGAAATACTGGGAATTTGGGTTGTTAAAAGACCATTTCACTGCTCTTCAAACACTTAACGTGTTGCAGTCATATACTCTGGAGTATTAAAGAGTCCTTTGCATAGCAGAAATGTGAGCTGCAGTATATTGATCACCATTCTCTCTCTATTAAAATCTATTAGAATGTGTGGAATTCAACAGTAATTTTATTTTAGAAGTAACCTGAACAATTAATTGTTAAATATTTGTTTATTTTGGAATTAGGTCTTTTATGCTTTATATTTTCTAGATACTTTTTGAAATACTAATTCAAGTTTTATTTTCTGTAAACAATGAAAAATACTTAAGTACATGTAAGTTGCTTCTTGAAGTTCAGTAATTAAGCTAAATATAAAGTAAAAATTAACAACATAAGCAGTAGGTAGTCTGATCATCATCATTTTCCCATTTTTTTCTTTTTCTTTTATTATAATTCTCATAGAGTTATCATGAAGTTGAGTTGTATTCAATAACTTGATTCATAGCAAAAAATGCTTGTATTCATGTATGCAACTAGAAGTCAAGGTACAAACATCCAAGCTGAGACACCAAAACAATGCATCTGTGAACCTAATTTTTTCATTTATGATTATATCAGTTTCTTAACTTACTGGTCAAAATGCATTTTTTTTCCCATGCTTTCCTCCATTTTTAAATTTTAGGTGAGGTAATTATGTGATTTATTTTTTTTCTAGATATCTCACTTTAATTAAGTTAAATTCCAATTCATTTTTTTAGCTATCAAAAGCTTTGTTTCCCACTGTGCTGGTCTTCTTACGGATGAAGTCGTTCAGAGACTTCTTCCTCCTCTCCCAAGTGCTGTTGATTTATTGACACAGTAAGTGTATCAAACTGTTAAATGAGATTCTGATTCTGAAAAGCTACATAGCAATATTCTTGTAATTAATTTAAGTACACTTTCTTAAGAACCTTCTTTTCAAAAGAACAAAAGTTAGAGTGTAGGATTTAGCTGTATAGCTGAAGACTTTAGCTGGCATAATAATGTCTTACATATTGCAGTATTATATAAAGAAACTAAGGGAAGAAAATATTGTATGCTTTTGTTAAGTTAATGCCTTTATTCTGCTTTTTTTATTATTGAACATACACATTTGTGTGTATCCGTGGTCATTCTTATGTAATAAAAAAGCTAAGTTCAAGAATACCCTGGAACAAAAAGTTTTATAGATGGTCATTTTTTATATTTAGATTGACAACAAAGCTGTTAAGAGTTTTGTAATTTTTTAACTTTTGCCTCTATTTCAGAATAAGTAGTGATTTAATGTGTTCGGGCTCTAAACTGTAACAAACATATATGCACAAAAAAGTTAATTGTAATAAATATAGGTACAACCAAAGGCAATAGAAAACCTAATTTATTTCTCTAGTATTAAATAAAAGGAATGACTGGGAATGGACCACCAAGAGGTTCTGCCAGAGGATGTGAAATAAATCGTTTGACTTCAGCTATTGCTAGCGTAAATCAAAACTCTACCTACAAGATGCATAGATTTTAGAAGTATTCAGTAGAGTCTAGTACAAATGAAACCAGTATTCAATAATACTCAAAATCATTAAAATCTCTTAATATGATTTTTGTATTTTAAGGCTTTCTTCAATATGTAAGTCATATGGAAATCCCTTAAAAACATCATCAACGGTTTATAGACATAAACTTTATGAATTACTGTCAGTATTGCCTCCCAAGACATATGAAGGTATGTACTTTACTTACAAATAAATACCTGTTAAAAATGTCATGGTATTATTTTTAAATTTTTGATCAACATATTTTCAGCTAGCAAGATTTATTTGCACCTTTTCTAACAAATATAGTCCATCTGTTTATATTTAATGAAACTGTAGTCAAGGCACAGTGGTTTCAAAAAGCTGGTGTTCATGTTCTTCCTTTTTTCTGTCTCCTATTAGAAATACAGACTTGTGTGGTAGTTTTAATTGAAGGTAGACAACCTTGCTATTTTTAATTATTTGAGGAACTGACTTCCTTTGATGCCAGTCTTACTTTCCACTGCGTTCTTAATCCAAAAGGTATAATCTAGACATAAATTGATTGAAAAAGATTCATTAAAATTTTTTAATTGAATCACAGAATGGCTAAGGCTGACAGGGACCTCTGGAGGTCATCTGGTCCAAGCCCCCTGCTCAAGCAGGGACACCCAGAGCAGCTTGCACAGACCATGTGCAGATGGCTTTTGAAGATCTCTGAAGAGGGAGAGAGTTAATTGCTTCAAGGAGACTTATGTATAACAGATATATTAATCTTAACCTATGCATATTACTGATTTTTTTTTTAAAAAAAGTATTTAAAAGTATTTAAAGAAGCTTGTAAACAGAATCTGGGAACAGACTTTCTTTTCTTTAGTGGAACATAACTTGCCATATTAAAATCTAATCTAATACCGTAGCTACTTGTGGTGGTTTTACCGTGCTAGGCAGCTGAACACCACAACCGCTCTCTCACTCCCCCTCCTCAGATGAGGAGGGGAAGAAGTAAAGGAAAGAATAACTCATGGGTTGAGATAAGGATAATTTAATTATAGAGGAAAAAATATTTTTAAGGAAATATTAATTAAACAATTCAGCTAAAGGGAAAAAGGGAAGATGGAGGGGGAAAGGGAATAACACCACAAAACAAGTAAAGGCTATATGGAAGTGCAGAGGAAAGAAATTACTCTCTCCTTTCCACAAATGAACGATGCTTGACCACGTCCTTGAAGCAGGGCCTCAACGCACGTAGCCAGTGTTCGGGAGGAGGACAGACGTTTTTGCAACGAGAGCCCACCCCTCCCCTCTTCTTCCTTTTTCCACCTTTTATTGCTGAGTGTGACATCATATGGTATGGAATATCCCTTTGGTTGTTTTAGGTCAGCTGCCCTGGTGATGTTTCTTTCTCACTTTTTTGCCCACCCCCTAGGAGGGTTAGAGAAAGTCCTGATGCTGTGCCAGCACTTCTCAGCAGCAGACACAACACTAGTGATACAACTACTGTTCTAGCTACAAGTGCAGACCGCAGCACTGTATGGGCTGCTGCAGGGAAAGTTAACGTCCCAGCCAGACCCAGTACACTACTACCAGATCAACTAAAACATTATTTTTGGCATTTTAAAATTGTCAATAGTTTGCCACACAGCACTGTATAGACTGAAATAAATACGACACAGCCCATATGGGGCTGGGCCATATTTATTATGGGCCCATATGGGCCAGCCAGCCATTGAGTTAGTTGTGCCCTCTGTATCATGAAGGAAATGCTCACTCAATCTGCTCCATCTAGTGGTAACTGCTAAATGAATCCTCATAAGGATAAATCACTGATTTCTCTGCCTTAGTCATTGTCATGTCTCAGGTCTGAATGTAACACTTGTTATATATGTATACACACACATCATGTATAATATTCATTTGTGAATTGAAGCTTAAAAGCTTGAAATGTCACCTCCATCCCTCAGAGCAAGTTCTCTCTTTTCTTCTTTTATTAAAAGGGACAAAATGTTATGGGATGCAGGTGTTTGAGGTTGGACAGGTTTGACAGTTTCTTGGTTTGTTTGGGATTTGTGCATAGTCTAACTATTGAAAAATACTATTTTATAATCTGATGCATAAAGTCTGAGTCTTGGGAGAAAGCAGCGTCCTAGCTGAGGGTGTTGCAATCTAGAACCAATAAAGAAAGAGAAAGTTTAAAAGATTGGTTATAAATAAGGTGGCACGCTGCTGAAAGCTTTTTAAATAGCATTTAGAATCAAAACACTAGTTTGACAGATACAGTGTCTGAGTTGTTCACCCATTTGTAATATAGCCGTGTGGGACTGAGGAAAGAATGGAAAAAGATACATTGTAAGAGCTTATTTTCAAGGTCTACTGTGTTTTAATCAGGTAAGTAAGTGTCGTTTAGAAATGCTAAAAATATTTTTAAGGTAAGGACTATAAGAAATACCTTTCTTTCCATAGTATTTCTAGTATGATAGTTTCATGGAGAAACTGCAAATACTAGTATTTTTAAAAATAAATTATTGGGAAAACAAAATGATTATGGAACTCTGGATGCTTTTTTCTGTGTCTAATGTTAGTAGTTATCACAAGGAAAAATAGTAGTGTAGCACAACCTGACACATTTTGCATGGCTCAGAGTGATGCACTGAATGAGAAGTGTTCACCTGTTTTATTATTTTTTTTTTATTTCCATTTTCTTAGCTCCAGGTAGTTAGCCAGAGGCTAGAAACCTGCAAGGTTTTTCTTTTTGTTGAGGAGGGCCTCATGTAACTTGAGTTATAAGTCTAATTATTTGAAAACAGAGTGGATCTAAAAACAAACAAAAAAGTGGAAAAAAAACAAGTATCCACCAAAAGAAATGTTTGGAAACAGAGGCTGTAATCATAGCTCTAAGCAGCTTTCTTAACTCAAACCTTCAGATTTCTGAGGTGTATGATACTAGGACTTGTTTAGGTTCTGCTTGGTCCTTTCCTGCTGTCTTTCCTCATCAGTGATGTTTTTGTCTTGATGCTTCCAGTCACCAGTAAGATCAAACAGTAGAATTTTGAAGGCTTACTATGAGAGTGCAAGAGTAGAACCTGGTTTTTTACATTATTTCAACAGTTGACAGACACAAGACTGTACTAGGTTAATTTGAACATCAATGAAAAACATTTAATGTTTTAGTTGCTTTCTTTGGACATGTGCAAATGGTTAAAACATTACAATGTAGCAGATAGAAAATATACATTTGTCAAGCTAGGAAAAGGCGTTTTTGTTTTGAAGGTGATAATTCACATTCTAGATCACTTTCATGCATTGTTAGTTTTGGATGTGCTTATGTTTTTCAGACCAAAACATTGCTTTCTTGTGAATTAATATACAATTTTTAATTATAATGTTCAATTAGAGAATTTCACACAGGTACTTTGAAAATTGTTTATTAGATTTGCTTCTGTTTTCTGTGATCTGCAATTAATGGGTTTTTATCATACAACTCATTAGGGTTCTTTACATTCTTCAGCGTTTTGTGTTTGTTATATTCTCCTGTCTAAACCATAAAATGCATTCATTTCTCTTCCTTAATAGGATGAAATGAATGGTTACAATGCTGGAACAGCATTCTGGCTCAAAATTTGGATCCCTTTTATGCTGGGATAATATTATTTGGCACATTGAGAATGGCTAAGTCGCTGGAACTAAAAAAAAATGTTTACTTTTTTAGAATAACTCGGTTAAAATGCTGAGTATCACCATTAAATTTGATTTAGTAAACTGTTTTCATAGAAAAGAGATTTTTTTCAATTTTTCTTTATTCTATTGTGATACATAACTCATGAAAGAGCAGTTTCTGGTTGTTCTTAATTTGATGGAGTTCTGTTGGTGTTTTTTTTTAAGGCTGAATTTCTGTCCCTTTGACACACAGTATCTGCATCTTGGAATATATTTGACAGTGCTAGCATTTAAAAATTGAGAGTTGAGTTAAGCATTTTGGAAAAAAATGACGTACTTGCTTTTTAGTCAGAGGCTAATCAGAAGCAGGAGAGACGTGGTGGCAACTGTGGTGTTGCGCTTTTTGGAGCTTCTGTGTGTTGAGAAAGTATAAGCGACTTCAGTGCTACAGGGTAATTGTGTGAGCATCTAACAAGAAAACTGAATGCCAAGGACTGGCTGGATGTGTGGACATAAGCCTCCTATAGTGATGAAATTTCGTAATTCATTACACCTTGACTTTGCAATCTTAAAACTCATATGTAACACTTGTATAAAGAATATGTATACGCTTTTAAGATCACTTCTGCAGTGGTTTTCGATACTACTTATCAAATACACCAGGCCTTTCTCAACATGTATGGTTTAGCACCAGAAAAGGATCTTTCAGTGTGGGGACGGTTATAAAAAATCTAAAGTAGTCTGACTCTGATTGCCTGGTGTTGTTTTTTTTTTTTTAAGTATAATAATGTATCATCTTGGATGAAATTTTAGACACAAAAATATGTGAAAGCTTTAATTACTAGTGTAAACTATCGTAATGTAATGAAGAGTAAATTCATCGTGGTCTGCTTTGTGAGTACAAACTCCTGGAACAGTGGAGTACAGTCTGTAGCTTTTGGGTAGTTACCAACCTTATGAATGTTTTAAATGGCTTCTGCTTGCCAAGTCCAAGTATTCCTGCCTGGTTATTTAACACATTCCACAGCATTAATTTTCAGCAAATTTGTGGTAGAAATATTTCTGTCCTGGTAACTGCCTTTTTGCCTCTATTTTAACTGTAAATGTACCTAACTAGTGGCATTATGCCTTCTGTAAAGATAAAGGTTTCTGGTTTTCATCTTCTAGATCACTATATGCAGAGTTTGTTTACTTGAAGTACTGCTCTGTTGTTTTCTCTGTAGCAAGAAGAGAGTGTTCTGTAACTATTTGATAACTTCAGAAAAACGTTAGATGGATATTGCTATTTCAGTATGTATATGTTCATGCTCATAAAGTTGCGTATGGCAAGTAATTAACTGAAAATTTTGATTTTTTTTTTCTTTAATTTGAAGGAAGCTTCTGTGCTGTTCTGAAAGAGCTGGTTGCAGACTTAACTATACCAGATAGCCAGATTGATGCCTCCACATTCTTGCTTCCACCCCTTTGTCATGAAGGTGATCTCCTTTTACTTGGTCCCTTACTGCAAGAGACAGACCATGGATTTATTGAAGAACAGGTACTTCTTAGCCTAATACACTGGTGGCACTGTGTTCTCATTCAGTTCTAATTATTTAGGTCAGTACTGGCTATGACTTGGTTGCTTTTATCCTTACAGCTCCTTTTAGGTAACAGTGTAGCTGGAGGCAGCCTGGAGTATGATCCTTACTCAATATATGAGAAAGTTGCAAAGCGTGATTCAATACCTAAACCACTACCTCCTGTATTGTCTGTTGTCAGTGCAGCAACTCGACTTTTTGGAGTTATTTTTTCCCATACAGCAGAAACTCACAGGTAAAATAGTAATTTTAACTGTTGGGGAATTTGAGAGATGCTAAAAGATGGTCAGTGTGCTTGAGATTGAATACCGAAGAAATTTCTGAAAAAAATGAGTGAATTATGAAAGTGGATTTTGTCAACTATGTGATTAACATTATTCAGACTAGAAAATGGTTAGACTTTGTTTAAAGTTGCTCACAATACAAAGGCACATCCAGTTAGAGTTTACTGTCATCATAATAAATTCTCTTCACCAAGAAAAATACTAGTTTTGTTTTCAAAGCGCAAACAATGAAAGAAAATAACATTACACAATTATTATAATACAATACCTAATTACTAAATATTTTGAAACAAACAAGGGAAAAAGGTAAGAAGTCGCAACAAAATTTAATCCTTTCACTGCCTCATTCTGTGTAAAAAGTGAATGGAGAGAAACAAGTGTGTATCTTCATACAGTTCTGTAAAGGTACAAGAAGGCTGAAAGGAATTAGATAATTCTCTTGGGTTTTGTGTGTCTATAGATGTTTTCCCACTGCCCACATGGCATTTTGATTGCTACAGAAGCATGCCAATTGCAGAGGCATGAAATTCATCAACATTTTTTCATGCTGGTGCTTATTCCTCATGCTGTTGGTAATTTTCTTGAATGTAGCATCAGAGCAAATGAATTATTTTTTAATTAAATGTACCTTGGTATTTTTAAAGCCAATTGTAGTTAATCCTCAAATCAAATCCCTGTAGGTGAAGATGGTTTGTAATTTCCTGTAAAAGATGAGTGTTTAGCATGTGAGTCCTGAGTCTTGATGTCTTCACTGCTTAAATTGGCTACCCTGTCACAGTATGGAGTTTTGTTCAGTGTAATCCCAAGGCAGTTGTTTTTATACATGCATACCTGCCAGAAAATTGCCCCGTGCTTCATATTATATTTCTCTTATTTTCATCTTCATTCTCTCATGAGTAACTACTTTCCCCCTCCCCCCAGTTTGTTTGGGCTTTTTACCCTTCCTATCATCAGGTTGTTGGTTGTTCTTCATCCCTTTCTCAATACCTGAATTATTTGCTCCATATAAGTAGATCTTTTTTTCTTTTTTTTGACTCGTCTTTTCTCAATTATAAGGCAAAACATTCCAATATTCAGTAACTCTTAATAGTATGTTTCATGTTACTTAAATATCAGCAATTATATGCAAACATTTAAATTATAAGGGAATCAAAAGTAAAAAGCTCATGATCATCATCTAGAGTATGATCATGTAATAGGGAATATTAAAAAAAAAAAAAAAGTAATAGGATGCCAGTTGAAGAAAAAGGCTCGAGACTTATAATATTTGTTCCAACTCTTTCTATATACAATATAGGCTTTGATATGTGTTATAAAGTAAAAAGACAGATTCATTTTCCTTCATTTCTTCATTCTGTGAGTTTTTTTCTTTTTGTTTAAGGCTCCAGGTGTTAGAACAGTTGTTGAATTCCATAAAGCAAACAAAAGGATCACGGCAACAAATAGTACAATTAAATGTTGTGTCAGCCTTTTCTACTTCCTTGAAGGTAAATCTTTATCTCTCTCCATTGTTTGTCTTTCACTTTCCCAGCCCAAAATGTTGATTTTTGTTACTAAAACATGGCATCCTTTTGTTCAAATGTGTCTGTGTAGAAGTTATTTTGATTAATCATCTAGGTAAATATCAGTCCTACTGTTTTCTGTGGCAATATTTGTAATGTCATATTCCTGAAGTGCTGAATAGTCACAGTTTATTTTTTTCTATTTTTTAACATCAAAGGGTGATTAAAAAAAACCTTTTTACCTTAGTGTAAAAACCTTTACACTATAGTATATTACAATCTATACTAGTGTAATTCCAATAGGAAATAGATGGAAAAATTCTGTTAGCATCATTTCTGTTTGTATCACTGTTTTTTTCATATTTCATACTGTAGAAATAAAGTTACGTAAAGATGAGTAAAAATCATCTCATTGCTATCAGCCGTTTTTTGCTTTTCCCTGATGCTTTATATGTGTTTTCCTCTATTCATGTGCAGTTGTCATTCTTTCCTTCTTAGATTTTCTTCAAAATAAGACAAAATGTTTTCATAATAGGCAAGACCTCTTATTATACCGTATTAGTATATCTAGCATATTTAGTATGCAATTCAACTGCTTTAGTTTTTGCTCATACTCTTTTTTTTTCTTTTTGGACTGGGATTTTTTGATTTCCTTTGTGTCATTATTCTGTTGTCACTATTTTTCTTCTTGATGTTTCCTTTCTTGCTAGATTGTTGGTTTATTGTGTTCTTCTACAGTTTATCCATTATTTTTTGAAATCAGAATGTTGATATTATAAAGTTGTGATATGATGCTTGCTTATCTGGAGTTAGGTTTCTAACTCTCAAACAGCAAATAAAAATCAAGGAACTCCTCAGATGAGAGGGGAATAAAATCCAATTCCTTCTGCAGATTTTGAATTTTTTTCATGACTGACAGAAAAACACATTTGATTACTGTACTGCCTTGAAGTTTAATATATTTACTGTCTATTTTTAGCACTTGGCCAGCTGCAAGGGAAGTTTAGGTCCAGAAGAAGTTAAAAGGTCTGCTCTTACATTGGTAATGGGTGCCTTGGAAAGCAATAATCCCCTTCTAAGGTGTGCTGCTGCAGAATGTTGGGCCAGGTTGGCACAGGTGGTTTCTGACAGTGCCTTCACTGCTGGATTAGCACAAGTTAGTTTTGACAAGTAAGTTCAAAAAAGTACAATAAATTACTCGTTGAGTTTTTAAAAACATTTGAAATATACCTGGGCCCCAGTATGATGATAATTAAAAGAATAGTCACAACAGCTGTTACGTCTTTTAAAATTTGATGTCACTTGAGAAATTAACAAGAAAAAGCATTGCCTTGTTTCTGCATATAGCTTTTAGACAATCATCTTACTTAGTAAAACTAAGTAAGCACACAGACTTGCAAATGAATTAGATGGGCTGCTGTTCTAATCACATTGTTTAAGTATATCTAAAAATGTTTTTGCTACTTCTTTCAGGTGATAGACGATAAACTTAGAATTTCTGCAATATATCAATGTCTAATAAAATACTTTGCTGATTATGTATTACAATTTCCATTTGTAGATGTGCTTATTGCATAAGATCAGTCTTAGTGATCACATTAACAGCTTTCTTTCCTTATAATTACTAGGCTAAAATCTGCTAGAGATGTGGTATCAAGAACAGGCCATTCTTTGGCTCTGGGATGTCTGTATAGGTACTTAGGAGGAATAGGTTCTACTCAGCACCTGAATGCATGTGTTGGAATCCTTTATACCTTATCTCAGGACAGTACTTCTCCTGATGTACAGGTACATTTATCTAAAAACGTTCTCTTACAAATTAATTGATTTGTATTTTAAAGTAAAGTTCTTTCCTTGTAGGAATAACATTTCACAATCTGTTAGATATAACTTGCAGGTGATGGCTGGAGCAGCAACGAAAACTGTAGCCCATGCTCAAAGTCTACCTTCCAAGCAAGGACTATGATGGGATACAAGAGGTTCTTTTTTCATGATCAATGAGTATCATAAGGCTAAAATATGCTGGCTTCAAAAACAAGATCAGATGTTTTAGGAGTTGATTAATTTCACATTTAACTCTGTCTTGACCTTGAGTTGGTACCTGGTTTTTCTGTTCTTGTTGCTTTGAGTCTCTGCTATGATGTATGCTTCACAATATTTTTGCATGAAGGACTACATAGTAAATAATGTATTTGTAGTTTGAATGCTATAGAACTTGGTCAAGATAGTTCCTTGAACAAAGCAAGATCTTTTGAAGATTATTCCTAGCTAAAACTATTTATTAAAATAGCTTTAAGAGACATTGAGCATATTGCATGTGATCATCTAAATCCCAATTAAAGAATTATTTTAAGACTTACCTACATTATCTTTACTTAGAGAAGCACTATATGCTGGCATGAAACAGATGTGGCTATTGGTGCAAAATAATCAAGACAAAAAAAACAAACCTTGTTTTAATCACTCTGTTGTTATATTTTTGGAAATTCTATTGTTCTTGCACATGGGTCTATAAGACATTTTACAATGTGTTTGAGGAATAATACCATTAAATTAACCTGCCATTTTTTAGAAATGAAGAATGACATTTTTTAAAAACAGTTCTTTAACTGCAGAACAAAGTTCCTCATAAAGTATTAAAAATGGCTTATTAAGCATCTGGTTCTTAAAGGTTCTTTCTAAAACATCTTCATTTGTCCCTTTGTAACATATAAGGACAACTTTTTTATCACACAAACTGAGTTTCTTTGCACTATCAATTTTTAGAAGATGTTATGTTTATTCTGTCATACATGCATAACATGGTGGCTTCTTTTATTTTACAGGCATGGGCACTACACTCTCTGTCACTGATAGTAGATTTAGCTGGCCCCTTGTATCATGTGCATGTGGAACCTACCTTATCTCTCATTCTCATCTTGTTGTTGACTGTGCCTCCTACCTACACTGAAGTTCACCAAAGCCTTGGTCGCTGTTTAAATGCACTGATTACCACGCTGGGCCCTGAGTTGCAAGGTATGCAATACACAACATTGCCAGTCTTTTTTTTTTTTTGTGTAAGCATCAAAATTAAGAAACATTGTTTGAATGTGCAATTCAGATTTAATAAGCAAATAAGCATCTGTTAAGTTTTTTCCTTGTTGCAATTCAGTAGCATTTCATGGACCCTGAGTTTATGCAATCAAGATGGCAAGGCTGCTGGTTTTCCAAAAATAGTGTTTCTTTTTGACATCTTTTCAAAGTTTGAAATGGTTTTCCAAGCCTTGCATAAGGGTGATAATTCTTACATGTAGCATGAAAACAAAGTATTACAACTTAAAAAGTTTGGTGCCAGTCTGTCTTAGCTATGATGGAGGCACATAAAATTTGGCCACCTAAAATGGTGCATCAAGTTTTACTTACCTGAACACTAAAACTTCCACAGAGCAGTAAGATTCATTGATATCAGAGTATAACAGATAGATACACACAGTGTTCTTCAAGAGTAAGATAGTTATGAGCAACTTGGATGGAGAAAAGATGTGTTATGTTTTGAAAGAAAAGTTGTTGTTTTTTTTAAAGAACAAACAAGCTAGCATTTTTTCTTCTGAATATAGGCAGCAGTGCAACAGTTTCAGCCTTAAGAACTTCCTGTCTCCTGGGCTGTGCAGTGATGCAAGATAATCCTGACTGTCTTGTTCAGGCTCAAGCCATCTCCTGTCTTCAGCAGCTTCACATGTTTGCTCCCCGTCATGTCAACCTGTCTAGCCTTGTAAGCTGCCTATGTGTGAGTATATGTTTACTAGTCTATATCAATACAATACTAGTTGTGTTTTAAAATGTCGTGTTCAGAAATGCTTAAAAAATGCAGATGGTTCTTTAAGCAGTGTAAGTGATTGTTATGTGGTGGTGGGGTGTTCCTTTAGGCAAGTATTCTCCATGTTTTAGGTTATTTTCTCAGTTTCTGCGTCCCGTTTATAAGAGAGCACACTGTAAAAAAATATTGGCCTTCTGAACTGCTTGAAAGTGTGTTTTGCTGCTCTTAATCAGGCCAGTTGTCTTTTAGAACATACTATCCATTACAGTTTTGTGCTGCATTTTACCAGCTATTTTAGCTGGCCAAAATTTTTCATCAGTTGCATTTAAGTCTTAGGTAAAGGAATAAAAATGAAAAAAAAAAAAGTGGGGGGAAAAGAAACAAAAAACTGTGTTTACGAACTATTGAGGATTGGTTTTGTTCTTTTTCATGATGGTGAAAAAATGTAGATTTCCCTGTTTTGTAATGTCTTCAGTACTAATGATTTAGAGTACTAACTTCTTCATAGCCAGTATAAAATTTTATGACACAGTGACGCTTAACTTCAGAAAAAAAACTTTTTCAACCCCATTTGATAAAGAGGTGGGGTCTTTTGCTTGCTGGTTTTTGTTTTTCCCAGAGTATCTCTGTCTTTGAGTAGCTCCCACACACTTAGTTCTGCCAAGAAAATAACAATCATTTTCTAGTAGTTCTTAGCCTTTGTGTCTTTTAGGGGCTAGGGTTTTGGTTTTTTGTTTGTTTTTTAAGTAAAACTCTGTCTAGTCTCCCTGTAAATCAGAGGAGAACAAAATAAAGACAAAGTGTATGTGTGTTTGTTTATTTTAAATCTGTGTTGTCAATTATAACACAACTCTTATTCACATCTTCCCCTGGGTAATGCTTGTATATCAATTCCAACCATATATTGGCTTTGTATCAAGTTTAGATACCTTCCATTTATCTTCATTCCATTTGCCTACAAAGATGCTTTGTGGGAGGGGAGCCAGGAAAAATTGAAGGACAAGCTCTTTCAGCTTCATATTGTCATAGGTGTATATGTACAAGTTGCAGAGCTGGAACTCATCTGAAGTGTTCTTTCTTCTAGCATGCATCAGCTACAATTTTCTCTTCTCTAGGTAAAACACAATTTTTCTTAGAGTGATAGAGATGAAACAAATCAAGTGAGTCACTCTCTTGAACAGAGGATGTGTTCAGCATTTGGGATCATTTGAAAGTTCATGAAGTTTACAGTCTGCTTTCATGTACAGTATGATTTCTCTAACTAATACGAAGTAGCTATGAATAAATAGGTTGTTATGATGAAGTCTTTGTCTATATGTTATAAATTTTGATTATTTTAGTAGTTATCTCAAGTATTTCATAAAGTACCTTATAAACTTTAAAATAATTATTTCTAAATTAAGACGCATACTTGATGGCTTTGGTGTATGCGTCTGTGTATCTGTACACACGTATCTTCACCCTCAGAAATTATAATGAGCTTCACAGAAGAGGACTCCACCAAAGTCAGGGGCCTTACATGGTTGACCTTTGCTCATGGTAAATAACTTCTTATAGAACTAAGGCTGATGTTGCTGATGTTCAGGACGTGTCAATATGTCACTCATGAGTGTCATAAACAGATGATTTGAATGTGTGCTTTGCAGGTCAGCGAGTAGATAGTTTCACAAGCATAAATGTATTTGCAAAATTCACCATGCATCCCTGTAGTTTCCACCTTCCACCTCACAATCATTGTAGGGAAGCAGAGTAAGCCATTGCTTGGCCCTGAGATCTGCCTTTGACTGTACTTGGGTATGCAGGGTTACTCTCAGCAAGTCATTCTTCGTGAGCTTAAATTTTTACATGTGATAACCAAGGTGTGACACTGCTCCTTTGCAAGGCATTTCGGAGTCTTAAGGAAAAGTAAAATATAAAAGTTGAGCATGAGATACTGTGAATATTCATCACTTACATTCTTTATTTAAGACAGAAAAACAGAGGTAAAGAATATGTTGTCAGATAAGCGATCTTTGAACTTTCCTCTCTACCCTGCTCCTTCAAGGCTTCCAGAAAATTTCTGTATTCAAACTTAATTTTTAAGTTCTGAAATAGACATTCTCTTTTTATTATTTATTTATTTATTAATAAATGTAGCATTAGGCATGTTAACACAATTGCAGCTGCAAAGTACCTCCTCCACCCACTAGAGGATGACATGGGCTCAGGTCCCCACTGAATTTAGCACTATGCTGGCACTAACAAAGCATGACTCAGGAACAGCTTCACCAGTTCAGTTCCTTATTCATTTATTTCATTAGTTAGTTATTTTATTGTGTACATGTGCATGTCTTTATCCATCTTCAATTCTCCAGGCTCTTGAAGTATTCCTTGTTCATCAGCTGGATCTTTTGCACTGGGCTTGGCATCTAACAGGTGCATATATTGTCAGTTGGATTTTTGGCTCCAGCAGAATGAAAATCATATCTTTCAGTTATGTCTAACATCAGCACTAAAGTTAACTTCTGTAAGCACAGCCTTCTAAGGAGTTCATCTTTGGAAGCGTATGATGTAGTGAACACTCCAGTTTTCAGCTGCAAGATATTCAAGATATTTTGCAACAAAATAAGCATACAATGACAATAAATATGCTATGATGTTGTCTTGGTACTACTTATTTTAAGTACTAATTTTAAGGGCAGCTGGCTTGCGATTTAACTTTGTTCATAAAATATAAGATAATCAAACTAAACAAATACATGTTCTGGTATGTTTGAGATAACATTCTGAACTTAATGTATGCTGAATTTACATGTAGTGCCCTCCTTGTATGGTTGCTATCACTGTGATATTTATATTTTTGGTTTTGTCTTGACTGGTTTGTCATTTGTTTTTGTGCAGGAGATCTTGTTGGATAATTCTGTGTTGGTAGGTCTCCATGCCTTGTTAATCCTGAACTTTAGCAGTTTGCAGTGCTGTTTTTTATTTCATGTTTTATCTCTTCCTCTTAACCATTTTAATGTAATTTCTTTTAGCATGTCAAGTGACATTTGATTGCCATCCTAACCAGACCCTTCCTAACTTTCTGCAGAAGGCAAACACATTTCATTTATATGCTTAGTTAGGTATCATTTTGATCTTAACATGTCCAGTGCAGATAGGGAACTATTTGTTCATTTAAGTTTGTATGTGGTGCTTGCATTTTTTTGTCTCTTGTTTAGTTGTGTCCCCTACTGAGACTATGGGAAAATGAGATGAAAAATGCGCATCTTGCGTCGTCCCGTAGCTTGAATCAGATCCTCTCTTTTTTTTCCCCTTTTAAAAATGAGCATGCAATTTATGCATGTCCAACTTGCAATAGAATGTGTAGCCTGCTTGCATAAATGTTGCATTAAAAGCCTCATTTTTCATTTGTGAAGTTTCAATTGCAGTATCTTGCAGAAATACTTACTGAGTCAGGTTACTTTTCTTTTAGAAGAATTATATAGAGAGTGCATCTCTGTGTGCATTGAGTTTATAATTCCAAGTATCGTAGGTTCATGTGCATGTACAAAAATTCAGAAGATGCTGCTTAGTTTTACTAACATAACAAAGCTGGAATTTTATATCACTCATTTTTTGTGCTCTTGTTATTTTTAACTATGTTAACTAATTGATAAAGATTAGTTATTTTGATTAACATACATTGACCTCTTGCTGACAGATGAAGAGCATGACCTTACCACGAGGTTTCCCTGCAGCAGACACTCAGCTCTGTCTATTTTAGTTACAGGATGGTGACAGCTCCTTTGAGCACCAAAGGGTACACAATTGCTTACTTGCAATGGATAACGTTTTTGATAATAACTTAAGCTTAAATTTATGAAATTAAATTTATGAAATTAGAACTTTCATAAATATTGGTGTAGCTGTCCTGCCTGACCATGCATGTGGTTCATTTATCTTTGGGATCCACTTCAGAATGTTCATAAAACTGAAATCAAGCAAATTAAAAATCAAAATGCTCTGACAAAGAAACTTGAGGCAATGTCTTTGGTATTTAAGGGGTTTTGCTTGTTCCTGTGATAGTGAATCTATTATCATATGGTTTTCAGTATTTAAAAACAAAAACAACACAGTGTCTTGGTGATGCTAAAATATGATGACACCATAAAGTTTTTGCTGGAAACCGCTCGGGAGAGCTGATTTGTCTTAGTGTGGTATGTTCACCAGTAACTCTCTCCCTTCCTCTCACCTTCTCTAAAATAGTACAATGTAATCTGACAGTACAATATTTTTTTTGCAAAGAAATTGCAGCAATGTTCTTTGGCCTTTCTTGTAAACTTCCTTTTATGCATGGAGTTCAGATTTACTAAAGCCTGGTTGACTGTTTCCCTTTTGGTTACATTGGTATTTCCCTAGTTACCTGTAATGATGATTTGAGGATATTTCTCTTGCCCTGAGTTTTCAAGTCCATTACATGTACTCTGTAGGCAAGGAATAAACTTGTTCATGGAGACCACAATTCAGCTGTCGTTGAAGTTAATGGGGCCTTTCTACCAATACCAGTGGGAATTGAATCTGGCCTAAAACCAGTCTTGTAAATTACCTTTAGTGAGAAAATATTAAAACTACTGATATGTTAAAACTGGAGTTGCAAAATCTTTTATTTGGAGTTTAAAAAAAAGAGTAAGAGAGCAAAATTAGCATCAATTCCATGCTTACTGACTTCACAGATTTCATAACTGCAATTATGGAATAATTCAGGAATTACCAACCTTATAAAGGCCTGTTAGCCATCTTATTGTTTCTTTTTGCACGTTTCAGGTGAATCTCTGTAACTCATACTTGTTACTGAGACGTGCAGTGGTAGCTTGCTTACGTCAGCTTGTACAAAGAGAAGCTGCTGAAGTATCAGAGTATGCTGTTGCACTAGTTAAAGAGAGCAGAGAAGATTTTACTCCAGGTAAGTAATGAAGTTTTGAGATCCAAGAACTTGACACACCAATAATGAATTCTAAACACACACCACTATGAGTATGAAAACTTTGCTATATTCTTGTTGAAGTCTTTAACCCGCAAAGATTTTCTACTTCAGTTTTCTATATTGTATAAAATTTTGAAAGCATCAAACCTTTCTTAGTGGTAAAATACTAATATTTTACAAAGATACTATTGCTTTTCATATACTCTAGATAGTAAAGGTCACTAAACTAAAAAATGCAGATGCAGTTCTAGAGAAACCCAAGCCTATAGCTTTGTAGTCCTGCATCTTAGATGTATTTTCATAATTTGTTCTACTTTTCCATATAAATCTTGTCTTAAATTAAAAGTCTGTCATTGAGAGAAGGTATGCAAAACCTGCCGAGAAAGTTCCTGTTGACTTCTTCAGAGAATTAGCTAAGTAATGATTAGTTAGGATCCCTAGAATTTTCATGTCCTGAGTATATGGAGCCCTCTTTCCTTCTAAAAGATCTGAAAATGAAATGATCACAAGCTCATCCTTATATACCCTTCTGTACAGGTATGGTGGTAATAAATTATGTCACTTTGGATTTTAATTCAAGCTCATTTGAAATTTTTCAGAAGATGGATTATAGCCATTCTGTAAAAATGCTGATTTTTGAAAAAATATTTCTGTGCTTGTCTTTTTGAGCTGTGCTGGAGAATAATTTCAACTTCTGTTTTCAGTTTAAATGATTATTTTAAATTTACCTTATGTTTCAGTGTGAGAAACTAGATAGCCAATTAAGATTTTTTTTTTTTTTTGAGGAGCTCAGATACTATGGTGATAGTAGTGCTGTGAAATTCAGAGTGGGATTATTTTATTTCCCTGGGGTAACTCTTTTCCTATTGGTAGTATTATCTGTAAAAGTTCTAAGTGTGTTTTTTTAACCCGGAATTCTTAATACATGGCATTAAAGCAATATATATTATTATTTCAAAAGTATTTGAGTACTAGATACTTGTTGTTTACATGCTATTCTGTGTGCAACCTTCAGTGGTGTTTCTGTGGCAATTAGTTTTATGTTATATAGCATTCATCTCACAGACTTTGTTCTTAGTAGATGTTAACATCAGAGAAATAGGCCTGGAGGGGGCATTGCTGGGCTTGCTGGACAAAGAGTTGGATCAAAGATTGTGTCAAGATATCAAAGAAACTCTGAGTCATATGCTTAATTCAATGGCAGTTGAAAAGCTCTCTTTTTGGCTGAAGCTTTGTAAAGATGTTCTTGCTGCCTCAACTGGTAAGTACTAACAGACTCTAGTAGAGAACACAATGAAAATAAGGCTGTAACGGTACATTCTGTCACTGAAGAATTGTTACTGCTTCTTGAATGTTTGACACTCATGAAGTGTATCTCATCTTCCATACTGAAACACTGGACCCTTTAACTTATTTCTTTCAGAACAAATAAGACTTTTTCTGATTGCCTTTTTGCTATTGAAGAGGTTTCTGTAAACATTATAGTATGTCTTGGCTGTTCACATTCTGGCTGTTTCCGTATCCTAGTGTTAAGTTACTGGCATACCAGGAAGGGAAGTACAGCGTACATTTGAGCTTGTGGATCCAGTGCAAATACCTGCAAGAAAAATATTCAGACCATCTTTTCTATGGATGATAGGAATGATGCAGACCTATTATATTGTTAATGAATCTCCCAAGCAAATAGGATTTATTACTAGGTTGAATATTGTGAAAAGATTTTTTTCTCCCTTCTCTCTCTCTTACCTTCTCTGTCCTATGATGCAGAAGGAAAACTTTTTTGGTTTTGGATTTTTGGATTTGGAAAGGCAGTAATTTGTGATGTGTCATTGCAGACAGTTTTGTTGCACTTTGTTTCTAGATCTAGCATTTACTTCAATACTCTGAGGTTGAATGGGAGTCGTAGCAAGTTGAAGGATAGAGGTGAACTTTGAAGAGATTTTCTTACAAATCCTTGAAAAGATTTCCATTTTTCACTTTTTTTTCCCCTGTGTCCTAACTACAGATTTCAATACAGTAGCTTCAGTAGATACCACTCAGGAAGAAGAAACTGCTAAAGTGGATGATGTATCTATATTAACATCTGAAAGTGATGACAGGTTTCATCCCTTCAGTAATCCACGATGGTCTACCAGAGTTTTTGCTGCAGAGTGTGTTTGTAAAATTATAAACCAGTGTGAAAATGCAGGCAGTGCACACTTTGACATAACCTTGGCGCAGGAAAGAAAACAACGCGATTCAAGAGGTATGTCTTACGCACTGAAAGAATTTTATAGAAAGCTAATGCTAATATAAGAGTTAGCTTTTTGCACCTTAATGAAATCCATCATATTTGTGTTGAGTGTAATCACTGAAACCTCTAATTACTCTGATTTGAAGCCTATATTGATTAAAGGTGTAGAGCAACTTTAATTAGTCAAAATATTGGCATATCACTGCAACATCTACATTCATTTTCCTGCTCATAGCACCGTGTGGATGGAGCCATTGTTTCTGCCTAAGAATTGGCAATCAGAAGTGATAGCTGGCACCAGCCTACAGCAACACAGTTTGGTTATCTGGGAGTATGACCAAAGGAAACCTCCACATTTTTTTTCCTTAATTTGCATAATTACCAATAGAAACACAGTGTCAGTTTTCAGTACCTGACTATGTTTAGTTAGAGGTGTTTTCCTCAAAACTTTGCTTCTTTTTTAGAAAATGGGCATCATACATAAAGATATTTATGCTTTATTCTAAGTACATTTTTACATTCAAGTGGAAAGTTGCCTAGATCAGCTAGCATAAGATGTCCAAGTAAGATTGTTGTATATGTAAACTGCCTTAAGTGAATCCTTTATATGTTGTAGAATGTGAAATACACATTTTATAATATTGCTCCCAACATTTTGAAAATACGTTATGTCTATATCTAAATTTAATAAAGCTATTTTTTATTTCTGTTCTCAGATGACTTTTTGGTATTGCATTTAGCTGACTTGATCCGTATGGCTTTTATGGCTGCCACAGATCACAGTGATCAACTTCGTCTTTCTGGGCTTCAAATGTTGCTAATTGTTGTTCGGAAGTTTGCGGCTGTTACGGAACCAGAGTTTCCAGGTCATGTAATTCTGGAACAATATCAAGCCAATGTAAGGACCATTGTTAATAAGTTAGAAAAGTGTAGAGTTAAAGAAACTTGCTTTTGGTGGTAGATAATGCTCTAGCCAGGTTTCAGTTTGTTAACAAAACTATTATTCATTTATTTTGATCTTCTTTTATCTAGAAAGCATCTTTTCAGTCAGTATATGTTTTAGCCCTAAAGTTTAAGTTTCAGCTTTTTCCTTCTACCCTATTTGATTACAATCAACAGAAAACAACCTAACAATATTCTTTTGTTGGCATTCTGTGGAAAGGAGGATTGCCTAGAGTTAGTCAGGAACTACCACGGGGGAAAAAAAAAAATTCTTGCCATCCAAAATTATCAAGCAAGTTACAAGTAGATCTAATAATTCTCCTTTTAAGCTTCATTACCCTTAAAGTATTTCTGCTAATACTGTGCATAGAGCTTCTAATAAACTGTTTCACAGAAGTTGAAGAGATGTGAAGCCATTAAAATCTATTTAAAATTTATCATGCCAAATGTTTTCCATAATAATAACCAGAAATAGACAAATAGAGAAGAACGTGTTTTTCCAGATTTAAGTAGCAGTTTCCTGAGACTTTGTCTGCAAGTTCATTAAATGAAGCCAAAGTTTCAGGGGGTCTTAAAAAACTGTCATTACCTGTCACTAAAAACAACTACTTTTCACTTACTTTCATGGATTTAAGATGGACAGTCATAATTCCTGTACCTTTATTATGCTGAGATGCATCATCAGTGAAGTGTATTTATCTTCAGCAGACCTGTTGCAAAAATCGCTTTTAATTGGTTACTTGGCATATAACAAAATCACATGGTGATATTTGATCTTCAGTGTCAACTCAAAACAGAACCCTTTCAGTATGTCCTTAAAATGATGTAAACCATCATCACTGTGATTTTTCTGTAGGAGCTTCATCCACCTGCTAAGAGACACCAAAAATGAGATGTTTAATTACTGTAGAGGCTGACAGCCTCAGTGAGGATGGTGCCATTGCACTAGACATGGTACACATCCTCTACTGCATGTTTAAATTTCACCCCAAATTGCATCTGGCTTAAGTCTGAATTTTCAGTTATCACCTAAATCAACAAGTGAAATTTTCATTAGCATTTAGGGGAAAATAGCTTTCAACGACAGTAGATGAAATCTCTGTAGCCTGGTGTATTCCTTATTAGGTAAATGGCATTTGTGTTTTCCCCTTCTCTCATTTACCAAAGTTGCCCAACTTCAGCTGTTTGTTTCCTTAGAGTTATATTCTTTCTGAGTAACAAAATGTCACTTATTAGGTATTCTTGTAAGTCTTCCACCGTTTGGAACATTGTTTTTCCTTTTGAAAGCTACTCATCAAATCGAGAGTTTAGCAAGAAAGAAATTTATATTTCAATTTTAGACTGCTAAGAATAGTAACCCCTTTGAAGACCTGTTTCAAAGAGAACCATGTCTTCTGTGTAAGCAAAACAAACAAAAAGTATGACTGCAGTGGTCTCCCTGATCTTTAACCCCACCACAGAAGTCTGAAAAATGAAAAGGAAACTATGTTTTATAAGGGAAAACTGCAACAAAGCCTAGTTATGGAAAGTAATTATTTACTTAATTGCTAACTGTTTACTATATGTTGTATAACTCTTCTTTAGGTTGGAGCAGCCCTTAGGCCTGCCTTTACTCCTGAAACTCCTCCAGATGTCACAGCAAAAGCATGTCAGGCAAGTGCTGAATATATATGCGTGTGTGTGTGTGTATATATATGTATGTATGTATATTTGCTTGATATATCACACAAGAAAAAGGAAATACTAAATCATCTGGTCTCAAATTCTCAATGCACACAAAATTTTGTCACCTGTGTTACCTCTATGTAACATGACAAAATCCCACAGATTTTATGCACTTGGAAATCTTTTGAGAAACTTTGTAGCAGTTGAAACTTTGGTTGTTTATGACATCTTTCTTAATGTTTTTGGCTTTTATTACTTAGTATACTGAAATGTAATACCATTTAACATTGATTATTATCTGAGAGTAATTATGCCTTAATAGAAATGAAATCTGTTTTACATCATTTTACAGATGGAAAAATAGAGTATGTTGTGGTGTTTGGCTCTTGTTTCTAACTAACTGTTTTACAACTCTAGGTATGCAGTGCCTGGATAGCAAGTGGTGTAGTAAGTGATCTTAATGACCTTCGACGAGTTCACCAGTTGCTTGTATCCTCTTTGGTCAAAGTGCAAGCTGGGAAAGAAGCACAAGGTCAACAATATAATGAAAGCACCTCAACGATGGAGATACTGGCTGTGCTTAAGGCTTGGGCAGAGGTTAGTGTAACAGCTCCATGACAGTAGTCTTGATTTCTGGTAGGTGAATTGGAACCTTTCAGACAGAGTGGTTTCAGAAATTTCTTACATGTTTAATTAAATAGAAGTTTTTCATTCTCCACTATTCTTTGTTACTTCTAAATAGTACCTGAACACCAGCCCTACCCAGGTTGAAAATACAAGTGATCAATGACACACTTTGTAAACCTGGACAATAGCACTGATTGTTAAATTGCTGCATTAAATTATCCACATTTCATAGAATCATAGAATTCTTATATTCTGATGTTTCAATATTCAGTTTAAATTGGCAAGGTGTAAATGGTTATGGGGATGGTCCACTGAACATAGCCATCTTAAATAGCTATCATTTTTCTTATTGCTTATTGGCATTTAATTTCTTACAGGTAGTTCTTTCAACAGTGTAAGTTCAGTACTGCCTTGGATAACTGCCTTTAAGTCAGCTCACATGATTGCCTGTTTTAATATGTGTATATGCAAAATCAGATATTTAGAAATCAAAAATCTGAGCAGAGTAGGTAATCTCTAGAAGACGTCTTAGAAAGCACTGATAGAGAACTTGGTTCTGTGAATGGATAACCAGCCAAATATAATCACATTATGCGGTAATTCTGTATGGCATTTCTGTATATAAGCAGGCAGGTGTATTGAAGAAAGCAGAGAATAGATGACATTTACATGACCATTTGTAGAAACACATACCGTTCTGGTGTCCATACTGGAGAAATAACATTGGCAAAATAGGAAAGCCATCAGAGAAAAGCTAGCAAGTAGGAATAAAGAAAATGAAAATAAGCTTACACCGAGAGATTTAAGTAGATCAACCTATTTCATCTATTCAAGGAAAGATTAAGGTGTGCCATGATCAATTTAAAATGATTATGTGGATAAAAGTTTTTAATGGCATACAGCAATAATCCTTTCACTGCTCAGAAACTGAGACAAAATACAGAAATGTGAAGTAAAGTTTTTAGAACTGAAATCTGTAGATTGTTCTGGTCACTAGAAGTCTCCAGAGTAAACACTTTATAATTTTCTGCTAGATCTTGGATATAAGAAACTACTACAAAATAAAGTGGGGATAAGTTTTTGTAATCAAGTCATCCAAGTCTACTGGACTTGAAGCAGGGAAAGATTGTAGAAAACCTCATGCTTGCACAATAGGCAGTCATGATTACAGTAGTTTTCCAAGTGTTAGCATTTGTAAATATCTCTTTAACTATATTAACAGGTTTACATAGTTGCCGTTGAAAAGCAAAAAAATCAAAGTGATGCACACAATCACTCTTTAAAAACTACAAAATCTGCAGAAGAAAGCTACAGAAATATAACATCTTTAGCCAGTGGGCTTCTGGACTTAGTACAAGCAAATCTTGCAACACTGAGCAAACTCTGGCTTGCTGCACTTCAGGATTTTGCTCTCTTAATTTTGCCTTCAGAATATGCATCACAACTACCTGCTGAAGGTAAGAAGGCAAATAAATTGTATTTTCATAGCTCACTTTGTAAGTACGTGTCATTAATGTCCTAGCTAACTTGTGTTAGATTTCAGTAAGATGAAATTCTATAGAGAAGATGCATAAGTGTGTACCTCTCTAAAGATAGATTGCTTTTTAGAAGGTTCACTGATGTGAAAAGCAGTTTGTTCAGTATTGTTAGTTGAATATTTTAATGGTTGAAAGAAGGAAAATGTAATTGTATTGGATTCTATGCAAATAAATCTAAATAAAGTGTCGTCATTAACCTAAATTTTAATATTCCACACTTTTAAAATAATAATAATAAATCGTATAAAATATGGTAAATATCAATTAAGAAGAATGCCAGTTTTCTATGAATGAGAAATTATTATAGATGAAAATAAATTATATCCTTGAAACTGTAACTTCGCTTTTTGTAGGTGGTACATTTTATACAGCAGAAACGACTGAAAATGCCAGACTTCATTACTACAACTCCTGGGCACTAATACTTTATGCTACAGCACTGTGGCTTACTACCACAGGTTTCATTGTTGTTGATCCAGATGAAGGAGTTACTAATCTCTCTAGACCTGTCACCCCAACTACAATGTGTCAAGATTCTTCTACCAGGCCATCAGTGAAATCTCCTGAGGATGTGAATACTGATAGATTTCATCTTATCTTGGGTTAGTGCACAATCCGTCTTGATTCTGTAACCCTGAAAGTTTTTTTTAATAGAAAAAACTTGAAACATAGACATTTTCTGTAGCACAACTATTCTTATACATACATTGAATGGTTTCCCAAGTCATCACACATTTTGGAATTACAGTTGTACAACTGGGATGAGAATACGGACCACAGTTTGTGTGAATTTAATCTCCACTGTCACAAAATGTCCTCTGAAGAGTCCTGAAACCTCAGAAAGAAGTGATTTGATTTTATCTGGTCTACGATTTGCAAGCTTAGGCCTGGTGTAATTTACTTGTAGGTGGTGATCCAGTAGCTGTAATCTTTAGCATTTCTGTAAAATAAGAAGAAAAAGTATCAGCCTTGGAGTCTGTGAACTATTACTAATCTGTCTGTTATTTTCTTCTATTACATAAATCAATTTAATTAGGCAAATATTCTTTTGTGCACTCATTAAGACTCATAGAATTGTCTGCCTATTCATCAGAACTCAGTGTTTTACTTGGAAATTGCTCTAATTTATTTATTGTTACTTGTTAAGAGACGGTTATAATCACATCTTAAATCGCCTAGGACTTGAAGTAGTTTTGCTGTTTTGGGGGAAATAGAGTTCTTCCACCAAAACATAAACAATAGAAGATTAATTCACTTAATATAAAATACCAATGCTACATATCTGTCTGCTCAGCATACTATTAGATTACTTATTATTTGACAAAATCACTTTTTAAAAAGCACTTCTAAAATTTCTTAAGAATATTTATATATTTCTTCTTATCTGTACAGGAATTAGCGTGGAATTTCTCTGCTCTCCTCGATCAGATGCAGCAATGGAGAACATTATTGCCTGCTTACGTGCCCTACAGGCACTTTTTGATGTCCCATGGCCAAGGTCTAAAATAGGAGGTGATCAGGTAACGTCTTAATGATCAGAATCCCAAGCTAATTTTCAAAAAAAAAAAAAATCAGGGATTCAGTAAAAAAGCTCCTTATCACTTAGACAACTCAAATCCATACAGACTTGATGGGTTTGTAAATTAGTCATGACTGTATTGCTAAAGACTGAAGGAAAAAAAGCTTTTAGATCAGTAGTGGTCTGAGATGCTAAATATAGACTGAATTTTTATTTATGAAGATTGCAAAAGTATCATCTTAGTAGATACCATCTTATTTCTGTGTACCATCTGTAAGACAAAACACTATGTATAAGGGCCTAAGCATAAGTTAGGGTCAAAGATTACATCCAGATTGTAAGACTGACTGACAGACAGACCAGGAGCAAGTGCTGTCCCAAAAATTAAGGACGTTTTTGTGAAGAGTTAAGCAGCAAGAGTTCTTTTTCTTGTTTTGAGCTTGACATATGTACAGAAAAGCCAGATATAAGGCATAATTTTAGTTTAAGCAGTATCTCTGCTCTGTATTGTATATACAAGAATCTTCAATACAAAAGCAGTAAATAAAGTATGGGCTTTATCAAGGTCCTCCTTTGCAGAGGAGGGAAGAGAGAAAAACAGCAGAACATAGAACCTATAGAAGCTGGGGAGGGGCAGAGAACTTGAAGAGATGTTGTCAGGAAGGAATAATTAGGTAAGTAGGGTAAGAGCCAGGTAAAGACAGAATTCCAGAAAATGAAGATAATTTCAAGGAACATCACCGATTGTGGTAGAGAGACTAACAATTCAGAGAGTTGTTTCTCAGACATTGTGTCTCCAGATGTGGTGAAAACAAGGTCACAAGGGATTTCAGCAAGAACGGTTTTCTTGGCATACAAGGAAAACTAGCTAGAGAGAGAGTCTGGGCTAGAACTGGTGTTCAAAACAGTGCCTGTAAAGAACAGAGTATACCAATGCCATCTTGTTAACACTCATGATCTTGGTTTATGGGAAAGGATGGGAATCATTCTGAAAAAGCTTTACTACAGGATTTCTCAACAACGGGGAAGAAGAGAAAATATGTTCTAGATACTCTTTCCTTTTTCCTTTAGAAGAGATTCCCCATTTTTGTTGTTTGGATTCTCTATTTAGTTTTACCTTCACTTCCTGCTCTCAGAATGAATACTTGCATTATCTTACTCTGTCAAGGGACAGTGCAATTACTGCTGTTTTGAATATTGAAGATGATAAAAGGAAACTGGGCAAAATAAGTGGTATTAAAAAAAAAACAAACTCATTTTTTTCTTTAAATTAAGCTTATAACATCCTGTGTGCCACACAGTTGTCTAACACAGCTGAAGTGATAATGCTTCTGAACATGCCTAACTTCTGCTGACTACTGTTGCTCTCTCCAGAGAAATGTACATACTGTAGCAGGGATAGTGAAAGGCCCAATCTGCTGTAGCATGCCCGTCTTCAAGAGTTAAAAAGCAAGAAGGTTACTTTTTTTTAACAATAGTTTTAAGTGCTTTATCTCTAAATTATTGTGGTTACTGGTTTTGAGGAGAGAATTGAGCAGGGCCCCTGCTGCTAGGAGGAAGGTCTTTTAATATAAAGCCAACTCCTGTGATAGTATCAATAGTACTGTTGTGTTCCGTAGTGAGATTACTAAGAGTAATACTGTTGGCATTAGCAAGTATTAACCATTTGTACAACAGAGCCTATTTCTAAAATTTCTCCATCAAAATGTGAGTATATTAAACATTTTTCTTTCCATAGGAGCTGGGTGTGGAGCTGCTGAACGTTTTGCATCGCCTGATACTGACCAGGGAATCACCTGATATTCAGCTTGCTGCCCTTGAAGTTGTTCGGCTGATTCTTTTTGCAGCTCAGGAACATGTGAAGGAAAAGCGGAGAAGTGCAGAAGGTACAGTAATGCACAAGATGCTGAATATGTATTAACAGGGATAAGGCAGTTATTTTTGCAGGACAGGATTCTTGAAAGTGATGCATCCAACATGCATCTTAATTAAAGCTTTTAAGTTAATGACTAATCTTGGTTCACATAAGTCAGTTCAGGTGCCTGACTTGAGAAATTGAGGTGGTGTGATAGACAGTAGGTAACTTTGAAGGTGACTAGAGGGCATGAAGTGAAGAGGAAAACTGCAGTTTGGATACCCTAGTGTGGTGGTGAGAGGGAGGAAGAAATCTTAGAGAAAAGATGGGATTGATAGCAGTAGAACAACAGAGAAATTTGGCACACACAGCTGTTATAAGCCAGACAGCACTAAAGTTCTTCTTTCTAAAGTTCTTTTGCTAATAGTAAAAAAAAAAAAAAAGGGGTTGGGGGCGGGGGGGAGGGGAGAAACAACAAAATGACATTGTATTGGCATGGTACCTCAACATGTTTAAAGTCTAAATATTGCACATGCTTTTGTGTTTTCACAATCAGTGCACAGATCGCTTTTTCAGAGGGATGGATGTTTGCCAGCAGAAGCTGGAATACATATGCATACACATATATAGGTGTTGAGATTGTCACTTGGTGATGAAACATTCTCAAGAAGTAAACTTTTTGGAAACAAGGTACAGTCTGCAGACTTCTGCTATATTTCTTCTTTTTGTTGTAGTTGATGATGGTGCTGCAGAAAAGGAAACGTTACCAGAATTTGGAGAAGGCAAAGATACAGGAGGACTGGTGCCTGGGAAATCATTAGTCTTCGCAACACTAGAGTTGTGTGTTTGTATTCTGGTCAGACAGCTTCCTCAGCTCAACCCTAAATTAACTTGTAGCCCTGCAGTTCTATCAGGAAAACATCTGTTATTGTCAGAAGATGGAATTAGACTGGTATCAGCAGCATTAGTTATTCTCTCTGATGTTCCTGCAATCTGCTCTCCTGAAGGTATGCTATTTCATCACAAGGAAAAACTAAATGAGAGTATTGGGCTCTTCTGAGCACCCTTGTTACTACCTAATTTTCTCAGTTGGATAAATCTGGCAGCAAGTTCTGTGATTTGCTTGTGACAATTTCCTGTCCTAATTATTTTTTTTGACAGTCAGATAACAAAAGTTACTGAAGCAATTGAAAGAGCAGTTTTTCTTTTACTCCCACATGTAGCAGTGCAATTAATAGATCCATTTTGTGAGAGAAGTATACAATAGCTACATGCTTCTATCCTACTTCAGTCTTCTATTCGAGAACTTATAATGCAACCATAAATTAAATTTAACAGGGAAACGTGTCATGTTAGCTTTCACTTAAAGCCATCATTTAAACATTAGCAACCTGCTGTTAAGGATTTGATTGATTCCTCAGATTAGTTGACTTTCACCCCATGATTCAGCTTGGATGCACACCAGATTTGAAGAGGTGATGACTGTTTCCCCAACAATACCGTACTAATGCATATGATCTTTCAGTACTGTTTCAGGCACACTGATAATCCATTTCTGCCCTACTCCACTTTTCACACCTCAGGAATGTATTAGTCCTTATGAAAATTTTTGCTTTTACTACTTCTGGAAACTTCTCTTTTCTTACCTTTGTGCTCTTTTAGAGGTTTCTTTGGGAATATTGTACAAGTGGAATAGTTAACAGTTCTTGCTATTCATTTTAGGGTGATTATATGATTTCTTTCTGTAGCCCATTATTAGTTCAAAGCAAAAAGAAACTGACATAGCATCATTTACTTCTGAGGGCAACTGTATTTTAAGAAAAATATTTGTGATTTTTCTTTTGGCTCTGTAGTACTTTTTGTCTTTAGCCATTCAAGTTACTCCACAAACCAACAGCTTGCAGGATTGGAGCAGATGGGATGTTCACACCAGGGAACTTAGCATTTAAGTCGGGTGACTAAAATGAAGAGCTTAAGCTTGATTAAACAGTCAGTTGGATAAGATTGGAAAAGGAAGCATGTCCAAAGGTCAATTCATATAATTAAAGTGTTTTTAATTATTTTTTTTTTGGTTTTATAAACAGGCCCTTATTCCAGACGGTCAACTTCCAGATTCTCAGCAAGAGATGATTTGTTCAGTAGGCTGCGGAACATCTTACTTGTCTTCTTAGAGAGGAGGAGAGGTCTCCTCTCTTCCAAAGTTATTGTTAGACTTTGCTATTTTAATTCTAGGAATCCTTGTTACCTGATTTTAACCTGAGATCCTTGTTCTATTCATCTTGGTAAATTCTTGATTTCAGCGACTTCCTGGAGCAATGAGATCCTTGACTAATTACGCATCATGTGAGAGAATTTTTGCCTCCTACCAGTTTTGGAATTACCCCTTGTTAATCACAGAGTGGTTAAGGTTGGCAGGGATCTCTGGAGATCATCTGGTCCAAATCCCCTGCCAAGAAGGTTCAGCTAGTGACCTAGTTGACCCTAGATAAATAAGAGAATCCAAGAAAAGGTCTTCATTTTTTAAATAACAAGGGTCCCTTTTTTTCACCTCTGTAAAATTAATTTGCTTTGTTCTACAGGAAGTGTTTCAGTTCTTCCTACTATATTGTACCTAATTATTGGGGTGCTTAAAGAAACTGCAGTGAAATTGCAAGACGACCAGTTACCTTTGACAGTTGCTGCATCTCTACAAGCTCTTAAAGGACTTTTGTCTTCTCCAATGGCTCGAGCAGAGAAGAGTCGGACTGCATGGACTGATCTTCTGCGCAGTGCTTTGGTCACAGTGCTTGACTGTTGGGATCAAGGTAAGCACGCTTTTGTGTGTGTGGTTAAAAAAAAAAAAAACTTTGGAAGGTTGGTTGGTTTTGTTAGACTAAATTTCTGTATGTCTTAAATAAAGACTAATAACTTGGTAGCCAACTAATTCTTCAGCAACTAGGTACTGCTGAAAATGTAGTGCAATGCTGTGTCTACAGTTCATATGAGAAGTTGAAATCTTTAAAGGATAAGCATGGGATTGCAGCCTTACTCCTGTATTATGTAATGCCATGATGTAGTTACACAGTGTGGTGAAATGAACAGCTGTAACTTCAGTGTAGATGAGCATAAAAACCAGTTGTTCTGCACATAATTTCTTTACAAAGAGCTAGTGTCTGTATTGACAGCAAAGGGGATTAAAAAAATAGTTCAAGAAAAGTAACTTTTTGTCTTAATGTTAATGTTCTGTGTACTGTTTCTTCAGCTTCCCACCTTTGCATGACTTTTGTCATTTCTTCCATTTAATCTCGAAGTTGTAGTTTGTTATTGGAACTTTTGTCCTTTTCTTTATTTATTTGTGGAAACAATGGTCTCAATCATGCCAGAAAGATGTATGTTCTTAATGCAGATTTTATATAATTGTCAAAAAAAGATTGTTGTACCCTAACACGTCACACCAGCTTTGCAAAGATAATTATTGCACCTATACAAATAAAAAATGAAATAGAGTATGCTGGTATACCTAAATATGCATATCATCATTCCTGAATTCCTATTTTGTCTTCGGCTTTTATTACAGTAAAAGTCCGTATCAGTGCATCAGTTTGTCATGTATTTGAAAAAAGATTCCTAGAGAGACCTAGAGATTTCTCTTCCATCTCATTGTAACATTTGAATTCATAGAATTAGCATATAATGCAAATCTAACGGAGTGTTTGCTTTGTTGATGGTAGATGGTCTTCTCCAACAACGTGATGAAGTTAGCCTGCTTACTGCTATTACAGTATTTATTTTGTCCAGCAGTCCAGAAGTTACTACCATAGAGTGCCTTCAAAAGCGTTGTATTGAGAAGTTCAAAATAATGCTTGATTCAAAAGATCCTTTTGTAAGTACTGGTGAATTTGTGAGAATATCAATAGCATATAAATGCATTTTTATTTATTTCCTCTTTAGTTGCTTCATCTGTTGACTCCAATTAAATCAGCACTGCAATATACCTGTTGTATTTTAAAATAGTTTGAAAAGTTAGCAAAAACATGTCCAGCAGTGCATTTTTATCATTTATTTATTCTGAATACAGTTCTGCATTCCTATGATTTTCAGTTTTTGTTTCAGACTCAGAGCTTTACACACTGATAAGTATATGATACAGTTGCATAGTTTTTCAGGCACCTGTTTGATTTTATTTGTTCATTTTGTTGTAAATGCCTAGATACTACCCCTATTGCTCACAAAATCCTGCAGCTGTAGGTCTTTAGGAGCTGGAGGAATATGTTGAGGAAGTACCACTACATAACTTATCATCTCTAGGCCACTGCTGGAGGCAGGGTATTGAACTAGATTAGTGCTTTGTTAAATGCTGTGATAAATGATTAAATCCCAAATAGGATTTTAATCAAAGTTTGTGATTTATTAAGTAAATAGAGGCAAACAAACAGCGCTGGGTGCGCTGGGAGTCTCTGCTCCACCAGGACGCACACCTGTTACATCAGGTGGTTGATTTTTATACTACTATACTAATACATATTTATCACTATTCCTAGAAAAGGCAGGGTTATTATAATTAGTTCCCAGAATCCGGACCCTCTCCAAGTGCATGCGTATCAGTCTCTGGTGGTCTTCCTGGGGGTCTCTTGTGCTGAAGGCTCGTAGTCTTCCTCCCAGGCTTTGTCCTTCGGTCGTCTTTCAACTCCCCCCTTTCTCCTTATTTGGTGGATCCCTTTACCAGACATCAGAGGCTTGGGCAGCATCTCATGCAGAAGTCAGCAGTTTCCAAAAAAAAAACTCCTTGGTCCTCTTATCTCCTAGACTCGAGTCTCAGTGTTCATCCTTCAAGCCTTCTATTTACACGAATTGCTAGACCCTTGTTTTGCACAGTACAAGAACTATGTACACTGATCACTCTGTTTTTCTTAGATAGAAAGTTACATTTCATCATGCAGCCCTAGCATTGTTCCATACACCACACGAATCAAATGAACGCATTTCACAATTCCCCACTTTTTTTTTCATAGTATTGATTCGTGTTTTCTCTTCAACCTTTGCTAGTAACAGCTGGATCTTACCTGTCGGTTCTGGAGAGGAAGTCCATTTCTTAAGCATCATTACTCATACATCACCTTTTTTCTCTATCGAAGTCATTACAAATTGGGTACTATTTATTATACGGTGTATTAATAATGTAAGACAAGGTATCACACAAGGTATAAACAAAAACATCATTATACCACATGAAAATAAAAACAACATTCTTTTAACCCATGGTCCACCTGGCAGCCAGGAAAACAAATCCCAATTCAATACTCTTCCAAGTTTGTACTGGGACGTGAGCCAATTTTCTGATTTCTTTTGTTATTTGTTTAACCACTTTTGCATTATCATCAATTAGTAAGCAACAATTAGAATCATTCAGTTTTCCACGCACACACCCTTCTTCTGCTAGCAAATAGTCTAAAACCATTCTATGTTGAAAAATGGTATTTCTCATCTGAGTGGATTGATCAGCTAAAAGATCTAAAGCTGTTGCTGTTTGATTAGTTATAATTTCAAGGACAGCTTGCAATCTAATTATTCAATTCAAGTTACAAATAGGTTCCCGGGCTCCTGATACTACCTCGTTCAGGTTCCAGGTAGCTGGTCCGTAATACTGTATGATTCTTTCCGGAGGCCATTCATTTTCTCCCCATTTTTGAGCACTACCCCCTGCTAAGGAAACATCAATGGATCGTTGTATTCTATTCAGATCATCGTATAATCTTATTCCTAAAGTATTCCCTTGCATTTGTGACAATAAAAAGAATAAGGGTCTTATGTACCCCACATAGCATACTCCCGACCAGTTTTTTGGTAGTCTTTTATAAACATGTTTGCCACACACCCAATAATGTCCCCTTTAGGGCCCACGATCCATTTGGAAAAGGGCCATCCCATCCTTCTTTATTTCTTGGAGCATGAAAATACAGAGTATCTTTGTTACCAAGTGGTCCTGTTACAATATTTCTTCCATATGTACATCTCCAGGCCCCAGCATCAGATTTCCATTCAAAACTACAATCAAGACCTTTTTGGCAAAATGTCATATTATGAGCTGACCAGAACTATTTAAAGAGCACTCTCCCCCCATTCTCATGGGGGGAGATTCATTCCATTTCCAGCTGTAGACCCTTACCACATGTTGTTCTTTAGTGGTGTTGTCCCGCTGACAGCTCAAGATCTCACTGTCAAATTGTCTCGTCGCTCGTGCTCTTGTCATGGCTTCACATCCGGGTCCAAAGAATTCCCTGTAAGAGCATTTCAACCAAGTCCCGTTTCTCAGCTGGACATGTGTGGCGTTCCATTTCCCACTGTGTGCTGTGTAGTTTATAGGTTTACATTCAGAATCAGTACAATCATATCCAGGGGACAGAGTCCAATTGCAAATGCTTTTTCCCACTGGTACCGTTCCCGTTCTGTTTAAACAATATATACCCCGATGTGACAAGTGCAATTTCCACGGGTCTCCTTCCTCTTTCCAAAATTGTGTCCCATTATGAACTTCACTCAAATTACTAACCCACCACTTAGGTTCGACCAGGCCAGCTACCCAGGGCCAACCTTCAGCTCCCCCCGGTCCTCCACAAACCCAGCAGTTACTAAGGCTAAAGGCCTTAGCCACTTCCTCCCCCAGAGTGAAAAAGTTATTCCTCCATTCTTGCCCGTAGCTCAATTGCCCCTGTAATAACAATACCAGGAAGTATAACATTTCTTATCCTTATTTCCATCCAGTCTTGAGAGTGCAGTAAATACTTCCAATCAAGAGGTTGAGCTCACTTCCAGGATCGATTTGGGCTTAGTTACCATACAGCTTTTCAGGGTGATCCGGCTCCTGGAAAACTAATCACAACTTTATATGAATTTAAAAAGATTCTTATGTTATTTTTCTTGGGACAACTTAACTTTAGTACAGGAGAAGTCCGGTCGAGGCCCTCTCACTCAGCAGTCAATACCCATAGGGGTTGCCTCCCTCGGTAGACTATACACACTGCAGTGGAGAGTCCTATCCCGGTCTTGCCTTCTCCCTTTTCTCCTTCTAGGCTTGTCCCCTTTACCTGGTGTCCTTAAGTCACACGTAGCTTCATTACCAGAATATTAGTTCCAGTTCCCCAGGAGTGGATTCAACCCTTTAAGCTTCGGTAGTTATTGGCCCCTTTGCTCTGGATGTGTGGGTCCAACCCCTTTCTGCTGTTCTCACAGCTGTTTCAGTAGTAAGTAAAATAAGAAAGGGCACTTCCCACATAGGAGATAGACTTTTTCCTTTCCACGTTTTTATTAGAACCTTATCTCCCAGTTTCAACTGGTGGATTGCAAATCCTAAAGGTGGTGTTTGAGCCATCATTCCAATTTCTCTTAGTTCTTTTAATCTCCTTCCAAGAGTGATTATATATTTCTGGATATTACGATCTTCAGCTACATTATTCCCTAGAGGCATCCCTTGAGAATAAGACATACCATATAACATTTCATATGGTGACAATCCAGTCTCACTGTGTGGTTTAGTTCTAATGTTTAGAAGTGCCAATGGTAGGCATTTTGTCCAGGGCATTTGTGTCTCAATCATTAACTTAGCCAATTGTTGTTTAATTGTTTGATTCATTCTTTCTACTTTTCCCGAGCTTTGTGGATGCCATGGAGTGTGGTATTCCCACTGAATACCTAATGATTGACATAACAATGTTATTATTTTAGAAGTAAAGTGTGTGCCCTGATCAGAATCAATACAGTGGATTATCAAATATCTAGGTATTAAGTGTTCTAATAAAATCTTTACAACCGTTTGTGCTGTAGCTCGTGTTACAGGATAAGCTTCATTGTGTTAAATGATCCACTATTACCAATAGATATTTTATCCTCCCCACCTTGGGCATTTCAGTGAAATCAGCTTGTACTTTTTCAAAAGGTCTGTAAGCTATCTTTCTCCCCCCTGTGGCTGCTTGTTGAAACACTTCTTTATTTATCTTCTGACAAGTTAAACAACCTTGTGTAATTTGCTTTGCTATTTCCTAAGTTCCGATGCAATCAAATTGTTTAAGGAAATGATCACTTAATGCTTTTGTACCCCAATGTGTGCATGTAATGTGTTTTGTACCCCAGTGTGCATGTAATTGTTCTAATATTTGTCTCGTGCAGGCTTTTGGTAATATTTCTCGTCCGTCAGTCAGTGTCCATTTTCCCTGTTCTAATTTAGCTCCTATTCTTTCCAATTGTATTTGTTCTTCAGGAGTAAACTTTTTTTCCCCTTCTTCTTCTTGTTTTTCTTCCTCCTGTATTATATTAATCTTAACAACCTGAGTCCTCAAGGCCGCTTTTTGGGCTTCTTTATTGGCTAAATTATTTCCCCTGATTCGATAATCTAATCCCTTTGGTGTCCTCTCACATGTACTACTGCTATCTCCTTCGGTTCTCTTAGTGCTCTTAAAACTTTTACTATTAATTCTTGATGTATGAGCTTCCTTCCTTGAGTAGGAAGGAAGTAAGCCTCTTTCTTCCCAAATTTTTCCAAAAGTGTGGACCACCCCATATGCATATTTTGAATCTGTAAATGTGGTCCCACTTTTTCCCTTTAATAGTTCCAGGGCCCTACATAAGGCATACAGCTCACAAGCCTGAGCTGACCATGATGGACTTAGAGGCCCTGATTCCACAGGTTCTAAATCCTTATTAATTATTGCATATTCTGATTTTCTTTTTCTTTCCACTACTCGGGAGGAACCATCTATAAACAGTACTTCCCCTTTTTGCAACTCAGTATCCCTTAAATCTGGCCTCACCTTAGTCTGCGTCTCAGTTACCTCTAAGCAGTTATGTTGTAATTTTTCAGATGGTTCTCCAAACAAAAATTGTGCTGGACTCTGAGCAGAGGTTACTCTCAGTTCCAAGTCAGGGGAATCAATTAATATTGCCTCATACTTCAGGATTCAGCTATCTGTTAGCCATTTCTCTGCTTTCTGTTGTAAGACACTTCTGACATTGTGTGGAGTATATACCATTAGAGGGGCACTGAAGGTAATCTTTCTAATTTCCTCTATTAATAATGCTGTAGCGACCAAAGCTTGGAGACAAGCAGGCCAGCCTCTGCTTACTGGACCGAGTAATTTAGAACAATACCCCACAGGTTTCTTAATCCCTGCCCAATCTTGAGTAAGAACTCCATATGCTGTCTGATTTGATGTATTCACAAAAAGATAGAAAGGTTTTTCCAGATCTGGGAGGCTCAGTACAGGTGCTTGTATTAATGCCCCTTTTATTCCTTCGAATTTTTGATCATCTTCTGTGAACCACTTAAGTCGGTCATTAGTTAATTTTTCATATAAGAGTTTGACTTTCTCACTGTAGTTCTCAAGCCATGGTCTACAATATCCCAATAGTCCTAATATTTGCCGAATTTCCTTTTTAGTTTGTGAAGGTCTTAAAGATAGAATACCAGATACCCTGTCAGGATCTAGCTTCTTTTTCCCTCCACTCAGCCAATGCCCTAAGTATTTTACTTCCTGCTCCACAAATTGCAATTTTGATCAAGATACTTTTAATCCCCTTTCCCCTAGGAAATTTAATCATTTAATAGTGGCTTCTCGGGTTTTTTCCTCAGTTTCTCCTGACACTAATAGATCATCCACATATTGCAATAATTTTACTTCCTTGGGTAATGTGAAATCTTGCAAGATCTTCTCTAAAGCTTGTCCAAATAGATTTGGTGATTCTGTAAAACCCTGTGGCAGCACAGTCCATCTTAATTGTTGTTTTTGTCCTGTCTCAGGATCCTCCCATTCAAAAGCAAAATAATCTCTGGATCCCTCGTCCAGAGGACAGGACCAAAAAGCATCTTTCAAATCTATTACACTATACCAAGTATATCTGGGAGATATATGACTCAGTAAAGTATAAGGATTTGCCATCACAGGAAACTTAGTAATTGTTCTCTGATTAACAGCTCTTAGGTCCTGTACCATCCTGTAGGACCCATCCGATTTTTTTACAGGGAGGATGGGTGTATTATGAGGTGACATACATGGTTCTAAAATTCCTCCCTCCAGAAGTCTGTCTACTACAGGTTTTAATCCTTTTCGACCCTCCATTGGCATAGGGTATTGTTTAACTCTGATTGGACAATGTGGATCTATTATTTGAACATTTATGGGGGCCATTTCTATTTTTCCAATTTCCCCTTCCTTATACCATACTGAAGGGTTAATGGCCTCTTCATCTTCTTGTGTTAAAGTGTACAGTTTAATCTGCAATTTGTCTCCTTGGCTATGAATGCTCAAATTTAATTTTAAAATAAAATCCCTTCCTAATAAATTGTACTCTGCTTCAGGGAGCAACAGTAAATCATTAAAACAAATTTTGTCTTCTGTTTCTACTTCTATATCTTTTAAGACAGATACTTTAAAAGGCTCCCCTTTTGCCCCTATTATTGATACATAACTTTTCCCTTTTTCTACTCCTCTTGGAAGGTTTTGAATAGTGGATTTTTCAGCCTCCGTGTCCACTAAGAATAAAACCTCTTCGTTATGGGGACCAATTAATAGTTTTATCAAGGGCTCTGTTGATGTTGAAGTCCCCAGAAAATATAGCCCCTGACACCCCTATTCTTCTTTAAATATTTTCTCATCTTGTTCCCGCTTGTGACAGTTCTTCTGAACATGCCCTTTCTTGTTACAGTAGTAACAGATGGGAATTGTGCCTTTCTCTAGATAAGGCTGTCCTCTATGTGTGTTGTGTGTTTTGTCTACTCCTTTTTCTCTTTCTCTGGTCGAGGTCTTATCTTTCTGACTTTCTCTTACTGCTGCCACAAAGATCTTAGCTTTTGCTTTTTGTTTCTCCTCATCTCTCCTAACATACACTTTTTGTGCTTCCCTAAGTAATTCTTCTAGTCCTCTTTCTGGCCAGTCTTCCAGTTTTTCTATCTTCCTTCTTATGTCCCCCCAGGATTTTGCTACAAATTGTGTTCTAAGGAGTGCGGTTCCAGCTGCTGTATTTGGATCAATTCCAGAATACATTTGTAAGCTTTTTTTTAATCTCTCCAACCATTCTGTTGGAGATTCATCTTTTCCTTGTTGTTCATTAAATGCTTTATTAATATTTTTTCCTCAGGGAACCACTTCCCTTATTCCCTGTATGATTAATGTTCTCAAATCTCTCATATTCTGTCTTCCTTGTGGTTGCTGATGATCCCAGTGGGGATCCACATTTGGCCATTTCTGGTCTCCTAGGAGTCCTGCCTGATTTTGTCTTTCCCAAATCCTCATTCTTGCTTGCCTGATCATTCCCCTTTCCTCAGCCGTAAATAAAATCCCTAAAATGGACTGCATTTCCTCCCAGGTATAAGTATTGGGACCTAGGAATTGGTCCAGTTTTTCAGATACTCCGATAGGGTCGTCTAATAAAGTCCCCACTTCTCTCTTGAAGTTTCTTACATCTGTGGTATTTAATGGGACTGCCACAAACCCGATGCCTCCCTGATTACCTCCGAGGGGTACTTCTTGTAACGGATATAAAGAAGCTCCCTCAGATGCAGCAGTTTTACTCCTCGTACATGCCGCTGGAGGTCGGTCTAATTCCAGTGTTGTTGGTGGTGGAGGCAGGGGCAACGGTGGTACTGATGGAGATCCCACGGCCACCGGAGGAGCTACCGGCGGTGGTGGATTGTTAAGATACTGAGGTAGTGGGGGTGGTAAGTTATCTAATGGCTCCCATTCATCATCTCTTTCATGTTTTTTTTCTTCTTCAGACTTCTCATCTGCTCTTAGTGTAAATGCTGAGGCTGGAAAAGAACGTGAAGCCCTGATCCATAACTCTGCATAATCACTCTCCTCCTGACAAAAAGGTTTCTTTGAATTAACATGTATATTTAAGGCTTGACAAATCCAGTCTTCAAAGGATCCAAAAACAGGCCAGAATACATTTGGTCGTAGAGGTTTCTTTGGCCATTCTACCATACAATACTGGATCATTTTTAGTTTACTTTTTCCTTTTCTGGGGCCCCTTTCATCCCAATTTTGAATCATTGTCCCTAATGGACTTTCTGGTGGTATGTCTGGCAATTTTCTCCCTTTTTTCTGATCTTGGGTCTTCGATTTTATCTGACTCATCTTAGGAATTTTACTGTGGCAATTCCTACAGCCCTTGGTTACCTAGTAAGAGTGTCTTGCAGGGGCTCTATAAACTATCATCCACCCACGAATCCTATAGGAATCGCTTCGGTCCTTACTGGCCAAGTCCCTCGCGGGAGATTGGAACCGCGGTTAGAAGACCTCCACACTCGCTTCGGAACCAGGTTCCGTCTCAGTCACACTCTTACACACACAGGCAACCGAATCCCACCCAACTGAACGGTATACGCTTAATACTCACGACTCCATCGTCTTCGTTCGGATCTTCGCGCGCAGAATTACGGGTAAAAAAAACAATGCTGCAGCCAGCAAGGGAGTTTATAAACAATCAAATTCTTTGCTTGCCTTTATTCGGGTTCGAGATGGCAATAGTCCCAACCTGACTCGAACAGGAGCCACCAAGTGGTGGGGCGCCCCTCCTGGATCAAGTCAGAGTTCGGGAACCAAGACCATCCTGGACCAGGCCCCAGTTGTGATAAATGATTAAATCGCCGGGAGTCTCTGCTCCACCAGGACGCACCCAGTGCTGTTTGCTTGCCTCTATTCACTTAATAAATCACAAACTTAGATTAAAATCCTATTTGGGATTTAATCATTTATCACAGACCTCATTATAAATGTTTGTATACACTTATTTAGATTATAGTGCTACAGTTCATTTGCTACTTTTCATCATCTAAAAGAGCATGTATCAAGAAAAAAAATCACAAATTTTACTTACTATTAATGCAAATACAATGGCTTTTCTAAGGGTTGGGGACACTCTCACTCTGAAAGTCCAGCTCTGAAAATGCATTAGATTTCATGTTCTACTGATGTGAGAATTCACTAGCTTTTCTTGCTCCTTCTCTGGACATCTTCACGTAGTAACTAAAGATTAAACAAAGTTACCTTAACTGGACAGCTAACTCAGCTGTTAGAAAAGTACTTTTTTATATATCAACACATTTTTAGTATTATCAACATTGTTTTCCCCAATAGGAAACTCAGGAATCACAAAATGTAGGGGTTGGAAGGTACCTCAAGAGCTCATCGGGTCCAACCTCCCTGCCAAAGCAGGAAATGTTAAATATGACTGAATATTCTGAATATGACAAGTCATATTCAGGAATGCTGAATATGACTTCAAGAAAATAATGGTAGTATTCATTTGCAAATTCTAAGTGGTATCAGAGACATTCAGAAATTCTGTAGGCACTTCCAGTGACACACATGATAAGCTATTTGCACCTTTTGACACCTGCTAAGACTGTACCTACAGTTTCACAGAGATAATATTTACATTTGCAGCATCTATTCTTGGTCAGCAAATTACAGATTATTTTCAAAACAGTACTAACACACAGTTGTAACACAAAAATATTTTTTCCTTTACCAAATAATCTAGGAAGATGTAGGACTTCAGTGGAAATAGGAAGCATGATGTAGTTTCTGTTAATAATTTGGTTACAAGTTATAATGCTCCTATCAATTGTTATGCATTAGCACCCTGCAACTTGATGCATTTTTGAGATGTGAAGCTCTCCCTCTCTGAAATTTTATCTGACAAGCTGTGAGTTTTAAAAGTCTAACTTGCATAACACTTTGTAACTGCAACTTTGATTTTCCCTTTAGGTACAGCATAAATGCTACCAGCTGCTGCACTCCATCTTTCAGCATCCAAACAAAACTGTGTCATATCCTTATATTCATTCTTTAGCACCATCCATTGTGAGGAAATTGCAGGAAACAGAAAAAGCAAAACCTGAAAATGCTGCTGAACTTCAAGTCATTCAGGAGGGAATCAAGGTGTTAACAGCTCTTACAGCTACCGCTGAGGAAGAACACCGTAAGTTACTTCCATTACTAGTTAGTTAGTTAGTTAGTTACTTCCATTACTAGCATTAGACAGGCTTAAAGTTGCCACAGGTAATAAATTAAAATTATGAATATAGAACTGGTCCTGAACAATAATTGCCACCAAAATTGTTAGAATGGTGGTTTGTTTTTAGTATGGTTTAAATAACATTTGCTGTTTTATGAGTTGTGTTAAATGTTGACTTGAATCATGAGAAGTACTTTTATTTAAAATGTTAAGCTGTTTTTAAAAAGTGTATGCTTAAGTACTGTTTTCAATGTTCACAGGTGCTCATTTGGTGGCCTGTCTTCTTCCCATCCTTATTTCATTTCTTTTGGATGAAAATGCCCTGGGTTCTGCAACAAATACAACAAAAAATCTACATGAGTTTGCTTTGCAAAATCTGATGCAGATTGGTCCACAGTACTCATCAGTTTTTAAAAAATTAATGTCGTCTTCTCCAACTATGAAAGCAAGGCTTGAATCAGCTGTAAAAGGCAATCAAGAAATCATCAAAGTGAAAACTGCTAAACATGCAAAGAATCCTGGGAAAAGTTCAAGCATTCAGCTAAAGACCAATTTTCTTTAAAGTCTTATATTTGCACTTCGATATCGACAGCAAAAAATATCCCCTTTAGTTTCTTGTCAGAGGAGGTCAGTGAGTTGATCATGTCACTCAGTTTGCATTGAAAATTTATAGGAAATTTTAAGGGAAAACAAATCTCTAGATAATTTTCTATTAAACAGACTTCTTAAACATCTCTAAGTGCTATGAATAGATCAATCAGAGGTCATTTAATTTGTATTTTTGATTATTTTGGACTAAAATATCAGAAATGCACATGCCTATATTAAAAAACTATAGCTTTCAATAGGTATATTTAGGAGCAGCCCACACTTAGCCATAAAGTAAAATTAACTTTGTTTCAAGTCAATGTTTCTCTAAAATAAGTCACCCTAATTGTTTTTGGGATTTAGCTGGGACATAAATTTACTTGCAGGTGGTAATCTATCATAATTATTAATTTAACATACTGCATTGTTAAGGAAACAGATTAAATGTCCTTGTAAGCATTACAATAAATAATTGTTGATCTCAAAAAACTCAGCTCAGTAAAGGTAATACTGAAAGCTTTAATCCTAATAATTTATTGAGCTGGCCAAGATTTAACAAATGCTGTTAAATACAGCTTTACAGTGCTTCTTCAGTGAGGGCTCGATAATGCTTTACATAGTGGGACTGTGTAAGTATTTGCAGGCTTGGTGCCTTGTATGCTATGAGAGTATGCTACTTGGCATACTCTCACTTTACAGGATGTATACTTGTGTTAATTTTGTATTATGCTAGCCAGGCAATTGAAGCTTACATATCTTGTCCATGATAGGACAGCAATTATAATACACTGTGCCTCAATTCTGACATCTGTTCTATCTGGATGTATGTCTCCTGATCTTTAGATGATCAGTTATATACATATATGCAACTCACCTGAATCTATGTATCTCTGCACTGAGAAATGGGCTTATCTGAAGTCAGCTTGTCTTGTGTCTAATAAAGTACAACAAACTCACGATAAGGAATATTTAATTAACATTTTTATTAAGGAACATATTTTAATATAGAAAAGTAACTATTAAAATTGCAATGGCTATAAAGTATTTTCTATATATAGTACTGACTTTTCTTAATACCAGTATTGTCTAAACCAAACACTCAAACTGAGGATAGTATTTCCTTCTAGATTCTAATTACTTTAAGAAAAAAAGAGAGAGAACTGAGAAACACACTGTGACTCAGGAAAAGCGTGATGTACTGTATTTTATTAAAAGTTTTGCATATAAATATAATTGGAAATTGTGCATAATTAACCATTTGACCAAAGTTCTAACAATTCATTTTTCTAATTTACATAAATAAAGCTAATTTTCTTCACTTAACATTTGTCTTAGTCATTTCACCCCATAGCAGAGGAACTCAAAGGACTTCAGTAACAGAAAGAAATGTTTGTATGCTGCTGCAAGGAAACTAGTAAGAAATGACCGAGCCAGATGCACCAAGGTCTGTGACTTGACATGGCAGGTCATCTTCTATTCTAAATAAGTAGGATCAGGGAAATATGCTTTATATATATGTACATACCAGTTTTGTGTCAAATGTTGAAATGTATGAACTATGAGAAGATGGTTTAGATACCTTCTGTCTTTCCCTGGAGAGCCAGATGTTTTGTTCCACTTCTTCACTGCAGTCTAATCTGCAGTTATTGCTGGGTGTGCCACAAGGCAGTTATGTTAAATTTGGCAGTTACTGATCTTGATCTCTTCAGTCATTTCTTGATCTTCCTATTTCTCCCTTCAAAGCTGACTGAGTACATTGTGGGTTTTTTTTTTTGTTATTTTGTTTGTTATTTGTTGTTGTTGTTTGATTTTTTGTTGTTGTTGTTCCTAGGCCACTTTTGGAAAATCGTAGATTCTGATTAAACTTGAAGACTTGAAACTTTTAAATGACCCTAGTGTCCTGTTTACTATCAAAGTGGCCAAATATATTGCTGAGAAAATTAGCTGCTACAAGAGGTATAAGTAATTATTTTTTTCATTTGAGTAATATGTAAAAACAGCAGTCACCTCTTTCTTTTTTAGTAAATATTTTATATTGTTAATACCATCTGATGAAAACTTATTTGCTTTTAAGAAACAGAGTCAAGTTGCAAGAGCACCAAGCAAAGCTGTTAGGAGGCCATTGATGAAAGTTCAGAAGAGCTTAGTCCTGCATTTTTAAGGTATCTCATGACAGTAGCTGATACCAAACTTAGACTGAAAAGTGCCATAACTATGTGCTTTAATGTTTCTTGGTCGTGTCTTGTAGCCACATGTGGAAAAGCTCCATGTTCAACATATCTGTGTTCTAAATGCAGAAAAAAAATAAAGATTGAGTAAAGAGAACCATTGCTAATTCCTAACATCTTCTGTAAATTAGGCTATATGCATGAGCTTCATCCATCCAGATAATTTATCCACATAGAGAGTAAAAATACATCTGCCCTGAGTTGTGCTTTATTATGTGCGCTTAAAACAAGTTGCATGTTCACATGAATAAATCTACTCATTTAAGATTTTATAAATGGATCATAGAAGAATCTTGTTTCAATTATCCAAAATACAAAATATTTTTATATTAGATATCTTTGATGCAGTCTTGTCTATTTACAAGGAACTTTAATTTTTTTTTTTTTTCCTGAAAAATTAAGCAAGAATAGTTTTGGCTTGTAATTCTACTTTTTTACTCTTCTTTTTTAGGCATTGCTTGGCATTCAAGCTCTTATGTTTAGCCATAAATAAAGAGCCAAATATATGTTTAGCCATAAACCAAAATCTAACTTGTACCAGTACAGCCTTGTGTGCCCCCTGCCTCCTTGCTGATTGTTTTTCTTGCCATCTTTCTGTAAGCACCAGTAAACTTCCAGTAAATTTCTGTGCAATGAAGCATGTGGCCTGCATGCATGTTTACTTTGTATGTTTCTACTCATTGTTTAGAGTCAAATGTTTTTGTATAACAAAAGGTCCTGCTTATGCCCAATGTTAAGAATATATATAAATAGGGGTACATCATAGAATACAATATATGTGCTATGCAGTAATTATTTGCAGACAACTTTCTGTTGACTGCAACAAAACAGAATTAGCCAAAAGCATGCAAAAGTATGGCCCAGTTGGGATGTGGTTGTTTCCAGTTTGATAAATGTCTGTGACGCTCCAGCTGAATAGGTGGCACTTCTAATGGCCTTGTTTAGACGAGAACTACTCGTACTCAGATCTGGTATGTTCTGCAGGGCAGCAGACACCTTCAGGCCGAGAGGAGCATCGGTAAAGTGATACATGCATCACCATAAAATTGGATTACCAAATGCACTGGAAGCATAATCATTTCTTGTTAAGAAAAGGCAGTTAATGAGCAGAATTTCCAAAGGAAATTCTTTTTCCAGAACTGGCACAACAGTAACAATGCAAGTTGGTCCACTAGATGTGGAGTGACCTAGGATACTTTGCTAATTTATCAGTAGTAATACTACATAGCAGGGATCAGGCAATCTATGGCATTTCAATTTAAAGTAGAGTGAAGTTGGACATTTAGCAGTGGCAGGCATTACCTTTGGAGGGTCGCTGTGATGACACAGTGTTGTCTCAAACTTCACCTAATTTCACTGCTAGGTATAAACCTCTTTGTTTTCAGCTTCCTGAAATGTAGATATTTTATTAGTACATCCTAAGTCAGAAGCTTTCTCCTACAATTGCATATTTTCCTAACCAATAGCGATTTAAATCAGTCAATGCCTCTTCAATTTACTAATAAACCTCCCATATTTTCTTTCATTTGAAAATTTAGCCAATAATACTCCAAGTGAGGAAGGGAAAAAATCCTTAGAACATCAACACTGTTTGCTCAGTTTTTAAATAAAACAACATACAGCAAGGTAGATTAATTTTCTGTTTCTCTGCACTGTGGTGTCAAAGAACCCAGGCAGAGTCACAGCCTTACATCCTGAAAGCAGCGCTGCTTGGCTACTGCACAAATGCCATGATGCTGTGGGGTTTGCTAGAAACTGCTTTTTGCGCAGGTAACCCATGTGCCTTACCTGACATTTTGCCTGGTAAAGTTTTTCTTAAAATTAAGCCACAAGGAAATTGTTCTTGAGTTGCAACCACTTATCCTTAAAAACAGACAGTAAAACAAAGCTAAACTGTATTTTGACTGAGATTTGTCCATACCTCTCTCTTCTTAGCACCATCCTGAGATGCTGCAGAAGGTGGTATTTTACACAGCACTCTGATTAGCTCAAGTATGTAACACCTAGTTCATTTGGATGTGTACTGCTCAAGCTGCTTAATGACAGTGGCGTATAGCCACATACATAAAAAGCATGTTTGACTAGCTCTTACACACTTGATCTGTCCCTTACATGTTTTAGACATTTAACACTGGAAGTGAATTATTTAGAATTGAATTAAAAAGATGTGTTACGTTGTCTGTGCAAGCAGACCCTAAAAATGCCAGTGCTATGCTACCAGTTTCTCCAAAACGTTTTTGCTTTTGATGTACAGTTGTAAGTTTTTCTTTTTCCTTTTTTTTTTTTTTTTTTTTTTCCCCTGAGACATTCTCTGAATTCTCTGGAGAATAAATGGTTTATTGCATGTAACAATAAAAAGGGAAGTGACATCTAATATATAGCAAAAAGAGGCGTGAAGATTTTTTCTGAGAAAAAGTCCAAAACAAAACCAGACTTCCAACCCCCCCTTAAGTAATATGTGGTAGACTAACTCAAATTAACTTGTGCTGTAGCTGAATATGAACTTTGCTCAATGGTCTTATTCCCACTTCTATAGTCCCAGCAATCTAAAGTGCAGAATCAGAGTGTAGAAGGCAGGACGTGGCATCCAGTCTCCATCCTCTGCGCATGCACTCTAGATGATGACTACCAGACAGTAGAGCATGCTCTCCACATACATATGTGCCAATTTGTCCACTTACAACACAGAAAAATCCATTGTTTATATACTTAAAGAAGTTTGCAAATGAGAAGAATGTATTTCTGAAACTTGGTGGTAAGAAGCTGAATTTAGTAATGGAAAAGACAACTACAAAAAATCCTATTTTAAGCTGACGCATTTAATGAATTGTCTCTCCTAAAATTGTATTTTTTTAAACCAATGTTAACATTCAAGTAGTAAAATTCATGTGAATTATCTCACTGCCAATGAAATGCAATGTAGAATTGCTTAAGATGCCAAGTTGCTACTTTTGGAAAATATTTCTTAGGTTTTAACCTTCTCTGGATAAGATTTTGATTATGATATTTTTATATGCATTCTTTCTCAGTTCTCAGTATTCTGATTTTTTTTTTAAAAAAAAAAAAAGGTTTTGCATGAGACATGTTTTCTGTGGCAGTACAGGCCTCAGGGATTCTGGAAACAATTTTGATTAATACCTAAAAATAGAAATATTGTATTATTTAAAAATACAGCCTATCATTATGAAGGAAATGCTCTTAAATCTCATCTTCTTTCATGTAAGGTTCATTGTAAACACCAAGGAAAAAATATTGTCAGAGCTGTACTCATGTTTTACAGGAAACAAAGACAGAAGGATAACGGGCTGAAGCTTTTGCCACCAAATTTACCTGAAATGCAGTTAGAAGAAGAATAATAATAAAAAAAACTTCATGTAGGAAAAGTCAGACTTTCTTTTATACTTCAAGTATATTTATCAACTGAGCAAGGATGACACTGGGAGATGCAGAGAAGTAAAAGAAAAAAACGCAAGTAAATGTTTTTTCACATTGAATCTGAGACAAGATATGATCTAGCTACAGCTTGCTACTTCAACACAGCAGCAAACAAATGTGCTTATCCAGTTTTTGTTTACCACTGCAGCCATGATTTTAAAATGGCCATGTTGCTCAAACTATCTGTTTTGGTTTTGTTATTGTGAACAGCTCTGCCTGATGTATAACTGGCTAAACAATGCTATTGTTTAACGTTTATGTTTTCCTTGAATGCTACTAGAGGAAGATGGAAAAAAAATCACTTAGTTGGCTTAGTATAAGCCTGTGCTGGTCTGCAGAAAAGCCAGATGTGACTTGTCAAATGGTGAAGTGTTTAATTGTTGGGGAGTCAAAAGACACAATCATGGTTGGTGGGAGGGTATACTGACTTTTTTCATTCCATATTCCTCCTAGTTCCACTCTGAGGCCAACAAATCTGGGAACACTTCATTTTTGTAAAACAAGCACTTTCAAGCTGATGGCAAGGAAATTCAAGAATGCGTGATCTTTGGTTTGAGACACAAGTGATCTTTAGTTCTAGGCTCCCTCTAAAACATACAGTAAGTATAGATACATAAAGACCCTCAGGGCTTCAAAGATTTGCAGCCCTGATTTTCCCACGTAGATCTGGAGGTATGGCATAAAGGCCATGCATGTACCCTGTAGGTGCAAAGAAGGAAGATAATCAGTAGGCTTGGTATGAACTACCAAAGTCGTCTTCTACGTCTGAAGGCAACTGAACCTGGGCAAACTGAGTGAATACCCTTTTTTCCAGGTGGGTAATTTCTCGTAGGATTCTTTATGAACCTACTAACAAAGCTCTCTTTGCCATAATGCAGGCATGGCTCTGTCTCTCCTTTCTGCCCCTCAGAGCAGTAGTTAAAACCTGTCGCTGCATGCACATTTATCCACTCTGTGTCCTGCTCAGTTTTGTGCATTTCCAACAACATTCCAAACTACAAACAGAAATGATTTAGGATAAACAGTAATCTGTAACAACTCCTGAAGCTTTGCTAGCCAAAGCAGAAGTGGAAATGATGTTGGACTTGCTGACTATAGAGCAGAGAGACTTCTGAAGCAGACAGGGAAAACGAAACTACTGGAAAGCTTCTGAGAGCAGGAAAGTGAAAAGGGAACAGGAACTTACCTTGTATGAATGGTATGGCTGCAACACTTCTGCGTACAATAGACCACCTTTGTGTAGTTATGTGAGATTTTTTTCCATTCTTTATGTTTGACAAAAAGTCTTTGATCCATAAGTGGGAGGAGACACACCAGCTCTTAAAGTGCCTGCTTCAGCCTTTGAGAATGGGCTTCCCTAGGCTGTAGGGCGTCTTGACTGAGTCAACTTCACAGCCTATGGTCAGGATTCAAAACTGTATTGTTCACCAGCTTGTTCCAGACATTAAGTTAAAGAATGGTTTCCAGTGCCATGATTTTCTCCTTCAGGAGGTAATGAGTATATTATCTATAAGAGACTGTGTATCAGCTGTAGGGGATTCTCTCTGACTCTAGGTTTGTAAAGCTGTACCTAACCTACAAATAATGCTCCCAGAACAAATGAATCTTGTTTACCTTTTTGTATCTAATGTACTTACAATAAGTGCAATAATGGAGCAAGACAAGTAAGCATTTTAAAAAGTTTTTGTTCATGCTAGTATCCCAGAACCACATAAAACTCAGAGATCTTCTCTGGCGACGTTCCTTACAGATAGCCAACACCCAGCCATGGCTTGCAGAGTGACTTCTGCTCAGTACAAGTGCTGGAGGGCAACGTGTTCCAGACAAGTGAGGCAAGAGAGATTCTGTGAAGGAGAGGCAGGCCATTGGGAAAAGCACCAGGGAAGGAGCAGCTACAAAGGCTGCAGAGGAAGCAACAATATTGTTGAGGGACTGTTTTTCAAATCAAATGGATGCTAAAGGACAGAACAGAGAGGAAGAAAGAAAGGGGGAAGCAGAACAAAAGATAACAACACATGCTACGATGGCATGTATAGTGAGAGAAAAAAGAAGAAATAGTAATTGAATCAGCTGCCTAGTAGATTCATTCCTTCAAAACGGCTTATGCAAGATACACTATCATGTCACCCAATTGTCAATGCAGCAGTATGTCAGAAACTCTCCTACTAATTCATAGAAAAGGACACTCACTTAAATTCTCAGCAATGACTGTCACACAGGCAGTCACCTGCATTCTGACCATCAGTCCCACATATCCTAGCTTCACCCACTATGCCAAAACAGGAGAGCATTCCTAGGGCTAGGTGATTCTTTATGGCAAGAGCTAGTTTACCCCCTGTATTTGTTTAAGCTGCCACAAAGATATTTGTGATCTCACATTAAAATGATTGTATGACTTCCCTTTTTTTTTTTTTTGGTGACTTACATTACTGATGAGAGCACTCACCAGAGTGTGTGATGTGATGAACCAGATTAAAATCCCAGAATCTCAATGCTTACTAGCCTAGGCTCTTTCATAGCTTAATAGTTGACTGGAATCCTGTAAATATTTTACATGTGAACCTACTCAGTTTTGTAACATTCCAATAATTTTCTGATTTATTAACTCTGTTTATTGTTTTGTAGTGTTCATTATTTATAATCAGGCAATAAAGAGACTTCCAACCAGCCACATAAATCAAAACAAAATACTTCATAATGTGCAGCACAGGATGATGCAAGTTAGTTACTTTATTATAAGAAGTAATGTAAAGTTACTTGCATGTAATACCAGGGATCTATACCAGTTAACCAAATATGCAGAGCAGACTCAAATCAATGATATTCTCTGTGGTCTCAAACCATGAAAACCATCAGAGCAATGACGGAAACTTCATTGGAAAGCAGTGCCTGTTCCACAATATATATATGCTGCATATATATATATAATAGTATGCAAATTATGAAGACAAGTTTGTAAAACATGTAACTAATCAACTGCAACAGCAGATGCTCACTCTAGTTTTCATTGTCTTCTGTTTTGAATATTGGTTACACCATCCATGCACACACACTTGATGTTTTCACTAAAAGGTTTTGAAATTACATATGGAGGAGTCAAGAATTGCAAAATTTTTGCCACTCTTCTTAAATGAGGATTTTAACCTAGAAAAGTGTTTATTCTTTGAAAAAGGAAGGCCATTTCAGATGGTTTTAAAAGACTAGAAAGAATTCAAAGAGTAGCGTGAAGTGCTTGTCATTGTTCAGTGGCAAATGAGCTTTTCTAGGGCAGGTAGATGAGAACTGAGTGCACTTGCTGGTTCCTGCTTACTGTAATCCCTGGGGAACTGCCAGCTGTCTTTAATTGCTGGCAGCAGCTCAGTTCCTTCAGGGCAGGGAAGAGAGGGTAAATATCTTTAGTCTTTAATTATAGCTTCTTCTTACTCCCCTGTTCTGAAGAAATTTAAGCTGCTGATAACACAGTCTGCACAAACTAGGGCCTAAGAGGGGAACTGATTTTCAAAAGCACGAATAAATGTGCATGTTCCCCTTTTTTGGGAGAGAGAGGAAATAGAAATAAATCACAGAGGTGTAAGAAAACACATTTTGTGAAGACTGAGCATTGCTGTGCTGTTGCATGCTTCCCCCCCATCTGAAAGGGTCTAAATTATTGGAAAGCTGAAAATGGCAGCTTTATCAGTTCTTATAGAAATATATCAAGGCCACAGGGATTGTTGTCATGCAAAGAAAATAGTTGTTGCACAAGTTATCTGGTTAAGAAGTCCTACAGTTGCTTAGTAGCAAATGCTCTCAAGAAATCAAAGCCTCTGAATGCATTGACAGTCACACCAACATCAGCAAATTGACCCTGATAACAAAACTTTTCCAAAGTAGAATGATGATCATTTGGTTGAGTTTTTACATTTGTTTTCTTATTTATAAATCCAAGATTATTATATCTATTAGCTGAACTAAGATTCAGTGATGTTGACTGCCAGTAACCAGACCACTAGAATGGTAAATAAGTATTCTGAGAACAAAAACGTGATTTCAAAAAAAAAATATAATGGCAATTTGATAAGATTACTTGTAAAACAGAGAAATAATAGAAGCAGTACAACAAGGAACAATACCACAAAATTAGCCAAGTACCAAAACCTATTACATGTACAGGTCACAAAATCAGAAATGAAAGGAGAGCATGAAAAGAATGCAGAGGACATACCTGTTGTACAGAAGGGAACTCAGATGCTTTGTGACTTTATGTGGCTTTCTCTCTAAGTAAAGTCACAGCTGGATCTGTTCTCACCAGTCACTCAGTGAGTGATGGCAGCTCTTCCAGATGGGTGCCTCTTTTGTAAAAGGAGATGCTGGTAAAATAAGTTATATTAAGGTACTACACATGATACTCAATTGCCACATTGCTGATATAATATATACTATATAATATATCACTAATATAATATATCACTATATACTGATACGTAAAGTGTTCACACACACTAAGTGCACACTAAGAACATTTTTTCCTGGGTTGCTTCAGGTCTAAAATTATTCTACTCCATTTCATGTTCCAAGTAGAATCTAAAAGACTGATGTGCAGAAGATGAGATACTTGGGTGAAATGGAAGTTATAACACTCATATTTTTAATATTTTCTCAAGTATTTGTTGTACCAGATTAATCACTGATACTGCTTGATTTCCAAGCTGAAAGGGGCTGATCTGAACTTTGCCATGAGGTGGAGCATTAGATTATCCTACAAAGAGCATTTTGATCTAGTGGTCTTGAAAGCTGAAAATGACAGCCTGAGGAACACTTCAGCATGATTTAAACGTTTTGGTAGCTAAACCTTAATTTGAAATATGGAAATTTTCTGGAACTTCAAGTTAATTTGCATGTAAACACTAGTTTGGAATGAAAAAGGTAGGAAGGGAGGAAAGAAGATTGGACAGACTGCAAAGGCAAATGTTGAACGTACAGCAGATTGGATTTAGACATGCAGAGTTCCTCAAAGAAATAGCAGAGGGTGATAATTTCCAGAAATGTTATATCGTCGGTATTGAAGTGGTTTAGATTTTTGGAGAAGCATTTGCAACAACCTATCAGGTAAATACAGCCTGAAGTGCTACTCCCAGGCCTGAAGGTACTGTATGGAATAACTGAGTGATTATCCTGCCCCTAGACAAGAGGGAGCAGAAGCCTGGGGGTTTGGTGGCAGATGAAACCTTGTACTTAAGTGTGCCTGTGAGACAGAGGAAGTACTTTGATGCTCCTGCCTTCTTCCTATCAGTTGTGCCTGATCTTAACGAAAGGAATTTACATGATGTGCAGATGTGTTTCCTTAAAAATCTTTTAAACTTCTGTAGAAACTGATCCAAAAAGAGTTGGATTTCTTGGTGTGGGGTTTTTGCAAAGCTCTTTCAAGGGTGTGGTGCAGTAGGTATTGCTACAATCCCAGAAATGAGGTGGAAGGACCTGGGAGCAAATACCTTTTAACGGTCAGGATTGCTCTTAAGAGTGACTGTGCCAAATAGGTCTACCAACAGAGATTGCCTGAAAGGAAACCCAGCAATATCACTGAGAAATTATACTAAAAGTATCATTTTGATTTACATAATTTCTACCAATACAATTTGTTCAAATATTTAACCCCATTTGCCAGTCTTATCTATAACTATCTTTAAGGCCAACAGATAAAGAGAATCCTCAATGCCCATTTGTTCAATGCAGCTACATATTTCAGTCAGTAGTCCAAGATATATAAGTGTTTAGTCCAAAGTTTTGCGTGATTTTATAGTTTGCCATTCTATTGGTTTTTTTTTTTGTTTGTTTGTTTGTTTGTTTTTTATAAATAACAACTTGTATGGTAAGAATTGCTTTTACTATTAATTAATAGCTTTGCTTTCAGTTCCCATTTACAATTTGAGCATACTATAATAGAGTAACGCGGCAGGCATCACTGAGCTAAAAGAGGAAGTGTCAGCACACAGGAGCGCTGCACTGGCTTCTGCTCGTAGAAAAAAACTGTTAAATCTGCTACAGAAGGGGGTGGGGAATGAACCAACCCCAAATTAACAGAGTCAGCACCACCTTATATAGAATTCATCCATTTCAGGAGTTACCAACCACATACTAACCTAGGATGTCCAATATTTTGAAGATAAACATGCAGTGTACTTCATTGTACAATCCTAATGAGCTACTTTCAGACATCATGCGTGTAGGATGTGTTATAGCAGTGCCAGTGTTTTCCAATTCTCTTGCAGGAATGTCCCTGCAAGTGGTGAACTATCATTCACAGATTGTAGTTGATAACTGTACAAACTCTCTTTATTTTCCATATTGCAGCATTTCCATATGCTGCATAACTAAAGCAGGCATTCAGGGTGTTAAAAACTGCTGTGTTAGAGCAAATAATCCTATGATAGGTGTGGAGTACTACTAGAAGATAGGAAAGAGTCAGACATTCTGCTTAAAGGATAAAAAAGCTCTGTATCACTTCACAGTTCAGGAAGTTTTGATGCTTGCATCTTCTAAATGTTTTAGGAGGGTATCAATCCCAGGATCCTGTTTCTTACTATCATTGTTAATCGAGGTGAAGACGAAAAGCAGATGGGGCTACAATCTTGATGTCTGTCATTATCTGTATTATTTAGAACAGGATATCCTTTTGCTACAGCATAGTTCTTGCTGAAGTATACGTGAATTGCCTGACGCTGAATACAGAAGTCTCATCTTCCTCACCTATCACCACGAGAAGAAATCTCTGACTTTCAAATGTGCTTATGGGCTAACTTCTGCCCACAGTTTCAAGTGCAAACACCTACAGAATTATTCTTGAATTTCACATATCAGTGGGATACTACACTGCGATGGACGGTGCAATTTACCTCTAAATATCTGTCTTAAGGCTGCTTCCTGAGTCTACCTGCTTGAGATAACCTGCAAGTATATTTGCATATCACTTCCATGTCCAGTAATCAGGTCTCTTTTCAGAACATGGCTTATTGCTTTCCCATAGAATTACTAATAATATTAAATGTTGGGCAACCTTACTAAGCAGAGGTACCAGCCCTGCCTGTGAGACTGGATTGGAATCTGGCTTTGATTTTTTATCTAAGTTTCCCAATAAGAAAAGAAGCTCTGACTTGGTGTAAAGCTGGAAAGGCTAGCTCCTTCCTAGCTGTGCTCCCCTTCTTCCCAGTGCAGGGACCAAATCTTTCCCTCTGGGTATATCCTCATTGTCTTGGTGAATCATCCCTGGGCTGGGAGATGCAGGCTGGCTTACATCCATCCACACTCTGTATGGAATGCAGATGCAGATCAGCTTCTTGTTTCCTCTTGGCTTCCTTTGCACAAGGTGAAGAGTTAGTTCAGTATAGTTGGGAGACCACTAACACGTAGAAGTGGGGGTTGAAACTTCAGAATTAAACTACTAAATGGCTTATCAGTATGGACAGTATTGCTCCATGATCCGTTTTGTGTCCTTTCACTAAATTTTCTATCTGGGGTTGATACTTCTTCTGTCGCACATGCACAGGAAGACTTAAATCTTAGTTGAAGCCTATTGATCATTACAATATTAAAAATTCCCACCAGTGACACTGATTCTCCACTAGCAAATACCCAGGAATCAGTAGCATAAGACTGAGCAGCCCCAGGCTATTCCTTCTGCCATTAGGGTCAGACCAGGGACAAGGACATAGACCAGTCATTGTAGTCAAGCAGCTGTAATTACGTACATGAAAAACTAGTGCAAAAACGAGGTAGACAAATGTTTCTAACAACATCAACTGCTGACATCATAAATTAGGCATGGTATGAAGACACATTGTAAGCAGGTAACATTTCTCTGTCAGAATAACTCTGTTTCGTGCTCCCTAAAGTTAGATTACAAGGGGCAATCTAAATATTTTTCTCCTTGAAATACAAGCAGAAATTCTACAAAATTACTGTCTACTCTTTGTAGTCTTTACATTTGCAATTTTCTGTTCTCCAAATGATCAATGTATAGCCATATTCTTGATTAAAGAGCTATCATGTAACACAACCTTTAGTGAACAAATCTTTTGTTGGAGATAGGCTAGAATTAAACGTTCAGTTCAAGTGCCCCAGTGAGTTTCATCTTAAAACATCAAGAATCTTTTTAACAACTTTGTATTTCTGGAAACTAGGTTTAGCTAAACTTTTTTAATAGGTGCTAGTATTTGAGCCAAATTGTGGGCTGGCTCAAACTGGTACGGTCTTACTGACTTCAGTAGAACAGCATTTCTTTACAAAATAATTTGGCCTGCTACTTTTAAGGCTGGCACTCTATGTAGAAACTGGGTAGAGTACATTCTTGCTTTGATGCAGGCTCAGACACACAATACTTAGTCATTTTAATAAGTTACCTGTGTCCACTAAGATCAATGTTTACAGAGAAATTTATAGGAACAACAAGATCCCAATGAGCTAATATTTTACAGAATAAAAATGTAATTAATAACATAGAAACAACAGTAAAAGCATGCACAAAATGCTTGGCTAATAAAACAATGCTGGTGTCTGACCATAAATAGCTAGGAAAAAATGACACTGACAGAAAAAGCTTAGTCATAGAAACTTGGGGCAGACATCAAATCAGAACCACTTTATATCTAGTTTCTTTTTTGGGGTATTGGTACTGAGTACACAAGAACTGAAATGCAAAATCCTGTGCAGTAGCTGGAATAACTTTGTGTCCTGTTCACTGAAATCCTATCTTTCTGGTGTGAGTCAATCGGTTGCCAAAAGGTAGGGTATGAATCATTTACCGCGTGCGACTCACTCATCATGTGGGTCTTTGAATTCCTAAGGAGGTAAAACATGGGTGATGAAACTTGTAAGCAGTAGATCAGTAACCATGCATTATACGTCTCAACAAGTAAATATACTAACCATCTACATCATGCTTAAGTTGTGCTAGATAAGTAAGTGAAAGCTCTTGGGAGAATAATTTGATATCGATACTAATTTTCTCTTATGACTGCTTATGTATGAATTTTCCTGCAGACTTGAAGCTCCACCACAAAGCTCTCTACTATCAGATCAAAAATGTTCTCTTTAATTGGCCTTGGTCACCGTTTGAAATGTAGTTAGAATGGGAAACATTTTTGAGTCTTTGTTGCAGTATGTCCAGTTTTTCCTTCTGCTGGAGGTGCTGTTTAATCCAATACAGAGCTGGTATAAACACATCTGAGATTTAAAAGCTTTCTCATTCAAAATCTGCTTCTTTTTTTTTTTTTTTTAACTAAACAGGAACATATTATTTATTTATTTATTTATTTATTGTGTCTTGAGAAGGGTTGTGTTTTTCATCCATATATTGTAGTTTGCCATACCACATAATAGAATGAATTCCAGGTCTCTGAGGTGTTTTTGTTTGTTTGTTTCTCTCTTTTTAAAAAATCTTTGTATTTAGGAAGTTCAGAAAAATGAGAGACCAGCAAAGGAAGTCCAAAGTAAAGAAAATAGGAGAGAGACCCCCCCAGCATCATTTGCTGCCTTCACTCACAGCTGGCAAAGAATAAAACCTGGCCCTGTCAAAGTTCATAGAATGGTTTGGGTTGGGAGGGATCCTTAAGGACCCTTAAGGACCACCCAGTTCCCACCCCGCTGCCCTGGGCAGGGACACCTCCCACCAGACCTTCCAGCCTGCTCCAGTGCCTCACCACCCTCTGAGTGAAGATTTTCTTCCTCATATCTAATCTAAACTTGCCCTTTTTTGTTTAAAATCATTATTCCCCGTCCTACCACTACACGCCCTGACAAAGAGTCCCTCCCCAGCTTTCCTGTAGGCCCTCTTTAAGCACTGGAAGGCCGCTCTAAGGTCTCCCTGGAGCTGTTTTTTCTCCAGGCCGAAAAACGCCAAGTCCCGCAGCCTGTCTCCATAGGAGAGGTGCTCCAGCCTCTTGATCATCTTTATGGCCCTCCTCTGGACTCACTCCAACAGGTCCATGTCCTTGTTATGCTGGGGGCCCCAGAGCCGAATGCAGGGCTCCATGGGGGGTGGTCTCAGAAGAGCAGAGCACAGGGGGAGAATCACCTCCCTCAACCTGCTGGTCATGCTAAGAGTGCTTTGTCTCTTGACAAAACCGTGCTCTCATTTTTAGCCAGTTCTATTTAGTACATGGGTAACTTGTGAGTAAGTCCAAATGGTACAGTGAAGGCCAAATCCCCATACATGCATAATTTGATCAGTATTTATTAACAAAAACAAGTGAAGTGGAATTCAGGTACACATGTTTCTTTACTTGCATGAATATAGACTTGGGGACCTGTAGAGACCTGGTTTAATCTTTCTATTACAATTTTGAATAAGGTCATTTCATCACTTCTGACAAGGATTCAAGTTGCATGAATGGCAGCTTTCCTACAAACCAAACAGTCCAAAGTTTAATTGAACCTGTAAAGTGCACAGATCATCTTTCCAAAACAATACACCGTTACCAAACTACAGAACTTTCTCATTTTTCCCTAGAGCCCACCAATAGGGCAAGCAAGGTTTCTTATTTCATTAGTAAACAGTAAATTTTTTTTCATTGTCTGTCTCAAGTGCCATAGGCCAGAGCTAACATTGAACATTGACATGTTTCAACATAATATTATTTTTTCCCAGTCTGAATGAAGAATGTAGCACTTACCAGTTAGCAACTAATCCAGTAATTCAGGTTTTAGAAGTTTGAGATTTTTTTCTCCTTTTTGCATGCTAAGACATTTTACAGTGGTGGTGAATACAGTATCATTTCATTACAATAGTAAAAGGCATTAATAAGCTTTTACATCTGCAAAAATCACACTTTCTAATACAACTGTAAGTAACTGCAAGTAACCACGGGCTTTTAATCCACAGATATGAAAGAATTGTTTGATGATTAAAACACCTTACTCTTATTGTATATTGCCTCATCAGCAAAGATCATTGAAATTGATTTTTAATACTTCATTCATACTTTGGGAGCCACATCAAATTCTTGGTTGGGATTACTTGTATGTTTTACTTGCACAGCTGGGGAGTAAAACTAGAAGGAACAAATCTCAAATCTCAGTTTTCTGATTCAGAATCACAGAATCATGAAACACAGAAATGTTATATCATGGAATGTAATAATCAGAGAATCAGAGAATCAGAGAATCAATAATCAGAGAATCAGAGAACCTGTTATGCCACTAGAAACATTTAGAAATACTCTGATCTAAGGTGCTGATCTTTCCTTGCACTTGTTTTGGATTTAGACTAATGGCCATAGCGTATATTACTGTTGGATTGGGTCCAGTTGCTGCCTGTGATAGATAACCGATGTCTAATTTCTGCCTCACTTTCCCTTTGGCAATCACAGGTACGAGGGACCTCTGATTGAGGCAGGCTGTGATAAGGGGTTACTTCCTATTGTATGTCCACATAAGTGATATAGCTGAAGGTAAACTGAGGCAAAAGGTGATATAAAAAAGTGATATAAAGATTATCCACTTCTTACTCCCTAGACTCCCTAGTCTCGAACACCAAACAAGTGAATTTATAGTAAAAACAAAGAAACAAACAAACAAAAAATCCACATAGGTGAGTTAATTTAGGAAACAGCACTATAATTTACCTGATTTTGAACTACTATTTCATAAGGAAAGAAAAGGTAATACTGGAGTATCTGCAGCTTTCTGAAAGTCACATTCTTCTTTACATACACATATTCGTTCCCTCAGTTCTGAGGATAAGAAACCTTCCAGGAAGTTGAAGCTTTAATGAGGAAGAGTCTAACAAAACGAGCAATGACTCAGCTGGATGCCTCCATAAACACCCGCATGTCACTCATACATTTATCACGTCAACATTAGTAATATGCTCACCACATCAACATGTGTAATTGCAACACTTGAACGACTAACCAGGCAACCTCTCACATAGTGCTTGTTGCAGCAGATTGCATAAGACTGCACAAAGTAAACACACCGTGCTCTACAGCTGGCAGATAATTGTTCTGTGATTGCCATGCTTTCAAAAGTTGGCACTGAGGTTTGGAAAGTCAAGATGCTGACACTGTGTTGTTGCTTGCTGGACTTGTGCAACAGTGAAGTGGCTGAGAACACGGTAATAGAGCAAGATTAAAACAAAAAGCTATCACCAATTGCATTTTACTCAAGGGGGAAAAAAAATCCTGAAAACAATCCTGAAAACAATCTTTTTCACAATGTAATTAAGAAGTAAATACATTTAAATAACAAAATTCTGTAAAACTAAACCTTCCTTAATACAACAAAGAAGTTTCTGTCCTTGGTAACATCTGAACTTGGTGCTTTGAAATGTGTAGTCAAAATTTATTAACTTTTTCTTTAAAAGTATAACATTTGTCAAGAACATAAAGTGTGTATGGAAATCGTATTTTATTTCTGGAGGAGTAGGACCTTTCAGTGTTTCCTACTACATCATTGTGTGGGTGGCTGAGGAAAAAAAGTTAAAGCAAAAGGATAAATAATCAGTGAATAACCTAACTGTTTTGTTTGGCAGGGCACAAAGCTGGCCTTTAGCATAAACTACTCAGTTAAATCTGTGGAGGTGTTCAGGGTCTGTTTATGTCACATTCTGATCTATATACTCCAGAAGAGCGATATTTTTGGAAACATCAACTTGGCATATGCACACAGTTGGGCAGTAAGGCTAACAGAACCATAAATAATACTAGGTTCTAGCTCCCATATCAATTAAAAACATGTAAGGGAATCCAAGATGTCTTGTTTTGGTTTAATTGTAGGTATACTTCAGTTTGATTTTGGCAAGAATTTTGTATTTTCTATAACAAAAGACCAATCACTTCTAACTCTAACTGAAGTTTACAATCCTTACTATCACACTGTGACACCTTTACTTTTCCTTCTGCCAACAGCTAAATCTATGTAGAAAACACCAGCCTGAATATAATAAAGAAGTAGTAATAAATATTATTTTTCTTTGAGCTTTAAGTGTGTGGAGAAAAAAAAAAAAATCTGTCCTGAGAATGTTTAACCAAATTCTAACCAAACATTACTTCTTTTCAAATGGAATCAAAACCTTTTGAGAACACCCACAATGTCTTCTTGCAGAGTAGCTGTGTCAAATAGTGAGCTGAGCTCTGTAACATTTCTCAGAAGCTTTCTGCATCTGAAACTCTCCAGTTCCCAATCCTCACTACCCTTCCATGACATACTTCTCTGCAGTTCTTGTGTTCACAATATAATATTATGATAGTAATTGTACTGACAATCTTTTTTATGAATTTTTAATTTTCAGGTAAATTCACAGCAAAAATGCTGGTCATTAGTCGCTGTCTTGCTATAAAAAGGTCAATATGTGTTGACCCTGTGTGACCTAATTACCATTTCGCGAAAGTATCCTCAATCATTTACACGTCTGCTCAAGTGTAGTCATAATAAGGAATTTTCTTTTATAGTATTAGTTAAGACTTAATATAGTAACATGCCTAAGCAACTCTGTGTTCCATAAATGTTAAGACCTTTCTGACTCCACCATTACTATCTTGTGGGTGGTTGGATTTTTTTATTTTTATTTATTTTTTAATATATATATTAATGAGGAAGCAGACAAGCAGTGATTAAGGGATTTGGCCAAGGTCATACATGCATGTGTCAGCTGGTATTAGAATTTAGGTCATTTTTTAACTAATGAGTAATATGTCTATTGTACATGTGTGGTGAATTGTAGTTGGTTTTGCAAGTTTCACACAAATTTCAGTGCAAGAGTGAAGCATGTGCTTAATGTTAATGTATTCAGTGTTTACAATTAAAAAATTATACTTGATTTTGGTCTTCAGTAGAAATTTACAACTTTGCTTTAATTGAAACCTACCTTCTTTACAATAAAAAGCAAATTATCATGTGACAGAAGTAGTAAGGTCACACAAAAGATGTGGTTCTCATAAGTTTGGCCTAATTCTGCTGCTGTTTCTGTACCAGTGAAAGTGAAAGAAGATCAAGCTTCTAAATTTAAAGACTGCAGACTCAGTTTTCTCAGTGCCTCACGTCCTTAACTTTAAGCATTTAAGTCTTGTTCACCTCTGAAGGACAAACATATATAAAGGATATAGTTGTAAATCTCAGCAGGACTGGTACAACTGCCAGTTAAGAGAGGCACAATACAGTAAGACACAAAGGCTAAGCTGTCTTAGAAATCAGAAACGGAGACAAAGAAACTATTGTTTCTTGTACTGAGAAAAAATGATAGCACGAAAGATAAAACTTTCTGAAGGTGTTAATACAACACCAAACAATAAAACTGTCTGTGTTTGGCAAATTTTAAACAAGCATGACTGCTATTGCCTTTTTGTTCAATGTGTAGTTTTAGTCTAATTACAGGAAATGTCTATGATGTAGGTAGGAGTGACATTCAAATGTACAATAATCTTATTTACTATACTTATATTAATAGGCTTAAATTCCTCGGGAAAAACATGTGAGCCTCCAGAGAAGGAAATTATTTTATAGATCCTTCACAGTTTCACTCCTTCATTTCAGGTACATGGCAGTTTGCTTCATTTTCTGAAAATATGCAAAATAAGTGTGTAGCTCTTTGCAGCTCATGTCGCGGGGGATCCTCTACCTCAAGAAGAGCCAGAACCCAACAGTGTAGCTGAGATTCACTACAAGACAAGGGGAAGTTACTACTTCTGCTCTGAAGGACCATTACTGACACGTAATTACACCCACTCATCGTTGCCACTTGTAATGGAGGCGCTGGATGTGGAGGTGCTGGATATGGATCAGTGTTTTGGAGAGCACGCCCTGTGAGGTAAATTTAAAGCCTAACAGTAAGTTTATATGAAGTAATTAACGAAAAAAATGGAACGGATGAAAATGTTCTGCAACTGTTAAAAAGAAAAAAGTGGGGGGGGGGGGGGAGGGGGGAAACAATCCCTGTGCTGCAGGGAAAGCGCGGGCGAGCCTAGGTGCCTTGGCCGAGCTACAGGCAGGCTGCTGACAGGCCGGCGGGGCCTTGGCTCTCGTTGCTGGCGGCGCAGGGCGGCCGGGGGGCGGCCGTGTCCGTGATCAGGCCGGCGTCGGGCGGCCCAGCGAAGAGGCCTCGGCGGGGCCGGACCCGCTCCCGCAGCGCCCCCAGGGGCGGCGCTCCCGGCCCCGGCTCCAGCTCCAGCTCCTCCCCCGGGGCCGCGGCGCGGCCGCCTTCGCCCTCCTCCCCCGCTGCCGTGCCGGGCGCAGCGCCATGGATGTCGCTGCCTGCTGCGTGCGCCGGGACTCGGGCTGCCGCCGCCTCGCCTGTCCCCCCGCCTCCCTGCGGCGCTGAGGAGGGCGAAGGGGCTCCGGGAGACCGAGGTGAGCGGCGGGGCCGGGGTCGGGGGGTCGCGGGGCCGGGTCACCCCGCCCGGCCCGCGGCTCGGTGGCAACTCGAGCCCCGCGGCCCGGCCTGGCGGCAGGGTCGGGCGGGAACGGGGCGGGAGGCTCCGGGCGGGGGGCGGCGGGGCCCAGAGCGACGCCGGCTCCGAGGGGAGGCGGGAGGGCTGCCGTCCCCGCCGGGCCGCTCCGGGCAGGCCGCGGGAAGCCCCCCTCGTCCGGTCCCGGCCCGCCTGGCCCTGCGCAGGCCCTGCCGCGGCCTGGCCCCACTTCTGGTGCGGGCACCCGGGGCCTCTCGTCCGGTCCGGCCTGGCCCGGCCCGGCTCGGTTCCCCCTTCGGCTGCTCGTTCCCCTCCGCCTGGGGCCCCTCAGGGGCGGCTGGGGGAATAGCAGGTGCCCCTGCCGAAATTAGCCCGCTTCTTGCCGCCTCGCTGGGTTTTCTTCTCTCTGTCGCCTGCCCCCTTTATTCGCTCCTTCCTCCCCCCCGCGTTCGAAGTTAATCATTTAATCGCGGTAAGGAGACGTACTACAGCCACGGCGCGGGCTGCTCGTACGGCCTGAAGTTGTGTCGGTCCTGGAACAGGAAACGTGGCCTATGAGCAGCTCATGGGGTCGTGGGCATTGTGCAAGGCACAGAAAGTGCACCTAACAACGTTAATTCTCTCTCTCAGTTTGCGATCTGCCGGGACTGCAGCGATAACTAAGTAAACGTAGTGGCAGGCAGGCATAGGGGGATCTGTAATGTCTTTCTGCGTGCGAATTGTACGAAATCCTGTTTGTCATACTTTTATTTTCTCACGTCTTGGGGTTCTAACATATGATGAAACGGCACTGCTAATTCAATGCACATTTTCCATGTCATACCAATTTCTGATTAACTTTTGTAAATTCTCATGTGCCCTTGATGGAGTTATTTTTTAACTATTAACTCATTAGCAGCAAGTAAACAAGGCAGCAGACTTCGTCCAGATCGAGATCCTTCCCACTTGTTCTCCCCTACCTCCCAAATTTGTGAGGATCCTATCCAGTACTTTATATTTAAATTTAACCAGTATTTAACCAGTGAGTTTGGTAAACTAATTCTATGTCTCTTTTTTTTTTAATAAGTTGTATTAAGGGTCTTTTTTTTTTTCCTCATGTATTTAATTTGGATTGGTTGATTTGTAACCTTTGTTCTAGTTTTTATATGAAAGTGGCCATGTTTACTGTGTTCGTAGGCATGGGAGGCAACCATGACTATTTGTTAGTGAAACATGAAGTAAAAAGTAACCATGTAGATCAAAAATGTCTCCTAGCATTTTTAAGGGACATTTTTGGTCTTCAGCTTGCACGTACAGCTGTGGCATTGGGCCAACAAATAATGTTGTTTCCCTTATATGTACATGAATTATTTGAATTATTCACTGCATTTTTAAAAAACTCACAAATTACACAATATTTTTCTTAAAATGTTTTAAAAATAGAAGTGATCCTGAAATTGCCCTTTTTTCTTTTTTGACTTAAAAAGCTTATTTTCCTTGTATTGTTATGCAGTTTACAAGGATTAAAGGATTCATAAAAGTTTTGTAAAGATTCTTTGTCTCTAGTTGTGCATCTAATTTTTTTTGTGTCTTGTGGATTTTTATTTTAAGTGTGACTTTTGACATCCTTCTATGTATACTTGAGTGAACAAATAGTTCATCTTTCACAAAGTTGAGCACATTATAAAATAATATTAAGAGGAAGGGGACAGGCATGTCAGCACTACTTGTCTTTATATTAGCTCTGAAAACATACAGAAGGGTTAAGCACAGTTTTTCTACTTACATTTTTAATTTTGAGTTAGCCTATAAATAAAGTAGGATTCAAGTCTTGCTTAATTGTCAATTGGAACTTGAAATTTATTTCTGATAAAGTAGAACAAACTTATTGCTGATTACTCATGTATAAAGCTTGAAAAAAATAATTGCTGGTCAAATACATGGAAATTTTCTTAATGTCAGCCTGAAAATATGCTATACATTTTAGAGGGGAGCAAATCTAAAACTGAAGATTTTTTATTATTATTATTTTTTCTCCAGGTGAAGACTGTGAAAGCCTGGGGCTGGCTGATGAGAGACATTGTGCTCAAGTTTGGCTTGAACAATTAAAGGATATTTTGGGTACTTTTAAATTTAAGCAGAGGCGGCTTTTTTCCTTTTTTTAAACAAAACAAAACAAAAAAAAACCACCATGGCAGATGTGGACCCAGACACGTTGCTGGAATGGCTGCAGATGGGGCAGGGAGATGAAAGGGATATGCAGCTAATAGCACTGGAACAGCTGTGCATGCTACTTCTGATGTCAGACAACGTGGATCGCTGTTTTGAGACGTAAGTAGTTTTGTCTTTCTGTATGGAATATTATTTTCCTCTCTCGGTAGCTGTATACGGAACTAACATTCATAATATTCAATATTCATAAAAATTTAATGTTCTTAAAATGAGAAGCTTTCAGGTTCGAAAATGTTTTTGCGGACCAAGCTTGAGTATGTATCACTGAAATGTGCTAATGTGGTGGGAAGTACTGCTTTCTAGTTAAAAATGTAGTGTCATGGGGGTGATTTGCTGTGCCTGTTCTGATGCATGATTTGGCTCTTTAATTTAAATAAATGTATTCAGACTTGCGATCTGGAAGGTGTTTTTCGGTTTGTTTATTTTTTCTTTCTGGTAGAGAAAAAGCTTTTTATTTATTTTTCTAATGTTAAGACAATAATGACTGGTTATACAAATTTATGCATCCATATTCTGACAACACTTTTCTTCAAGATACAGTAGTTTCCTGAGCTCTGCAAATCTGAAAATGTCACAGATATCTTGCACTCCTTATAAAAGTAGTTTTCCCATTCTTTGAAAAATGTTGCTGTTTGTGCTACCCTCTTTTTCAGCCTGCTTGCACACCTCCAACTGTCTTTGCTCTCACTTGTATTTCTCATAGCAGAAAATGCTGATGTAACCACTTCTGTTACTTAATGGTGTTGCTGTGCATTTGTTACACTACTTCCTGTGAGGCCCAGGAGTAGTAAGGAAGGGAGGTAGCAACACTGTAAACAGTCAACCTTTTGAAACTTACTAGCAGCTGAGGTTTTTTTTTTTTTTTAATGCTTACTATTCTGTTCCTTTATCTGCTCCTCAATCCTATATCTCGTATTTTTTGCCCCCCCCCCCCCCCCCCCGATTTCATATTTGGATCCTCTTGCATCTCTCTCCCATCCTTTCTCCGTTAGTCTCACTTTCCTTTCTTTTGCATCTTGTGATACGGCTAGTGCCTTTTTGATCTATCCTGCTTCATAGGAGTGTGGGTTTAGGAGCATTTAGGAAGGTAACTGTTGGAGTGTTTAGCCCTGAAGAAGACAACGTTTTACAGGCTTCTCTCTTAAAAGTCATTCATTGCTCATGATGCCTTTATTTCAAGAAGTGTAAAATTTAATACATCTCTAAAGCTAGGATTTCTAATGGTTTCCTAACAGCAATCAAAGTTTTGTACACTGCTTTAGAATATGAAATTGGCTGACCTTGGCCTTGAAGAGCTTACAAGTAAAATTTTGGAATTGAAAGAGACAACAGGTCTCTAGCATTTGACTTCTCTATCTGTCCCTTGTAGCACTGATACTGGTGAAGCACTCTGTTTCCAGCCTTGGAAAAGCATATTTAGTGACAAATTAATTTGCCTCTTTAAAAAAAAGAGTCTGGTAGTTAAGAATGATTTTTTTCTGATCAATTGAACTTTCTACTTGAGTATGTTTAATGGTGAACAGAAATGCAAGTTTGGGAATAAGCATTTGTAAGGATATATTTTGTGTATTTGGAAATCAGGAACAAAATGTCAACTTCTAAAATATAAAACAGTTGTGGGGTTTGTGCATTTTATTTGGAACAGGATTTAATCTCAAAATAAACAAATTCAGTAGTCCAAGTGCTTTTTTCAAAGAATATGTAATGAATGCTCCATTATTGCAGTGTTGTGGCTTTAAAATTAGTTTTGATGTCTGAAAGAAGAAATATTTAAAATGCTATTTGGCATTTTTAGTTTTGAGTCTTAGTATAATTTAATTTTACTGGCCCTCTAAGTCGTTGATCTTTTTTGCTGTTGTAAGCTTCCCTTGAACAAAAAAAGGAAGAGAATAAAATGTAAATTGGGAAAAAAGTCAACAAGGTTCTGTGCTTGTTTGTCATTTTCATAGTAAAGTTCAAACTGCTGCTTTTAATTGGCACTGTTAAGACCCCGAGTATATGGTTCCATGGTATTTGGTGAGCTAACACCAAATCGGTTCATCGCCTCCAAAGGAAGAGCTACGGCTTTCCATTTACCTTCGCTCACCATTTTATTTCCTCCCAGCAACATACTTGCTTCACGCCAGCATCAGGGCTCACTGGACTCCTCTAACTTGCTGAAAGAGCAAAGCTACTCTTTAAACATACCAATGAAAGTGGCTAGTTTTCTGGTGTGCCAGTGCATTAAAACAGAGTGTAAAGGTGACTGATGAGCACTGGAGGTAGAACAGGAAATAAGGGAGAAGCGGAACAAGCTATATGCTTTTCAGTGGAGAACTTTTAAGTGGATTGTATCACATTTCTAGGTGACTTTATTTTGATGCTCTTTGTAAGAAATAAAAACACTTTTCAAGACATCATCTAGATCTTTTCCAAATGAGTTCAAGAAGCCAACATTGTCATGTGTTGAGAGAGTATAACTAAAATAAGCCCCGCTAATATTGTAAAGTTGTTTTTCAGTAACATTTTTTATAGGAGTTATGGCTCATCTAAATAAGAGACTTAGTATTTGACAGCAGTGTTGCCAAACACATTTTTTCAGGAACTAATTTTGAAAATGCTTTCACTGGATGCAAGATTTATAATGCAGATGTGTTTTTCTGGTGATAAGAAAAGCAGTCTTTAAAAAGGTATCACAATTTTTTTTTTTTTGTTCTGTGAAGCAGAGAGAGCATTCCCAAAAATTTGTATGCTATGCAGATGTTATTTTAAGACCTTTGAATTGTTTAGTGCTATTAATGATGTTGACTAAGAAAGCTTTAATAAAACCTTTCATCTGTGGAATTCACCAACTCAAAGATGGAAGGTGGAATTTTGAAATAGTTAATTTGTTGGAGAATAAAAAGTCATGTTTCTTCAGGGGTCAATGAGAGTGACTTAATAACTATTAGTCCTCCTTTTACTTAAGAAATGCTTTGCTCTTATGACGTGAGCAAAGAAAAAGCTCATAATTTTACTCAAATACACCTGGTGATTAAAAGCTGCATATGGTGAGGACTGGTAACGCTATGAAACAGACACGTGAAAAATATTGACAGGAATGCTGTGCCTTTCCATTGAAAGCACAGCATTGTTTCCAGAATGATTTCACCAGTATCTTTAATGTAGCATCATACACAGTCTCACCAAGGAAAAATCACAAACTTAAAATATAAAGAAAAGATGGATTCACAATCTAATACTGCATTATTACAGTGAAGTAATGGGGTTACTTTGCAAGCATTGTCAATCAAATGGGATATTCTAAAACTAAATTTCTCTGTACAAAAGTAATGGATATTGAATGTCTTTTCTGACCAAGTCAGAAAGAAAGGAAGTAGCACTAGATGCTGCGTTTTGTTCAGTGTGCTAGCACTATCACAACAGATTGGAGAATGTGCAGCCAGTAACAGATACTGGTGCCAAATAATTGATGTTTCTTTACTTTTCCCCACATTTATAAATTACATCTGATTAACTTATTTTTAGTGTTACTCATATGTTAGCATTTAAAAAATCAGTGGCATATTCATCTTCTGGTGATAATGAGTCACAGACACTGTTAGTCACTTAGCATGAAGAATGGCTAACATTTTAACAGCAGCACCAGCCAGTAGTGTGAACTGCAGAAACTTAATGAGTGAATAGAAACAGCTCTGCTAAGTGAGGGTGAGAAAAACTCACCATGATTACAGTTAGTCCCAAACTGTAGTTAAACCGTATGCTATTAGGTCAACTTCAACAGGAGTTTTAAATATTCACTTTATATGAGAATTATTGACAGGGCGTTTTAATATTTGAGTTTTTAAAAGTAATTTCCAAGACCTGTAGAGACTGTTAGCTGCAGTCTCACACTGTTAATAGAGGCCTTCTCCATATCTGAACTTGTCTTTTTCCCTCTCTCTGATTGTTTCATTTTATTTTGGAAAAATAAAATGGGATCTCTGCAGATCTGGGTTTTGTGCTGCTACTTTCTTTGTATGCAAGAGTAAAAGTATTTAGCAAGAAAGATGTTATTTAATTATTTTATTTAATTTTGATGAAAACTTGTAAAACAAGGCAGTAATATAACAAACAGTGAAACCTAAGTGAACCTTTTCTACACTGTGAACAGATGAAATTTCCCTTTTGCCACTGCCCTAAGACATCTCTGTATATTTAGCATTAACAGATTTGGGCAACAATGAAATATCAAGAGTTGTCAGCTTATTTTATAGACATAAACAAAAATTATACAAAGGATCAAAACTGAGGGTTCAAAAGTGTAAAGTAGAAATCCTTTCAGTTTAATTTTTAAGGTGAAATATGTTTATTTTAACTTAGCTTACGTTAAACTTTGTTCTTTACTGAGGTATATATTCACTACAGAAAAGATGTCTCTCAACTATGTATTTGCTAACATGTCATGAGTGTAAGACGAAGTTCTAGTGAACCAGATTATTTTGGTACGAGCTAGTGAGACTGTGCTTAAACAACATGGAGAAGTTAATCTTTACCTCAGCCTCATCACCTAAAACTACAGGCTCCTTTGTTTCTTATGATTTCACTTTATGTTGCTTGAAACATAACCCCCCTCCTCAAAAAAAAAAAAAAATGTTGGTATTTCATAGTGAAGAGAGAATTCCAAAATGGGAGATGAGCTCAGTACTCTTTGTGCTAGTTTTGTTTAGTAAGCAGATATAAAGCTCCAGTAAATCGACACTGCATGCAGACAGAAAAGCAATTTGTAGAGACAGGAATAGGAATCTGAAGTGCTGGTTTTCAGGCCTATTTTAACTTGTTTGTGTTGGCTTTACAAGCATTTTTGCAATTCAGACAGCAGTGACATGCCCTTTAACAGATTTAGCAGTCATGATAAAATTTAGATTTAGCAGTCATGATAAAAGTAACAGGCTGAGAGGGCAGCTCATACTGATCAGCCATATTAAGGTGGATTGAAAAGTCACTCATGATGTGTGTCCCCCACAGGTTTGCCTGATTTTTTTTTTGTTTGTTTTCAGTCAGCCCATTCTCATGTGTGTTTTGTATTTTCTTCCTCTCCTGGAGTGCAACCATCAGTAAATTGAGACAAGCGTTGCTGTCAGTGATAGGCCATCAGTTTTCATTTTTTAAACCTTGTGAAGCTTATATTCTTAGTGAATTAATGTTTTGGGCTGATGCAGCTATATCTTGCAATAAATGAGATTTTGTGAACTTCACAATGTCAAGAATCATGTGATTCCTGGTAACTTTTTGCCTTCAAAAGAGGATATGGCAGCAGCGAAATGCTGGTGCTGGAGTTACTCGCTCTGCGGGTTGATTTGAGTGTGGTGGGATCTTCAGCACCCCACGGATTGCCATCCTAAGATGGAAAGCACAGGCACACCAGGGGATGTGCAGTATTTCACAGGGAGCTATCATGTTACAATGTAATGTTTAGAATTATTTCTGATTTTTAAGTCTGTCTGGGTTTTGTTGTTGGTTGGTTTGGGCTTTTCTCATTTCTTTTTGCAATGGTAAAGGGCTTTAATGCCCAAACCTCTTTCTGGTTTCTCTTTGTAAAATGGGAATTATGGCCTCATAGTCACGGGTATTACAGAGATTAATTGGCCTTGTCTAGTCATTTTGAGAATCTTAACGGTTATAGATGCCAGAAGGGAAGATGAGGTCATCCAAATAGACATCCTCTGTAGTGTCACGGACCCCTGTATTTTACCTGGTTGTTCCTGAATCGAGCATCTTGTTTGACAGAGGCATACCATGTACATAACACTCTCAGAAAGACATCCTGCCTCATTTTAAATGCATCGGGTCAAAGAGCTTGCCCCCCTGTTTCACTATCTCATCTACTGGCCACTTTTCTTTGTTGCTGAATTTGCTTGTCCTTTTCCATGTGAATTGGCCGGGCTTCTGCGGTCTGCGATGGGTATGGGTAGCTGGTGCTCCTCTTCGTCTTGGGTTACAAGTTGGAACCATTGCTACAGGGAATGTACTAGCACACACAAGGATCTAGTCAGCTCTTGATCTTACTCTCCCTCTCCAGTTCTTCAATTTCCAAAACTTTTAAGAAATATTTTCTGGTCTTGGCTTCATCCATGCTGTTTACAGTAGTACATGTTTCTTACTGTTAGCAGTTATCCAAAATTTAGTTAGATGTTTCCAAGACGTTGTACAGGAAGTCTAGTCTTGGTTACTTATCTTCAGAGTTGCCTTCAGGATATGGTTGCTCACTTTTTAGGTATGGCTTGATGTGTTACCCAGACTAAGGTCACAAACATGGCATTTGGATGTGTCGTAAACACATTTTGTTTAAATGAGCCTGTGCCCCTGAGTAGTCCTGACAATATTGTATAACTCATCACAGTGTCTTAGCTGTTATTTATCAGTCTGCCAGTTTTTCTGTTTTTCCTCCTGGAAGTATCATTACTGTCATATTTGAGTGTATCATCTTTTTGTTCTGCTTTTTTGTGTGTGAGAGGTAAAATTTAAGTGATCTGTTCTTGCAGCCAATTTATAAATAACTATGAAAATATAAATAATTCTAAAAATTTATTAACTTCCTTTCTTAAAAGTTTCCATGTTCTAATAGATTGGATGAGCCACATAACACAGCTGTTCCGGGAATTTGAAATAGATGACATCCTTTCTTGGATGACTGTACTAGTAAATTATTTTCAATATTGGCCTCTTCTAAAGAGGGTACTTAAGAGGCATAGCCCGCATGGGTTTTCAGATGATTGGTAATGGGGAAATGGAAGATTTCTTGTGTAAGACTGACTATATGCGAATATCACCTGGATCCGGTACTTAGGGACTAAAATCTGCCCGTGAGCTGGTAACTTCTACTAGTCTACTTGGAGAGTGCCTATTGGGAAAAGTTTCTAATTTATGCAACACAAAATAACCCCGGTTAGCTCTGAGTAGCTATTTCAGTTCTGTGTGGCACTGTGAAGTTTATAACTTTTTGTTTGATTTCAATTAAAATAGTTTATATTAATGGCATTATTTCAGGCTTAGCATGCTTCGCTGTTGAGTTTTGTGTGAATACAGCATCTGTGTAAAAACTGTAGTAAAATGAGGAAGTTTTTTTTTGTGATGGATGCACACTTGAAAATTGAGTGCAGTTTTAGTTTAAGTCAGTTCTCTTTTTGAGTACCTGGAAATCCATCAGAAGTCAGCAGGGAAATGTCCATATTTAGGCACATTCAGAAAATCATATGTTATGCTTTAATTGCTCATTTCATTTTGAATTATTTACAAAAGAAATGTGTTCTTGAGCTGTTATCTGTTTGTGCAGTTGAGATTGCTGCCAGTGAAAACAATGTAGAAGTATCTGTAATTTCAAATTCTTCAATTTATTCAGCCAGGGTGGACCACGTTTCAGCAAAATATTTACAGAATGGGTTACTACCCTGAGGCATGGCATGTCTGTTATGAGATACTGAAAAATGCAAAATACAACCCAACACATTCTAGAGCAAAGCTATTCCTTGAGATTTTACCTTGTGGAAGCTGTCTTCTTATAGCTTTTTTTTTTTCACCTTATACAGTTGATATTTATAGAATGTGTAGTACAATATTTAAATGTGTTCCCCCTAACAGCGAACTCTCAGAACAGGGTACAGCTGTGTGTCATACCAGTGCTGAAGTATGCACAGAGGTGAGGGGTGGTGGTGGTCGTCTTTTTCAGTAACGGTGAGGTGGTTTAACCCGGCCGGTAGCTAAACACCACACAGCCATTTGCTCACCCTCCCCCCTCTCTCTCTGGGATGGGGGAGAGAAACAGGAAAGTGAAGCCTGTGGGTTGAGATAAAGACAGTTTATTAAGATAGAAAATGATAATAATAATAATAATATGTACAAACAAGTGATGCACAATGAAATTGCTCACCACCCGCTGACCGATGCCCAGCCCAACCCCGAGCAGCCAGCCCCCCCCACCCTGGCTAGCCACCCCTATTGTTCAGCATGATGTCAGATGGTATGGAATAAGGGGTGGATATATGTCCTGGTTTCAGTTAGGACAGTTATTTTTCCTCCTAGTAGCTGGTAGGGTGCTATGTTTTGGATTAGGATGAGAAGAGTGTTGATAACATGCTGATGTTTCAATTGTTGCAGAGCAATGCTTACACTAAGCCAAGGACTTTTCAGCTCCTCGCTCTGTCCTGCCAGCGGGAAGGCTAGGGGGGCAGCAAGAGCTGGGAGGGGACAGACCCAGGACAGCTGACCCAAACTGGCCAAAGGGGTATTTGTCCATTGTCTGGGTCGGCATAAATCACCTCCCATATGGCTAATTCCCTCAGGTACTGGATTCCCTTCGCCATAGCGGTCCACTTGCCTGGCAGACGTACAAGTTCTTCCTTGTAGGGATACATTTCCCTTACAGCATACAGGATATGCCTCCAGAGGCTGTAAGATTGTACTCCTTCTCCAATTGCTTTGTCAATGCCTGCGTCTCTAGCAAGGGATCCCAGCCGACTGGCTTCCCTGCCGTCTATATCCACATAATTGGCTCCGGTATCCCAGCACCAGAGCAGCCAGGTGACAAGCTGCTCACCTATGCAACGACCAAAATCTTTTCGCATATCTCGTAGCTCACGCTGGTATAGGCTTTGGGAAGCTAGTGTTCATAGAATCAGCACTTTGAGATATGGTTTAGATTTCTTCGTGATGTACAGGGAACAGAGAACACTCTAATACTGTAATCTTAATGGAATAGGATATAAAGGGTAAATAATGATACTGAACACTAGGGAAGGACAGGACTTTCCTTTCCTTCCAGGAGCCCAGTCTCAGTGCATAGACCCTCCCCGTGGCGCAGCGTGGAGGTGCACATGACACGAGCCCCTGGTACGGATGGGACAGTGTTGCATCCCGTCTAGTGCTGGTGCTCCCTTTTCCGCCTTCCAGTCCTTCCTCTGGCACCATCATGCAGGCACATTGTCCCTTAGACATGCAGGGCAGATACTTGTAGTTGCAACCAGGAGGAACGCACGTAGTAGCTTAGTGCAGATTTGGGGATTAGAGGGTGAGGACTGTAAAACTCAAAGCAGGCTGAGTTCTTTTGCAACCCTCTGAGAGGAGCAGCACCTGGCTGTGGGTTGTGGGTCTTGGTGGGAGTGTTAGTGCTCGCCGTAGAGCCAAGCAGGGTGGTTTCCTGCCTGCTCGTTCTGTGTGCTTGTACAGAATTATGATTTAGGTAGCAACTGTGGGCTGAATGACAGCAGCACGACTCAGTCTTTTGGTATTTCTTGGAGAAGCTGGAATAAACAAGCCTTCCTTGTAGCCTCTCTTTTGAAATAGCAGAAATGCTGCTGGTGACAATAAAACGGTAGTAACGCTTGAAGATGTGATTAAATGGAATAAGGAAATCCAATGCCAAGATGTGACATGCTGGTCAGTAAATCACAGTTCTCAAAACTACTGAGATAAGACTGAATAATGTGGGATGATTGGCTTGCATTCTCTTGTCTGTATCTGTCCTATTGTACAGGTAGGTTTTAGTTTTACAAGCATGGAGTCTGTTTGCACTGTGCTTAGTGCAATAAGATCCTGATCTGGGACAAGAAGGCTCAGATGCTATAACGCAGCAAGTATTAGTGGCTTCTGTGTCACAGGCAACAGATTAGGAGAAGACTGGACAGTGAGGAGGGAAGTTCAGAGCTTCTGAACTTGAATGGGTGAGGCTCAGTTGATCTAAAGTGTCTGAAGATCACAAGACTTTAATAAGTGCAGGGGGAAGAAAGCATCATTCAAAACATGCAGAGTATGAGTGTATGTGTATGCATTCCTGCCAGCTTGCTTATGTGATGGTGGTAACAAAAGACAGTCAATTAATTGCATCTGTCCACAGCAAGCTCCTCCTACTTGGTTGTTTGGCTTAGTTCAACGTGGAAACTTCCTTCTTATTCATTGCATTCTGCACAGTCAGAATATTGTTTAAATCCTAGGAAATAGCTCACATACTAATGGACCTTTTGTCTTGTCTCAAACTCTTAATACCCCCCAGAGTGAAAGACTATTTGACGAGGCTTGGGCAAGGCTTCTTGAAGACATATCTCAAAAATGAACACCTAACATGATGATTATATTTGCCCAGAATTATAAAAAGCCTGTAGCTGATCAGAGGAGCAAGTAGTGAAGAACCTTGTACGCTCTGCTTGGTAATAAATGTATTTTGTTCTATTTATAACCTGTATTGTTACAGGTTATAAATTTTAGAGATGTGTTGCATAGAACAAACTGTAGCAATGTATTGGCCTGAAACAATGTTAGAGAGCAGTGGACAGCTGGCACAGAGCTCCTATCTGGACAAATTCAATATTGACATATTGTGGACTGCTTTGTCTTTGGTATCAGAGAATATGGCTGATGACTTGAATTTATTTTCAAAGTCATTGTTATTGTTGCCATCACCTTTTGGGCTTGAAAACATACGCTTGATTGCTTGCCAGCTATGACCTCCTTAAAAAACAAAAAACAAAACAAAACAAAAAACAGTAGCTGTATATAACAGATTCTTAAGGCTGTGTTTATAACAGCAATAAAACTACTCACAGCAGTCCCTTTGGCAGAGACTCGGGGCTGATAAAGCCTGATTCTGTTACACCTTCCTCTGAAATAGGAAGTTCAGAAAGTTGGGACTGCTGCATGCATTTTATTGCCTGGTGTGACTTTAGGGATAGCTTCATTTGTCTTACTGTACTGTGCAGAACATGACCCAAATTGTTTAAGTTGAGAGAAGAGAATAGGAAAGATGATGACAACTCTACATTTTCTGTGCCAAATGAGTGAGAAGAGATGTGCATTTGTTGTCCTGCAGGCTGAGACAAAACTTCTGGTTTCATTTTTGCTATGTTCAGATAATGTCTGAGTAAAATGAAGTTTGTACTTCCGTTACTTGTAAGCTTGTATGAGCTGTAATAAGGACAAAGCTTTCTTTTCTCTTTATATGCATCCTTTACATGACTGATGCTTCTTCATGTACCATCCTGGTTTTTAGCTTTCTGAGAACAGATGTTTCTGTTGCACACAGATGATAGGATTTGGTACTTTGGTTTGCAGTTCTGTCCAGAGCGTTCAGTTAGAATGCTGGGCTCTTCACTGTTAGGAACCCGATGCTTAAAATTACTTAATGAGGTCTGCATTGGAATGATTTTTTTTTTTTTTTTAAATAATTGAAAGGTAATATGTATTACAAATTATTGGTTTGCACTAAATTGACACATACTGGAGTGGATAGTGCATAAAATTTCATACAACAAAGCCAGCATGTTTCATTCTGTTTTAGTTTCAAGTCTGTGATTTTGTGTGTATTGCTTGTTGATGTGCTGCAGGAAAAAAGAGGGAAAAGAAGATGATTTATTAGCAGTTAAATGAAAACTTCAACATTGCTTTCGTTTTTTGCTTCTTTTTTTATTTTATTTTCAGCTTTCATTGTTGTCTTTTTTTAAAATGTTTCTGCTGCCTCTTCTACATGATCTAGCCTAGTTCTCAACTTCCACTTGCTAGCAGTGTCCAACAAAACTAAAAACCAGTAAAACCAGTAAAAGAAAGACCCGGGTACACAGAGCTCAGAGCTTGAAGTAGCTTGAAGGTCTTCTCTGTGAAAGCTCTTGTTAAAACTAGATCAGTTGCTGTTTTCAGAAGGGATAAATATAAATAATGAACATACCTTAGAACCTCATGTTCTAAGATATGTTCATTATTGCTGCTCTTACAGGAATTTAACATGCATAACTGTAATTATCAAATTTTAAATCTGACCAGCTTTTTCTTTTATGAACCAAGTAATTTCTACAGGCTAAGTGTTCAACAAAGCTACAGTTTCTTCCTGAAAGCTCCTGATACAAGTTGGTTTCCTTATTGGAGGACTGGAAATGTCAGAAAACAAATGCACTAACAGCAAGATGAGGTTGTTAGTTATTTGCCTCCCAATAAACAAAGCATGGTTCCTTACTAATTTGGCTAGGTGTTCAGGCAAAAAGTCATTTAAAAACAACAAAACAAACAAAAAAAAAAACGTGTTTTTGCCAGCAAGCTGCGTTCTTACAAGAAAAACATTGCTGATACAATTACAATGTGCTGCCCTTTCAGTATTGGTGAAGAATTGGATATAAATGATAGGCACTGAATAACTTGGGCAGTGTTGTGCAGTATGTGATGGTTCTCGAGAACAGCTGCTTTAAAGACAGGATTGGAGTTCTTCCAGAATTTTAGACTTTCATTTTAAAATAAAAACTAAGTTGCATTTGTGCTGTCTTTCTATAAACTGTTGAATCATAAATACATCAAATGCTTAATGATTTTTTTATTTGTAACTTTTAATTCTTTGTGAAAATCTAGAGGCTTTTTTTCTGCTGATATCTTTGGAAATCCAAGAACAATGGTTTACTGCTACTTGTTATCATTATAGTAGACTGTGGAACTCCTTATCTTCAACTTGTCATGGTTTGTTTTTTTTTTTTTTTTTTTTGTAAGATTTATGTTTGTTGGTAGATATTTTCTTGCAACATAGAAGAATTTGAATACTGCTTATAGCAGTGTTTTAGTGATAAGTCACTGCATGAAATGCAAAGCGTAAGAGCCCCAGTAGAAAAGATGGGATCAAGTAGCACTGTCTGATTTAAATTTTACATTCTGACATGGCGCTTCTTATCTCACTGTATGGCAGTTACTTAATAAATGTCAGGTTTTTGTTGTTGTTTTTTTAAATGGCTAGTGTCTTGAAAATGCATTTACAAGGCTAACTTTCTAACTTTTCTACAGTGTGGAGTTGAATAGCAAATAATCTTAGAAGAACTGGGATTATATGCTGGATAGACTAATAAAAGTATTAAATATGAGATTTACCTTTATCAAATCTTCGCTTATTCATATCAGGAAGGATTATTGGGTACTGCATTTATTTGTCAGGCAGGATTATTTGATTACTTTATATAGCATGGCCAGATTTTCAAGGAAACTCTTAGCATGTTGCTCTCCCAGGATTTGATGCCCTTGTGTGTGAATCAGTACACATACTGGGTGACCTCTTGGTTCGTCTACCGAATGATTAATCAATGAGTATGTCACCTGTCCTCCAGACCAAAAGGCATACTATTATTTTTGTTCTCTCTTTGGATTTAGAAAAGTTTAGGCCTCTTTTTCCAGACCAAAATCCTAATTTAAGAAAAAGTTGCAATATTTGCCTCCTTTAGATTTAATTACGGTCTTTTCCTACATCTAGGAATGAGGTTCTGAGTTATTTTGACTGCTGTCATGGCATGTATCTCCTTTACTTAATTCCTCACCTCTACCTTGGAAGTCTTCTACCACTGTAGTGAACAATCATTATATTAGGTTATTCATTGCGAAGTGGATGTGTACTGTTTCAAAATAAATTTTCTTTAAGTATACCTCTTTTGTCTTAAAGTATGTCACAGAACTTTTGGTCCAAATCAATCTTAACCACAGCTGCCACAGCTGCGATAAGAATTATGGTGACTGTCAATTATGGTTCGCATTCTGTTGTGTCAAGGGGATGGAAGGAGGACTGTTGCAGCTCACTTATCTTGTTATGGAGCTGCAGGAATGATCTTGGCCATCCTTTGTGCATATGGAAATGAGGATAACAGTAAGGAGGAGAGCCAGAGGCTGACAAGGCATGAATGTGAAGAGAAAATGTAGTATAGCAAGCTAAATTAACGATGTTCTCCATGAGGTTGGGGGAAAGAGAGAGAAAATGAAATAGGATAAGAAGGGAAGTGAGCATGTTTAAAACAGGGGGGAAAAGGGCCCCTCAGAGTTAAATTACGTAGCAAAACCAAGATCTTTAGTCTGTTACTAAACTTAGTATTTCATGGTTAAGTAGCTATCTATCATTATGAACTTTGAAGCTCTGTTTAGAAGAGAATACGTTCTGATGGGTGAAGTGAAAAGGAAGTCCTAAAATTACTTTTCAAGAGGATAAATCTTTACCAATATGATTGCAAAGTTTCAAGAATATTTTTATTCTGTTAGGTTTCTCCCCTAGTACAGAATCTTGGGGCTGGACTTGATCAGCCGACCTGATCATCCAACCCCTACAATTCTGTGATTCTGTGATCTTTTTAGATTACTGATTTGAATTTTGGGGTGCATATGAGATTTCTAATTGAATGCTCCAGGCCAGCTATAAACTAATTAGCAAATCATAGTAGCATGAAAAGGATAAATCTATTAATGTGAATGAGTATGAAATCTTTTAATGTAGAGGAACTTGTACAGTGTAGTATTTATTTATTTATTTATTTTGCAGATGTCCTCCTCGAACTTTTTTACCAGCGCTGTGCAAAATTTTTCTTGATGAAAGTGCTCCAGACAATGTGTTAGAAGTAACAGCTCGTGCCATAACGTATTATCTGGACGTATCAGCAGAATGCACCCGTAGGATTGTGGGAGTTGATGGAGCTATCAAGGCACTTTGTAATCGTTTAGTAGTTGTTGAACTTAACAACAGAACCAGCAGAGATTTGGCTGAGCAGTGCGTTAAGGTATGTGTTCTGCAAAATCTTCTGTTTTTTAAGGAGCTGGAAAACTTGCAATTCCAGAAGAACTTACTCATATTCTAATCCTATATGACATAAAAATGTGAAGCAAAACCATGCCCAGTATGTTAAAATTTATGTGCCAACTATGCTTTCTATCTTTACTGTCAGTCTCATGCTTTTCAAAGCTGAGATTCCTTTAAAAATATAGCTAACTAGGTATTTCTCTCTATATAGAAACTAAAAGTATTTGAAGGAAGTTTTCCTGTTTGTCTCCATGACTGAGGGCTAATTTGTCTCAATGCTGAGGGCTAATTTTATGCTAAACAGGGAATGAGGCATCAATCCAGATACAGATAATTTATCTGATATAAGAAATCATTTGCTGGTCATAGCTCCAATGCAGCCTTCTGAAGTATTCAGAAGAATTTTCAAGACCCTCAAAATCTTTTACATATAGTGTAACTCGTGCCTTTGTGGTAGCACATAGTTTTATTCCCTGATTACTGTTGCCTCTGAGTTTACACTTACATTACCAATTTACACTGTTCTTTAACGTACATCACTGAAGTAATAGGATTCATGGAAGTTTCAGAGCTCTTGGTTATTTTCGATCTAAATACTTCATTCTCCCAGGAAAAGGTGCTATTTATTATCTAGCTGCTTGCCATGATCGACTGTTAAAACCATGCTATTGAGGGATTTTCTTGTATTTGCTCCTGTGTTTAAGAAGAAAACTGTTAGTGTACCAGAGGTTTCATCCCCTTAGGGGTGTTGAGGAAGAGAGGTATTTTGTTATTGTTTTGTTCTTTAGATGGATATAAACAAATAACTGCATTTTTGTCTGTACTTTGTTATAATTAAATTTCATTTTGTTGTAGGTGTTAGAATTAATCTGTACCCGTGAGTCAGGAGCTGTGTTTGAAGCTGGGGGATTAAATTGCGTTCTGACATTCATTCGTGACAGCGGACACCTTGTTCATAAAGATACTTTACATTCTGCTATGGCTGTAGTCTCCAGGCTCTGTGGCAAAATGGAGCCTCAGGATTCTTCGTTGGAGATCTGTGTGGAATCACTGTCTAGTTTATTAAAACATGAAGACCATCAGGTAATAAAATAGTTGGCTCAAACTGTGAATTTAACATCCCTAACACTTAATAAATGAATGGCTAGGTAGTTTTATACAGTCTCCACAACTATGTTTACAAAGCAGTTGTTATATTTGAATATTGTGGTAGTCTTCTTTTACAGTTGTGATGACAAGAGAATAAAAATACTGCTTGGTGTTTGGCTGCAAGTGCTGTTGTATGAATGTGATCTTATTCAACCTCTGAAAAGTCCACTGAAAAATGTCCTGTAAATTTTTCAGGGATTTTTGAAATACTTTCAGAATTAATTATTGTTTTATGTCTGCACCTCAGTCACTACTAAATTGAGCATAAATAAAAGACAAAAATCAACTTTTTCTGTTGCCTCAGAGAAACAGTAAGAACAGTCATAGTTGATGGTAAAATATTGCACTGACAGTGTAACTGTAACACCACTTCTTTATTGCAGTTTTATAAACTAGAGGTTATGTAGACCTTGTGAAGTCTAGGAACTTTAAATAATTACCTTCCTATTAGCAGAATCCTTTCGTGTGTGTTGTAAAGCTTTGCAATAGTTATTTAGCCAAATTCTTGCTGCATCCTGGCCAGGTTTCTTCTCAGTGCCATTCTCCCAATTTTTCCCCCACCTCTGTCCCCATTCTTGACTCCACACCACCCAAACTCCTTAGTTTGGTTTATTAAGCATGTTGTATTTGTGAGACAGTCTTTTTGCCAGTAAGCTACATTTTTGATGTGTTTTCAGATCTTTTTGAAAGAACCACTTGGCAGGGGGCTATCACACTAGCCATCTGAGAACAAGTCACCTTGGTTTTTATCCATGATATGACTTCATTAATGCACTGATCATCTGAGGCAAGATAACTCTGAAATTTAGATCATAAGCCTGTAGTCTTTATCTTTTTCCCATTATAAAACACTGTAACAAAGCTATTGCTGGGACTGTTGGAGATCTGAACAGGAGCTCAAACTTCGAAGAAGTTAGTCTTTTAGCAGTTAAGCTTCAAGATAAGTTTGCTTAAGGCTGGAGTAACCCAGATCATAGTAAATGAATCTGTAGCGGTATCCTTGAGAAATGTATGTTTTGTGTGAAAGATGCCTTAGGATTTTTGACAATTGTTGATGGTTATTTTGGATTTGAGCAGTATTTTCTTTGTATTTTTTTTTTCTTGTTTTACACTGCTGGATTTTTGTCCCTTTCTGAGGGTAGCCAGCTAGTAATATCAATTGAAGGAAGAGTTCAGACCAGATGAACTTGTCCCTGAGAACAGCTTATCTGCATTCACTTTTTTTTAACTTTTCTACTTAGCTCATGGTTTGTGAGAAGAAAAGTAAATACCTTCCACAGTGCTATTTTAGCTTTGTTAACCTATGTGGTGTGCTAAATAAGCTGAACCATTCTCGTGTATTTCTGACAGAGCAGTTCTGGTAATGATTGGTAAAGTATATATGGTTTACGTACAGAATGATAGAGCTGTTCATACCTCATCATGTCAAAGAATGGGAGCAAAATGTCAGAGGACACAAGTAGTCACCATTGTAAGTTAATGAAAAAATCTCTTGTAAAAGATTACTGATAAATCAAAAGCTGCCCCTAGGGAGCGCGAGCGACCAGGAGCGCGGCGACTAGGACGGGCAAACAGGGCGTGGCGCGTCAGAAGGGAGTGGCGCGGCAGTTCGCGCAGGGAGGGCAGGGCGCTCTCCCCCGCCCATATGTAACACCTCCTGTAACGACAGCCGTTAGCGAGGCGATAATGGTCTCCACCAGGCACGGTGCGCTCTCCAGGAAGTCGGTACACACCCAGACCGACTACCCGTTAAAAAATGCAGCGGTTCAGGTCACCAGATGAAGGGAGTGTCTGAGCCTGTTGCTGCCATCGGCGGGAGGCAGAGAAACTGCTTGTGTGAGGTGTGAGCAGGTGGATGACCTGGTCCGCATGGTGGCGGAGCTCAAGGAGGAGGTCGAGAGGTTGAGGGATATCAGGGAGTGTGAGCGGGAGATAGACTGGTGGAGCAACTCCCTGCAGGGCCTCAAGGAGAGGTACCGGGGTGAGACACCCCAAATGGGGGTGGATCCCCTACCCTGTCGCTGTCAGGCAGAGGGAGGGGATCTGGGAGTTGAGGAGGAATGGAAACAGGTCCCTGCTTGACATCACAGGCGATGCCCTCCCCTTCCGGCCCCACCTTCCCAGGTGCCTTTACACAACAGGTTTGAGGCCCTGGAGCTTGAGAGACCGGTGGGTGAGGAAGAGGTAGCAAGTGTAGCCAGGAGGATGCCTAGGGCGAGGAGGTCGACTCCACGCCTCAGAACTGCCTCCACCAAGAAAGACAGAAGGGTTGTTGTTGTGGGAGACTCTCTCCTCAGGGGAACAGAGGGCCCTATTTGTCGGCCTGACCCTACCCGTAGGGAAGTCTGCTGCCTCCCTGGGGCCAGGGTCAGGGACGTTGCCAGGAAGCTTCCCAACCTGGTTCGCCCCTCTGACTATTATCCTCTTTTGATAGTCCAGGCAGGTAGTGATGACATTGAAGAGAGAAGCCTGAGGGCTATCAAACGAGACTTTAGGGGACTGGGCTGGTTAGTGGATGGAACGGGAGTGCAGGTGGTGTTTTCGTCCATCCCTACGGTGGCAGGGAGGGGTACAGAGAGGACACGGAAAGCCCACCTGTTAAACACGTGGCTCAGGGGCTGGTGCCAACACAGAAATCTTGGGTTTTTCGACCATGGGGCACTTTACTCGACACCCAGCCTGATGGCCACAGATGGGTCCCTATCTTTTAGGGGAAAAGGGATCCTGGGCCGGGAACTGGCAGGGCTCATTGAGAGGGCTTTAAACTAGGTATGATGGGGGATGGGGCTGAAACAAGTCTTGTTGGAGCTGTGCCAGGGGGAACAATGGCAAACCCGGGGGATAAGGCAATGGCCAAGCTGAAGTGCATCTACACCAATGCACGCAGCATGGGTAACAAACAGAAGGAGCTGGAAGCCATCGTGCAGCAGGCAGGCTATGACTTTGTTGCCTTCACGGAGACGTGGTGGGACCACTCTCATGACTGGAGTGCTGCTGGCTATAAACTCTTCAGAAGGGACAGGCAGCACAGAAGGGGTGGTGGTGTGGCTCTCTATGTTAGAGAGTCTTTCGATGTTGTAGAACTCGAGGCTGGGAATGACAAGGTCGAGTCCCTTTGGGTTAGGATCGGCGGGGCCAACAAGGCTGGCCTCCTGGTCGGGGTCTGTTATAGACCGCCAAACCAGGATGAGGAGACGGATGAGGAGTTCTACAGGCAGCTGACAGAAGTTGCAAAATCTTTAGCGCTTGTTCTCGTGGGGGACTTCAACTTCCCTGACATATCCTGGAAGCACAACACGGCCCAGAGAAAGCAGTCTAGGAGGTTTCTGGAGAGCATGGAAGATAGCTTCCTGATGCAGCTGGTTAGTAAGCCTACCAGGGGTGGCGCCCCGCTAGACCTTCTCTTCACAAACAGAGAAGGACTGGTGGAGGATGTGATTGTCGGGAGCTGTCTTGGGCAGAGTGACCACGAAATGGTGGAGTTCTCTATTCTTGGCGAGGCCAGGAAGAGGACCAGTAAAACCGCTGTATTGGACTTCCGGAGGGCTGACTTTGTGCTGCTGAGGATACTGGTTGGTAGAGTCCCTTGGGAGGTGGTTTTGAAGGGCAGAGGAGTCCAGGAAGGCTGGGTGCTCTTCAAGAGGGAAATCTTAATGGCACAGGAACGGTCTGTCCTCACGTGCCCAAAGACAAGCTGGCGGGGAAGAAGACCAGCGTGGCTGAACAGAGAATTGTGGCTTGAGCTTAGGAGAAAAAAGAGGGTTTATAATCTTTGGAAAAGTGGGCGGGCCACTAGGGAGGACTATAAGGATATCGTGAGGCTGTGCAGGGACAAAATTAGAAAAGCCAAAGCTCATCTGGAGCTCAATCTGGCTACTGCCGTTAAAGATAACAAAAAATGTTTTTATAAATACATCAACAGAAAAAGGAGGACTAAGGAGAATCTCCATCCTTTACTGGATGCGGGGGGAAACTTAGTTACAAGAGATGAGGAAAAGGTGGAGGTGCTTAATGCCTTCTTCGCCTCAGTCTTTAGTGGCAATACCGGTTGTTCTCTGGATACCCAGTACCCTGAACTGGTGGAAGGGGATGGGGAGCAGGATGTGGCCCTCACTATCCAGGAAGAAATGGTTGGTGACCTGGTACAGCACTTGGATGTACACAAGTTGATGGGGCCGGATGGGATCCACCCAAGGGTACTGAGAGAACTGGCAGAGGAGCTGACCAAGCCATTTACCATCATTTATCAGCAGTCCTGGCTATCGGGGGAGATCCCAGTTGACTGGCGGCTAGCAAATGTGACGCCCATCTCCAAGAAGGGCCGGAGGACTGACCCGGGAAACTACAGGCCTGTCAGTTTGACCTCAGTGCCAGGGAAGCTCATGGAGCAGATTATCTTGAGAGTCATCACGCAGCACTTGCAGGGCAAGCAGGCGATCAGGCCCAGTCAGCATGGGTTTATGGAAGGCAGGTCCTGCTTGACGAACCTGATCTCCTTCTATGACAAAGTGACGCGCTTGGTGGATGAGGGAAAGGCTGTGGATGTGGTCTACCTTGACTTCAGCAAGGCTTTTGGCACCATTTGCCACAGCGTTCTCCTCAAGAAACTGGCTGCTCTTGGCTTGGACTGGCGCACGCTTCGTTGGGTTAGAAACTGGCTGGATAGCCGGGCCCAAAGAGTAGTGGTGAATGGAGTCAAGTCCAGTTGGAGGCTGGTCACTATTGGCGTTCCCCAGGGCTCAGTGCTGGGGCCTGTCCTCTTTAATATCTTCATCGATGATCTAGACGAGGGCATTGAGTGCACCCTCAGTAAGTTTGCAGATGACACCAAGTTAGGTGCATGTGTCGATCTGCTCGAGGGTAGGAAGGCTCTGCAGGAGGATCTGGATAGGCTGAACCGATGGGCTGAGGTCAACTGCATGAAGTTCAACAAGGCCAAGTGCCGGTTCCTCCAGCTGGGATGCAATAACCCCAAGCAGAGCTACAGGCTGGGAGATGAGTGGTTGGAGAGCTGCCAGGCAGAGAAGGACCTGGGAGTGATGGTTGATAGTCGGCTGAATATGAGCCAGCAGTGTGCTCAGGTGGCCAAGAAGGCCAACAGCATCCTGGCCTGTATAAGAAACAGTGTGGCCAGCAGGGCTAGGGAGGTGATCGTCCCCCTGTACTCGGCTCTGGTGAGGCCGCACCTCGAATGCTGTGTTCAGTTTTGGGCCCCTCGCTACACGAAGGACATGGAGGTGCTTGAGCGGGTCCAGAGAAGGGCGACGAAGCTGGTGAGGGGTCTGGAGAACAAGTCCTGTGAGGAGCGGCTGAAGGAGCTGGGCTTGTTCAGCCTGGAGAAGAGGAGGCTCAGGGGCGACCTTATCGCTCTCTACAGATACCTCAAAGGAGGCTGTAGCAAGGTGGGGGTTGGTCTGTTCTCCCATGTGCCTGGTGACAGGACGAGGGGGAATGGGCTTAAGTTGCGCCAGGGGAGTTTTAGGTTAGATGTTAGGAAGAACTTCTTTACCGAAAGGGTTGTTAGACATTGGAACAGGCTGCCCAGGGAAGTGGTGGAGTCACCATCCCTGGAGGTCTTTAAAAGAGGTTTAGATGTAGAGCTTAGGGATATGGTTTAGTGGGGACTGTTAGTGTTAGGTCAGAGGTTGGACTCGATGATCTTGAGGTCTCTTCCAACCTAGAAATTCTGTAATCATTTTGAGAATGGGCTGCTCTAAAAGTAGATGACAATCTAGGGACTAAGAACCATAGTAATTCAGAGTTTGGTAAGGAATAGGTATTGGTCATTTTTATTAAATCTTTTAATGGGACTAGTCTGGTTTTGTTACCTCATGTTTAGGAAGGTAGATTGCCAGAAGCAGCTCACTTTGATATGTAAATGTGCAACCCCCCTGATATGATGGGGAGACACTTCTGGTGTAACGTGTAGTATGGGTGAGACAAACATTTAAAAACAATACAGTCTTTCAGTGAGTGTTTCAGAATGCTTTTGGGTTCTGATTCTGAGCTGCTAGCTTAAAAAACAAACAAAAACCTGTCTCTTTTCATTTACTTTGAAGGAAACCTGGAGAAATCAGCTCCTCCTGTGTCCTGTATTTTTGTGAATATCCTGTTAGCATCTTCTCACTTTAAGTAACAGATGTTTCATCTTCTCATTTGCACTTCTTTCCTAGGTTTCAGATGGAGCTCTGAGATGTTTTGCTTCATTAGCTGACAGATTCACACGTCGTGGAGTTGACCCAGCCCCCTTAGCTAAGCATGGGTTAACTGAGGAGTTGTTGTCTCGCATGGCAGCTGCTGGTGGGACAGCATCAGGACCATCTTCAGCTTGCAAACCTGGCCGGAGTAGCACTGGAGCACCATCTACAGCTGCAGACTCTAAATTAAGTAATCAGGTGTCAACTATTGTAAGCCTGTTGTCAACCCTGTGTAGAGGCTCTCCAGTAGTAACACATGTAAGAAATCATTTTATGCTACAGCTTTTCATTCTTTTTATTTTTTTTCTTCATGTATTTTAATATATGCAAGATTTTATTGTCATTTTATATAGATAGATCTATTGATTATGAAAATATGTACATATATGTATAGGTTATTTATCAAGAGGGGAATAAAAGGAAACATTTCATATGGAAATGAAACCCAGTTCTGATAGTGTTTTCTAAAGCCCTGTATATTTTTTATTGTTCAGACTTTTAATTATTTCCAGGATCTCCTAAGATCTGAACTTCCAGATTCTATAGAAAGTGCGTTGCAGGGTGATGAGAGATGTGTACTGGATACCATGCGGTTAGTAGATCTTCTTTTGGTGCTACTGTTCGAAGGGAGAAAAGCCCTGCCAAAATCCAGTGCTGGATCTACAGGCAGAATCCCAGGATTGCGAAGACTGGATAGTTCTGGGGAACGTTCTCATCGGCAGCTGATAGATTGCATCCGCAGTAAAGACACTGATGCACTAATAGATGCTATTGACACAGGAGGTAAGAGAGAATTCTCCGAAAAAGAAAATGAGCTAAATAAAGTATCCATGGTGTCATAACTTAGGTGTTACCTTAAACTTCTTTCTGTACAAGTTAACTATTTTTATTACTAACAAGTTTTCGTTAGTAATAACTTGTTTCTTTTGGATTGCAGTTAAGGGTATAAATGCTTTTGTTGAAAGTGGTTAATTCCTTTCTTTTTTTTTTTTAAGACCTGCAATTTACTTGATACTGCTGAAGTTTAACATCTATTTAATTATTTTTATTTAATTGTATCTTTCAGCTTTTGAAGTAAATTTTATGGATGATGTAGGACAAACTCTTTTAAACTGGGCCTCAGCTTTTGGAACTCAGGAAATGGTAAATTAATTTTATAGAATTTTATAAGTTTAGGAAATTTATGTAAAGAAAGATGGAAATACTGGTTTCCTTTTTCTTGTTTAACAGGTAGAATTTCTCTGTGAAAGGGGTGCTGATGTTAACAGAGGACAGAGGTCATCCTCATTACATTATGCAGCATGTTTTGGAAGACCTCAGGTAGCAAAGGTATGATTTAAACTGACATTGCTGGAAAGCCATACATACTGGATTTTTCCCTTGTTCTGGAAAAACATCTTTGTGCTCTGTCCAATATTTACATGTTCTTTACAGTGTTGATTGCAATACAAATTTTTGGTTATGGTAGGTCAATAATGTGAATAAAAGTTCTATATTAATTTCACAGATATAAAAAGCACATTGTGTTCCAACTTCCTATGCACGTAATGTTTTAACTTTGCATGCTAGTGTAGGAAGGACATAGGGAAAAATATCTACTTCTTTGGAAGAAGGAATCTTAATGTTGTTTAATTTCTGAAAATATTTGTTCTCAGACTCTCTTGCGACATGGTGCAAACCCTGATTTGAGAGATGAAGATGGGAAAACTCCTTTAGACAAAGCTCGTGAAAGGGGTCACAGTGAAGTAGTAGCTATTCTTCAGTCTCCAGGTGAGAGCAGTTTTTAATTCCTTCCTCTTGCTTTTAGAAACGTGAATATAAAACAAGGGAATTGTTACAAGTTTACTCTATTAAGAATCATGAAAAAAATACAGTATTTTGTGACCAGCCTTCTTTAGCCTTCAGATTGCATATAAAAACTTTAATATTTTACATGTTCTTAAGGGCTGGGGAATTACAGAAGAAACTGCTGAGTGGACATGAGCAGTGCCAGTGGTCCTGGTCTTCAACTGTGGAATGGGGCTAGACTGGGATTTTGTTGTGGGTTCAGAGGGTGTCAGCCTTGGTAGCTTCTCTGGCATCCTTCCTTTCTACATGGAAGCTGCTCTTTACCTGTTTGTGAGGCTCTTGTAGTACTGGAGCCACAGGTAGCTAGCTGTCTGTTCAGATACATTTTTTAATGAATTTAAGCTTTTCCTATGAGTGGTCTTTGGAAGTACTTTGTTTAAAAAAGTTGTTTGGTAACAAGGCTGTACACATGTAAATTTCACATCTTAGGAATGTATATTTATGTTCAGGTGCCTAGATGTTAGTAAAGAAACTTCCTTACTTTTATTTGAATGGTGTTTCTTTTCTGTTTGTTTTCTAGGGGACTGGATGTGTCCTGTTAACAAAGGAGATGAGAAGAAAAAGAAAGATGTAAACAAGGATGAGGAAGAATGTAATGAACCCAAAGGAGATCCAGAAATGGCACCCATATACTTGAAAAGATTACTGCCTGTGTTTGCACAAACATTTCAACAAACTATGTTGCCTTCAGTAAGGTAATAGGCGTGATTGTCAATTTCCCCACATATTTTTCAGTTCTTAAGATTTTGACAAAAAAGCTAATGTGGATTTTTTTTCCAGTAAAAAAAAATCTAAAGCATCTAAAAGTAACACAAGTAACTTTTAAACATATATCAGTTTGAGCAGAAGTGGTGGTTTGAAAAATGTTGAGAGTCTTATTTTTGCTTAATATTTTAAGTGTTTTTTTTGTTGTTGTTTTGTTTTGTTATTACCCATTCTGGGTAAGTGGTGTCTTGGAAGAAATATGGTTAGTTGAAATGGGAGAGAGTAGCATGCTCTTGACTGCTGAAGCATGATGGAAGAATACTATGTTCTTGTAGCACTTTGTGCTGTGGATCGTGTGTATTTGGTCACAGCTGTTCGTAGCTGCTGTCATGGAAAAGAAAGCTAATGAAGTAGTATCAAGATACATTAATGGGAACATGAGAGAGACTGGGAAAAGCTATTTCAGAAGGTTTTGGAAGACTTCTTGACAGCTTACATGTTTATTAACTGAAGAAGATGCTTCTTATTGAGAGAATCAAAAATGCAATCTAATTTGATACTTAAAAGCAACACTGTGGGTGGCATAATATTTGTGATAAACTGTCTGACAAGAACCTCTCAGCCTTTTACATTATACAAACATAACATTTGCTTAATCTCTTGTATTTTCAGTGTATAGGTATGTTTACAGGTGTAGAACTTTTGGGCAGCTCAAACTAGGCCATTTTAAATAAAGGAAAAAAGAAACGGTGTTAACCATTTCTGTATGATTAACCTCTGAAGATGAGAAAAGCAGTAGCTGTCCATATTTTTTCTTTTTGAATCTGGTAAATCATGTGTTTAAAAGTCACTGAAAAATAAATTCTATTTTAGTCATACACAAGTAGTCAGATTCCATATTCATTTTACTTTAAAATCATGCCATTTTCCATATTAAATAGACTTAAAAAATGACTTTTTTAGACTTTAAAATGCAAGAGATCTAACCAAAATGCTGGAAGTATGTGACAAATGTAAGGCTGAGATGGTATCTGGGAGGCAGATAATGTGTGCAGAAGCGAATTGCCATCACTAAATGTGGATAAAGACAGAATGTGGAATTGGTTTGACTTGGGAAGGGTGAAGGAGAAAAAAATACGTTAGATTGTCATGGTGCTGTAGAATCAAAAAAATCCGTAGGTGGATTATTCTTGGAATTAATCTGAGACTTAGTATCTGGCAACCAGAACTGGAATTCATTTCAAAAAATTATTTCTGTAAGCATGCATAAATGTAGCGCAAAAGCTATTTTTATCTTCAGCTTCTTTGTTGCTTGATTACTGTTTGCTTACTGTTTGGTGAGAACCTTTTCCTATGGTCTGTTTTAAAGGAAAGCAAGTCTTGCTCTCATTAGAAAAATGATACATTTTTGTTCTGAGGCACTACTGAAGGAGGTTTGTGACTCTGATGCTGGCCACAATCTGCCCACAATACTGGTTGAAATAACAGCTACAGTTCTTGATCAAGAGGTAGGAAGAAAGAAAACTTTTTTTTTCGTCCTAATGAAACCACTGTAAAAAGGGGATGACACTTATTGACTCCACATGCTTATTAATAGCTAACCTTAAAGTGTTGTTTATGGCATCCATCTGTAATTGGCTATGATGTTCAGTATATCAAGATATTTTTTAGTAGAGATCTCACTTACTGTTTCCTTTCCATCCCAATTTATGACAGGATGATGATGATGGCCATTTGCTAGCCTTGCAAATCATAAGGGATTTGGTGGATAAAGGTGGTGATCTTTTTCTAGACCAACTGGCTAGACTTGGTGTAATTAGTAAAGTGTCAACTTTGGCGGGGCCTTCATCTGATGATGAGAATGAAGAGGAATCTAAACCTGAGAAAGTAAGTACAGAATTGCTAACTTTGTTCTTGTAAAACCAGCACTTGTAATATATTTGTTAATATTATGAGAATGTCCAGAGGAAGGTAGCTAGCTAGATAGGTTACTAATTTAATGCTTATTGTATGCCACTTGTTTGTTTTTATTGTTGTTGTCATTATTGTTTTGTGACTTAATATCCTGTTAGCACCTTATCTGCTGAATTTTCCTATTTGTATTTACTTTGTGTCAAGACCTCTTGACCACTGCATTTATCTTGTACTTTGAACATGAGTGCTAAATGATATTAATCCTTCCTGAATGCAGTGCAGCTCTTTCAATGTGCATGTATCAAGTAATTGCAGGTGGTTTTAAGTCTTGTTATGGAATGTAATGAAAACATAAAAACAAAAATAATTTTCTACATGATGAAAAGCTTAAGGGCGCACTGAAATTATTTGCTTTTTTGCTTTCCAACAGGGAATTATGGACAGCTCAGATAATTTTGGTTTAAGGGGTGGTGGTTTTTTTTTTTTTTTTTTTTTTTTTTTTTTTTTTTTTTTTTTTTAGTGTTTGCTTAGGTATTTAAGAGCTGTCTGGACATGGTTTTGGACAACCGGTCCTAGGTGGCAAGGGAGTTGAATAAGATGACTTCCAGAGGGCTGTCCCAGTCTTAACAGAACAGAATGCTGTTCTCACAATATGAGTTTTGAAGAGAGGTGGGATATATATCCCTGTCAGCAGGCTGTTGTTATTGAGTAAATCTATACTTGAAAAGAAACCTTTCCAAAGTATCTTGTTCTGTGAATGAATACTTTTAAGGATGGATTTTACAGACAGAAAAGCTTCGTTCCTGTACCTTTTTGGTTTGAGTAATTTATTGTTCTCTTCAATCCTTATCAAGATTTGCGTATTCAGTTTTGGTTGCGTGTGTTTTGTGATTAAATATAATTTTATTACAGGAGGATGAACCACAGGAGGATGCTAAAGAACTTCAACAGGGTAAACCATATCACTGGAGAGACTGGTCAATCATTAGGGGCAGGGACTGTCTGTATATCTGGAGTGATGCTGCAGCCCTGGAGCTGTCTAATGGTAGTAATGGATGGTTCAGATTTATCTTGGATGGGAAACTGGCCACAATGTATTCCAGTGGAAGCCCCGAAGGAGGATCCGATAGTTCAGGTAGAATTTCTACTTAGTTCAAATCCAAGTTAATTTTTGAGACTACTCTGTTTATGTAATTTGATTGGAGTTATTTTGTTTTGCAGGAATTGGCTTACTAAATAGTAAAGGATGTAAACAGGTGGAAGGTGGTCAGTTAATTGTGATGCTTTTTGTCAGATAGCATGTGACTATAACTTGACTTGGGTGAATTGTGTTAAGTAAACATCTTGCCAGTGAAAAGTATATTAACTTTGTTTTGTTCTGAATCTTCTCCATGCATATGTAATTTTTTCACCCCCGTCATTAAAAGCAGTTTGTAGTGGCCGTCCCAGGAAAAGCAGGTTGAAATGGCCATTTGTTGTTTGCTTCTAGCTAGCAGAATGAAATTGCATGTGTTTGAAGACAAATTAATGGAAAGTTTCTCATCAAGACTGGAAAACAAATTACAGTGTCTTAATTGTTTGTTGGAGGGAGGATAGGGGAACGGACCTCATGCATTGGCAGTGTACAGTTTGTTTTTTAATTTTCTGTACAGAATACACAACTTGTTCTGGATGCAGAAACAACCCTCCTTTATAGTTTTATCTTTTTTGCAACAGTTCGTACATTTATGAACCAGCAGACATAAAACGCTTTGCAATATTTTTGTTTTCAACAAGCCATTGAGTGAAATAACAGCATATTATGATTCAGGATAGAAATGAAGTGCTAATTACATTATTTGTGAGTTTTGAGTCATGAAGACAAATTGTGGTATGGTGTGTTTTTGGATTATAACACAATTGGAAGCCACTTTGGAATTTTTTCCTTTTTTCCCCCAAAAGTGTATTCTTGCATTCTTTAAGCAATGCAAACAGTTTCTGTGTTGATATACTTCTTTATCATACAATACAATTTTAAGAAAATCCATGTGGTTAGTTTCTTAAATCATCATGGCTCTTGAATGCCAATTCTGCTTGCTTCCTCCCAGATGATGGGATGGGTTCTTACTGTTTTTATAGCAGATGAGTTGAATGGGACTGCTCAGTTCAATTTGGAGTGATTAGTCAGCTTATCCATTTAAGATGATGTTTCTCTTCCTATGCATTTTTTCTATCTATGATCAAATAGATATCTTGTTCAAAAACTTGGGATCTAGCATGGGTATTATGGAAGGCAGGGTGCTAAACTGGATTAAATCAGGCTTTTTAATACTTTTTTTGTCAAGCAGACATCTACTAAGAATGCTGACATTGCAATGTAGTTTGCCTGAACTTTAACAATTAGCTAGCTTTTAAGCATGTGCAGCAGCCTCTCTTTCACTTGAGATACGGAACTAGTATTTGTTAAGATTCAACTAAAAATACTACACAGTATAGATTTGGAATAGTATCTTTATTTTTAAGTCCTTTACCAAACTATATGTTCTGCTGTCTTAAATCATTGCTGATTAATCTCATGGTATACTTTTTAGTAACTTCATGACTGGCAAGAAATAGAGGGTTGACTAATGGAATTTGTTGGTGTGTATTGCATGACAAAGGCTGGAGGGGATGTGGGTACTATGAATATTTTTGGAAGGTCTGTCCTCACCCCTCTCCTCATTAGCTTAATACTTGTTTGTTTGAATTCTTAGGGAAAAAAATTCAATGCAAAAATTGAAATTCAATGGTAATTCTTTAAGTGAGTTTCAAAATTCTGTCTAAGGGGGCCTGAAATTGTTTCCAACCATGTTAAATTATTGCACTTTCAGTGCAATGTGTTGCATAATAAATACACAAAAATGTAATTACGGAAATTTGGAAGCGATTCATTAATAGAATTTTAATTTCTCATGCAAATTTTCAAAATTCTTTTTACAAGCCTCCTTGGCTGCTGTGAATTTTAAACAATAAAGAATGTTATGCCTCAAGAGTGCATATTTATTTTACATATGGAATGTGTTTTGTTGTTTTTTTAGTATTGTGTAATAGTTAAGCTGGCAGACTTAAAAAACCTAGAGTATAAGTCATCGCAGCAAAAAGAAAACAGCAATTTTGCATGTGCACAGACTACAAATGTTACATTTAGAAAATCATTTATATCAATTATATTTATATACATTTATATCAATTCTTATCCTTGAATTTGAGATAAAATAAAAATCAGTAACAAAGATTTTTCTAAAATATGAACTCATTAAATATTCTGGAATTATCTTAAATAGTAGTTTGAATGTAGCATGCAGTCTTGTAATTACTACAGTATTAAAAAAATAATTTAACTGAAATTGAGTTATTTGGAATAGTTTCAAGCTAGATTACATGCATATCCAAAATGTAGGATATGAGCCTGTTTATCATCTATTAAGTGATATCTCCATATAAATATTTTGTGGTGCCATTACATTTATTCCATGTTTCTCTCAGATATATATGTCTTGAAAAATTTTGCAGTTACTAAAAAACGAATAGGAGCATTCCTTTTACCACATATTGATCATCATACTCTGAAATTCTGTGATTTTTTTCCAGTTATTTTTAAAGGTCTTAAGCATCTTTTCTTCACCTGCTGTAAACTATGAATTTGATTGCTGTTTTCCTGTTAGAGAATTCATTTAATTTCCTATTTCTAAAACACAAATAGTTCATGCTGGCAATAATGAGAATGTATTTTTACAAACTTGAAGGTTTCTCATTGATTTCTTTGACCTATTATAACTGCAAAAATGATTTAACACATCTGTCAGTAGCATCATTTAGAAAGAGTTGCATAGTCCATATTGATGTGATTGTGGAATAAATCACTGTTGGAGTACATAGAGTGGGAATAAGTTCAGGGTACTTGCAAACCCTTAATTTCAAACTTAATTTTGCATTGAATGTACTCAGTTGTTTTGTTCATGGAAAAAAAAATTGCTTGAGATATATGATAGTGGAATCAATTGTTAGAAAAAAAAAAGTGTGTTTGTTTTTAAATAGAAAGTAGGAGTGAATTCCTTGAGAAGTTACAAAGAGCGCGAAGCCAAGTAAAACCATCTACCACAAGTCAGCCAATTTTATCAGCACCAGGGCCAACTAAACTTACTGTGGGAAACTGGTCACTCACCTGTCTGAAAGAAGGAGAAATCGCTATCCACAACTCTGATGGTCAGCAAGCTACAATACTGAAAGAGGATCTCCCAGGCTTTGTGTTTGAGTCTAACAGAGGAACAAAGCATTCATTTACAGCTGAAACCTCTTTGGGTAAGTATGTAGGTATGTGTAATGAACAGGTAGGAGCAATTGTAGATAAGATAGGTTTTGTTAGTTTGTTTAGTTTTCATATTTGTGGGGAATTCTGACTTGTCTAAAAAAAATACATTGCAGGGTCAGAATTTGTGACTGGCTGGACTGGTAAGAGAGGAAGAAAGCTAAAATCTAAGCTGGAGAAGACAAAGCAGAAGGTTGGTGAGCATGTGTGAATTTTATACTTAGTTTAATATAGCTTGTGTTATTTTTCAACATGCATATGTTACCTATGATATAATTTTTCCTTTTAGAGGATTACGATCTCTAATTTCAGCTGTACACAATTTAATGCCAAACTTAAAGGGGAAAACCTGACTTACAACAAATCACTTCTGAGGCAGATGGTTTTGTCCAGCCGTCTTAGAAAGCTCCATAGTCTTTTAAATGAAAACAGATTTTCTTTTTTTAAAAAAAATAAAATCCAGTCTTTATTCTTGGCATATGTTTGTGTAATTCTGTAGGTGTCTTTTTTTTTTTTTATGCAAAGAAAGAAAAGGCATAATGATCAACATACCTGTCTTTGGTGAACCCTTTTCTTTTGACCTTACCTTGCTTAGGTCCATATGCAACTGCAGCTTAAAAAAAAAAAAAAAAAAGCTCTTAGAATAAGGTCACTTAAAGGCAACTTGTGGGATTTGGTTTAGGGAATGCCAATAGACCTTTCATAAACCATATTTTTAAAAAACAATTACTCTTACCTCTAAAATATTACAAGAACAGTGATACAGTACTGAATATTTGTAGACTGAGAACTCTGTCTTTTCTGCTACCTTTTGAACTGTAACTTAATGTATGATGGTAAGCTTAGTTTCTGTAAATTTCTGAAAGATTATGTTTATTTCTTTTTATTTTCCTCTGTGCTTTTAACCTTTCATATTTGCATCTTATTTAGCCTTTGCATACGTTGTGTGATAGGTTTCTTTTCTTACCTATTTTTGTCTATCCTGGACTTCTTTTAAAAACACAAAAAAGAAAACCAAGTTTCTAGAATCATAAGTAATAATAATAGTGGTCGCATATTACAGTAACATATGACTTGTGATTACGAAAATCGTTTTGTAGGTACGCACTATGGCAAGAGATTTATATGATGATCATTTTAAAGCTGTTGAAAGCATGCCTCGAGGAGTAGTTGTAACACTGAGGAACATAGCAACACAGTTAGAGTCTGCATGGGAACTTCATACAAACAGACAGGTAAGTGTACCTCCTCTAATTTAGAGCATATGATGTCAGTGGAAATCACGTAGCAATATTCAGACTGTTCTATGTCAAGTAAGATAGTCACAATATGTGTATGTGAATTGTGAGGGTTTTTTTGTGCATGCAATTCCTAGTTAAATGCTTTCCTGGGACACTTTTTTCATGTGTTCATTTGAAAAATACTGTTGGCTTGTTTCATTATAATTGTCTTTTTATCTTTCAGTGTATTGAAGGAGAAAACACTTGGAGAGATTTAATGAAGACTGCTTTGGAAAATTTAATTGTACTTTTGAAGGATGAGAATACTATTTCTCCATATGAAATGTGCAGTAGTGGCTTAGTGCAATCATTGCTTACAGTTTTAAATAACGTGAGTTTACAGAACATAAGTCTCTGAGGAAAAACTTTTGAAAGAAAATGTAGGCATAAGTTAATTAAAAATAAATCTATTATAGATGTGGCTTTTTTCTGTCTTGAAAACTAGGCAGACTTGCAACAGTACGTGATCTGACCCATTGAATGTATGCTATCACAATAAATTACTTTCATTCAAATATATTAAAAGTCTGGTCAGTTATAATGGCTGATGTAATTTAGCTTTTGATATAAAGATTTTAAATAGCAAATTCAGCGAGCCCAAACAGATATTTTTGCCAATATAAAGAATGAATATGCTGTGTTGTATTAGAAGTAATATATATATTTTTTTCCTCTTAGAACATCGATTTAGATGTGAAACAAGACTGTAGTCAACTAGTAGAGAGAATAAATGTTTTCAAAACAGCATTCAGTGAAAATGAAGATGATGAAAGGTAGGTTAAAAAAATACCTTGTGTTTGTGATGTGGTAATGTATGTTTAGAAAAATTAGAAGACAAAGGAACATTCTTAACCTGTTAAGATATTTACTATACCTGGGTACTATACTCTGAGATACTGTAAATTTTGTTTATTCCTCTTTGTGTGGTAACATAGTGACCATTCACTTTCACAGTCGTCCAGCAGTTGCATTAATTCGGAAATTGATAGCAGTGTTAGAATCTATTGAACGTCTACCTCTCCACTTGTATGATACACCAGGATCTACATACAATCTTCAGGTACAGTGATAACAGTATATGATACTCTGCAATAAACAACCAAATGTTTTATAGGAATTTCAGGAAAAGTTACACATGTTAAATCTGTATGAAATGTGTTCTTGTAAATTGGATAGAATTAGCTAAAGAACAAACTTTTTGGCATGTATTTCTTCTAATACCTAACCTGAATGTTTGGGTTTTCTTCTACTTCCATTTTCTTTTATACTGTGAAGTGAAAGTAATAGTAAATTTTGACTGAAGAGATACTATTTTTTTTTTGTTTGTTTGTTTTTTTTTTGTCCTTGAGTATTCTTTTAGTATGGGAATATCCTCATTACTAGAATCTAGTTGTATCGCAAAAGTAGTATTTTGTTGAAGACAATTATAAGACAAGCTCATTTATGATGACTAGAGATAGGCTGTAATGGTTAAAAGGGCCCCACATAGGACAGTGTGCCCATCTGTCAGCTGTATGATTATCATAGAATGATAGCATGGCTTGGGTTGGAAGGGACCATAAAGATCATCTATTTCCAACCCCCCTGCCATAGGCAAGGATGCTACCCACTAGATCAGGGCCTCATCTAACCTGGTTTTGAACACCTCCAGGGATGGGGCATCCACAGCCTCTGGCAACCTGTATGGCAACCTGTGCCAGTTCCTCACCACCTTCTTAGTGAAGAATTTCTTCCTAATCTACTTCTTCCCTCTTCTAGATTAAAACCATTACCCCTTGTCCTGTCATTATCTGATTGAGCAAAGAGTAGTAGCTTTGTGTAAAGGAAAGCTGCAGCTTCACAAAAAATGTTGCTTGGTTTTGTCCAGTTCGAAAGTACACTTGAGGATTGTGTAAAATGATAGTGAAGTGCAAATGTTTTGTTTTTTTTTTTTTGATGTTAAATATCAGAAGATGGTTGCAGGAAGTTGCAAAAACACTGCTGCCATTGGATATTGAGGTTTTATATTATTATTATAGGTCTTAGTAAAAAAAAAAAAAAAAAGGAAATAAAAGCTATAAAAAACATGAAATATGAAAATATTCACTTGAATGTGTAACTGGATTATGTTGATTGTCCCTGAAGAATTGTTGGGTTAGCTGAAAAACGGAGCACTAAGGGAACATTTTAAAAGCATTACATTAGAATATAGTGCTTGTTTAAATTGCACAAAAAAATTGATGAGGCACTGAAACTGTTGTAGTGAAACATTGCTTTTCTTAATACTATAAAATGTAAACAGAAGAGCCTATATTAATGTTTAGGTACTCTTTCAGATACTCACAAGACGGTTGAGGTTTCGTTTGGAACGTGCTTCAGGGGAGACATCATTAATAGATCGAACTGGCAGAATGCTAAAGATGGAGCCATTGGCAACTGTTGAATCTCTAGAACAGTATCTCCTGAAAATGGTGAGCAACATACCACGTGCGGTTCATGAGGAAAGGTTGCATTCTGCATGTCTAATTTTTTTTCTTCATTCATGTGTAGGTAGCAAAGCAATGGTACGACTTTGACAGGGCTTCATTTATTTTTGTACGAAAACTACGTGAAGGTCAAACATTTGTATTCAGGCATCAACATGATTTTGATGAAAATGGAATTATTTACTGGATTGGAACAAATGCAAAGTGAGTTTTTTTCAAAGCTAAATATTTTGAATTAAAATTTACTAAACTATAACCGGAGGGGAAAAAAATGAAAATTCATAATGAAATCTGTTATATTTTTTGTTTAAGAATGGGACTTTCCCTTGCTTTTACTGGTGATCAATAGAATTATATTTCTTTTTGGTCTGCTTAACTAATACAAAAATATAAATCTCTGAAGTTGGACTGAGAATTTGTTTGTATTCTTGCTGAAGAAATGAAGGGATGGGAAGGGTTGGCTCTTTTCTTAACTGCTGTAGTAAAGTAGCATTTTTTGAAATGTCTCAAAAGTTATCTAATTATCTAAGATGATATTAACTGCTCCAGTTTGTAATAAACTCAGCTGTAATCAATAACTTGCAGTAAACTGTCAAATGTTACTGATATCTGTTTTTTAATGTAAGTAATAATTGAACAGTACATTTCTCTTTTTAATATAGAACTGCATATGAGTGGGTAAATCCAGCAGCCTATGGGTTAGTAGTGGTTACATCCTCTGAAGGAAGAAATCTGCCTTATGGCCGTTTAGAAGACATCCTAAGCCGTGACAGTTCAGCTCTCAATTGTCATACTAATGATGATAAGAATGCTTGGTTTGCCATAGATCTTGGCCTTTGGGTTATACCATCAGCTTACACATTACGCCATGCTCGAGGTTATGGACGATCTGCTCTCAGAAATTGGGTTTTCCAGGTTTCTAAGGATGGACAGAACTGGACTACTTTGTATACTCATGTTGATGACTGTAGTCTCAACGAACCAGGGTATGTCAGTGTCTTTTATCAGCTTTATAAAATTGACCTCAGTTAAATACATATTTGGATGTAGACTAACTTAATTTATGCCATAGGTATAACAAATAATGATGTAAAAAAGTGGTAGGTGGCGCAGATTATTAAGGGTAGACCAGAAAATAAGTGATTCATAAGGTCTCTTCATGGTTCATTTGTGAATTTCTGTCATTGTAAATTTGCATTTTATATTTTTATTTTTTTTGGAGAAAATAGTAACACTAGCACTCATTCAGAATTTATCTCTAATGTTGCTAGATTTTATATTTCTCATGTTCTTGGCAGTTTTCTGATTTTATCTATAAATGATTATTGTCACAGTGTGTTTGTTTTTGGTACTAAAGTGTTCTGTTTTTTTGTTTTTTTCTCTCCTCCCCAACCATACCTCTTTTGAACAAATTTGAAGGTCTACAGCAACATGGCCTTTAGATCCTCCAAAGGATGAGAAACAAGGTTGGAGACATGTTCGAATAAAACAGATGGGAAAGAATGCCAGTGGGCAAACACACTACCTCTCCCTGTCTGGATTTGAACTTTATGGCACTGTGAATGGAGTATGTGAAGATCAGCTGGGTAAGAAAAAGAATGTGTAAGTCCTGTTCTCTTAAAATCTTAACAAACATGACCTATAAAAGTGGGTGTGGAAAAAACATGTTGACTTTTGCCTTGGAGGTTGCTTAAAAACAAGGTCAGATTTATTCCCTAATCATATTGCTGCATTTTTCAGTCTTCTAATTTCAAGTTGCGTTTCTTGTAGGAAAAGCTGCTAAAGAAGCTGAAGCCAATCTGCGAAGGCAGAGACGTCTGGTCCGTTCTCAGGTTTTGAAATACATGGTTCCAGGAGCTCGTGTAATCAGAGGAATTGATTGGAAATGGAGAGACCAGGACGGAAGCCCACAGGGTGAAGGCACTGTTACAGGAGAATTGCATAATGGTGAGCACAAATTGCCTTAATTTGTAAAACTCTGTAGCATGAGTATTTCATGTTTTTCAATCTAAATGTGAAATTGGTAATATTAAAAAATTCCTTCTGTAGTTTCTTGAAGAAGCTGATAGAAATTTCAATATCTTGGAGAGAAGGAACTAAAATACTCTAACCATTGTGGTCCATTTGTGAAATTCCATTTCAATGCATGGAAAAAAAAATCTTGTAAATAAAACATTTTCAGATATTTGCTTAATTAAAATACCAAATAGTTAGTTTGAAATTCATTATGAAGAATAAAAAATATGCCAGGTTGGTTGATGCAAACTGATTAATTAAGCTTTGGGCCTGCAACATCTATCATTACATTCTTCATTTCTTCTAGCTTAGCATTTGCAATATTTTTCTTGACTTTTGTTGTATCCTGTACCTTTCCTACCTTGCTAGCTTAATTGGGATCAAGTTGCTATTTTAAAAACAGTGAAAAGTAATCTAACTTAAGGAGCAAAATCAAAACCTGCAACAGCCACGGAATTCAGTGCTCAGGAAGCTGAGGTATCAAAGAGGCTCCAGAAGACCTGATAATCTTGTTAGCTGAACATGCTTTCCCAGTTCCCTCTGATGCCCACCCCTATTTAGCTGTACTTAAGACTAGCCTTGTTTCTGAAGCATCTTCAGTCACTCCTAGCCAGATTATTAGTTCTCGGCTTGTAAATAGGGAGAAACTTTTTATGATGATGAATACGATGATCTAAAATGTTTTGGAACTTTTTATCTTTCTTAAGCTATTCAGTATAGCTTGTAGGGAATTGTTCCATCATCTCTATGTATTGTTCTTACCAGATGCAAGAGTATCCATAGATACACTCTCACTTTTAAGATGTTAAGTATTATTGGTGAGTAGTCTATTAAATCAGTGTTTTTGTTCCTATATTCCAGTAAACTTTTCCTATTCAGGTGAAATTGAGGTTCATGTGTCAAGTGATGACTACGAAGTATGATACATGATCAGCAGACTCTTACTCCTGCCACAGTTGTCTTGAAAATAGAAAATGGTATCCCATTGGCTTTTCTGTGGCTATTCAAAAGCTTAAACACATCTTGAGTTGTTTTCGGGCCACAACAGTGCAGCATCAAGACTACAAGTACATAATTTATATTTAGAAAATTGTACAAGTTTTGAACTGTTTGTAATTAATATTGTGGTTTAAAGAACTATACAAAAGAAGAACAATAATTTAATTAAGCTTTTTCAAAACACCCTGTCCAGATAGTCATAAAGGGTAAAAGTTATACTGTTTCTGTATCAGGCTTACCTCTTTCTTTTTTGTATTCAATAAGAAAGTCAAATAAAATGTAGAAAGGTAAAAATTCAGACTTGCATCACAGGTTCACTCTTCAGAGATTTAGTGGCATGTAGCTATTCAGATAAAACTCATGAAGATGGCGTAAAATCATACCATAATAAGCCTGGTCATGTGGGGATGAGATATCTGCTTCTGAAAACTTAATGCATTTTTAAGTGCTCTTCCTCCAGAGTGATATTTCTAAACAGAAAATTGCCTGCAATCTTCTGTTTCAGTCTAAAGTGATGACTTTTGTGTAGTTATAAGGTAAAAGTGCACCTGACAGTGCTAAATATATATATATTTTACTTCAAACGAGCTCTATTCTTTTTTATTAATGAAAAACGTGTATGTGCCTCTGAACCTGACATTTTGTTTTGAATTCTTGTCTGAGGTTACAGATGCTGACTGAGCTTTATGGATTTTGTTTTTAAAGAAAATGTGTATTGATTGAAATAGTGACACAAAATTTGGTACAGTTAACATGCAATCAAAAAAACTAGAAAGAAGCTTTTAAGATGACTCTGGTATATCAGACTAGCGAAAGTATCAGACAAGCATTAATATTTTTTGTCCCCATTTCTATCCTAGTTTGCTAAATTTTGCATGTTATCCTCATCAATGCAGGTTTATTACTTTTAACTTAAAAATACTGGAATAGAAGTTAATGAAGAAATTAAAGACGAGTAGCATCTTTTTTTTTTCGGTGCTGTTCTGATCCCAGTATAACACTTTAAATTCCCGTGAAACATACTTTTCTTGCAACCCTGAAATCTTACATGAAGTAGTCCTTACCTGTTTTAAGACTTTTCCTGTGTATAAGTAATGTTTGAGTCTGTGTAAATTATTGAAACAAAAAGCTGAGTATCAGTACACTCATTCTTTCACTTTATAAGACAAAAATAATTCCAAACTAATGAATTTCATAAAATGTGTTCTGTAGGGTAGATATGCCCATATACAAGCATCAAACAGATTAAAACATAAAATGTCCATGCATGCAGGAATTGTAGTTTCTTGTCAGGTATTAATGAAGTTACGATATGTTGTAATATACATTTCTGATATTTAGAGAATCATCATAACATTTGGAGAGATCCTATTAGGTTGGGTTCCTTCCTGAAGCAAACTTTGCTTTTGGCTGGATTCGGGGACTCTGAAGGTAGAAGCTGATAGTGCTTGTTGCCACGATTTTAACAACACTTTTACATTACCAAATTGTTTAAACACTCCTTAATTGGCATTAGGAGTTATTTAGTAATTTTATTAATTCAGACACGCAGCCCTAATGAGAAGTTGATCCCACATTGTGGAGCTACTGTCTGACACGCTCCTGTCTGCTTTCTGCTGGATCTCACAAACTCCTATCCCTTTCCAGGCTGGATTGATGTCACCTGGGATGCTGGTGGCTCTAACTCTTACCGTATGGGCGCAGAAGGAAAGTTTGACCTCAAGCTTGCACCAGGGTACGACCCTGATTCAGCGGCATCACCCAAACCTGTTTCATCCACTGTTTCAGGCACAACGCAGTCATGGAGCAGCTTGGTGAAAAACAACTGTCCAGACAAGACGACTGCTGCTGCAGGCTCCTCAAGTAGAAAAGGAAGCAGCAGTTCTGTGTGTAGCGTGGCCAGTAGCAGCGACATCAGCTTGGGTTCGACCAAAATGGAGCGGAGATCAGAAAGTGTAATGGAGCAAAATATAGTTTCAGGCACTGACGTCCATGAACCAATTGTTGTTCTGTCTTCCGCTGATAACGTGCCTCAGGCTGAAGTAGGGTCATCTTCCAGTGCAAGCACCAGCACCTTAACAGCGGACATGGGAAATGAAAATGCAGAAAGGAAGTTAGGTCCTGATAATTCAATACGTACTCCTGGGGAGTCCAGTGCTATATCCATGGGAATTGTTAGTGTCAGCTCTCCTGATGTTAGTTCTGTTTCTGAACTGACTAATAAAGAAGCAGCTTCCCAGCGACCTCTAAGCTCTTCTGTGAGTAACAGACTTTCAGTCAGTTCCTTGTTGGCTGCTGGGGCACCGATGAGCTCCAGCGCAAGTGTTCCTAACTTATCATCTCGAGAAACTTCGAGCCTGGAGTCTTTTGTACGAAGAGTGGCAACCATAGCACGTACCAATGCCACAAACAACATGAATTTAAGCCGAAGTAGCAGTGATAACAATACTAACACTTTGGGAAGAAATGTCATGAGTACTGCAAGTAAGTAAAAGCTGTATTTATTTTTAGTTGAAACTTTTGTTATTTCTCTTGTGTTCTTTAGATTTAAAGAAGTTTGGCTTCTGTTGGCCTAGCAGAGCAATGCACTTAGAGCAGCCTTGCTTTTATGGGCACTTACAGAACCGGTGAATAGCTCACAGAGTTCATGGAAACTATGAAGTGTTACATGGCCCTGTGATGTGAGATTGCACTGTGCATCAAATGGAAATGATTTGGATTTGATGTTCATTATGTGCTTAGGAAGAAAGAGAGCATAGTTTAGATTGAGAGGATTGAGGACTAGCAACAGCAGCTAATGTGGGATACTCTTGCTCTCTATCTGTTCTGTGCAGAATTTGCACGCTTACTTTCTATATGCCTGCTTCTGATAGGTTTTGCATATTGTTCTTACTGCAAATTCTCTGTCTGAGCTTTAGGAAGTAAGAGCAGAGTAGAAAGAAAAAGTAAACTGCAGTGTGGTGACATTTTAACATTTCCCTGTATCCTAGCAGGCTGAATAACCCAGTTCTGTGTATGTTTTCCAATGATGTTGTCATTAAGTTTTAGGTTTAGCAAGTCATTTAGGCATGCTAATTTTACGGAAGTTTGTAGTTAACATTCTTTTAAATAGGATTACATACATGCTTCAACTTTTGCGTGTTCTTGGATTGTATGTGGGATCAGGGTATTAGCAGGTAAGCTGTAAACCTGCTTGTTGTGAGTTCAGTCTTCTGAATTTTCAGAACACTCCTATCTGAGATGTTGTGCAACCAGCTTTGTGTTTGTAGTTCCGTGTTTGGAGCTCAATGCTTCATGAGGTAGACAAGTTAGGAAAAGTAAAATTACCCTAACCAGAAGGAAACAGCCAGTTTTTCTGTCTATGCTTTTCTAAGACTTCTGTGCTTTCTTAACTTGAAGATGTGTTGTTTGCTTTCTGCAGTTTTTAAAATGATCCTAGTGGGTGTTTTCTTGTTAGATGGGGATATATTTTTTAAATGTAAATAAAATACCAAACAGAAGATTTCCTGTAATTGATCCCTTTAGACAGATGCTCAATGCCTCTAGTTCTGAAGTAGTTTTGTGCTGGGGAAGAGGCAGGGTCTTTGAATACTATAGAACACCTTACCAGCGTATTTGCCATATTTCAAGCATGTCTGAAATCATACAGCATTAAAATGTGAAATAAATTAAAAACTTGTATTTGTTGTGTTCAAATTTATCACATATGTGGAAATTCCAATTTTATACAAAAAGAAACTGTAAGTGAGAATTTGTGTCCCCAGAAGAGATTAGATTTTAAATTTGAGCGATTGCACCAAAATTATAGCAGTACCTTGTACAAACCTGTGATTAAAACAACAACAAAAAATAAGCAAAAAGCAAACAAACAAAAAATGACCTGTCTGACATCATGAGTAGTGATGCAAGTCTCTTTGGACTTGCTCTAGTGGATACATTGAAAACATCAGTATTTGTCAGGATTTATATGGTGTCTAGGGTAGCCGGCTTCTGTTTGTTCTTGAGTTCTGAGCAAATGTAATGCTTACACTTAATGGCTTTTTCTGTGTCTCTTTAGTATAAGAGCAAAGAGTTTACTGGTATTAAAGTGGGTGGAAGATATGTATATTGAGCATGTTATTATTCAATTCTTAAACAAGAAAGAAAATCCCATTTTTGTATTTCTATTTATGTATTTAAGTTTCTAGCAGGGGGGAATGATAACAACAGCATCTGACAGATGAATACAAACCAGAAGAGTGGCATCTGTTTTTCTCAAAAAGCTATCAAATGCACTTAAGGGAACAGTTCTGTTTTGTGTTGTGTCCTCCTGCAAGGGTAGTAATCCTTGCAGGTATCAGTAGTTGGACATTCAAACTTTTATTTTATCTTTATTTTTATATTATTTTATTTTTTAAAAACAATGTATCAGGTTATATAAGCTGTAATAATGAAAAATGTTTACTTTTAAAGCTGTGAAACTCATTTGATAAATTTTGGAAGAAGTAGATTGAAAAAAATTAAATTTAAGTATAGATGACATCTCAAATTTTCACATGCAAACGTGATTAACTGTCTGTGTTTGAAGATATGGGTTGTGAGAAAATGTTCATAACATTGGGGTGTAAATGTGTAACTAATTGTATATAGGCTTAATTTTGTACAATTTCAGATAGGTACAGTACCTGAAATTCTTTCCATTGAGTTTACAGTGAATTCAGTTTTGTTTCAGTTGTTGACTAGAATGCATTTTCTGTGTTCTACTTGAATGTGCAGTATGGTAACCTTGCAGTTGTCACTAGCTTTTTCTGAAAATTACTTCATATAAAGCATCCAACATAAGTTATTAATTTTTGTTTGTCACAGTGCTGCCAGTACTGGTCTTGTCACACATAATGGATAGATGCACTATCCATTATGTTATGTTATGTATATTATCCAGTTATGTGAAAGATAACAAATAAGAGTTGCTTTAAGAACTTTAAGGAAAATGCAGAAAAGGTTTTAAAATTGTCTTATGTTCTGTTTTTAATTTGTTTATATATGGTTACGTTGTTTTCTTTGTATAATTTTAATAACATGGATGTTAGAGGTTAAACTAAATTTTAAGCTTAAAGACAGCCACAGTATTGGAGTAACAGATATCAGAAATATTTTTCAGATATTGAAATGAAGTAATTTCAAATTTACAGTGGGGCTTTGGAGATTTATTTAATAATTTTGTTTTAAATGTACACGAGGGAATATGCTGAGGTGTGGGCGTCTGCACTGTAGTGTGTACTTTTGCACTGGGAATCCCTTCCCCTTTAGTCTGTAAATCTTTATTGTAAAATAACAAATCAGATATTTTTTCAACCAAAAAATACATTTTTCAACACAGGACTCGTGCATGTAAATTGTGTTCTTCAAGTCATCAAATCATTTATTTTATCTTACCATATCTTTATCTATAGCTTCTCCGCTTATGGGTGCCCAAAGTTTTCCTAATCTGACTACAACTGGTACCACATCAACAGTGACCATGTCTACATCCAGTGTTACTAGCAGCAGCAATGTAGCTACAGCAACTACAGTTTTATCTGTTGGTCAGTCGCTTAGTAATACTCTAACTACTAGCCTAACATCAACATCTAGTGAGAGCGATACAGGTCAGGAGGCAGAATATTCTTTATATGGTAAGTTTCATTTTTAAATGAACATAAGCAGACTTCCCGGTAATGATTTTTCCTTTTTTCCTTTTTGTTGTTGCGATTTTTTTTTCATGTAGTAGTTTATTTACTGATAAGTATTTGAAAATTGAGCTGTTTATATGTTACTAGTTCTGTAAAGTAGTACTCAAGTAAAATAATGTTAACTAAGTAATTTTTCCTTATGTTTTCAAGTCTTTGTAGTTCAGCAATTTGTATCCCACGTGATGATTATTTATGGCATAGTTTATTTGGGCACTTGTTCTTTTCATTAATCAAATCATTTTATTATTTTTTATCATATTTTATCATATGTAGTTTACATATGAGCCTCTACTTAAAATCAGCGTTTAATACTACATGCTCAGTCTGAGGTACCTTGTAGTACTCTTTGATTGAAAACCACCAACCATTAGATACACTATACACTTAAAATTGTATGTGAGGTTACACATATCTCAAGATCATAGTAGTTGTAACAAGTTGGAAAGAACACAAAGTAAATTAACATGAAGAATAGAATTTTGGGATCTGAGGAACAAAATGCAAAGTTATGTGGGGCCTATATGCTAGATAAAGGCATAAGGATGGAAGTTATTTGGGAGTTATGAATGCTGTGAAAGATCGTAGTTAACTAGGCCGAATGATAATATCTAGGAATTAAGTTGATGAAATGAAGTCGAGAAGAGACACGGCTAGATACAGGAGAATACTTCCTAATGTGAAGAATACTAGGTTGAGAGATAGTCTTGAAAGAAGAAATACTTGAATTGTTTTTTAAAAAAATTGATTGAATGAACTCTATTTTGTTGTTTATAAAGCCTGTTAAAATTGTTTGGAAATTATCTGGGCATTGGAATTGAGCCACTTGTAGATATCTTAATCAACCAACTCCATGTGCCATGTCCATTTATTTTTTTTAAGTGCCACTTGATATTTTGATTGGGTGACAAGTCTTAAAATATAAACAGCTGAACAAATAGTTTTGTGAGTTACCCTAGAATTTTCTACTGGGACCTTGACAACAATTCAAAGGGTGTTTAAACTTTCTATGTGTATAGAAAAATGTAAAATTTCCAAGATTCATCTCTGTCATAGTCCATCTTGGATTATTGTGAACTTCTCTGTTGTTTTTTTGTTGTTTTTTTTTTGGGAGGGGGTGGGGATTTTTTTGGGTGGGGATTAAGTCTTAATACTATGTGGGTGAAATTGAACCTCATAACTGGCTTCACCTTTTTGTTACAGAAATTCATTAGCAACTAAATCTTTAAAGATGTTGCTCTTAAATATTTATTTTAAATGTCCTTTGCGTTGCAATTTGAAGTCTAAGCTACACATTTGTAGCAAAAATTAAGTCCCTAACCTTCTTTTAAAACAGTTAAACATAGAATCAGACAATATTAATTCGTGTACCAATTTTTGCATTCTTTCAAAACCTAACATAAGTGTAATCATAACATGTTTGACAAATGAAGAACTGATCACTTGATGGTCAATCTTAATTACACAATATTATGTGCTACTTTTATTAGATATACTATATCAATAATATTTTTAGTTTGCTTTCTTGTTTGTGAGAGTTGCTTTTTCACTATTATTGATGTTTCTGTTTTTTAATTTTCAAAATCTGTCTTTAAAATAGGTTCATGTCTTTTTTTCAATATGTAAACATATAAATGTGTGTATATATATGTATTATAGATTTTCTTGATAGCTGCCGAGCTAGTACTCTGTTGGCAGAGTTGGATGATGATGAGGATCTACCTGAACCAGATGAAGAAGATGATGAAAATGAAGATGATAACCAAGAAGATCAAGAATATGAGGAAGTTATGGTACAGTATAGCTATTTAACTTAATTATCTATGCTAACAGAGGCATTAGAATTCAATTCTTTTTGGCACTATGGTTTCTTAATTAGGTGACATTTAAGGTCCCTTCCAATCCAGACCATTCTATGATTCTAATTAAAACAAATGGATTTAGATTTAGGACTACTAGTTTGGAGAAGTGCTTCAGGAGGCACTTCTTTACAGGTGATAGATCATTGGAATAGGTTGTGCAGAGAGATTTTTTGAAAGACTCTGAGGAGTTTTTCGAAAGTGTGTGGATAAATGTGTGTCGGAATGGGAGTGACCCAGAGTAACGATGCAACCTCGATGCGAGTATAATCGTTCTCCGTTTAATGAGTGTTCTAGCAAGGTATATATAGGCTACCGTTACAGCATGCGCAGACAATAACTTATAATTGGTCTAACTTCTATGCACACATCTCTAGCACTAATATAATTGGTACAACGGTGCCATTGCTCCTCCCGAACATAGTTCCGCATATTTTAGCTATAACATCACTCAAGGTTATCAGCCCTGGGCCTACACTATCTTCACAGTACTTCCAAGGCCTGAGTTGCGCGCTTTAATTAAATCATGCCCCTTCTCATTTAAACATACCTCCACAAATGTGGTCCCGGGAAACTTGCTTTAGGTGTCCCTGCTTGAGCAGTAGGTCAGACCCCATGGCCTCCAGAGGTCTCTTCCAGCCTTAGCCAATCTGTGACTGTAATTCTGAGTATCTGTCAATTAAGACTTGAAACAATATGCCAAAGTTAAAATCATGTTACACTTCTCTGGGACTGCAAGAAGAACACACATTTTAGAAGACTATCATTCATTGTGCCTTTTCCCCGTTCTAACATATATTTTGAGTGTTAACAAAGCTGTTTTCTTATCTGTTCAAATTGGTGCTATAAAAGCAACCTGGAAACAAGTTGACAGACAGAAATGATGGCTCCCCGTGTCACCAGCTGATGAAGTGGTGTAACTTTGTGGGCAGGCTGCTAAATTTTTTAGTGATGCAGTGCTGGGATGTGTTTAACTGTAGGCTGGTAATAATTTACATATGCCAGCAGAATGACAGGAAGGGAAAGACAAAAAAACAGCAAGTTTGTCCCATGGGTCCTGCCTATGCTACTGTGAATCCTGGCTCTTCATTTAGTTCTGTGGTATGATGAATGGCTGGTCTTCTACCACCGCTGAAGTGATCAAAATGAATGTTGCAAGGCCTAAGAGGAAAACTAAAAGACTTCACAAATGTCAGTTTAATATTTATTACATAAGTGTAAACATTATATAATGGAATTGTAGGAACTTCCTCTTGATGTTAATATGCTCAAATTTTAGGCATGTTAACCAAAATATTAAACTTTTGAACTTACTGTCATTATGCTTTCAATAGAAATTCAAGCGCATCACTAAATATTTCACTTTCTGCACAAACATACAAAGTCAGGTATAGACAGGATTATTTAACTATTTATGCTATTTTGCTGCAATGCAATTAATAACCACAGTTTGTAGGTTGCTGACCACTTTTCAGAAAGGGTTAAATGAACTTGCTATTGTTTTTAATGGGAGGAAGTAGATTACACAACAAAAATCAGATCTGCAAAAGAAAATTTTCCTTTCTCGGGTTCCAGTACTGTTCCCTTTCATACACTATATAATTCTTCCTCAGTGAAGGGTTGAACAGATTAAAGGCCTGTTTTGGAAAAGTCATAACCAATTAACACTTGCAAAGGCTTGTTAATTTCTTCCCACGATAATAATCCCAGTACTTCAGTATTTAATTTCATCTCTGGATTAAATAAATGTATGTACGTTATATATCAACATAGGTATATACTTTCAAAAAAAAATTAATTTGTTTCAGGAATGTTACTGCATTTATTTTGACTCCACTGATTTATTTGAATCTTTGATGTTCCAAATTTTGTAGATATCTTTTGCATCAACTTTAGTTTGTTACTACTGTATTACATAACGAACATTTATATTTTTGATGAAATGATTCTTTGTTACAGAACCTAAAATAAAAGCACACCCCCCCTTTTTATTTAAGGAAGAAGAGGAGTATGAAACCAAGGGAGGACGTAGAAGAACGTGGGATGATGATTATGTATTGAAACGACAATTTTCTGCTTTGGTTCCTGCTTTTGACCCAAGACCTGGTCGTACTAATGTTCAACAAACAACTGATCTAGAAATCCCTCCACCAGGTATACTGTCAAGACATATTTGTGATGTTTGATCCAGAGACTTGCTGTTAAGGTCCTGTTGTGCTCCAGGGATCCTGTCCCTATTAACCAATATAACATGCTTTTGTGTCTGTGTGGCTTTTCTTTATTTGAATGATTGTTTCATTTGCCTCTGCATGTCCAAGCACTATCAAGGGAGAAGTAAACTGAGTGCTATATAAACATCCGTACTCATGAATTTAACTCAGATTGACGAGAGATCTCTTGCTATGTCTGCTTCTACTTACAGAGAATAATTTGTGCATTGAGCTGAGTAGAATAGCTTTGATCAGAAAGGACTTGTTGAAGCAGTCCAAAACCATGGTGAGGGGAAAAACTAATAGAGTAACTGAGCAGTCTGACCAGCAGCATAGTGCATGATCTCATTCCGTGGTTTATTTTTGTTCAACTCTGTAGGTGTAATCAGCATTCAAAAAGAAAGGAATACATAGTTTAGACTTATGTAGAAATGAACCATTGTTGATTTTGGTGAACTGAAAGGTGTAAATATAATAGGAAGCACATGGATTTGCTTTGCGTAAGCAAAGAAGAATCCATGTGCTGTGATAATATTAAAGAGGATATAACCAAGACATTAGGATCAACGTGGATTTCAAAAACTGCTGTTAGCTTTTCTCACATAGAGAAGTGTTATAATTTTAGTACTTAGTTATAGCTCATAGTTTTAACTCAGCATAGTCTCACTGGTAGGTGTGCAGGAAATCTCTACGCTTCTTTATTGAACCACTTTATTAATGTTTAAGCGAACTTGTCATGCTTTATGTGCTTTGTATTAACATCTCAATTTTTCACGTGCAGGTACACCTCATTCAGAACTGTTGGAAGAGGTTGAGTGCATGCCTTCACCACGTTTAGCACTTACGCTGAAAGTTTCAGGTCTTGGAACAACTCGAGAAGTAGAACTGCCCCTAACAAACTTTCGATCTACAATCTTTTACTATGTACAGAAATTGTTACAGCTTTCCTGTAATGGCAATGTGAAATCTGACAAACTTAGACGTATTTGGGAGCCAACATACACGTAAGCTGACAAGTTTGTTATTCTGTAAAGAGAACACTGCGTGACTGGTTAGGAAACAGGTGTAAAGCCATTTTAAACTTTTTTCCTCCTTTGCAGAAAACAATGCTAGAATTATTTTATCTTGTATTTTTGTCAGAATGTTTGTATTGTTTTTAAAGCTAGTGCTTTGATTACAAATGTAAAAAGTCGTAACCTCTAAAGTTCAACTGTGACTTGTTAATAATATTTCAAAAGTCAAGCAGCTGACCAAGACAGCAGAATATAGCCTGTTTAAGGATCTACTTGGAAGAATCCCATGGGCATACAGTCCTAGAGAGAGAAAAAGGGTCCCAGGAGAACTGGCTGATTTTTTCTGAACTCAAGAACTGTCTGTCCCAGTGCATGGCAGCTCAAGCAGAGGCAGCAAGAGACATGCATGGATGAAGAAACTCCCAACAGAATTCAAAATATAAAAATGAAGCATTCAAATGATGGAAGAAGGGTTAAGTCACTTGGGAGAAATATAGAGACATAGAGCATGTGTGTATGGGGTAAGGAAAGCCAAAGTTGATCTGAAGTTGAATCTGGTGAGGGGCATTAAGGGCAACAGGTTAGGAAATGTTTAAAGAAACAGGACATACAAGTCCGTGCAAATTGATGGGCACACACCCACAAGCGCTGAAGGAGCAGGCTGCTTTTGAAAGGTCTTTGATTGTATTTGAAAGATTGTGAGAGATTTCTGAAGGCCAGAAGCAAGCAAATGTCACAACTGGACAGGCAAGGATCTGAGGAACTACAGGCTGGTCACCGTTTCCTTCATCTCTGGAAAGGTGATGGAGCAAACAGTGCTGGAGACCATTTTCAAACAATGAAGGACAAAAATGTTTTAGGATTTACGAAGTGGAAATCGTGCTTAGCCAACCTGATAGCCTTCTATGATTAGATGACTAGCTCAGTGCATGAGGGTAGGGCAGAAAGTAGGGCAGAATCTTTGGCTTTAGTAAGGCTTTTTGACAATCTCTCCCATATCCTCACGAACAAATTGATTGGACTGGACAGTGAGGTGGTCAGAAAACTGCCTGAACTGCCAGGGTTGTGATCATTGGCATGAAGTCCATCCAGAGATTGGTCATTAACGGTTGTACCCCAGAGGTCACTACTTAGTTCAGTTCATTAATGAACTGTATGATGGGACAGAGCAAACCCTCAGCCAGCTCCTAGATGACAAACTGGGAGGAGTCATTGATATACCTGATGGTTGTGCTGCAATTCTAATGGACCTCTGGGGAGACAGGAACCTCAGGAAGTTCCACAAAAGGAAAAGTCCAGCAGCTGGGGAAGAATAACTGCGTGCATTGGTACAAGCTGGAAAGCAGCTGGACAGAAAAGGCCCTGAGGGTCTTGTTAAACATCAAATTGAATGTGAGCCAGCTATGCACCATTGCAGCAAAGAAGGTCAGCAGCATCCTGGGCTTCATTAGGAAGAGCACTGCCAGCAGTTTGAAGGAAGTGATCTTTCCCTTCTACTTGGCACTGGTGAGAGGCATTTGGAGTGCTGTGGACAGTTCTGGACTCCCTAGTACAAGAGACTTGGGACCTGGAGCAAGGTTAGCAAAGAGCAGCTAGGATGATTAAAGGGCCTGTAGCATTTGTCATGGAAAGAGTCTGAGAGATCTGGGACTGCCTGGAGGAAGAAAGGCTTGTGGGATCATGTCAATATGTGTGGAAACCTGATGAGGAAGTAAGAAAGATTTAGCCAGAGTTCTCTTTGTTGCAACAAGTGAAAGGACAAGAAGACAATGGCACAAATTGAAGTACAGAAAATTCCACATAACCAAAGAAAGACTTCAGATTGCAAGGGAGGCTGAACACGGAAACAAATTGTCCAGAGAGGTTGTAGAGTTGTGCTCTCTGGAGATACTCAACACCAACCTAAGCAAGCTGCTCCAGATGATGCTGCTTTGAGCAGGGATATTGAACTAGGTCTCTGCAAGTCCTTTCCGGCTTCAGCTATTCTCTTTACCCAACTTGGCCTTATTTGTTTTATAGTAATAGACAGAAATTACAAGACAGTATGATTGTGTGTGTGAGATCCATTTATTATACCAACATAAGTTGTCATAACAGAAAATGAACATATACAAAAACAAGAACTTCAATATGGTGGTTGCAGTTGTTTAACTTTGTACTTCAGATTTTTTCTGTGTTACAACTAGTTTTATGTTGCCTTGTGTCCAAAAATGTTTTGTAACTAAACTATGTTTTAGTCAAAAAGCACTAGAAATAGTTGTAAATGTGTGTATCTCTCAAGTTCATAAACAGCAAGCTACTGTACAAATTGAAGATTTCAAAGAGTTGGTGCACGTGTAATACAGATTCTAAAGCTGGGTTGGGAAATTTGCATAATGAAGATGGTTTGATTACTCAAACCTCACTTAAAGAAACAGTTACCTTGCAAAGTTTTTAGTTTATACACAGCATGAAAATTATATGTGTTTAAGAGCTTTGCTGGATCAGGGTATACTAGATGTTCTGTAAAATGAAGATCAGCTGTTACTGCTTTTTTAAACTGTTACATCAATGTCATTGTCTAACATCTCAATGTGTCACTTCAGAATGTAGAGAACATTCTGTGAGTGTGAAATATTAACTCTTTGTTTTAATATCTAGGATCATGTACAGAGAAATGAAGGATTCTGATAAAGAGAAAGAAAATGGAAAAATGGTAAGACTTGCTTTATGCCTTTGTGTATGTTTTTATGGCTGTTTAAAAAAAGCAAAACAAGAATTATCGCAGTTTTTGAAAAGCTACATTAAAAAAACAGTTTTCAATTAGCTAAAGGATATGAGTGAGTATATTTGTTAATGCATGTTTCCTTGAAGTATGTAATGCATGTGAAATCTTTAAGACTTTACAATCAGGAAAAAACAATGTTTGTTGGTTTCTGTTGTAGGGTTGCTGGTCAGTAGAGCATGTGGAGCAGTACCTTGGCACTGATGAATTACCAAAGAATGACTTGATAACTTATCTGCAGAAGAATGCAGACTCAGCTTTCCTGCGCCACTGGAAATTAACCGGCACTAATAAAAGTATTAGGAAAAACAGAAATTGTTCCCAGCTCATAGCTGCATACAAGGTATATGTCTGCATCCAAGTTTTTTTTCTTTAATTATTATGTTTGGCTGTGTGCTTTTATTTGTGCAGCTTTAAAGATGCTTGTGAAGGGACGGGGGGGAGAGGGTATAATGTATTAGGAAACTTGAAAGTTCACAATATCAAGTTTGGTTTTTACTTTTTTTAGCATTACGTATAATTGTGTTAGTGCATTTGAATCATGATTTGAGTTATCTACAATTGAACTAGGTGTTTAAGTTAAACACAGTAACCACTCTGATTTTTCAAATCATTGACTTGGAGCACATAGTCATAAGGACTGCAACATGCAGTTTTCATTTATAACCTTTTTTTTTTTTCCCCACAGGATTTTTGTGAACATGGATCAAAATCTGGTTTAAGCCAGGGGGCTATTTCTTCTCTTCAAAATTCTGATATCCTTAGTTTGGCGAGGGAGCAACCTCAGGCAAAAGCTGGCAGTGGGCAGAACTCCTGTGGAGTAGAAGATGTCCTGCAGTTACTTCGCATTTTGTATATAGTTGCCAGTGATCCTTACACAGCACGAACTGCTCAAGAAGGTATGTGTGTTATATAGCAGAGTTTTCTGAAATGTTCTAATGAACACAAAGTAAGGGAAAACATTTTCTCTGCATTTCAGAAGGAGATGAGCATCCTCAGTTTAACTTTCCACCAGATGAATTCACTAGCAAAAAAATCACTACAAAGATTCTGCAGCAGATTGAGGTATCGTATTATGCATAGTCTATATAAATAATATTGTTTTTAAGACTCTTCCTTACTTTGACTGTTTGGAATTATTAGCTTTTTTGCCATTTTGACTTTTGAATTGTTTCTACAGTATATATTTCTTTATATTCTGAATGAGTAAATTCTGTAAGAATGGACTAGTCTGAATAAAGACATACTAAGGAATGGTATAGTTATGGAGAATATATATTTTTTTTTATCCTAATTGAGACAATAGTTTTTGTGACAGCAGTTAGATTCCCCAGCATAAGCTGGGGAATATATGTAAAGTTTGTATGATTTAGTTTGTCTAACCAACTGTAAAATCCTCTGCGGGTTAAGGAAAGTGCTCACCAGTTTACTGTAAACGTGTTTGTTTGCATTAGGCACTGCCTAGACTATCTTGGTTGACATATAGTCAACTTAATCTTACTCAAACTTCAGTATTCATTCTAATGAGCTGGTGGATACAAAATAATGAGGGGACTTGATGAGACACTTCTAAGTATTTGCTTTGATCTAAATTACTTGTATATAGAATGGACTCTGTAGGTGTCAAGCTTCCTGAAACTCACAGTTGCTAATTTTTCTGGTTTCATTAACAGCAGTTTTTTGTCCACTAGCAAAAACCTGAAGTTTTAAAATTGAAAATCCCAAATGGAAACAGGAATATTACTATGATATGCGATAACTGAGTAAATGTTGTCATGAAGTTATTGCTACAATCCTGTAATCTCCAGTCCCCAAGTGGAGGGTGGGGGGAGGATTTCAAGGGAGTTGTTTGGTGTCATGTCTTCCACACACACCCAACCTCAGGTAAGATTTGGGGAAATGGAGTTATGCAAATGATATTTGCTGAAAATAGTGGCAGTTATGTATGTTTGTTCTTCCCATTTTGTTCTAAGGTATAAATGAATTTTTGTGTGTGCTTTACAAAATTTATCTCTGTACTATTAAATTTATCCTCTATGCTGTTAAAACGTTCTTGTATTGCAATAAAATAGAGAAAATTTTGAAAATTTTTGAAAAATTATTATTTTTTGAAAAATGAGGCTTACCACAAAAGAAGCTTGAGTTTGGAATTTAACTACAAAATATTGCATAGTTTAGCTTCTTACTGTTAGGTATTCTTTAAATGCTGTTCTTTTAAATGGCAGATTTAAGATGCCAATCCTTTAAGTAAACTAGTCTGCTTCCTTTACGTAGTTTGAAACTTGTCACGAAACCAAAATAGTTTGTTACTATTTCTTATGCTTGCTGGGAATGAGCAGATTTCTTTGGACTGTCAGTGGTTATATAAGCTCCACTTACAGAACTGTATTTTTCCTTCTACTTCTGCACCAAACATTGATGTATGTAGTGTATGTATGTGTCTGCTTGCTGATGTAACAAATGCAACTACCTGTATTGGAGATCACAAGGATTCCTATGTGTATAGATTCAGAGCTTTAAAAAAGACGATTAGAAAACGTTGTTATTATCAGTCGGATGCACTAAAAAAAGGCAAGATTAAAGTGGTAGTTCTTCAGTAGGTAGTTTTTTTTCTTCAGGTAGTAGGGTTTTTTTAATAGGTTTTCTTTAATAAAGATTTAAAGATAAAGATCCTCAACTTGCTCAGCTCTTCTTTGCGTGCTTTTTGAGGTTCTTTAGTTACAGTTAAGTTCCCCCCCCAATTGTTCATTTAAAAAAAAAGTTCAGTTTTTCATGTTCTTTTGAAGGCTGTTTAGACACACAAATATCTTTGTAATAGTAATTTCTGCAGTATTTTTTGTTACATTTGTATTTTAGAAAGACTATGGTAATATTTCCCTGTAGATTATCTTTATTACCACTGAGTTTCTTTTGGTGTTTTCCAGTATTGAAGAAGTATTTAATCACTTTTGGGCAAAATTGAGAAGTAATTCTCTCCAGATAATGATATACCCATAGTGTTAGTATGTATCCCAGGGATTTAGTACAGCTCTTAATGTATGTGGCAAAACATACTATGTCCACTCTCAAGTCCTAGAAACTTGGTGAACTTCTTGTTCAGAGCATTTTTAAAAACAAAACAAATGTGGTGATTGCTGAGAAGGAAGAAACTTGCTCAAATACAGGTGAAAACCTGGCATGGGCATATTGGGTGTCTATTAACTTGGTTACAAACTTGTGAGGACTACCTGAGTGTAATATTAGAAACATTTTTTTTTTTCTTTCTTGTTTTAAAATACAGGAACCCTTGGCACTAGCAAGTGGAGCTTTGCCAGACTGGTGTGAGCAGCTAACAAGCAAGTGTCCTTTCTTAATTCCATTTGAAACCAGACAGTTGTACTTCACGTGCACAGCATTTGGAGCATCAAGGTAAACAAACAGAAACAAAAACAGGAAAAAACACCTGCCAGATTGCTTTTTTAAAATACCTTTTTGAATTAGTAATTCAGAAGGAGGACATTATTGGAACAAGATTCCGAATATGAAGTGTTGTAGGTAATAGGAAAAAAGGGAAGATGCTGGGAAACTTCAGAACTTTCAGGCACTTTAAACATTTTTTGTTCATTGTGTTAGAAGTTTATGATGAGTAGCAGCCTGTCTTCTGTTTGATGTTCTCCAAGCCATTTCCTTTGAAGAAGTTTCATTTTTTAGCTTCTTAACTGAAGACTTGACTGTGTGCCTCTAGCTAGGTGGCTGTATCAGGCAATAGATAATTCAACTGGGTTGCAGTCTATTACATAATGTACTAAGAAACAAAAATAATAAAGCTTTCTTAATAACTGTGAATTGTTTTTATGAAAACATACACCGAAGCACGTATCTTTTATTTTTTCATTTTGTGCAGTGGTTTGATGATTTTTTGTTTTGATTCATTTACTTTTACTTAGCTTAGTCAGACAAAACAACCAACAGATTATTGCTGCATAGATGACAATACGTATGAGAATTTTGAACTTTGCTTTCATGTAAGTACTGTTCCTAGAGGCAGCTGTTCTTGCTTGATTGATATGGGTCTTTTGGAGGGGGACAAAGCACCCCCACAATCCCTGTAACACTAGTAACTTGGTGGATTTTTTTTATGTTGGCTTTTCTACTGTTACCTATTTATTATAACGTAGTATTATTTTATATGTGAATGACTGTTCTTCACCTTTGGTTCTATGTTTCTTTAAGTATGGAAGTAAGTAAATTTTGCTGTAAAATTGGTAGACATCCAAGTTTTAAACATCTGTTTTGTGTTGTGTTTTATTTTTCTAGAGCGATTGTCTGGCTACAGAACAGACGTGAAGCTACCGTTGAAAGGACAAGGACCACAAGCACCGTGCGACGTGATGATCCAGGAGAATTCAGAGTTGGACGCCTCAAGCATGAAAGAGTGAAAGTTCCGCGAGGTGATTCCCTGATGGAATGGGCAGAAAATGTCATGCAGATTCATGCAGACAGAAAATCTGTTCTAGAGGTAAAGCATATCTGCCTAGCAGAGTGAGGTTAGATAGCTATTTCTAATGTGGTGGCCAGTATATGGAATATCCTGTTTCATAACCAACACTGATCATTTCATTAGAATTTTCTTTTATTATTAACATTCCTTTTGTTTTTGATAGGTTGAATTTTTAGGGGAGGAAGGAACAGGCCTGGGTCCTACCTTGGAATTTTATGCATTGGTAGCAGCAGAATTTCAGCGGACAGATTTGGGAGCTTGGCTTTGTGACGACGATTTTCCAGATGATGAGTCTCGGCAGGTATATACAAGTTTGCATTTTTAACTGTTAGTGCACAAAACTTCTGTAAAAGAAAAATGAGCTAGATAGGCAGGAAGGGATGAACACGTGGTCACTGAACAGCTGCTCGCCGTGGTCAAGAAAGACTACAGTGTTCCACAACTGTCTTTCTCACCTGTTTTCTTTTTAATATAGAAGTACAGTATAATAAATTAAACAGCATAGTTGTGAAATTAAATTCACCCTTAACAATGTTATCTTTTTTTTTTCTTGTCTCTTAAATCAGGTTGATATTGGTGGTGGATTAAAACCCCCTGGCTACTACGTGCAGCGATCGTGTGGACTCTTCACAGCACCATTCCCACAAGACAGTGATGAACTTGAAAGAATAACGAAACTATTTCATTTCCTTGGAATTTTTTTGGCTAAATGCATTCAGGATAATAGACTTGTAGATTTACCCATTTCTAAGCCTTTTTTTAAACTCATGTGTATGGGAGACATTAAAAGTAACATGAGTAAGTTGATATATGAATCACAGGGTGACAGAGACTTGCGCTGTACTGAAAGTCAGTCAGAGGCTTCCACGGAAGAAGGGCATGATTCCTTATCAGTAGGTAGCCTGGAAGAAGACTCCAAATCGGAATTTATTCTTGATCCACCAAAACCTAAACCTCCTGCGTGGTTTAATGGAATTTTAACATGGGAAGACTTTGAATTAATAAATCCACATAGAGCTAGATTCCTAAAAGAAATTAAGGACCTTGCAATTAAAAGGCGCCAAATTTTAAGCAACAAAAGTCTGTCAGAAGATGAAAAAAACACAAAACTACAGGAATTAATGCTGAAGAACCCATCAGGTTCTGGACCCCCACTTAGCATAGAGGATTTAGGGTAAGAATTTTCATATCTATTAATATGCAAACGGTATTGTATTAGATGCAAAAGTTACCAATGTTATCACATTGAATTAAAAATGAGGATTTCTTTGTTTTAAATAGTATTGCTGGGGGAAAGGTACAATCATTAGAGGTGCAGCAAAATCCAGCTGGCTCTCTGTAGATATATTCTTGTTCCATAGTTTGAGGGTTTTTCCTTCTCATTCATTTTTTTTATTATTTCAACTTAAATGTGGCTGCACTGTGATGCCATTATGGCTCATCAGAAACACCCCAATATCTGTGAAGATCTTTACAAATACGTGAATCAGTACGTTTGTTATTGCAACTGTTGAAATTTAAGTCTTTTGAGGAGCTTTTAAAGAGGACAGATTGAGAAATTTGGGCAATTCTTCTGAAATTTGGGATTGCATTAATAGATATACAGTGCTTGGTGTTTGGAGACTATGTTAAGCAGAAGATTTGCTAAAGGTCAGTAAATGTTAAAGAAACAACAAAAAAATACCTGTGTGAACGTGGGTAGGGATGTTATCTTTTGTAGTTCTGAATTATTTCTTCTGAAACACTGGTTCTTCTACTATTAATAGGTTATTCATTAAAACCATCTTGTGCCACCAGGATTAAGTAATTAGGGTTCAGTAATTGCTTATGGCCTTGCTGACTTAAGGGTGACATGAGAGAGAGAATGCAAGTAGCACTATTGAAGGGCCTAAGCGTCTAATGTGTTAAGTGGCTCTGTAACTCAGGGTTGGGAATTTATATAAAGGGTTCTTTGAGACTACTTGAACAATTCAATTCAGTTCAGTTTTGAAGCTGATTAACGATGCCAAACTGTAAGATGGTTTTGATGGTATTCAAAACCAAATAAGCAGTGGGTGAATACACATGCACAGGATAGAAATACACATAGACAGGAACCCCGGTTTGCATAGTCTGTTATTAACTGTAGTTTTCTACTGTGGTGTGACTATACAGATATGTACTAAGTGATCCACAAACAGTGTTTTGAAATAGAGGGGAAAGGAAGATTGCAGTTTATAAATCTGGTGTATTTGCAAAAGCAGTAGCAAACTTGCTTCCAGTTAGTAACTGTCTTTCTGTTTTGAAGTTTAAATTTTCAGTTTTGCCCTTCATCCAAAGTATATGGGTTTACAGCTGTGGATCTCAAACCAGGTGGTGAAGATGAGGTAAGGAAACAACCTACCTTGAGAAATCTCAGCAGTAATTCTAATGCAGAATGAAGTCTTACTGTATTTATACGTTGTTTTTTGCAGACTGTCACAATGGATAATGCAGAAGAGTATGTAGATCTCATGTTTGACTTCTGCATGCATACTGGTATACAGAAACAGATGGAGGCATTCCGAGGTAATTTTCGTTATGGCAGAGTATATGTGTGTGTTTAGGTGTCATTAGTGGTGTTCTGGGTATCCTGGTTTAAAGTAGTAGCTTAGAATGGCTTTCAAACACAAACTTTTAAATTAAGGATATAGCAGGTAAAAGATTCATTTCATAACACTGCATTAATCATGTCATTGTTAACGTTGAAAAGATTCTTTTTTTGTTGATTAAGAAACTGTTGATTTCTGATTTGATTCAAGTACAATTGAAATGCTTATGTTATTTTTATAAACATTTTTTGACTTGCATGTGTAACTGTGTCTTGTATAAATTAAAGATGGCTTCAATAGAGTCTTCCCAATGGAGAAGCTGAGTTCCTTCAGCCATGAAGAAGTTCAGATGATTCTTTGTGGAAATCAGTCACCTTCTTGGGCAGCAGAGGATATCATCAATTACACAGAACCTAAGCTGGGATATACACGAGACAGGTAATTGTATTCTAAGTGATTTAAAAATAGTAGCTAAAAGATGCATGATGTGAGAAAACGTCCAAAATGTTTCTTAGATGGAAAAAGCCAAATTGCTCTACAGCCAGTATAAATCCCAATTAATTGCCTAAACCTATAAGAAATAAACGTATATGTTACAACAAACAGAAGTTACTTAGGGTCTTTGTGATGAGAGGATTAAAAAAAATGAAGTATTAAAATGTCAAAGACTAGTGGAAGGGCAGCTAACTCATACAAGCTACTAAAAAGTAGTACTTCAGGGATTTGACTTCTGTCTGTGGTGGTGGTTACAACTTCAGTTGGGTATTCTTGGTATTTGTCCTTTTTCTTATTTCTTTCTCTTCAAGTGTAGTTAAAACAGAAAATGTACTGTGGGCAAAAAATATACTTCTGATTGCCTATTGGGAAGTGGTCTTGCTAGTTTAGTGTTCTGTGTTTTTTTGTTTTTTTTTTTTTTTCTGCTGCTTGTCATTTTTGATAGCGAGCTGTAAACTACAAATTACTTTTGGAACTGTGTTAGTTTAGGTATGATGTGAAGGATCCTAGTCAGTCCAAGGTGCTGGGCAGAGAGATTCTTCTACTGACCCTGCCCTGCATACAAGGATGCAGCTGAGATATGGTTCCTGATACCTGAGGGCATGTTGTGGCAAGCAGGGCTTTCTTCATACATAACCCTGTCCTCCTGCTCTTTCCTTGGGCTGGTATAGATGAAAGCAGTGATATTTGGAGGATTCTGCAAAGTTCTGTTCTAGTCTGTTACATTTTTCTTATTTTTCTGCATGATGGTCTTCAGCAGGATAGAAATGAAATTGTACATAAATGGAAGTGGCTTTATACTGTGGAAGTGGTGCATGAAAGGTTTTAAGATTAGTCAGTGAGAGTCTTCTTAGAATAGGTCTGAGTTCTCTCTACTTATCTAACGCTTCATAGAGAAAATATCCAAGTAACACTTCAGGAAGTGTAGAAGAAAATTTATCTACCTACGTTTTTCCGTGTAATATTTCAGCAAGGAGATTAAAGAAGTATTTTTACATACTTTGTGATGGTTCTGTTCTGAGCTGACTTCTGAACAGGCACTGGAGTCTTACAGTGACTACTTAGTCTTTACTAAAGATGCTTTACAAAAAAAGCAACTTACCATGGAATTGCCATCTTAACTGGTTTTATTTATTTTAAGCCCCGGATTCCTTCGATTTGTGAGAGTTCTGTGTGGTATGTCTTCAGATGAAAGAAAGGCTTTCCTCCAGTTCACCACTGGTTGTTCAACACTCCCACCAGGAGGACTGGCAAACCTACATCCCCGGCTCACCGTTGTACGCAAGGTATGGGTTCTGCAGGTTACCTCTCAAACCAACTATTTTGGCTTTTGAATGTAGTCCTTGCTACATGAAGAAAAAATATTACTTTTCTAATTCATACCACTATACTAAGTTTTCAGTACTAGCTTCTGTTTCAGGTCTGTTCTATGACATCATAGTTGATGAGACAGGTTTTCATATACGTAAAAAAGATACATTTATAACTTGGTCTGTAGCTTTCCTGATAAAACCGTTTGGCTCGTTGGTGTTACATACGTGGTAGATGTCATAAATGTAAAGCACCTTAAGTTTTTAACTTCTAAAAGAAGTGTTGTGAACAACTGCAGTATCAATTGTTGTTTCTTTTTCTCAGGTTGATGCTACAGATGCAAGTTATCCATCTGTGAATACGTGTGTGCATTACCTGAAGTTGCCTGAGTATTCTTCTGAGGAGATCATGAGAGAGCGTCTGCTAGCTGCTACCATGGAGAAAGGCTTCCATCTCAACTGAGCTGCTGACTGCAATACGGGACATGAGAAAGTGTTTTTTGATACTAGCGAAGCCTCTTGTGTTTGTGTGCAAAAAATATGATCTCCACGCTGTGCTCTGACAAGACTTGCCCTTTTTCACCTGTGAGGCTTTAGGAACATGTGGAATAAGTGTGTTAGCTGCTAATGACAAAATAAATCCTTGTAACTACACAGCCAGCAAGAAATTGGCACAGAACACTGTGTGATGCTTCAAGGGCTTGCACAACTGGAAATTAAGGTGGTTCTGTTTGGCTGTTCCAAAGAACAGATCATCAGATTTTCAGTGTTCACTGATACAAATTTCGAACAGTGTATTTGTGTAAAGTTTGTCATTTAATACCTTGTACACTACAGTTGCCATCACTGATCCCTGTTTTGCTGGCTTTAAGCTAACTGGTCAGAAACTTGCTTCCTTAAAACTTAAGAGTTAATGGGCATCTCCAGCTTTTTCTTTTTTAATGGTGCCTGCACTATTGGAGTATTTTAGTGGGTTTTTGCATATAATCATGCACAACCTTTTTTTTTTTTCTTTCAAGTGGGAATATATTTTGATTTCTCAAATGCCCTGCTATAAAGATCAAATCCTTAAGTGTGTTTGTGCAGCTCAACAATAAAGCTATTAAAAAAACACTGGTTCCTAGTGCAAGGCACACTTAAAGCAAGTTTTACTTTTGGTTGTATTTTCTTTGTATATTATAAACATTTATTTAACTTGTTGCAGTTTGAAGTTTAAAAACAATAAAACACCCAATGTGTAAGCTCAACAGTAATCATTAAAATGTTTGCAACATAGAAAGTTGTTTCCTCTGAATAATTCATTAATATTTCTTATGTTATTAAGACTATGTATGTGTTCTGAACTGTGTCTCTCACTTTTTTCAAGATTTAAAAGAATTACATGGCAATAATTGATCTCTCTAACTCGCCTCCATACTCAACTCTTTCAAAATTACTTTTTTGCAACTTCTTAAGAAGTAGTCTGGCAGTGATAACCTTGCATGTGGCAGATTTTGGTGCTTGTGCTTTTCAGAGGGTCCGCATGGCCTGAGGTTTTAATTCTTTATTACATTGGAGTGAAAACTGGGTCACACGTTGCAGCTGATTCAGCCTTACTTGAGATGCATTGCCTGTCTTGGGTTTGTCATGTGGTGGGATATTTATTGGTGGAAAATGGCTCATGGTAAGATAAAGCAAGTAAGATTTTAATATATATGTGTCTTTAAAGATATTTAAGTAGTTGTTTTCCAAAAAAAAAAAAAGCAAAAATAGTATTTTAGTTAAATCTGTGTGGCAAGCTTTGTTCTGTGCCAGTTCTCTTTGGTAATAGCTTTTGCTTGGACCACGGCTGGGGAAAGGCTTGCCAAAAGAGTCTGCCTCAAACAAATCTGGCAGATGCCCGATTTCTTTTCATAGCCTGGTATTTATAGGACTTTACAGGCATCTTTGTTGAAATTTTCCACAATGCATAATTGAAGAGGAGTCTCCATTCCCCGCACTCCTGTGACTGTTGTGCTTCAGCCCAATGGTTGCATAAATGTAGTGTCTGCTCTAGATCTGGTGTGAACTTCTTCTGCTGCATGTGGTGTTATTTTAAAGCCACCATCCAGAAAAGCTGGTTACCAGTATAAGCACCCCAGGTGGTTTGGAGGCAGAGTGCTCTGACTCCAGCCTGACCTGGGGTCAGCAGCAGTGGAATAGAGACAAGTGGCCTGAGGAATGGGCGGTAGAATTAGGATTTCATTAACCTGATGAACCCAGCAGGCTTTCTCCACCAATTAGAGAGTTTAGTGGTACATTGTGGGTTTTCTGCTTTTTTTTGTGAAATATTTTCATTGTCAATTAAAGGAAATAGTCTTGTAATGCCTTTTTGTATGTATTTAACTGTTCAGTATTGTCCTGTATTGGGAAGGAAAGTCGCAGTTATTTGCATTGTCAACCTGCTAAGATACAGGTCCGATGGGTTCTACACTGTGGTCAATTGGCACTTGGTTATGTGTGAGCAGAGATCGGCACATTTAATGTCCTCAATTGGAAGTCTGAGGTTGTGTGGTAATCCATGAGAAATGCCTACGCTTGATGGTGTCTTCAATTCAAAATGTTGGGATGCCGCTCACTTTTCAGGACACCAAGGTTTCCTGGCTGGCAGGAAAAGGAAGAGAAGTGGGAGATTGGAAGCTGTAGACTATTCTTCCACACCACGCTTCACTCAGTACTTGTTACGCTCTGGTTTCTAGATGCAATTTAGATGCGACTGTTAGCGTGCTTTCAAACATAATGCCTGCACAATACGTGCTCTTTCAGTGTCAAGTTATGCTGAGCGTTGGAGTTTATGAAGGAGGAGCCAGATACCTTCATTCTAGAAAGGTAAATGAAAGTAATTTCAGATTGCCGACTCTTCAGTGACTTAAGGAATGTAACTAAAGGAGATGAAACAGCATTATGTATGCTTTGTGAATAAAAGTCATAGCGGTGTTGCTATATCCTCCTACTACAGAAGGAAGGCTTGATTTGGTACTTACGTGGTCCTGAGAAACACGCATATTTCTTGTTGTCTGTCTTTTGTGATGCATGGACAGAAAGAAAAAAATACAGTGGTGTGCCAAAATAAAACAGATTTTCTGTTATTTATGAAGCAAATATGTATAAAACTTAATCATACTTGGATTTAAATTATTTTATTAATATTATTTAAGTGTAACTTCCAGTTACAACTTACATGGTATGCAGGAATCTTAAAAACATCTATACTGCTTTTATTTACATTTCTTTTGTAACCAGAAGAAGAGGGTCCCCGTGGAAGGAGACCAACTTTTCGATGAATGCTAGTCATAGAAGTTACAGAACTTTAATTTACAATATGTTTTTATGAAAATAAAAAATACAATGTTGGTACGTAAAGGAGGCATTGAAACTGAAATTATATTTCCATATTTTCTGTCTTTTAGGTCAGGTAGAATGACAAATGGTTCAAAGGGATACCTACACAGTCACATGTAAGTTTCCATTACTTTATTCCCAGTCTATTGAAAACAAAATACTGAGAAACATTTTTCCGTTCTAAAAGGGCTTCTGTTGTGTCCATAGAAAGCTGTATCTGAAAATGAAGGCTCTGTTTTATGGTTAGCTGTCTTTCCATTAGGTTTGTAGGGCACAGGAGAAGCAGGAAGTATCTTCCAACTAATTTGAACATTGCATGAGTTGGTCTTACAAAATCAGAAAATGACTTGTTGGTATGCTCTTGATGATTTCACCATCTCTTTTTTTTAAATGCTTTAGTCAGTCTGGCATCTTCCTAGCTCTCTGCCACTTTGTCAAGCACAAACAGAGGGGCAAGAATTCTGTTTCGGTTTGTTTCCACGATGCAGCCATTTAGCACCATTTCATCCAAAATGATGTGCACTCTATCCAAATTGAACATGATCTGGAAATGTTACAAGTTAAATTTATTTCCAACAACCGGAAGATAAATTTGGAGAAAAATCTTAGGCATCCTAATCTTTCTCTTTGTTTAAACCTTAAATAAAGTAGGTATTAGTTTGTTCTAGTTACGTGCTGTTTATTTTCCTAGAACTAAGGAGACAGTACAACTGGCACCTCTTCATGGCCAGAGAGATGTTAAAAGTTGATACCTGAGAAGTCAAAGCACCAAGTGTTACATCTTGGAAGACGACCACAGAGAAGTAGAAGAAAGGTAAACCTGAACTTAGATATGTAGGTGGGTAATTTTACTGTGTGCCTGAGTACCATACATATATTCCTTGAATATGAATTGTTATCAAGGGAAAAAGGCTTTGGATGTAAAGATAACAGTATTCTGCATTTCTTCTAACCAAAGGAATTTTCAAATTCTTAAAAATCGGATTTTCAAGTATAATCTATTTTATCCTAGGTTGCTGATGCTATTTACTTGATCTGCTTGAAAATAACTTCTTAAGAGGACCTTGCTGACGTGAAAAGTCAATGCACTACTCTAGTAGTAATAAGTCATAGGAGTAAAAATAAATAAACAGTTCCTAGTTAAATAAACACTCCATGAAAGATGTTTACAATCTAACATTCACCTGAAGGAAGATAATCTGAATCATTTTTTGAATTTGGGCATTTCAGAGGGCTGCTCTGTCCCGTGAATTCCAGGAGATTTAACAACAGTAGTTTAAGGCATTACTGCTCCAAACTGCAGGAACAGTGGAAGGTACTGACCTGTATGTGATAGCAGCTAAGCAGACTTGCATGTATTTGTTCTGGCTAGGTAGTAAACGCCACTCAAAACCAAGTGTTGCAACCACTAAACCTCATGAAGTCAGCAGCCTAAGATCCAAATTCAAGAAAAGGATTTTAGTTAAGTAGCGTTGAACATGCATGCCAGTGTCTGTGTTGTTAACTTCTCTTTGAGAAGGGAAGGCACCTAGTTCAGGTTAAGGAGTTCCTTCCCCTGCAATGAATGGTGAGAGCTAGATCTGTCAGTAACTTAGGGCTTCCAGACAACTGATGCTGAAGCCAATACTTAAGAATGCAGAGAGGGATTTTGCTCTAGGTGTTTCTCTCAGATACAGAAGCCCAAGTCATTGCTTCAGGTAAAATGACGGGCTCAGTCTCTTTTAAAATGCCACAGAAAGATGCTGCCTGTCTTCTGTTGAGAACCCTAGAGGCTGCAGGCAGCCCTCCCTCAGCCTGGGGAATTCCAAACCCACGTTTCTCAGTAGCTGAGCTTAGCTGAGATCATAGCAATTGCATCTGCTGCCTTCTACTTAAGGTTGTTCTGTAAAATCTTTTTTATGACGCTGTCATCTCAGTGCTGACATCTCATCATCTCAGTGATGAGAGCTTAAGCTTTTGTCCCTGTCTTGGTGACTGTTCCTGCTTCATAAAATAAAGCAAAGTCTCAGTCATGTCTGTGACCACTGTTCACAGATGAGAAAGTTTGAACTTGTTTTGGATGAACTGTAGGGTGAAGTTAGTGAGACGTAGGTAGCAGGCTGTTATGTTCCTCTGCTGTTCTGGAATTGATGTGCATGCTCTGGGCTGAACTCGGTGGTACTGCATGCTTGGGCAGCACAGTAAGCAACTGTTGAGCTGCTCAAAAGAGTGCATTCTGCCTGACCACAAACACTGTTCCTAGGTTATGTGTAATAGCAGAATTCAGCCCCCACAATAACTACACCACTTAATAACTATAATAATAACCACTTAATAGTAACTATACCTCTTAAGTGAGGAGGAGAAACTATTGCTGTCAACATCCATGGTTCAGAAGATAGTTTCCAATTTGCTAACTTAAGCACCTAATTTAATTTTAGGTTGTATTTTAAATACCAGACCTCTTTCTGAATTTGATCATAGGCCCAAGTTGCTTCTAAACATCAGGCTCAAGTCTCTCAATTCTGAGGAACAGTACTGTCCTCAAAGCTTTAACACTCTCAGTTTCTGTGGTTCCAGAGACAAAAGTAGTTGTTTTACTTTGGTCGATTAAGGACTTATGAACATTTTCCCCTCAGCCAAACATCCGGCCTTCCTTTTTCACTTCTGTTCCCACCTCACTCTACCATGCTGTTCTTGGCAGTCAGACTTGCACAGTCAGCAATCTTGGCTTTTTTCCCTTTCCTGTAAGTCTCGTGATTCTTCTCTGCTCTTACATCTTGTTGTACAAACACTGCTTAGCCATTCAAGTCTGCCTGCCCTGCCCAGCAAGGGATGTCTATCTCTGACTCACAGCAACACTCATCCTCCCCACCTGTCAATGGTTTGGCAAGTGACCCCAATATTCAGGGTTTAAATTCCTGAAGTCATAGATCCACACCCAGCTGAAAAACAGCAGAACAAGACAGTTTGAGCCACAGACAACAGGAAGAGCTATATACGGTGCATACATGTACACCACCCCAAGCTTTCATTTAAAGTCTTGCTTCCTGTCAGAATCCTGGCTGCCCACACTAGCACTAGATCTGTGTAGAGGCCAACAGGCAATTTTACACAAATATGCAAAAGAAAATATTTATTAATCTGTGCATCTGTAGTTGAAAGTGTAACAAAAACTTCTAGAGCACTCAGGTAGGAAAATCAGAAGCCTATGCAAACGGTGAGGTATATGTTCTTTGGTCTGTGGATTTTAGTAAATGCTGTTCTGGCCGTAATGTACAATGACAGTAAAGGTAAATGGCAACTACTAAAATTGGTATTTAAATGTTTTGCTGGCTTTTGGTAAGCTCAAGAGCTGCCCTTATTAAAGACCCTAATGGTACTTTCTAATCTCATGAAGCATTTTTATAGCACGTAAATACTAAAAGGAGGTAGATCTGACAAAGTCTTATGTCTCCTTCCCTGAAACAACACATAGGCAGATAGTTAAGTGGGAGAGAAGGCAGTGAGATGGGAGTGAAAGGAAAGAGGCACATTCAAGCAGTACATGTGATAAATAACTGCTTCATATAGAGACGCTTAAAGATATCTCAGGATATTCCAGGCAAGTAATTTAGGGTGTGTACAGGCTTAAGAAATGATGAAGTACAGCCAATACCTTGTGATCAAGTAACACACCCAGGAGCACAAACACAGTCTTTGTAGATTACAGCATGAGTAGTTATGTGGCAGGTGGTTTGCTACTGAATATACAACGTTACAGAACTTTGATTTCCATCCTGGTCATTCATTTTCAACTAAAGGTTGGTTGAAGTTGCCTTTTTTTTTTATCTAGGGTCAAGAAATACCCCATATTCTGATTTTATCTTTTCTAACATTTGCTTTTAGGTAACTTCTAGTCTATCTAAAAGCCTTTAGTCTATCTAAAAGCAGGCAAATTTAAGTCACTGAACCTTGCTTAATACTTTTTCTTCCTCAAATGACTATGCTGGCACTAATTAGGAGTCTAAAGGGTGTCTTAAAGTTCTGTGATGTATATTATTGGTTCCTACTCCGGGAGAAATTCTCTTCAAGTTTGAATGGTGGCTGATCTTCTGATGTGAGTACATGTTCTCTTACAATACTAGAGAGAAAGTTTTCCCTTAATGAATAAATTTAAAGCTAATCCTTGTAGGTTTCTGTTTCAGCCACTTACCGTACACAGCTTACTATCTGAAATGTACCCTTATAAATTCTTGATTATAAATTCATCATTAAATTTTCTTACTACTACTTAATTCACATGAAGTATTTCCTGTATCAAAGCTTTTTATCTATCCTAGAAGCAGCAGCTAGTTGCAATGGAATGTAAAGTTTTTTTGGATCAAGACAACATTCTTGAAATACTTGGTTCTAGAGAACCCTGCTTTCCTCCTCCCACAAGCAGAATATAAGTATCTGTTTCTTCCATATGTTAACGTCTTCAAGTAAGGTTTGTTTCACCAGTTCAAGGAACAGAAGTGTCAACTTTTTTAATTTTAAAATCTCCCAGGCTTACTAGCATATTGTTCCCTGCAAAGCTTCTGTGATACCACTTCCATTTTTGTAGTCTGTCATCATCACACCAAGAAAGTAGCTCCTACACTACCCAAGCTGCAGTTTTAGAGCTACACAGAATTCCACCCACTTATTTCACATACAAAAGTGAGGCTTGCCTAGCAATATTAACACACTGGGAAGCCAGCACCACTAGGACAATTTCATATTTGACTGTCCTAACAACACTACTTTTTTAAAACAAAACAAAAAACCCCACACCTTTGCATGCATGCACATGTGCAAGCACACAGACACAAACCAAAAAAACACCTTAAAACAAACAAACAAAAAACACTAGTGATGTTATATGTTTCTATCTTAGGTACCCTCAAGTATGTGACAGACTTAATCCCAGAATGAAAACAGACATCATATAATGACGTGCTTTAAAATTCACATATAAAAGCTCCTGTAAAAATGCAGCTACTCTAGAAGTAGTCACTTAACTGGCTAGTAGCTAATCAGTGTTTATTTCTGTAGTATGCATGAAATAACCTTTCAGTTGTGCATTGGCATCACACAGGCATATATTGTATGTACATACAACTATTAGGTATGAATCCCACTGGGCAGGATTCAAATTAAATCTGCTCCCTGTCTTGTGCCCTAGGTCCCCCTCCTGAAGGCTGACCCCAGGCTCGGGCCCTTACACAAGTTCTGATCCAGGTGCCTTGGGTGAATTGGGGTGTTTGGACCTAAATGAAGCTGGAGCCCCACATTTTGGACTGGCGCACGCTTCGTTGGGTTAGAAACTGGCTGGATAGCCGGGCCCAAAGAGTAGTGGTGAATGGAGTCAAGTCCAGTTGGAGGCCAGTCACTAGTGGCGTCCCCCAGGGCTCGGTGCTGGGGCCTGTCCTCTTTAATATCTTCATCAATGATCTGGACGAGGGCATTGAGTGCACCCTCAGTAAGTTTGCAGATGACACCAAGTTAGGTGCGTGTGTCGATCTGCTCAAGGGTAGGAAGGCTCTGCAGGAGGATCTGGATAGGCTGAACCGATGGGCTGAGGTCAACTGCATGAAGTTCAACAAGGCCAAGTGCCGGTTCCTCCAGCTGGGGTGCAATAACCCCAAGCAGAGCTACAGGCTGGGAGATGAGTGGTTGGAGAGCTGCCAGGCAGAGAAGGACCTGGGAGTGATGGTGGACAGTCAGCTGAATATGAGCCAGCAGTGTGCCCAGGTGGCCAAGAAGGTCAACGGCATCCTGGCTTGTATCAGAAACAGTGTGGCCAGCAGGGCTAGGGAGGTGATCGTCCCCCTGTACTCGGCTCTGGTGAGGCCGCACCTCGAGTATTATGTTCAGTTTTGGGCCCCTCGCTACAAGAAGGACATGGAGGTGCTTGAGCGGGTCCAGAGAAGGGCGACGAAGCTGGTGAGGGGTCTGGAGAACAAGTCCTACGAGGAGCGGCTGAAGGAGCTGGGCTTGTTCAGCCTGGAGAAGAGGAGGCTCAGGGGCGACCTTATCGCTCTCTACAGATACCTCAAAGGAGGCTGTAGCGAGGTGGGGGTTGGTCTGTTCTCCCACGTGCCTGGTGACAGGACGAGGGGGAATGGGCTTAAGTTGCGCCAGGGGATTTTTAGGTTAGATGTTAGGAAGAACTTCTTTACCGAAAGGGTTGTTAGGCACTGGAACAGGCTGCCCAGGGAGGTGGTGGAGTCACCATCCCTGGAAGTCTTTAAAAGAGGTTTAGATGTAGAGCTTAGGGATATGGTTTAGTGGGGACTGTTAGGGTTAGGTTAGAGGTTGGACTCGATGATCTTGATGGTCTCTTCCAACCTAGAAATTCTGTGATTCTGTGATTAACAGGAGCTGCACTGCCATGAATACTGGGGTAATGCACTAAGCCTGGGAAAGTTTTAAGAATCTATGCAAATGTTGCTTAGTGTGGATTCTAAGAACATTTCACCTACGTGACAGTGACAGCCTTTAACTGGGATTTGCTCTGTGCATGGGTGATTATGTTCATGTTTTTGGATTTCATTTAGCTTCCTTCAATTGTTCATGCTAGTAAACACTACTTTTTATATAGAATAGCTAATGTTACTTTTCAAATGAACTTCATGTGGATCTGTACACAAAAATAAAACCAGAGATGGTAAATTGTGGCAATTGCCAGCCACATATACAGTATACAAGGATTTTGTAAATACTACTTTGTGTTTGCCCCTACAGACATTCAGACTGTACTTCCTCCATCAGCAAATTGTATTGAATGTTAAGAGTTAGCAAAGGCTATTTGGCAAGGGAAATGGTTTAACCCCACGTGGGGATATTACCTTACGTGCTCTGAAAGGTGTATTGATGGATTATTGTTTACACTGCATTAACATCTGTGTAAGACATGTATAGTTCAGATCTTATATTGTTCTTCTGGGCCCATTCAAGCTATTACCAGAAATAAACTCTGAATAGCCTACTTCATCACTACACCTCTGCTTTACACTTAAATGTTGAGGATATCTCACTTCACTTGAACTATTTTATATATCTTCTCCATTTATGTTTTTTTTCCTAAGAGAACAGTTTTGTGTCTCTATATATAAAAAAGTAAAATGATTTATTTTAGAACTGTTCATGAAATGTATAATACATAAAAATGCACTTTTGAATGAAAAGAACTTGTACATCATGCATATGTTGTCCATATTGAGGAGGGATATACTGGACATCGGCTTTTCCAATATTTGCACTGCTAAGATTTGAGAGCTTTCTCTCAGGCTGATATTTAATAAAAAGATAAATAGTACGTACCCTTCTATTTTCCAAATACTTACTATTCATTACTTCATGCAGATGAGAACTGTGCAGAAACTGTCTGTGTAACAGGAGTCATTCAGACACTGTATTGCACCACTTGGAAGTGTTACTGTTAGCATATATTGCCACAGGTTCTCTGAACAGTCTAAACTAGCATTGTATGCAGAAGCTTGCTGGACATGCAGGAGCTTTTCTCAGCTATTAATTGAGCTACTGGTGATAACTGTAGGTATATAACTACAGAAAAATTATCTTAGTATGAAAACAATGACCAGAGGCAGGCAGAATTTAGAACCATCAGTACTTGAAATGATCCGTGATTAAAAAGAGTCATGTAGATGCATACTCCAAGTATATACCCTATGGAGGGATACAGAACTATTTTTGTTTAATTGCTGAGTATGATGGGTTAGTCTCTAATTCTGCAATGTTCTCACAAAGTAAACGTTAATTCTGATCCTTAACTGTAACTGAATACAAAAAATGTAGTGATATAATCAGAGACCTAAAGAGTCCCTTCATGCTGAAATTTCATTATTGCTCTTTTCTAACCTAGGTGAATCTAGAAGTATTATATTAATATCACAGTGTTTTGTGAATTTCAGGAAGGAATTGCAGTACATATACAGATACAGATTTAAGTTCAGTAAATAAGAGAGAGTTCCAGCATGTAGCAATCATTAAAATGCTTAGGAAAGTAAAAATAAACTATTCCCTTTTGTTTTCTTCTATAAAGAAGTGACAGTAATTACAAGAAAAACTACGGCATTTTTTCTGTTCTTCATATATTACTAATTCTTAAATTCATTCCAGAATGACAATATTTTACTATTTGGTGTATATTTGTATTTGGCTTTAGTTCAGTATTGATTAGATTTTAAGCAAATACCTGCAAATCATACAAATAAGCACGTGGATCTATAAGGAAAACAAATGTAGGTATCTACAGTATCTGTGGCAAGGCCTGGCACCCTAACTTTCTCCAAGGCCCTTCTCTCTTTCCATTGACAGAGATAGTAAAAGTCACCTAGACTTCTGTAAAGAAAGATCAAAGTGCAAATCTAATCTTACAATGATCCTACTGTTCTATTATTTGGCTGAAGGCACAGCTGTAACGTTCACTTCTTATTATTTGTAGTTCATGTCAGTGTCTATTTTACTGTAAACTTAAAATAAAACCCAGAAATAATCCGTAGTTCAGTCTGAAAGTTCCCCCATGAATATAAACTCTCATGTCCAGATGTTGTTGTTACTTAGTTCTCTCAAAGCAAGCTCTCCATGACTTTCTTTAAATGGAATGAAGCTGATCTTGATGACTGAAGATTTAACTAGGAGACCCTCATGAACATCAGCCATGCTTTCATACTGATACCAAAATGTTGCTATTTTAAATGCAAAATTTGTGAAACCTGAGTTGTCTTGACTGTTTTAGTCAGCACTCTGAGGACAGTATGAGCTCAAACATGCACCAAAAAGAGAGACAAAGGACTTTCTGACACCGAAAAGGATACATCTAATTCACTCTGGAAGAAAAAAAAAATAAACACAATCATCAGTTACAGTTTGATCTTTCATCTCAGTCATTAAACATTACATAATCCTATTAGATGATGAAGTCTTCAAAATAGAATGAAGTGTCTAGGATGATTCACATTTCAGTTCTGGGAAGAACAGAAACTGCTTTTGGTATGTTACCTACCCCTGTTGCAAAAGCTAGCGTTCTGAAATTTTTGCGTAGAAAAAAACAAGGTCACCTATATCAACGATTGAAATATATGCATTGCTATCTCAAGGATTGCGTAGAGAAACAGCACCTCTAATCATGGCATCTCCAGCCCTATATTCTCTCTTCCTCCTTCTGCAAAAACAATATGTTAACTTCAAGTTTACAATTCATATGAGGTGCAGCTGAGGAGGTTGGGGTTGTTTAGTTTTGGAGAAGAGAAGGCTCAGGGGAGACCTTATTGTACCTGACAATTACCTTAAAGGAGATTGTAGCAAGGTGGGGATCAGGCTTTTCTCCCAAGTACCAAGTGATAAGACAAGGGGAAATGGCCTCAAGTTGCGCCAGGGGACATTTAGGTCAGATGTCAGGAGAAATTTCTTTACCGAAAGGGTTGTGTGGCCTTGGCTGCCCAGGGCAGTGGTTGAGTCACCATCCCTGGAGGTCTTTGAGAAACGTGTAGGGTTTAGAACCTAGCAGCATGGTTTAGTGGCAGACTTCAGTACTAGGCTAAAGGTTGGACTAGATGATCTTGGAGATCTTTTCCAGCCTGAATGAATTCTATGATTCCATTATATAAAACAGTTAAAGCTAAATAAATTGCTGCATATCATTTCAACAGAAAAATCTAGATAACGTATATGCATGGCTGTGGTAGCTGTGGCGGGATTTACTGGGGGGGAGAGAAGCTTAAGCTTTGGACCCCTACCTCTCCTAACTCCTGCTGCAGCCCCAGAAACACTATTCTTCACTTTTCATCATTTCCCTGTAGTCTTAGCCTCAATTTATAACATAGTTTTATTGATTTAAATGAAGTGTCTGACTGAGAAGCCTGTGTGGTCTCTCTGCAGCCAGAAAAGATGGGTATCTTCCACAGTTGACTCAGCACACTTGAGACGTGACTCACTTTCTAGAGATACTTGTTTGTCTCCACTCCCTGTAATGGGAGCAGAGGATGACCAAACATCTAACTTGGGTGGCTGTTAAATGGCTAAACTTAGAAACAATTAATCACAGCCTCAGATCCTGCACAGTTAGGGTGGAACTTCCCCAGTCTCTGCTGAAAGAAAGATGTCTATTCCCACAGAACGTTTTTATCTGCAACTGAGGGAATTTATTGTACTTGCTGATGTGGATTCCATTCACAGTTAGCCCTGGAATTTTAGGCAGAGTTCCCACTGACAAAAGTACGACTACTTCTGTGGTCTAAGGTGACAAGTCTTCACTGACTGACCTTGCCATCCTTTGGCTGGAAATTTTTATGCCTCACAAAAACTGTATTTTAAGAGTTTGATCAGTTTGAACTTCCTTCATATTAAAAAAGAGTGGAAAACATTGGAGGATATAGTCTAAACAGTAAGTTCTAAACAGTGAGTTCTTCCTAGGTAGCTGTTATAAAAGTGAAGGGGACTCAGAACTGTATCTCACTTGCAACTTTGAAAGCTTTTCCCTAATTCTTTTAGGGAATTCAAGCGCTGTAAGCTCCATTAGATAAAAATAGAGTATGTGAGAATGTTTAAAGCTCACAAACCTAAAACTAAGAGATGACAAAATGTCATTCTAGAGCAGGACAGATGTTCTTTCCTTTCCCAGAGTTTGGTTTCCATTGTCATCATCACAATTTGGGATTCTTCTAAAATTCTGCAAATCCCAAACATTACTCCATAACAGTACAAACATGTACTTTTTTGTCCTGTGGTTTCTATCAGAACCTCCAGCTAGAATTACAGCCCTCTTCAATGTTCTACCATTTAATGTTAGAGGCTATTAAAAATAGAACCATGGAATGGCATGAGATTTCAACTACTCCACTTTTCACTTCCACTAGTTTTAAAACTTACGTGCTGGGAGAAATACCAAAATCTGTTAGGATGAATTCAGCAAATTTCTAACAACTATCAGTGGTTGTGTGATATGTGTGGTCAAGACATGATATATACATATTTATACATATAAGAACTAAGTCTATTTTTGCTCTGCCTAAGTAAAGAAAATAAAATTTGAGAAGTGGTTGGCAACTATTAGCTCAATTAGATAAATAAGATTTAAGTTTTACTGTGTGTTCCCATGCTGCGGGGATCAAATTCCACTCCTGGTTATTACTGCTCAGGTTGGAACTGTAGTCATAACAATTCAAAGAAATACGTTCTGAACTTCCTACGGTCAGAAAGTGGTTTACTCAGTACCAGGAGTTTCAAAAGGCTGGTACAGCAGTAGTTGAAATAATATCCTAAAGCATTTGTCAGGCATCTAAACAGTGAGGAGTTTAGAAGACTCTCTCAAGCATGTCCTTGAATTCACACAGGAACCTGTGCCATGTCTGCCGTGGTGCTAGTACTGGGGAACCAACATTATAAACACTGCATGCTGGTTGCTTGCATCTGTATTTACCAATGTATTTATTTGTATTTATCAATTTACCAAAATACTGTCAAACTGATGGACAACGGAGGAAACTCTATCCAGTCCTCTTTTGTGAGATGGGTATCTAACATGAGTCAGGATAGCCAAACTGAAATTGTGCCCAAGTATTATTTGAGACAAATTTGTTTATAACCAGATTACTTCAAATCCTACATTAAATAGCACACGTTCTAACCAGCGTTATAATGCTGTGTTTTCCAGTTTTGTAAAAACAAACAAAACCTCTTCTATCAAAAGGGAAAGTGTCATTTTAACTGGAGCTATCTCCGTCTTTGAATCCTCAACAAAGTGACCGTGTTTAGGATAGCTGTTATGTCAGATACACTGTTGCACAACAACAATATGGGGAGCACAAGTACAGACTGGTTGTAGAGGTTTTGTTTGCTCTGTCCCTCTAATCTTGTTCAGTGAGAGTGTTGTCAGCTCCCTGTTTAATGCTTATACTCTCTTTATGCTGAACTAAGTATTTTGGGAACATCATACTAAGAACCATTAAAAAAAAAGTGAAGAAAAACTTGTATTTCTTTAAAACAGAATGCCAGTGGCTATTTTGAGAGCAGATGACCCAGAGAAACCCCTGAGTATAAGCCTATAAAAACATGCTTTTCTACCAAAACTATTTCTGGTATTTCTTATCTGATGATTTATAATCAATGCATGCTTTTACTACTATGAAAAATCAACTGTATTTTTTTTTAATAGTGATAATATACTAAAGTCTTCCAAAATCTACATTAATATAAAACAACTTTGATTTATTACCTATAATTTACTAGAGCTTTGAACAAGAAGAAATATTTTGTAATAGATTCAATGTCTCACTCACCACTCTGCTGAAGTATTTGTCCAAAACCTCCACAAAATTATGAATTAGTTCATATACTGCCATCTCATTCTGAAATGAAATTAAAAATGAATGAATGTTAAATGAACAGATAGAAACAATGGTAGTATTCTTAGTGTTATTTCAGCTTGCGATGTATGAAAACTAGAAAATCACAGGAAGTACTACACTGAAGTGCACAAACTGTCTATTGTAGCAGAAGGAGGTGTGGTTACACCTTGCTGAGCAACCAAGAGCTGGCAAGTGCTCAGGCTTGTAAGCTTCAGGCCAGGCCAGGGCAGCCACCTGAGTAAGCACTGCAGAACCTAATGGATTTGTCTTGCTTGGGTTGCTGCCATCCCCCACACCACCTAGACAAATACAGGCAGCTGCACTATGCCTAGCCATGCTGAAGTCACACCTGCCCACTGCAGTACAGAGACACACTATGCTGCAGCAGTATTGATGGATGGGTTTTTCTGTGGTATAGTGAAGCCAAAAAAATGTGCCCTGAATTCCTTGCAGTTATAACCCTTGAAGACACCAGTGTTGTCAGCAGCTACCTTCCACACCACCCCCATTAAGGTCTCCAGGGGAAAGTTTTAAATTAATTTCTGAGAACGGGAAATCAACGTAAACACTTGAGGGCTGACTGAGCATTAAAGGCATATTAAGTAACAGTACTTACCCATTTTCAGTCAGTCAGATACCCTTTTTTCACTTTTGTTTAAAAAATAAAATAAATTGGCATCTGACATGTTACGGATTTTTTTTCTTTGTTCAAGGAAGATAAGAGCAGTGAGGAAGTCACTAGACAGGAGACCACTGAGTTGGCTGTAATGCTGACATTTACTGAGAAATCTCACCCTAAAAATTTATGTTTAATGAAACATAAGTTTAGAAAGCAGAATCAGTATAAAGCTCATACAGACTGTCTCATGGTAATAGTTCAGGCTGTTGCTAGAGAATCAAGTCAAACATATGTGTTTTTCTTGTATACTTTTTTTCTTTTCGCAATGACTACTTGAAATTCTCTAATAGATGTTGCAAAATTCCATACTGGGAAAAGATCTGACTTCTTGCCTGTGATTGCTACAACTCTGTATCTCAAGAGTGAATATAACTTCTTACCTCTGTCTCATTGATTCCAACGACAACGAAAAGGGCTGCATACTGCCGGTATACCAGCTTGAAGTCCTTATACTCAATGAAAGAGCACTAGGCAAAACCAAATTTGGTCAAACACAGTAGCTGCTGTTTAATCATAAGACATTACTAAGCTTTCATTTACATAAGACCCACAAAAAACAATGTATTTCCCAAGGTCCATCAAGTAATTTTGACTTGCGAGACGGTAGGGTAACTTTTACACAAAACCTTTCATCTACTGACAGAAAACATGGTGCTACTTTTTATGTAGGTAAATGGAAATGATTTGTTCAGGGTTAGAATTGAAAGACAGTCAATATTTCCCCTATATTTTCAATTAGAAGGGCTTCCAAAAGAGATAAACTGAAGGTCACTTTAATATTTAACGATCTATATTCTTATTATAAATACTAAGAGTATTAGAAGTCCAGACATAAGGGAGAAATCTGCATGTAGTTCACCATGAGACAGGAGCCAGTAGATGGTGCTATTATACACTGCTTTACACCTTTTTTAAGTAACATTTTGTTCACTTCTTGAAATGGCAGCATACTCTTAATTCTTTTGGTGAAGTTTCTGCTCAGAGATGCTCTTGCAGCCACAAGTTAATTTCTTTAGCCACTGCCAATTCCGTGAACTGGAGTAGTTTATAGGGACTAATATTTTTTCTGAGGCTTTCTAGAACAAAATAGGGTATGACCGCTGTTCCAGCACATAACTCATGACAAAGAAGGTGACTTCAGAACACAAACTGAAATACTTCATTCATGTTCCAAGTCACACATTTCTCCTCAGTCAAGTCAATGTGTTGGAAATTTTTGCTAAATTTGGTACTTTTCTTGAAGAACCAGTGGCTCAGTTATGTGAGCCATAAAATCTCAGCTATCATCTAACTTGCCCCATCAGAGTTTTCTGACCTTCATGCACAAGTTGTGAACACTTTTTTTTTTTTTAATAATAAAAATGCCTAAAAAGCATTTCAGGCCTATGAAGGCTGAAAAAAGTATTTCAAAAACAAACAAACAAACAAAAAACTCTGTTTTAGATATTCATATCACAACTTGAAATCCTCTCTAACAAGTTGTATAGTTTTTTTGTTGTTGTTTTAACTTAGAGCTGTCAATACTACACCTACTATCTTCTTGGCAAAGAAAACTGATGTCTATCTATACATCACCAATAGCCATGCAGTAACAGGAAAAAATAAATTCTTCCTGGACTTTTGAGCTTCTTAAAACAAACAGGAAGTATCTTCATGACAGTGATAGAGAAAAGTCCAAAATCATTGTAAGCCTCAGAAAAAAACATTGGTTCAATACAGAATAATAGTTCATCTGAACTAACACATAATCTAGAAACAACTTTTTTCTTCATGGGTGCAAATGAAATAATGACCTGCAATGGAAACTGATTTGTTTCTAGAATTATTTACGTGAAAGATCACAGAATCACAGAATTTCTAGGTTGGAAGAGACCTCAAGATCATCAAGTCCAACCTCTGACCTAACACTAACAGTCCTCCACTAAACCATATCACTAAACCATTCCTTTACATTTGCTTCATATCAGTCTAAGTCAAGTGGTCTAACTAAAATCAAGTGTTTTTTTTTTTAACAATAAAAGGTCAAGCATTCTGGTTTAAACAAAAACTGCGTACCAGTTTTTTTTCTTTTGGTGCTTCCAGGTTAGAAATTGTTACACATCGTTCCACACTAGTCTGCTAAACAAGGTATGACCTAGGAATGCAGTGGATCTGTTTATATAGACACTTATATATTTCTTTTTCCACCGTTGTGGACATTTGCATGTTTATTGCTTGGCAGTGTTATGCTGCTTAGCGCTCAAAGTCATAATCTTCTATGATGACATAATTAGGTAGCATGGAAATTATGATGATTTGGCTGCAAGTATTGAAGAGCTGGAACAAAAACTGTGATTATGTTTCATAGTTGTTTCTCTATGAGGAGAAGTAGAACTCAGGCTGTCTAAACTGACACCTTATTGATGTTTTCCTTAAAATACCAGCAACTTCTAATACATGAGAAAATATTCTTCCAGGACACAGCAGGTGTGAAAAGCTTTTTTGATGGATATGATTACTTGAGTCAGGAGTCCAGGAATGTTTCTGATCAGCCTATTGACCATGCTTTGAGTTTCCTAATTATTCAGGAAGCTTAATTAGGATGAGATGGACAAAAATGCATACATCCTTGTATCTCATGGTTGATGGTAAAATATTTTGAGCTATTTTTTCTTCGTTGTATTTAATATGTAAAGCACTTCTTCATAGTTGCATTCAAATATAATTTAAAACTTGTAGAAAATCAGGAGGTTAAACACTTCATAGGGTGAGAGCAGAAATATTAAAATTCCCCTTAAGATATTCAAAATAAATGAATATTTCTGATTTATGTGGAAAAGGTAGCACGCTTTCCTTTATGGATAAGTAATGCATATCACCAACAGTCTTACTTCATTTGCAAAGGTAGGTAGTGTTTTCCAGTATTTTTTTGCAACTGATCACCCAGTTGTACATGACAGGAATTTTATTTTTATAAGGTACTTCAAAGCCCTTGTTTTTCAGGTCTGGAAAGTACGCTTCTCTGAAAGTTTTAAATAAGCAAAATTGGCATAATTTGACTAAAATTAATTACGCAAAACAAAGCTATTGATAGCTAGTACGTTGGCAAAAGGAGAAATTGAGTCTGTGAATTCATGTTATTGGTTCTTTTACACAAGCAAAGGCTCTGCAAATTGATTCCAGAAAGTTAAAGCGTTTGCTTGTGTCTTGGGCATACGTGGATGTACAAAGTTTGGTTAAGGAATGCAAGAGGCTTTTTTCAAATGTTTTCTGAAGTCAGTAGGGGGCATATTCCCTACCTAGTGCACAGCTGTTTGCCCCTTTGACTGGTCTATGGGCTTTGTGTTGTTGCCATCCTACTTCTTCTGTGGCCTTAACTGTGTAATTCCAATCAGAAAGTGTTTGTGTAATCTCGTAGAATAAGGAGCCTGCCATATTTAGGCTGTGTTTTCAGAAGTCGTTAATGATTCACTGCTCAGCTGAACTTTGGTGGGGTTTGCGCATACTTAGCTCTGCTCAGTCAGCCTTTAAATGCTAACCAGGACGCATCGGAAAACTTGTGTCTAAAATAGGCTGTCACTAATTCGCTGCAATTTCTATTTTTGTGTTTGTATGTAAATAGAGATGTACAATGTTAATACAATAAAATGTCTAACAAAATATATACAAAAAACTTACTTGATCCTTTGAACGGGAGAGACAGGTTTTGATTACTTCAGCTTCCAGCATTGTCCGTTTATGAATTTCTACATGCTCATAATACCTAGAGAGCCTTGTTTGACCTTGTTTGTTCACCATAAGAAAAAATTTTATCATTTCTTTTTAGTTGATCTCAGTGGTAGATTTGAATTGTCAATGCAGGAGTATTTCTGTGAGGGGAAAAAAAGAAAAAGTATACATAGGAGTTACAGAAGACTTCCCAGAAGTTGGCCAGCCCATATTTGCACATATTTATGTTTATTTCCAAAACAGAACATAGGAAAAAAACAAAACAAAACTCTAATCTTCTGCACACACCCCAAGAATAATACTCCATTTTTATTCTGTACAAATAATCACAAAGTAACAAAGCTTCTCCATTATCAGCCAATTTAATTGCTTTGTGGAGTTCTGGGAGTACACAATTTCTTCTTCAAAAATCTACTCACCATTTTCTTCTTGCATGCTAACTGGTTTGGAAACATTATTGGAAATTTGCCCAATACCAAATCACACGATTAATGCAGCTTAAAAGAGCAAAATTGGACAGTTTGTTTGTTTTTGTTAACTATTATTTTAAAACTTCATTGATACATTCCTGACATCGGACTGAAGGGAGAGAGGACAAAGGAATGTGTGTGGGCCACAATACACAGCCACTTCTCTAACACAGAATTAAAGCCTCTAAGCCTCCCAAATATCTGGTTATCAGCATACATCTTGGTCTGGACCAGGAGCTGCTGAAATTAATTTTTTCCAATCTGCTTTCCCATATTGAAGGTAAAGGTAGCTTCTACATGTAATGAAAACTATGTGTGGGTCTTAGGATAAATTTCTAGGAGAAATCTGTTCATGTTAATTACTCTAAACAGCTTAATCTAAGTAAGTATTAATCCACATAATACCACTGAAATGCAAATGTAGAATATAAATCTGCCACATACAAGGTACAATGAAAAAGATCGTCAAAAACCAGAATCTGTTTGCTATACAAAAAAAAAAATATGTATTTTTCTCATGTTTTGAAAGCATGCAAAAAAAGGTAAACTGCATAATGCATAAATTCTGGATTATTTTCTTTAATACCAGAAAACAGTCACTGTAATGTTTTCCATCTGACTCTATTTGGATCACAGACTTATTGGCCCATATGTTCTTGAGGTTTATACACTGGCAACACAGCAAATACTGCAAAAGCAATTTTTTTATTCCAATTTGGAAAACTTGCTCCTTGCCTGGTGCTTTACCAAGGTATAATGCAAATATTTTCTCCTAGGATCCCACAGTTCCTGTGAGAAAGGGCAAACTTTTAGCAGGAATCCAGAGAATAATACAATGTAGCTCTTTGTTTTAAAAAAACAGTGTATCTTAACAGTGTATTTAGAAGGGCACAAGGGAAAAATGAAAAAATCAGCATTGATCTCCGAGTCAGCAGCTTCATGGGTATTTAGCCATCTACTGTTCTTGTAGAACAAGGCATGCTGCATAGGTGCTGCTTCTTATTACTGGCAACCTAAACAAACTGGCTATATTTAGGGATGATACCATCTAAATCTTACATGATAGTGATACAATATATCGTGCCACCATTAATGGTTGCGTACTTCTCATTAATATTGGTCACCTAGTTATTTCCTGAAAGAAAAGCCACCTCTATTATTATCACTGCTATCTGAATAAAGCGATCGCATTCTCTGCAGTGTGCTGTGGTTTACTTACTAGGCACAGAAATCTAGATTCCTATACTAAATGCGTCTTCACTAATTAGACCTGATAAGTGATTAGAAGATACTGTAGGGGCATTTCTTACCTTTGTGAAACTACCATATGATTTAAATTGTTTTAAAATTAGATGTGGGAAGGAAGAAATCATAAACCAGATCCACAAAAAAAAGTCAATGAATGGAAAAAATCCTGCAACAGATATACAGGTTCAACAGACCTATTTTTGACTGGATTGTTTTCTAACAGACCTGCTGTCACTGGACAAAAACATAGCCTTAATTGGGAGTTAACATCAGCAGTGAATTCTTTAATCCTCTTCTTTCTTTTACTGTCTTCCAAACAGGTAAGACATTTGAAAAGGACAAGTAGGACTATATTTTCTCCCTTAAATCTCCACAAGTCCTTCAAACAAAGGAAAATACCAGAGGATGTTATAAGCTAGCAGGGAGAGCTCTTCCTTTGCATTATTCTACATATGCAAGAAAGCTTTTATCCCTGTTATTCTGTAAATTCCTCTTTGATCTGCTGTTGTCTGTAGGACACCTCCAGGGAACAGGAGTCCAGAATCAATACAAATGACAATAGAGTCTGTTTGCAGCCCTGACAGTCTTTTCTCACCTCCAGGAGACACAGCAGAGTCTTTATGTCAAGAAGAAAGCGCCTTTTTGTTGATTCCCTCAGACGGAAGAGTCAGAACGTTAATAAATGCTGCTGTGGTGTACACAGTTTGTCCGCTGGGCTCTGGGCACTTGAACAAGTAGAAGTGGTTCTCTGAGAAAGAACAAATGAGGCAATTAATACAAAAAAGGACCAGATGGAAATGTATTAAGGGATCTTCCCTGTCAAACGGCAGCTCAGGCTGACATTTATAATGAAATGAGAAAGTACCATCTATATAATCTCTTCTGCATTTCACATATAGCTCTTATTTTTTTCCCCCTGTTCTATTTTGTAATGCTGCTTGAAGTTACAGAGGTACAATGAGATGAGGTGTCTCAAGTAAGGATAACAATAGCTGACTCCTTCCAGATGAGACTTTACACAGGACCAAAAGAAAGCCTGAATGCTAAAGAATAAAGGGTTGTGGTGTAACAGAGGAGCGATCTAAGAAATGCTGTCCATTGTTTTAATGAAAAAGTAGCAAGGTTGGGCACAAGGGACCAAAAGGCATGTTGTTCCTACCAGCTGCAAAACATGTCTGTCCCAGCTAAATAGACAATGATAAAGACATACACAATTTATCCTTTTTCTTCTTAGTTTTATGCTGCTTCTTTCTGTTCAGTACTGCTGAATTATAAAGGAAGAGCCCTTAGCTTTGGGCAAGCTGTTTCCAGGCTATTTGAATCCCCTGGCACGAATGGAGCTGCGGAGCACCAGGGTGCAGGTGCTGTATGAGGCCTGCTGCCGGCAAGCACCTCGGCCACACAGTTCCTTCCCCAAAGAGTAAAAACCCGAGGTTTACAGGTCTGGAGATACTGAAGTGAGACCAGAGGAAGGAAGGATGCTAAAACCACCTCAGGAACATTAAGAGAGATGTTGTATTTTGAGTTATGAGCACACGATGTATAACATAAAAATCTGAAGAACTGATACGCATGGATCCTACTGCAGGATTTGCCCCTAATTCTAATTACTCCTTTATTAACCTAATCTTTCTACATGGTTAATCTGGTTAATGCTGGTGTTAGGACTAATGTCTCTGTGTATTATTTCAAGTGGCCTGGATTGTTTTACATATGAAAATACTTTAGACTCAAATTATTATTTTTTAAATCCTCACAAACGCTCTCATCCAGAATTGATATTAAAAAATAAATGAATTATGCTGTAACAGTAGTAGAACCATAGCAGTACTCAAACATGTCACCTGTAATTTATGACACAGTCATCATTCACAGTATTACAGTAAGTGATTAACAGCTGCAGGGGAGAGGTCTGCTAGTATCGCTAGTCATTGCTGTATTTTTCCTGTGAGCCTCAAAGACAGCTTCCGAAATTTTATCTGTAAATGTTTCTCACACAAATGACAGTACAAGCACATGATTTTGTGCAGAAATACTGGAATAAATTTTCTATCTGATTTACATGTAAAAATAAATATATCCATATATTACGTAAAGCATGCAAGTACAGCTGTGGAATCTGGCTTTGAGAATAACTGCAGTGTTAAAAACATCTTGTTATTTTTATTTTCTTTTAAAATAATTATTTTTAAAAATCACCTGTGTAGAAATAAAAACATTTTCTTGTACAGTTTAGGCAAAAACAGGAAATTACTGAGTTTTGTTTCTCCCAGTTTATTTCTTCTTTCATCTTATCTTTCAGATACAGAAAACATGTTAAAATGTTTTGCATATGTAAGATGTAAAGAGGTCTGTGAAGTGTAATGAAACAAAAACACACCTGTGCATGTTGATGGGTGAGGAATCTCCCACTCCTTCTAGTTCCATGTATTTCAGAAACTACTTTCTATGATCAGTTATGAGTACTCTACTCACAAATACATTTCTGTGTCTTTTGGTACAGCTCCTACATGCTTTTCTGTGCGTTCTCACGCACCAGCAAGGTGTGGGTATATGCATGCGTATACCCACAAATCCAACATGAATTACTATGCCTTTTGCATACTGAATCAAATAGTTTGAAAGAATTGGTGACATGATGCAAGCCTTTCATATCACTGCCGTTATTTTGCTCATTTTAGTTATGAAAAGATGTTGCTATCTGAAGGCTGCCTAGTCATTTCTGACAGTCTCATTCCAGGTCACTGGACAACTATACATCACAAATGGGCTTATGAGCAGAAGACTTCAAGGGACTACCCAGATCCTGATGTACTGTCAAGCCCAGCTTTCCCAGTGACAGTCAACCACACATTCCAACTTTTGGCCAGAATAACCTACAGTACATGTTTCTCATATACCTCATCTACAAAACACCTATGAAACACCATGACATAATGAAGACTCCCTAGAAACAAAACCCTCAAAGGTTTCACACAGAGAAGACAAAACGTCTTGAAATTGCAAACTTCAAAACCAAGTACCTCAGTGAATGACTGAGGAGCTTTCTCCTTCATTTCTTTTACACAAGGTTTCTTCTGTGTGGATAATTTGGCACACACATAAACTACATACAGTGTAACTACTGTGATTTAGATATGCGTTGTTATGCTGTGTTAGAGCTCACCCTTGTTAAATTATCTCCTGCACATAAATATCCGTGAGAGAAAACTGGTATTGTGATTGGCTTCTGTGACTCACGGTGGTAGGTAGACTGACAGAATCTTTGAAGACCTACAACTCAATGGCTGCGGCTCGTTCTGAACCAGCAGATAGGTGGAAGGACTAAGGACTATATGGCTCATGGAGAGAGATGCTTTTGCGTTTTGCTGCCCCATGCAGGCTTACCCTCCTCACCTGTCTGTATAGGTAACTCCAGCCTCATATTTCAGAATAAACTCAGCTCTGCTGGGCTTGCTGCAGAATGCTGAAACAGAAACCGTGATGGTGGAAGAACTGCTTCCAGGACGTGCCAGCTCTGGAGGCAGCGTAACCTCCTGAGACACCTCAATGTAAGCTGTTCCAGCTCGCGAGTCACACCCCTAAATGTAATCTTTTCAGATACTGGTTGAGACCTTTGAGAGAGGCAAAGCCTGCAATACCTGTTCTGTGGATAAAAAGGAGGTCTTACATCTACTGTGTGGCCAGCCCTGCAGATTTCACATGCAGTTATATTAAACATTTTAAACGATTTTAATTACTCCTCTACTGCAAGACACAAACAATTTATTTTTGTCCAAGATTTCACCAGTATCCATGCATACTCTCATACACAGATGATTAAAGAAACACAACCCAAGTCTGAGACTTTGGGCAGCAGTTATTATTCCAAATTATATTTCTGTCTGTCAAGTTAAAACCACTCTAGTCAATGGCCACAGTCTTAGAAGCATTTTAGTTATTATGCTATAACAAAGTTCAGCAATGTTTTAGGACTCTGAATTTAAAACAAAAGAAGTTAAATATAGCAAGTGAGAAATACACAACTTCATCTTTACAGATTTCCTTTGCCAAGAATAAAATAAACATTGGTCAGAACTATAAGCCAATAATTCACTGTATTGCCCAACTCTATAAACAAATTAATTTTGTGGATGCAGAGGTTTTAAGTGCATTTCATCTGTGTGCTAAATGTAGAACAAAATGGTTTAAACTGGAATTAAAACATCAATGAGAATAAAGAAAGGTCAAATAATAGAGCTACAAGCATGTGACAGCAGGTGAACAAATATTTTTGAGGTATACATTAGCCTGCTGAACTTGCTGGCTATGAATTTACTGCAGAAAAAAGTATGTAGCAAATGAAGACAGTTCATTTATTTGATACTTTTGTACTGTTTTTGTTCTGACCATGGACAAGGTTTTAATAAAAGTCACATGTAGTATCATTAGTATTTATTGGTAATAGTGATCAGTTTTGTATTCAAGATCTTATAATTGTTCAAATTACAATTCACCTGAAGATGAAACAACTTGGTCTATGTGGCTTCAAAGTAAATCACTGTGTTTCACTTCGGGATCAGGAATTTTAAAAAAAGCAGCCTTGCTAATCTAGGGAAGTCAAGGAGGAAGGAAAGAGTAAAAAAGTCTTCCTTTGCTGTTCAGTTGTCAGAATGCTGGCTGAATATAGTAACGGAATTAAATTGCAGTAACTCCCATGCATTCAGCAACGAGGAATGTCTCAGAAGACTGTAAGCTAAACAAAAGGCTAAACTGATTGTGAGGTAAGGCGTAATTTTTGGTAATGATTTGATGCTGCCAGTGGAGAATGAAAAAAAATCTGAAGAGTTGGATTTACATACTATGGAAATCTGTATGGAAAAAGGAAAAACGTATGATGAATATGTTGTAGGAAATGACTTCATGGAGAAGTCGGATAAGAATTGGTAAAAGAACTGAAATAGCAACATGCACCTGAGAGGTCGGCAGATAGGAAACACCAGGACTAAGACAAGCGGTATTTATTTTTCAGTAATTAATGCAATTAAAGCTCTGTCAGGAATGAATCCCAATAAGGACGCTATCCGTATTCTTATGGCATGAGTACAGCACATAGATGTTTTCAAGAGAAGCAAAACCAAATCCCTTACTTAAAAAGGGGTGGCCTTTCTGTCACTTTGAATAGGACGTGGTGACCGTTTGGAAATGCTGTGTTTCAGAGCAGAATCTCGCAGCCGGGGTGGTTTCCCCTACCCATACTATGGTGTTGATCAGAGCAAGGCTATCACAGGTACAATTGCCCCTGATGAAATAAACCACTGATTTCTCGCAAAACCTTCTTCGTGTGGTAATGGTTTTTGAATGGGGTTATGCACTCTCTCTTCCTATGAAGGAGGGAAAACATTACACAGAAAGTGAGACACCATGAAGATGGGTTCATCTAAAAAAAAAATGTTTATAATGGTTATAAGGACTAGGCAGCTTCCAGAAACATACCCTAAATTTAAAACCGAAAACTTCCTACTCGTGAGACTAACGAAGGGGACCACTGAACTGCTGGGAACGTTAAAGACCTGAACCCCGCGGGCTTCAGGTGCTGGAGATACACGGAGGCAGGAGGCACACCGGGCTGCAGGCTCGGTGTCCGGCCCATGCGGGACGCGCCTGCACAGCCCCCACGGGCGGCTCCCGAAGCTGCGGGGCTGGGGCTGGGGCCGGGCGCGACACGGCCGCTCCCCCGCCCCGCGCCGCTCATGGCGGCCGTTAGGCCCGAGCCAGCGGCGGGAAAGATGCCCACCCCCCCTTCCCCCAACTCACGGCGCTCACCTCCCTCAGGCGCATGCGTGCTTCGCCGCCTTGCCCGGCCAGGAGGAGGAAGCGTGAAGGGGGAGGGGGGGAGAGGATGGGGGGAGGGGGAGAGAGAGAGAGAGAGAGAGAGCGACGAGCGACTTCCCGGCAGGCACCGCGCCCCCTCCCTCCCTCCCTCCCTCCCTCGGCGGGCGGCCGCGGGTGGGTGAGCTGCAGGCTGTAATGGCGGCCGGCGGCGGATCGGCGCTGCTCTGACACCCGCAAACGGCCGGGCGCAGCCCCCCGCAGCCGTTCCGCCTCCCCCGCCCAGCGCCGCTCGCCCCCTCCGCGGCCCCCCGCCGCAGGCCCCCGCCGCGGGACGAGCAGCAGGAGGAGGAGGGCTCCCCGCAGACAATGGACGAGCACCCCGGAGCCGGGGGAGGAGGAGGCGGCGGGATGGCGGCCGCGCCGAGACCGCAGCAGCCGCCGCCGCAGGCGGGTGGGAGCGTGAACCTGCAGCCGGCCGGGGGCTGCGCGGGGGTCGGCGGCGGCGGCGGCGGAGGAGGAGGAGGAGGAGGGCAGCAGCAGCAGCAGCCGCCGCAGGGCCCCGCGGCCTCGACCGGGCAGGAGGCGGCGGGCCCCGCCGAGCTGTCCCGGCCGCAGCACTACACCATCCCGGGGATCCTGCACTACATCCAGCACGAGTGGGCTCGCTTCGAGATGGAGAGGGCGCACTGGGAGGTGGAGCGGGCCGAGCTGCAGGTACGGTCGGGCTCCGTGCGGGGCCGGGCTCCCGGCCGGGACCGGCCCGGGGGGCTGCGGGCGGCGGGCCGCCATCGGGCTGCGGGAGCGGCGGCGCCGCGGAGAGCGGGGCCCCTCGGCTCCCCCAGGCCGCAGCAAGGGGACGGTACCTGCGGCGGGGGAAGCGGCGTCGGCGGGCGGCGGGGCTCAGCGGAGGCGCAGCCCCTCACGGCCCGAGCTGGTCTCCTTTCCCCGGGGCAGCCATTTTGGTTTGTAGCATGGCGCCCGCCTGGGCTCCCGGCTCCCGAGGCAGCCCCGCTCCGCAGGCCTCCGGCCAGCTCCCGGCGGAGGGCGGCCGCTGCCTCGGCGCCTGCGGCAGGGCGAGGTGCGCCTTGACAGTTGACATAGCCGCCCTGCCCGAGCACAGTGACTCCGGGGCTCTCTGGGCCGGGGAGCGAGTTAGCGAGAGCCAGGGCCTGCGGGGGCTGCAGCCTCCCGGATCGCAGCGAGCGGCTGCGCGGGGGCAGGGGGGCGGCCCTGGAAAGCGAAGGGGCTCCGGGACAGGAGCTGCTCGGGTAAGGCCTCGAGGAAAACGCTTTGCCAGGCTGAGACAGGTCCAGCACACGCTCCCTTCCCTTCTGCCTCCTTTCTGGGGAGATCTTGTGTGGGAGAAGCTTCTGCTGAAGAACAGCGAGGAGTTGGTCAGTTTAATGCCCATGACAGCACCAGCTTTGTTTCAGGAGCTAAAAATTAAGCAACTCTTCAGGGCAGAGAGCAAGCGTTGGAGTTCCAGCATAGATCTCACCATTAATGCCTGCTTTTGGTAGCAGAAAAGACACCTCTATTAATTACACTCACATATAAAAATAAAGCCATGTAGAAACTACTCCAAACTTATGTACAGATTACAAAATCCACAGATTTTGAGGTATTTATGTGAAAGTCATCATTCTTTCATATGGCAAAAATATACACGATAACAGTTAAACTTTATTATTTCCAAATAACCTTTTTTTTGGTGTGCTTTACATATTGGGTGAATGTTTACTGTCTTGAAGCAGCATTCCATCAAATTACCCTGTAATTAGAGTTTTTAGTAGCGTGCTACAACAGCAGACCACGTTTGTGATGTATATACTTTCACATTGAAGAATAGAGAGCTGTATCTGAACCTGGGCAATTCTTTCAGGATTTCTTGGCTCTATACTAAGCATGTAAAAAAAAAAAGTACCTCATTCAGTGCCCTAAATGTAAAGCTCAGTTCTAAGACTTTGAAAACTGTATCTGACTTAAAAGTGCTGGTATGAACTCATGTGGCCTTTAGACACTATGATGTGTTCCTGCCAAGTCTGCTGCTTGTGTTTGTAATTGCTGTTTGTCATCTGTGGCTGTACTGTTTCATTTGCTTATTTCTTCATGCACCATCAGAGTTCTGACCCTGGCTGTATATGTGTTGATTCACTCTACCTCATGTGTGCATCAAGTCACGGGATGCAGCAGGCATACTTACTGCATGGTGTGTATACACGAGGGTGGGCTTTTAATAACTCGGGAAGCCCAGGATAGAAGTGTGGTTGGGAGGAGGCGGAGAGAGGGCATTACCTGTGGACTCTAAATGTCAACCTGTATAGTGATGAAACCTGATACAGAACTGTTGGGAGTGATTTTTGGAAGAGATGTATTTACCAGGCCTCTGTGTGTGTGTATACATGTATATATTTTTGGTCCTACAACTCAGGCTGTGAAGTCCTGCTTTATTTTGTGACTAATGAAGCCTTAATATTTTGGACCTCAGACAATAGTTTTGCCTGTTGAAACTTCAAAGTCCGTTCATTTGAGAATACTAAGTACCTGTGTGTAGTTTTTAAGTGATTGAGGCCTCCTGGGTTGAATGGAAGAAAATCTTGGTAGTATGGCAGCAGGTAATTAATACAGAAGCATGAAGCATGAGAATTGGATTTCTTAGGTGCAACTCTCACCCATGCAAGTAATTTCTTCCTTCTTTCAGCATTACAGTCCTCTATACATTCATTCTCCATGCCGGTAATTAAAGGCTCCTTCTTAAGTTACCTCAGTATCTTTGCAATTGATAGTGTATAAAAAGCAAAAAGAAAATTACATGACTTAACAATTATGATGTGGATAAAAAACTACTGGGCATTCTGAGGGATTTCCGCTTCCCCCCCCCCCCCCCCCAATGTAGCTCAGGCAGTGGTAAGACTTGTCTTCTCCTAGTAAGAGCCCTCGTTGCATACAGGGGCAAAGCAGGGGGGATGATCTGCAGTAACAGTTTGTTTCCTTGGATCTTGTAATGAACTTTTGGATTTATTGCTCTAGCTGTGTTTAAGACACGTGTTTATAATGAATTAAAATCCCAAGTTATTTGAGTTGTCTTGGGCTTGTACCACAGCCATAATCACTGACAAAAGGTGTCAGCCCTTTGGACGTGGAGAAGTTCTGTACTAGCATCCTTAAGTCCATGTGCACATCAGACTCAGAGTCTTAAACGTTAATAACTTTTACATTGTCTCTTCCAGCTGTTCAGATGTGTGGCTGGTCTGCCTCTGTGCACAAGTGAAGCAGTGTAGTTATTCCCTAAATCTGTGCGCAAGTCAGCGTCAAAGACAGAAATACCAAACACCAGGATTGCGGTACTTAAACCATAGTAGATTTTTTCCTTCACATGTAACACTGGCTGCCACATTAACATTGTTAGTGCTTTCTCGCTATTGTGTAGAGACAAAATACTCTGGCTAAGGTTAGTGTGCTGATCTCTTGAAGTAATAGGCTGGATCTGTTCTGTAATCTCACAGAAGGATGATTCTGAATATAACAGTGCCGTGTAATTACACCTGTAACTTTGCCCTGTCACTGTCATGACCTTGAAGTTGGTTGCTGTTACACTGAGGTAGATTTAGGTTGTGTTTTCTATAATGTTTATGCACTGTAGAGGGGTTATAGAAAACATCTGTGGTCGGATGTTACCTCCTAAAGGAAACAGTTTTTCTATCAAATATGTAAGTGGCTCTGTTGTTTCATTTGGAGAAAAAAAAAAAGAAGGGAAAATATTTGGAGATGCATTACAGACACTCATGGGAAAGCAGATGAAGTTGTGTTTAGGAGTTTTGTAGGAAATCTTAATGATCTTGCAATTGTTCAGGTATATAGGAAGACCACTAGGATTCCCCTTTTTTGTGGGGCATATGGGCTGATCTGGTCAGTCAGAATCAAGGTCTCAGTTGTTGATGAAATAGACCTATTTCTTTGTATCTTCTGAACTGGATAAAAAGGATGTCAAGTACTACCCAATAATTGAAAATCACATGATAATGTGTTGAGAGAAACTTAACAGTAGATGCTACTTTCAAATGTTTTAAAATTGGGAAGAATAATTAAGAAACTTGAGTAATCACAACAATGTATGTACAATTTTGGTATGCTGAGCATGCATCCTTCTAACCTAAATGTGCATAAAGACTAATATGCTTGGTAATATGTTTTCCATTATATAAAGTGACAGCATTAGTGATAGTCAGTTCCTAGTTTATCTAATTTTACAAATGCTTTTTTCCTCAGCTGTTTGGTGACATAAAGGGAATGCTTTATCTCCCATTTTACATACTTCACATGGGTTGGAAAAAAAGATTTTCCTTGCATGCCTGCCTTTTTCTTTATCTTCCCCTCCTCCCCCTGAGGAGAGGGGGAGCAGCTCGTTAAAGGAGTCTTATAAACTTTGAGAACCTGATAGATACTCCAGAATTACATCCCAATAGGACTTTCCTGTCAATAAAAGCTGTATGTTTTTCTGGGAAACTTTCACGCTTGAGTTGACTATCTAAATTAGGCACTTCACCTGTGATTGTAGATGTGTAAACATATGTAAATGTGTAAATATTGTGAACTAGATGAGACATGCCATGTTTCAACATTTTTCCAAAACATTTAGGAAGTGTAGTGATAAATTGCTGAAATATTTTGGTTGCTTGTGTCTGGTTTTGCTTTGTTGCAGGTTTGAACAGTGGCATGGGAATGTAGGGAATACTTTGTTCTTTAAATTGACAGAATAATTCTTCAGATAGCATAGACATCACTTTGCTTTTGGCAGGCACATTTTCTATGATGATAGATAGGAACTGAAATAAGTTTTATGATGGTTGCAGAATCTTCATTATTTTCTTAATGTGAAGAAAGAATCATTGAGTCTTAGCTAACATCTAGGAAGTGTGATATAAAATGAAAAGTTTTTTTTTTAAAAAAACAGCTTTTTGGAATCAGTGGGATTTTGTGCAGGGGATACTGTAGCTGCTAAAATATTATTGGGTCAAAAAGTGTTTGGATAAGTTCATAGAATAAAAATCCCTGGGGGTGTTTAAGTTCAAAGATATCACCTCTCATTCAGGATACTTTTGAGTTACAAGTTGGAGATTGGGCAGCGTTTTCTGATGTTTATTCTTCTGTTTTTATACTATTCCCATGGAGCTGCCTGTTTGGCCACGGTTAGATGTGGCTGTGATTGGTGGGCTGTTGGTCTGACGTGGTGCAGCCATGTTTATGTTCATTTGACCTCTAAAATAGCACAGATAGCTTTTATTTTGTTTTAAAATATACCTGTAGTGCAACTTTGGTAGCATTTTCCTTAATTACAAGCTCTGATGGTGGGGATCTCAATCGTGATAGACCATGGTAGGGTTGCAGGTAGAAAATGCAGATGCCACTGTAGCGAAACGCCCAGTGCATTCTAACTGCATGTGGCAGCTATTGGTTGCAGTCGAGAGGGTTGCTGTTGGAAAAGATGCATGATTGATAAACTGCTATTTCACTGCGTTATACAGGTGCACCTCAGTATTTATTCTGAATATAAATTAAACTTTTTTTTTTAAGGATTGTTTTAATAGTTAAATGGGATTAACTGAAAATAGAGTGAAATAAGTTGCAAAAAATTGATCAACGTTCTTTCTCGGGAATACTTGTAAATGCCATGAGCTATGCAAATAATGTATGTGGAATAATATGTCTGACTTCTGTTCATGCAAGCCATGGAGGTTTGTGCTGTAGAGGGAGTGCTGAAGTACCTCTATGTGAATAAGTATTGTTTATATGCACAATGAAGTATGGGAGTGTTTAATATCTTCGCTTTATAATGAAACATTTTTTCAGTATAAAATAGCACAGATCAGGTTAAAACAAGCAACTTTTGTCATTCATCATTTCTCTAAGCTAATGATGAAAACAGCTGCATATTTTGTGGAGTTTGCCCTTTTTGTGGTTTAAAGCACTGAATGGAGAGTTCTGTGTATTTTGGTTAGAGGAAAATCAGTTTTATCTGAGGGTTTCCTTACTATGGCTTTTCAGAAGCTTTTTAGTCAACTGAGTTAGAGGCAGATAGCCTTTGGAAGAACTTCAGGTGCTTATTGAAGGCTCAAAGCTTCTGTGTGTGTCTGTGTATGAATAATGCACACAGAGAAGATGCAATTTTTAATCAAAAGACAGCTGCTATATAACCGAGTTTAACATGAAAAATACCAAGACAAATTAGATGTAAGGAGATTCCTAAAACTACTTCAAGATAAGTAGGAGTTCATATTTTCTCCTGCCAGTGTAGGTACATTATTAATAATCCATTTTATTAATTATAAATTTTAGATACCTTTTGTTGCTCCAAAAGTTTAGTGTGTTCCTCAAAAAAAGGGTTTTCACTCCTGTTTATGCCTAATTCTTCCAATATTCTTTTTTTTTTTTTTTTAAGAGTTGATTTATAGCTTTAACTTTTCTATATAATTTTCATGCAATGTCCTACAGGCAAAACACAGCAAAAGAATGCAGGACGCTGAGCTACCTGTGCAACCATGTAGAGGTTGAATCAGAAAGGCATGCATGGCTATGGGGTTTATGTACATGAAGATACTGATCAGTATAGCAGCTGTGTAGGTTTTTTTTCCTGCAACACTGCTCCTGTCCACACTGGGGAATAAAATTATTTTACTGTGTCATGATTACTCTTTCATAAATAATTATTTGGAATAAAATCACTCTCTCTTAGAAGCAGAAAACACAACTGTTACTAACAGTTCCTCTGGTGATGTTTTTCTTTTTTGACATAGCCTTATTTTAGATAAGGCATGTAACGCTTCCTGGGGAAGAATTAAAATATAAAGGGGGTGGGGGAGAACATGGACTAATATTTTATTTCTTAGATTCTTTGCCATCACTCCTATGTATATTTAATGTCTCTCTGAGAAACTTTAGTTTGAGGATTTTTTTTATGAAGTATCTGGTGTTACAGTAATTTCTTCCACACTGAAAATAAGAGATGAGATAGAGGTGTGTGTTTTTCATGCTGTTGTCATTTAAAAAGTTGGGGAAGGTGATAATGATCTCCTTCCTAATTGACAAAGAGAATGGCTAGGGAAGTTGGATCCTGCACTGATTTAACAAATCTTCAGGACAAATGTGTGACTTGTAACAGCTTTGTTTGCAAATCTGAGTATTCTATTTTGGCACTCAGGCTGTTCTTGAATTATCCTAAGGAATGGCTCAGCAGGACATACAGTTTAATGATACATTCTGCTTTATCTGTGTAACTCCAACAGGTATAAGAGCTAATTAAGAGGTTAGCTGTTCTACAGGACCACTCCTGAATCTCCAGTGTGAGTTCAAGCAGTCTGTAGGATTTTTTCATCACTATAGTGTTTTTAATGAAAATAGCTGATTAGCAGTAATCTGTTGTTAGGAACAAAGCGTAAAAATATATTTTTTTTTCTGGGTTAAATTCCACTTAATGTTCCTGGGGGTGGAGTGTGTTCTTGGCTTTTTTGAAGGCATTCTGCATTCTTATGCACAGGTTAGTAATACGTGTGCATGCATTAGCTGTATGTTCTGAAATACTTTGTTTCTCTGAATGCTGATCAAAATGATCTTGAAATATAGAATGAGCTTGAGAAATTCCAGATGTCTGAGCAACTTCCTGATTATCTTCCTTTTTTCTTTTTTTTTTTTTTTTTTTTTAATGGGTCACTTGCAGTAAAGTTTCTCTCACTCTCATACCTTGGCGTGTCTTCTCCCAAAATATGGTTGAGAAATAGGCTTTACAGTAGTGGCCAGTGTAATATGCTGGAGAATGCTTGATTCTACTATGTAACTCAAAGTTGTGGTTTGTTCCTCTGTAAAATAATATTTATCTCAAAATTAAGTATTCCCAGAGGAATGCTACCATATCTTATTTTGCTTGATACTGATATTAGCACCAGTATACCTGAGTATGTTTGCTTGTCTTTCAGATAACACACTATGAAAAAGTAGAGAATAAGTAGAATCCAACGAGAGATGGATTTGACTCATTCAAACACTTGGCACTTGGAGTTGTGAAACTGAAATTACTTGTTTCCTTCAAGGATAAGGGTGTTTGTTGGTACATGTTTTGGTTTGTTTTGGGATACTGAATGAATGAAGTTGTAGTGACCAAACCCCAGGGTGCCGGAACAGAAACCTGAGGTACCCTGGAGAGGAAAAGGCAAAGGTCCTGCTTAGACGAACAGAACTTCTGGAAGTATTCAAGGAGAGCACATAAACACTTTTGCAAGTTCTGTAAGACTGATTCCGTCCCGTGGCTTTAGCAAGCTTGGTACAGTTGAATTGGCAGAAGGCAGGACTGCTGGCTACCTTATGTCTCTGATAAGTGGTGTAAATTGGAGACCATTGGCACTGCTTTGTGCCATGAGGCTAGATTAACATTTATGAGGTGCAAAATACCCATTCCTCTTCAGCTTAGTGAGGCCTTTCCTAAAATGCCTTACACTATACTTGATATGTACTATATATAAGTGTTTTAACTCTTTCTCTCTTTTATTACATAACTTCTGTTCCCATTAACTTGATTATCAATTTGGTGCTGCCAGCATTGCTGCTGACTTAATGATGCTGAGCTCTTCAAGCTCTGCGGTATTGTGTTCTTTTGTGTGCATCGAGAGGGCTTCTTGTGTTCCAATTCTGACAGCAGACTGTTTTGTTTTCTTCTTCTATCTGTTCCTTGGGAATGCATGTTACTGACCTGCAGTTGATGAATGCTGGCATGAGTGTTCATCACTAAAACAACTCCGTTTAGCTTGTTTGTGTTCAATCTGCCGCAGGTTATACTTCCCCCTTATGTATTCCTAAATAAAAAAAAGATGTTCCTGGCTTTGGAAAAGGAAGTGCACATTCTTGAGGATATTTGCCATGCTGGCGTTTTTCGTTCCCTTTCCACTCCAGTGATTGTAAGCACCTGCTACGCTACAAAGCGTACAATTTTGTTTTGATCTCTGTGCTCTTGTACTACAGCTAATGATAGCTTAACATTCCTAGGTCTATTTAGTAGTAGGTGTCTAATGAGACTCTAAATATGGCATTTAATTACTAGCAGAGTAATTAAACAATGTAACTTCATTTTAATAATACACCAACATAATGATGTTGACAGTAAAGTTAACAAATGTTGTGTTTTGATGTTACCATCAGTGTGTAATTAGTCTTACTGGTTGTGGTGGTAACTCTGCTGGAAAGAAACATCTATTACTGGCTTAGATGTATGCCAAAAAATGTCCAGCAGTTTAAATGTATTTACAGGAATCTTTGTAGATAGAAATGGTCAGAGATGTGTAACTTTTTTTCTTAAGATGATGCTTGTAGGGCACATGAGTTTAGGAGAAATGTAGAAAATGTGGAAAATGCAAGTGATAGTGACAGGATGAAGTTTTGCTAAAATAATCACATAGCTGCTTTCCTCTGGGACCTCTGAGTTTTTCTAGTAAAACAAAGTCAGTAAACCCCTGAATAATTTTTGTGTTTAAAAATGGGGGATGTAAATATAGAAATTGGGAAGTGATGTGTGTCTTGTAATCTGTGTGGAACTGGCAAGGTCAACATTGCTATATAATGGCCCATTATTTAGTAGTAATTTCAAAAGGAATGATAAAAATTTGGCCAAAAAAAATTGAGGGCTAGAAGTAACATCTCGAAATGATCCATGTAGAGTTCAGTCTTGGTGGTTGACCAAATATAAATGTGAAGGTTAGCCTAGTTAAGTGCCTCCCTGGGTTTTAGAATGCTTTTTCAGATACTTTTTAATTTTGAAATAGAAAGCAGTTTAGATGAAAAAGTGTGACACAATAGACGGGCGCTCTGTCTTAAAAAAATACATCTCACTGAGCGGTGTCTACTGTGTGACAGGCTTATGTGTAAAGGTAGCTGCCCTTTTTTATTGTCCAACAGTCTTTGGAATAATCAGGAAACAAGTTGAAATTTTTGTGAGGTGAAAAATGAGGAGTGCTTTATGTAGTCACAGAAGTAATATAAATGAATTCGTAAAATAAGCTGTTTTACTCTGTCATTTGAATTTGATCTAGTGGTGTTAATTTTGATGGAAAGAACAAAAACTTAGGTCATAGTACTTAAATGAAGACCTGGACTCTTAGAATAAGCTACCAAGAGAACTATGGCATTTCTTTCTGTTTAAAAACGTGAGACAAACATTTGCTTTGGTTCAAAGGTAACTGAAGTATGGTCTATCTAAATGTCAAAATGCTTTAATTGATCTTCTCATCTATTTAGATTGATTTTATTTGCATAAGTTTTGGTTTGAGAACACCCTTTTCTAGGTGCCCCCACTCCAGTTTTCTGGTCAGAGAAGCCTGAAGACTGTTTTCCTCCTGGAGGAGAGAGAATTTGTACATGTATTTCTGGTTGATTGCACAGCTTTTCTGTAAAATCTTGTATATGCACAGTATTAAATGGCTGTCTTAAATGGAAAGGAAGCTAGTGCTGTATGTACTCTAATGGCTATTTTCTGCTAAGAAAGGCCGTAGCCTTTCTGTTTATTAACTAGAGTAGAAACACAATCAAAGTATTGAGAGCCTGTAACAAAGTACAGTAGCTTAGAAATTTGGTGGGTTGTTGGAGGGTGGTTGAACATACCTCTCAGTAGCTAACGGCTGGTTCTGAAAAATTCAAAGTGAGAAACAAGTCAAAAACGGAATAAAATCTACAAGAACCCTTACAGTATAAATACTACGACTCTTATTTGAAAAACAGTTCTGGCCTTGGATGAAGTTTTCTTACAGGTGCTCTGGTTGTGTTGTGCTTGAGTATGTGTTTTGCCACCAATTTGTGCTGTAAGCTGGAAAAAATTGAAGAGTGTTAAGTTGTGGACCTGTGATTAGCACCCTTGGATCTGTGTTTCAGTGGCTTACAGAGAAAACACAGCCATGTTCAGGAGTTTATTTTGAAACTGATTATTGTGGTAGGGGTATGGGGTTGCTTTTAAGTTGTGTAAATGTATGTATGTGTGTATGCACAGCTAATATACACACACATAAGAATCAGCGTTTAGGTCTGGGCAGAAAAATACTTGAAAAACTGGAGTGAGAAAATAGGGATTATTTTAGCATTACTTTGGATAGAACATTTTGTGAATAAACTGTCATCTTTGGTGAGGCTAAATGTCTTAAAAATGCTTGCTGTACTGGGATATCATAGCAGAGAGAATTGTTGACAAAAAGATGTTGACAAAAGCTAACTTTGATTTTTGTGCTATTTTGAGTATGGTGGCAGAGAACTGCTGGTTGTTTTTTTTTGGCAAAGAAACTGACTAGAGATTAATAGCGGAAGTATTTTGTGTTTAAATTTTGGCATTGACAAACTTGATACCGATGGATTAAAATGTGTAACTGAGGTTCTTGCACTTCTCTTTAGTCCTATTGGAAGTGACCATATGTTGATACGTAATACTATTTAATCTTTATTAACTTTTGTCTGTAAAAGTCATATGAGCACTAATATTCCTATTTGTTGGAAATGCTGATGTGAAATGAATTAAATTCCAGTAGCATGTCAGTTTTGAAAATAGATGTAGTATTTTATTTTACATGACTTGATCTTCAGGAAGTACGTACTAGAGGAAGGATGCTTATGTTTTCCAACAGACCTAATTGCAAGAAGAGCCTAGTTTATATGTATGATTTATATTTGTTTCTTGAGCTTTCTCAAACTCTCTAGAAACATGACTGCCTCAGAGTCTTGGTGTTTCTGTTCAAACATGTTTCAGAGCTTGTACTTGCTAAAGAATGCAGTCACAAGGGTGATATCTGGACCCTTCTTGGAGCAGGAGCTGTGTGAGTCGTAAGAAATACTACTGCTACTTATGTTTCAGTTAGTAACTTGGTTGTCTGACTGATGATATTTGATCTGATGTTTTAATGGAAAAGTGGTATTTTCTCAGTTAAACTATTGATACTGGTGGAGATAGAGTAATTTGCAGGTAAAAATGAGGGAGTTTTGTGACTCTTCAGAAAGTATTGTCTGGTTAGGTAATCTAGGGCCTGCAGGCATTCCTGTTGACTGTCAATTGATTAAAGAAATAATACATTATGGCTGTTAATATCTTTCAGCTAAAAAAAATAAAATTCTAGATCTTGAGCCTGCCTGAATTGTTGATGTTCTTGATAATTTGCATGTGAAGTACAAAGGAAAGTGCAAACTTGCTAGTGGAGGAGTCAAGATGTTGAAGTGAAATGCCTGCAAAGTTACCAGGTGTGTGGGGAGAAGGACAGCTGGCATGTGGGGTCATATGTTTTGATGCCTTGGCATGGAGCATTTTAGTTGGTCAGTATGTTACAGTATGTTGAGGATAACCAGGTTAACTTTATTTTCCCTGAAATTGATTTGATCGTTCAGTCTTAGTGCATTGTGTTAGTTTGATGCATGGTGCAGCTGCTATAGAGTGTCTGTGTGATTTAGTTATCTGTTCTCTTCTCATACCCTTACCTCCCAGCTTTTCCATGCATCTAGGTGCACATGCTGCCTGCTTTCCCATCCCACCCTTCTCTGTACCACCTGTCCTTCAAGTGAAATAGTGTTATGTTTTAGTTTTCCAGGTGGATGCTGTGTGTAACAGTTTATATCTACAATTTTATTGGCTTCTAACTGTTCTTTGGACTTAGTCAACTATTTTTTTCCCTGCTGGTGGCTTCTGGATTGAAGACTGAACAACTTCTAAACCCTGATGTGTTAGCCTTTATAAATACGTCCAAGAGTTGTTATTCTACTATTCCTAAATATCAAATTGATTAGGAGAGTGGCCATAAAAAGAATCCTTGCACAAGAAAAATGATTGCATGAATCATCTCACGTAAGGAATAGTGACAGAATGGAGGTACGCTTAAGCTGTGTTTTAAGTTGTTGCTTAAAAGTTTGACCATAAAATAGAAAAGGAGGAAGCCTGAAGAGGCAAATAATGTGATTCATATGATGGGTCAAAATAGAATTTACCACTCTTAAGTTTGATCAATTGACTGATACATGAATTGGGTAAACTAGCAAAGAAGTAGTGGTACTAGGTGGGAAAAATACTTAAGATGTGCAAAAATTTAACAATAGGATTAGAAATGGAAAGCTTGATTTTTCTGGAAGTTGTTCAAAAAAGCTGTTGGAACTTGATGATAACTTGTCCCATAGGGGAGAAAACAAAAAGGCAGGCTCTTGACTTTAAATGATCAGAGGTAATGTAGTGGTAGTGAAAACTAGGAAGGACATATTCAGGGAAGGAGGGGATTTTGCAAGCCTGGTCTTGGCCATAGCCATTGCAAGGCAGAAGGGGACTTGCAGATGAGTAGATTCCCTTGTATCTGTCAATTATCATTAATCAGATAGATTCCTCTTTGGGATCAAGTGTTTGTTGTTGTTGTTGTTTTTTTTTTTTTTTTTAATCATCTGGCACTCTTGTGGGAAAGTTGCTCAAGGATGTCACTTTTCTGATGGTTAGTATTTACTTTTGAGAAGCAATCGGAAAGTGATTAGACAAGTCTTTGAAGGAAGTATCAGTTGAAGAGCAAGAAATGAACATCAGCTCAAATGGAAAAGGTGTATAAAAAAGGGAACCTTGAGGAAACATCTCCATATCATTACTACTCTAGGTACAGTAGTTACTGACCTCATATTTAACTCACTACTGATAAGATTCCCCAGAAAATCATTTTCCAATTACTTTTTATTCTATAGGATCTTCAAAAGTTCTGTCTTTGAAACATGTGCGATCCTGCTATAAACACCGACACCTGCCTTATTGCATAGTTCCTTAGAGTAAGAATCTTACTTTGAGACTTCAATTTGCAAAATCAAGTCTGTTTTTAAATGAAATTTATTTATTTTTTATTTAAAGTAGTGAAGGTCTTTTTTTCAAGTCCAGCTTTTTTTTTTTTTTTCTTTTTCAAGACAGTTTAAGGATTAATTAAAATACAAAGATGATATCAGGTCCATATGGGTATACAGAAGCTCTTAATGCTTTTACATGCATGAGGGTTTACGTGTTCTGAATGCAGTGATGTTTCAAACTGTCTTTGTTGAAAATTGAGGGTGAAGGCATTTCTCTCATGTTCAATTTGCTTTTTGTGAATGAGAACTAGAACAGCAACAGTACAGGTGTGCCTGCTCTTAAATTGCTGCTATTAGTCAAACCTTCCACCTCCCCAGTATGATTTATTTTTCCAAAGTCATTCTGCTTCATCTTCAGTGTAATAAACATCTGAGAATGAAGATTATTTTTTGTGTGTGTGTAATGATATAATTAAAACAAAATATTAAAAAAAAAATCTTGCTACTGGTCTTAGTCTTGTGATATGCCCTAGTAGGATAAGCACGCATCTGTGTGTGTGCTGATATGTATATTCAAGCTGCTTCAGTGTGTTATGTTTCTTTAAAAAATATTGCCCACCTTTCCTTCCTTCCTTTTTGAACTCTGAATGGGCTTTAGAAAAATGCAAGCATTGCTGCTGGAATTGCTTTTCATACAGTTGATTTTTTTCAAAACACTCTTCTAGAGAGTTAACAGTGTTTACAACTGATATAGAAAGTAAGAATGCCTGCTTACCAACTGTGTTCCTGGACTGGTGAATCCATTAGAATTTGGTTGCCTGAATTATATAGGAAAGCGTTACTATTCCAAGAGCACAGGATAAATTGTTTTTTAAATCTTTTATGCTTTACCAATTAATTCAGATTACTTGCCTTTTTTTCTCCATTGTAGATCTTAATAGGTGTGAATTATTGGATGAATATTTCAAGTGCTGTACATTAGTAAGACTGTGAAACCCTGTGTATGTATTATTAAATAACCCTTTTATTAACCTGCATATGACATTTTACCAGTCCAAGCCACTATAATTTCCCTCCCTTGTTCTCAATGGCTATGAGAAGTATGTTTAATCAAGGTAAAGGATTGTCCTTAAGTCAGGCTTTTCTGTGTGATTGGAGCAACTAAAAGCAGTTTTAATGAGCGTTGCTATTAGGGGTAATGCTGTATGAAATGTAGAGCAGTCATTCTTAAAATTTTAAAACCAAGTTTCTTTAAAAGTGAAATAAAATCTTCACTTTACTCCCAGAAAATATTTCTTCAAATTTTTCTTTGGACAACTTTTACGTGAAATACTGGTTTTTGTATATGTTAAAGTTACGTGGAAGTTCCCTGGCAAACTAAGTGTTCTGGTACACTTGGATCAAATAGTGTAAGGGATGTGGAGCATGGAATGTGGATTGTCAGTGAAATGAGTGATTCATTCAGCCAGAGTTAAGGAAGACTTCAGTATTCCTGTTTGAGATCTTGGAGTTCATTTGTGGAAAGACTGTTGTCTGATTATTGCTTGAAAAAATAAATACCCTTCCAGCTGTAAAATATAGTACAGGTTTGAAATGCAGCATTATGTTAAAATAATACTAGGTTTACCAAGTCTCTAATATTAGATGTTAAATTTTTAACTTGTCTCTTTCCATATCTAGGTCCTGTAGTTATTTAACCTCAGCCAGTGCTTTTCCATGGGATCCATACTATTGAAGTAGTTGCTCAGTAATTCTTTTTAGCCTTGTATTTTGCCTTGCCTAGTTTTAGGCTGTATTTCATGCATCCTTGCACAAATACAAAATATCTGCCACTCTGTTTCTCAGTGCTCTCTGAATTCACTTTCATAATAAAACTCAGCAAATTCATGTGATAGTACTCTTATTTACAGCTCAGGGCCAAAGTGTAGAGGGAACGCAGTTATCAAGCGTCCCTTATTTTTGTAGAAAAATAGTGGATATCAGAGAGATGGGAAAATACCATAAATGTGAAAATGAGCAGTGTGGTAGAAGAGGGAGAGTCTGCCCTGAAAGAAGAGGCTTCTGAGCTTGTTTACGATGAAAAGATTTGAAGCACAGTATGACTGAGGGGAGCACAGTCTAACATACATAACAATCACATGTAACTAAATGCAATTGGATTTTTTTAAAGCCGTGTGAAAGCTATGTTTTTGCATATGGAACTATTGTTTTATACATGTTATGTAAAATAATGTTTTTCTCCCCCTTGAGAAATGATCTTGCTAATACACTTCTTAAAATCCATTTTGATTGAATTTGTAATTCAGGAGAGACAGTACTTGTCTTCTCAGTTGCCTAGTCTCTCCCCTCTTCGTGGCTTTTGTGACCTAGGCATGCAAGTTATGATGTTGTGGTCAGTTTAGGCTGATCTGAGACCATACTTCGGTATCCTGTTTGCATCCCTTGTGCCAGCCTAAGTACTCCCATGGCTGTTCAGAGTAGGATCAGGAAACTGATGTAATTCAGAACTGAGTAAAAAATAAATAGAATGATTTCCTCATTAGACTTCATGTATGACAGCAAAAGCAGCAGTGTCAGCACAGTAGAGGGAACAGAAATACAAGCAGGAGGAGGATTGATCCTCTTATTATCGGCCTGAGGGCTTACAAATTGGTTAAAGACAACATAAAGAATCCTCTTGTAACTGGCAGGCAGGGAGGGAAGACGCGTATCAAATTGTTCTGTCCTGTTTTTGCTTCCCAGTGTTAGTGCCAGTCAATCCTTAATCACCAGAATAGCTGTAAATTGTAGCAAATTCCTCTCAAAAGAAAGGGATGTCTGGAGATTGAGAAAGCTGTATTACGTAGAGAGCATTTCTTCAGTGTTTGTATATGGAACTTACAACTAGAACAACAGAGGGAGGTGGATCTGTTCACTTCATCTTCTTTTATTGAACCTGAGATTTACTGCTTCTCGAAGAAATCAGGGTTGGGAAATCGTATGTTTATTATTGGGGGCTCAATGTCATGCAAAATGTCTAGTAATAGCTTTGTCAACCATCATTTCTCAATTCAAGACCTGAGGAAACAAGTTAATTATTACAACTCCTCCAGGAAATCTGCAGTAAATCCTACCCTTGGTTTCATATTGAAGGTCTTGATGTCTAACAATCTTCCTAAAATCTAACTTCATTTCCTCTATTTCTAAACATCTATTAACTTCTGCAGAGAGAGCTTCAGTTAGGTTTAAGCCATGTGACAGTCACAAGGGGGGTGAGTCCCTAGACCAGCCACATGTGTGTATAAACAATAGGAAGTGGTGCCAAAAGACGTTGGCTAATGCTGACAAAAATGACAAGGACTATGAAGTGCATTTCTGTGGCAACCTTTCTGTTCAACCTTTTGGACCCTGTGAAGACTGTTACAAATGTTATTGTGTGTTAAGGATTTTTTAAAGGCTTTTGTAAGGCTGGTTTTATCTAGTAAGAATGAAGACTCAATTCTTTGTGGCCAAGTATCCAGAAGTGTTTCCAGAAGAAGGAAGTAGTTTGGCTGTGACCATTTTGGAGGCTTATGCCTCCCTCTGTGTGTGATCGTGGCTATATTATTTTCATCTCTGTGGTCTGCAAACTGAGGATGAAGTAAGGTCCAACACTTGCAGCTGGCAGCTAAGATGTGTCAAATGGTTACAACAGGATGCTAGTCAAAGACAGATGACTGAGGGAAGGGTTGAAGACCATCACTTACAGAAGACCTGAATTTTGGAGAAGAGTTAAGTACTACATTTCAGTTAAATAGCTTAAGAGCATTTGTGACTGTGCTTAGATGATAATTGAAGCATTTATTTCAGTTTTTTTTTTTTTCATCAAGAGTCTGTGTGGATGCAGTAATTCCCTAGTGTTTGAAGTATGGTGGTGAGCGTATACGCAAGTAACATACTAGTCATAGAAAAATTGCTTCTATAACTATTATGTATACTTCTGTACTTACGTATAAGGGCATTGTTGACTTACAAGCTTTTGTTTTCTTATCATTGACTAATGGAAATTAGGATAACAGGTTGGGCTTATGGATTTGTTTGGCCATTTGCTGCCTCAGGTACTAGGGAATGTAAATGGCCTTCTGAAGAAAATTCTAATTATGTACAATTAACTTTATATTGCATTAGAGTCAGTTTTTGCACTGCTTTTAAAATCTAAATAACATAATTGTGTACAGTTGTTGGGTTTGCTCAGCTCCTCCGTGCCTTTCCAGTGGGAGAGTGCTACTTAAAATAGCTGATTCTCATTCTTCTCCAACTTTTATCTTAAAATATCTGTGCAGGAGTCATTATAAAGTCTGCATTTATTTTTGCTTCCCTATTACCTTGCAGTGTTGTCAGGTGCTTTACTTTTTCTCACAGAGTGGCAGTAGTTAGTCAAGGGTGCTCTCACAACAAAACTTGTCACTTACTCATAACCACATTGTTCTCACTAGGCTTTCAAATTCTAATTGGTTAACTTATCAGTTAGTGCAAGGTAAAAACACTTTTTAATTGGGTTTACCACTAAGTAAAAGGCAATAGGGGCTAAAATCAGGACTGCAGTGATGTGTGAAATTTTCTACTGTGATATCACAGGAGCAATAAAGGGTTGCTGTAATCTTGGTTAGACTGTCACAGGCTCTCACTGGGAGCAGTGAAAGGTACAGCCACTCCCTTTAAAAACTCTTTCAGGTCTTAAATAATAATGAAATTGTGTCATTGATCTTAACCTCTGTAGCACAATGTTGTTGATTCTTTACTCTTCTTAATTCTATTTTTTTGTCTCTTCCAAGCAAATACTATATCATATCTTGTTTCAAGTTAGCTACCCAACAATTTTAGTCATTTTGAAGTCATGACAAGGACAAATGAATTTGTGGTTTCCAAGAAGGGTAGCCAGTCCAGTGATATCATTCACTTTTTGGTTTTGTATTCAAATTGCGAATTCTCTGGTCTTCCTTAAAGTTTTGACTTCTAAAAAGGCAAAACATAAGCTCTTCTACTTTGTACTGAGATTATTTTTTCTCTCAACAGACTACCTGTTTTTTTTTTTTTTTTTCAGCTAGTTTAAAGCTCTCTGCTAGACCTTTTGCATTAGTAGAGATAGCTAGTTTGTTTTACTGGGTATAATCTTGTCTACCAGGTGAGCAGGCAAGCTGAAGCTTCATTGTTTCTTTGAAGTTTAGGAAGTTAATTTGACTGCTTGAAAAAAAAATGAGAAATGCTCAAAAATATTCTGCTCCATATAGAATGGCATAGTAAAAACAATTCTGTCATGATGTTCTAACTTTCAGCTGTCTTCAGTAGCCAGTAGAATGTGAATTTGTAGAAGAGTTGCTTCCTGTAAAACTGATTTGCAAATTCTGTATTTGAATTCTTATATCTATTTGTTGTATTTCTTAATGTGTTTAATATATTAGCATTAAAAAATAAATGTCTTAAAAGTACATTATGTATCTATTTTAATATGGCTCTGCATTCAGAAAAAAAATGTATAGAAGATGCTAACAATGCACTAAGGACAAAAAGTGCATGCATTTATTAATATGTTTTCAAATGATTCTTGTTTGTACCTTCTTTTGCAGTTACTATACTACACCTGTATTTCAATGAAAAAAACAATACTAGTGAATTGAAATGAACATTGAATATCTGTAATTATCTCTCATAACTAACTAAATTGACTCATTGAAAGTAAAATAAAAATGTTCTTGACTTTTCTTCCAAGACAGACTTGATTGCTTTGTTTTGTTTTGCTAACAAAATTAAATAAAATCAGTTATCTTTTTTTTTTTTCGTATTTTCAGGCTCGGATAGCATTTTTACAAGGGGAAAGGAAGGGTCAAGAAAATCTGAAGAAAGATTTAGTGAGAAGAATAAAAATGTTAGAATATGCATTAAAACAAGAAAGGTAGGTACACACATTTAAATTTTTATCTGATCTGGAAAACTTTGCAGACTAGGAAGGGTTCCTTCACTTCATGTAAACTGTAGAATCATCTAATAAAGATAGTTACTGTATGTACACTGTCTTTATGGTTGGTTGCCTTTACGTTATGCAAACTCTTAGGGTTTTTGATAATTACTGAAAAATATTCTTTAAACTGAATTGACTAATACCATTCCTGTCTCATTGTTTCTTTTCTGATGAAATTTAGAAATTTGCTGTAAGAAGTTCTGCACACTTCAAATTGTTTGTTCTTATGTCTTAACCACAGCAAGTTCAAATTGAACATACTCTCTTTTTCCGAGTTAATGAACAATTGCTAGGTTCAGTCTAAGTTAGACTGAACCAAGAAAGAATAGTTGTTCCTAAAATGCCTTACTACTATGCCTTTACCTGTTCTCCCGTATTTTTAAAAGTTTAAAAATATTGATCTCTCCATTCTTTACAACTATTTTGTATGTGTTGCATGATGAGAGCTATATTTTGTGGCAGAAAAGATTCCAAATCCTTTGGAATTTAATAATACATTTCAAAGTACTGATATTTTATGTGGTAAATGCTAGAACTTTTAGTCTCAGTAGGTTTTCTGTAGCATTAATGTAATGAAATATTTCCTTCAGTCCATCCAGGGTAATGTCCTTCAGAACTTCCAGCTCTCCTGTTGGCTGAGTTTGTAGTTGGCCAAAATTAGTTCTTTAGTTTGCAGTAGCACTAAGCAGAAATTCTTGTCACGTTCCTATACTTTTAGTAGTGGACTTGATTCTTAAATTTCATTTTACCTTGTTCTTAAAAAGTAGAATCCAACAGTGTGGACTTCTTCAGGGTCATACAATAAAATTGCCAGCTTTTGTTTATTTGGTTTGTGGAGAATATTCTTGCCGGTATAAACTAAAAAATGCCCAGGTGAGGCCTAGCTATATTTACTCTAAAATTTTAAGTCAGTTGTCTGAGTGTGTGTCTTAATATATTCTACATTATGAATTAGTACTATAAATAACTAACTAGTCTAGGAATAACAGATTAGTCGGGTTCTCTTTTAAAAATCAGTGTTTTGGCAAGGATGGCTACATGCCTTTTAATGAAACATGCAATATAGAGGTCTACTTCAGAAAATGGTGTAGGTTTATATGGCAAGTCATACCACCATTGTGTGTTTTAGTTAATAGGTGAGGTAATGAGGTGCAAAGGAGCTACTTCATATGTCCCTGTTCTCAGGGTAGAATGTTACTCAAGCTTTGCAACCAGTATTAAGACTAAAAGCTATGTTGTTAAGTCATACAGGTAAAGTGACTCTGGATTCGAGGCAGATGAAAAGTATGCAGTATTGGGTGGGCAGTGTACACTTCCTTTGAAAGAACATTGAACAGTTGAAGGAGAACAGTTTGGTTGTTTGGGCAGTGATAATCTCTTTGTATGGTGCACAGGGAGACTTTCTGCAAATGCACATTGTAAAGCTGTGGGGATTACCTACTTAATAAGATAAAGCAAAGGCAGTTAGTTACAGCCAGTGTGCAAAAGTATACAACAGAACGCAGAATATGAAAATAAATGGTATTGGTGGAACCCCATTGATGCTTTCCGTTGAAAATCAAACTTTTATAGTTTGACTTCCCATGACATACCAAAACTCATTTGATGAATGAGAAATTTATAATTGTGTACAACAGAAGCAGAACACAAATGTACAGTTCACTTTAGCTCTTGTGGCTGCTGGGTACGAGCCAGTACTGCATACTTTTCAAGAGGAAAATCCTTGCTTAAGTCCCAACCAGAAATGTCATGAAGATTTGCTAAAAGCAGGAACTGCAACTCAAGGGTTGATTGGTGAATGTGTGGGAGGCAATGAGGAAGCTTTCTGTAACTTTTTGCTACTCGTGCTCAGTAGTTTGAGGAGATCCAATTGCCAAGGTATGATGGATTGACTAAGGAAAGCAAGCAAGTACTAACATGTTATACTGTCATTTTTGAACAATATGCTTTTAGTTTTTGTTGTTACGCTGAATGAAGCATTCAAGATGATAGGGGTTATTTTATTTTCTTGCCATTTGTGTTCTGCATGGCGAACCCCAACTAATGACAAGCCCCAAGATGATTAAAAAAAAAATTGAGAATTTCTGATTTGGAGATCTGGAGAACGTGGACAGCAGTTTCTGGTATTGCACCTGATTTTCCCTCCAATGCTTTTTCCTCCTCCTCTAATGCTAACTTCCTGATGCTGTCAGAAACTTTGAGGCAGTGAAATGTCAGATTATAGTGAGTCTGGGGAAAAAAAAAAAACACACATTCAGACCATGATGAATATCGTGATCTTTCAGACAAAGGACATGAAACAGGACATCAGTGTGTAAGATTTAATAAAGTGCTGTAGTAGTCACAAAATAGTTTGATATTTCTATTTTTTATCTCTAAGTATATATATATAACAGGTGTTGTAATGTTTTAGAGAAGTTAAATGATGCTTGTTATTTCAGCATCCTTGAATATTTAGGGTCAGTTTTTGGTGATTTTTATCTTTTGGTAACAAAATCATGCCCTAAAGGATTGCGTGTGTGTTTTCTGTGTGTGTTTCTAGCTAGTCTATGTGTCTTCACAGTGCTCTATGGACATACAAAGACTTTCTCTGGCTCATATTATGAGCCACTGTGTTCCAAACTTCAGTAACATAGTGTTAAAAGTAAAAAAAAAACAAAAAAAAAAAAAACTTTCTAAGATGATAAAACTGCCTGTATCTTGACTCCGTGGTGTTTGGATTGGAGCTTTCTTTTTTCTATGTAATTGAGTGGTAGAATTCAGCAGCTAACTAGCAGCAAGCAGTTAAATCCACTTTACAGGCATTCTTTCTTCTCTTCTTAATTTCTTCACTCATGGAAACCTAGCTTTAGAAGAATAGCAAGTCAATACTCAAAAAATGCCTCTTGGAGAATTCAGTTATTGTGTGGTGTGGGGTTGGAGATTAGTGTCACTGACTCATGAACAACAATGCAGCTTTTTAGTGATTTTTATGATCCGTAATGTTTTAGCCTTGTTTGTATGGAAAATATGGAGGGGAATTTCTTAATATAAAACTGAAGTTGAGTATCAAATGTGTTGTGAAAGACTTAATCTCATTACATGCAGCAATATTTTGGCTTATTTGTAGTGGCTAGTCATTGGTATCTTCTTAGATCAAATACATCATTATGTAATACTTCATTTTGTAATGAACACTCAGAGCAGAATTATAGTTGTGCTTGGAAATTGAAGCTCCAAAGTGGACCGACTCCTCATAAATAGTATTGACAATGGCTCTGAACTGAACAAATTTAGGGTAGATTTTTAATTACCTAGTGCTTCATTGACTTCAGGTATGAGTTGAGAGTAGACATTTGTTCTGCTATATTGATCTTCAAAATTTCTTATTTCAATTTTGTAATTATTTTACCTCAAGTGTACAGTACTTTCTAAGACATAAATCATAGTCTATTTCCTTTATCTGAAAAGCTTGGTGGTACACTACCCTATTGCAATGTGGAACAAAGCTTTGTCTCAGTTTGGAGAGCACCTGGTGTTAACAGTATTACTAGTGGATGGATGAAATGTGTTCAAATTCAAGTAACTTCAGATTTGTGTTTGTATTTAATTGGCAGTCAGTCAAATTCAGGTCACTCATGTACCACCTCTTCAGGAACCCTACAGTTTTTCAGTTGCAATGTAATTGCTAGGAAATGCAGGATTTTCTTGCTATCAAAGGTCAATAGTGCCATCTACTGATAGCTTGTTAATGAGACTGCTCCTAATTGCCTGCAATTCTGTCAGAAACTTATGTAATTTAGAAGGAAGTCTTCTATACTATCCATTATGTCAGGCAGTATTTGAGAAGAACCTGAATTTGGAAAAAAATAGCAATGGCTCAGTCATTCAAAAAGAAAATTTGTTGGGAATCCTTGTTTTCTAGCACATTTCAGTATGTATCTTCTCTCAGGAAGCTCTAGTGTCTTCATATTTGGGAGTAGTCTTGAAAATTTGTGGGAACTGGATGTGGTTCAGTTACTTTGAAAACTTTCGTCAAATGTTAAATTTAGAAGTATAAATATAGCTGTATTTCATAGAGACTTTTTTTTTTTTTTTCTAAATGTGGTTGATAACTTTTTACCAGAGTTCTTTCACCTCAGTTCTACTACAGAACATCTAGATCTTTTTTCCCGAGATTTTAAGATTATTTTTTTCAGGGGATTTATGAAGCAAAAGTTAAGTTGTGAAAGGTCTAGGAATAAAGTCAGAGAGTTTGGACATATTACTGTAGGTGATGCATGTAATATTCCTGGAGATAAAGAGACTTGAAGACTCTTGGTAGGCACCCTGCACAGAGAAGGTGATTTGGAAGTCTCATGCATGCCTGTGTGGAAAAGCATCACCAAGTGATTTTTAAAAAATAATGTAAAAGCAGAGATCAAAGGGCTGAGAGATCAGGAGATAGGATGCAGCGAGGCATGCTTACACAGGTGGGATTGAGCAGGAAAAGGAAGCAAAGCCTTAAGTCAGTGAGGAAGAGAAAATCAGTAAGAGAATCTGTAATAAGGGAAGTTAGCATGGGAGAAAAATATCTGTTGTGCAAAGGCAGAGCAGGAGAATTGAAAAGGAAATTGAAGGTGGCAAATAGGCAGGGATCCCAAATACGACGTTTGTTCATCATAGGATGATTTAACTGTGACAAGTGATGAAATTATCTCTGATAAATAAGAGAAGCTACATGTTTTCAAAATGTTCTTGTGGTAGTTGATAGTACGGTGTTTATTTTTTTTGTTTGTTTGTAGTTAATAAAATAAGAATAAGTATATTGGAGAACATACTAAATACCTATATATTGTCAAGTAATCGTGAATAACTGTAAAAAGGTTATCTCAAAATTGCGTTCTTCAAAGACTAGAATTGTGTGTTACTATAATGATCACAGCTTTATTTTGATTTGTGGTGTTGTGTTAATATGGTTGTTTTAAAAGGGAACAGTAGAATATTTTGAGTTGACAAAAGCATTGTATGCCAATTTGTTAATCATTTCCATACCTTTCCAGGGCAAAATATCATAAATTAAAATATGGCACAGAATTGAACCAAGGTGACTTGAAAATGCCAACTTTTGAACCAGGTAACTTTTGACAACAGCCTGCTTTAGCATAATTTGTTCTACATAAATTGTTCTAGATTCTCTTTGTTTATTGCAATTTTCAGTCTTTTTTTCCCCATTCAAGTACAGTATAGAGAAAATATTTAGGAAAAGTTTTATGTTGGGTCAATATATTTTTATCTCTAAATCAAAATGATTCTTTTTCTTTTCTTTTCTGAAACAGCTCTGAACATCAAAGAAAGTTTTAAATAGTTGCACAATTCCTTATTTATCTGCTGCTTCTCTTACTTCTTATATATCTCTTGTTGAAGGATTTAATGTTTTACACCAGTGTGACACCCATTTAGAAGGAAAGCATAAGTGCAGAATAAATATCAGAAATATTTCTATTTTTGATGCTGTTATAGGATGATAGTTTTTAAAGAATGGGGAAAAAAAATACTGTATTGTCTTGGAAAAAGTTGTTGAGTTTATATTTTTATCTTAAATGGAGAATGTTCTAAGAGGAAAAATTAGCCTTTTTGCACCCTGGAGTGCTTGTGATTTTACAACACTGTTCAGAAGTTGATCGTAACAGTTTTGCTCTTCACAGTATTGCTTGTAGATAAAATAATTTTTCATAATTGCACTAATTAATAAACAGAATTAATGTGGCTTTTATTGAAATTTAGGTCTTCTGGAAAGTTGCATTGTTGGCCTGTATTTTAGTAATGTGCCTTAAAATGGCGGCCTGCAGCTCCACATGCTTTTCATTTTCTTCCTGTTCTCTTCTGCTTCAGAAGTGCCACATTTTGGGTACTTAAACCCCCAGTTGAAACTAGAGATCACGATGAATATGTTTTACTTGATGGGAGTTTTAGCATATATTTAAATGCAGAGGAAGTTAGGTGTTTAAATTCTTAAGCTCTTAATTTGTCCCATGTTTTATAGTCTCTGCCATAGTAGGTGCAGTGGATTCTAGATTTTATTTGTTGATAGTAGGCTCATGGAATTTATGTTAAACTTGAGATGCTTGTTTTCTCCAAATGCTACTGTGTAACTTCATTTTTGTCTTTTACTCTTCTCTTCTTTTAACTGTATTTTGCTTTACTGTTTTTTTCCAAGTCACTTTCTAATCCTCTCAGTGTTGTGGAAGAGGTTTACTTCTTGCATTAACGTTTCTTAGCAGTAACACTTGAGCCAGTTAGGGCCAGACTTTCTTCTGTGTACAAGTTGAATACTTTTTCAGTTCCATTTCTCCAAGTAGAGGATTAGAATTTTTGAACTCATTTTGTTCAGTTAAATTATTTGCTTTATTCTTTAACAGAGAATTAAGGGGGGGGGAAGCTATTTTAATTAAAGAAAAAAAGGTTTTAAAATAGATGCTGCCCTATGCAGGTTTAAGAATTCCTTTTAGCTTCATTGGTGTCTTGTAAAAAGCTGAATTCAAATAAATAAATAAATAAATATGATGCTATCTTTCAGAAGAAACCAAAGATACAGATGTTCCTGCAGTACCTCAAAATAGCCAACTGACCTGGAAGCAAGGCAGACAATTACTAAGACAGTAAGTAATGTTGTTGGGATATTGGTGTATTCAAACTGTTTTCTGAAGTCTTATGAGCTGTGTATATGCTTACTCTTTGATACCGGGTAATTGAGGTGGGCAGATGGTGATTTGTCATACAGGGTTTATAGTCTGACCTTTATGCAATATAGATGGAGCTTTTCCATGTGAGATGGATGGAGATGAGGTTTATTTTAAAATAAGTGCCACTATAATACATTGTATAGAAAGAGTTGATACTGATTTATTTCCCTTTTCCTCAAATGTGCTTTCCTCTTTTTCCTCTTAATGTATATAGGTATCTGCAGGAAGTAGGCTATACAGACACGATATTGGATGTACGCTCCCAGCGGGTCAGGTCTTTGCTTGGGCTCTCCAATTCAGAACCAAATGGTTCAGTAGAGACTAAGAACTTAGAACAGATTCTCAATGGCGGTGACTCTCCTTCATCAAAACAAAAGGGACAGGAAATCAAAAGGTAAGTGAAGAGGTGAGAAATGCGTGAAGTTACAGTTTATTCTAGAGAGTCATTTTAATGTACTGATCAGTTCACGTTGAACTTCAGACTTGAAGGCTCTGAACCCTGTGAGCATAGCAGACTACAAATGGTTATGAACGGAAGTAAAATTGATTCTAAGTCTTGTGCAGAAAATATATAGGGTTATATGACAAATTTATCTTCAGTACCACTTTGGAATTACTGTTTTAAGGAAAGATACTGATGAGTGTTGCAGAGTGAAGAATTAGACAGCTGGAGAAACTTCTTCATGCAACAATTCATTGTCACTGTGCTCATTTTAAAATTCTTAAGTTATTAAATCAGGTAGTAATTTAATCTGATTAATGTTCTAAAATCTCTTGAGCAGGTAAATCTCTCTCCCTGTTCATGTTTTTATTTTTTAGGAATTCTGGTGATGTTCTTGAAACATTTAACTTCTTAGAAAATGCAGATGATAGTGATGAAGAAGAGGAGAGTGACATGATAGAAGATATTGTGGAAGGAAAAGAAAAGCACCGGATAAATAAGAAACATAAAGTAAAATGCATATTGCTTTGTACACATAAATGTCTTTTTAAAAGGGAAATGTTTTTCCTTTTTTCCCCCAGACAGTTATAAGTATGTCACGTTTTTTATTCCTGTGCTAGAAGATTCTCCCTGTCACCAGGGTTTCTTTATGCAAAGAGGTTGATTTAAGACCACTGTACTGACAGTTTTATTATGTTTTGCTCAGCAGAGAATTTCACAGTATTATGGTGCCTCTGGCTGCTTTGAATTTTCATAAATAGCTAGAAACATTAGCTCAGCATGATGCAAGTCTGAATCTCCCAACTTGAATTGTCAGGGTTTTACACACCTTTAGTATTAATTTGTACTTCTGGTAAATATATGAATCAAAATACTGGTTGAGTCTGTTTTCTTCTAGGGCAGTAGGTAGTCTGCTAAACATATAATCTAGTAAGTAAATCACTAAAGCATTTATGAAAACAGTGCGGTTATATTTTAATTCTTGACAAAGCTTTTTTTTATTAAAAAGTAATAACAAAGATTTTTTTACCTTTGTAAATACTGTGTCCTTATGCAAAAGTATAAGAATATTGCCCAACTCTTACAGAAACACAGCCTCACGTGGAAATTTTCTTCACCTGCAGAATGAAAGACAACATTTCAATGATGACTTAGTAGGGAGTTATAAAGCTTCTCTAGAAATCTCTTAATATTACAAGAAAATCAACAACAGTTTTTGGTTGAGACCTTTTAAATCAAAAACAAAGTTGTGGATGTTCTTGTTTGTTGTTAAACTTTGTGTCAGTGCTCTTTTCCCTTCTAATGATCACTAGGCTGTGCTGTTTTTTTTTTTTTTTTTATTGTAAGCAGCTCTACTTCCGACTAGATTTAAGTATCTTTTTCTGCATTTCATGTTGGGAAGTGTTTTCCTATGCAACTAAGTCTTCAGTGAGAGTAATCTGTATAATTTCCAAGTTTAAAATTTGAGTATGAAAAAGGTTCATGGTTCAAATACAGAAAGTTTTTTTTAATCTGTTTTCAGATTGGTAATGAAGGTTTAGCTGCAGACCTTACAGATGACCCTGATACTGAAGAAGCTTTGAAAGAATTTGATTTTTTAGTAACAGCTGAAGATGGTGAGGGAGCTGGAGAAGCCCGAAGTTCAGGAGATGGAACTGAGTGGGGTAAGATGCCAACAAAAGAACGTACAAAATGAAGGAAAACTTGTTCATGACATCATATTAGCATTGCAGTCTATGGTGGTGTGGATGTGTGGATGATTGTGAAGGTCAGATACTATTGATTAGATAATAGTATATTGGATGCTGAAAAAATCATATTTATTTACTATTGCAGTTGCCAGAAATTCAGTTACAGTTATGTTTAATGTTTTGTGGTTTTTTTTTCAGAAAATTTCCCCTGAAATAGATATATTTTCTTGTTTGAATAGGGAGGACTAAGGTACTGAATATTTTATTTTTTTTATACCTGAATTAAATTGGCTTTCAAATCTGGATTGTTTTTGTTTGTTTCTGATAGGGTGCTTTAAAGTTTTTGTTCTCAAGTTAAATCAATTTCTTTAGTGTGCTTGCAAAAATGGAGATGGGTGTATTTAGATTTTTTAGATATTACTGCTAATGTAATTTCCACTACTAGAATCAAAACCAAAAAACAAAAACCAACCACAACTTTTTATACTGGCCCAACTTTTTACTTACTTTAATTTAGAGTGCATAATAAAATTAAGCTGATTACTAATTCAATGTGAAACAAAGCAAAATGAGTTACGTAACTTTCAGAAGCTCTCAGAAGCTCCTACACATTTCAAAAAGAAGAAACTGAAAGAAGGCGAGAACTTGAGTAGGAATAAGAATTAATGAAGAACAGAGCCATTCACATTTATCCTGCAATGGGGAATTGACAGTTTCTGGTTTGTCATAAACAATTCTGTGGTTTCATGCTGTAAGTCTTTAACTGTAAAGCCAAGAAGTGCCACTAGATCATCCTATTTGACCATTTTATGTTATTGAGACAGTGAATTTGTTATACTTATGGAATATAAATACCTACAGAAATCAAAATACTAGCATATCATCTAATCTGGATTTTGCAGGTAGCAAGCATTAGTGTTCTGTCTTGGAAATTAGTATCAGTGTTAGTCACCTTTATTTTTTTTAAAGCTCTTATTTCTAGTTGGAAGATGAAGCCAGGCAAACTGTAACCTTTCATTTTGGCAATAACTACCTAGATTTAGAAGTGCTGTAGTTGGCTGGTGTTGTTCCCCTTTGAAGGCTATGTTTTTTGATTACTTTTTTAGTCATCTTTTTATTTAGCTGAGAGGGTAGATCCCTGAGTAGGCTGTGAAGCAAAGGTTCTGATTGAATTTGCAACTTCCCTTCAAATACTGTATGTTGCAGGAAGTTCTGGTTCTAGATTTAATCTCACCACTGTTGTATATAGAAGGAAAGACGACTTGATGCCTTAACTCATGAAAAGACTTATTGATTTTTGTCACAGCATACTGCTGGAATGTAGTATTCTAGTTTGTCTATTTCAATTCCAAGTATCTCCTTTCCAAGCTTGTTTTATCTCTGTCATTTTTAGTCAGCTACCCAGAAAGCTGGGGTTCTAATTTAGTTGAAATGCTGATGTTGCAAGACAAAAATTTTCAGAGCTGGTTTCGAGGAGTTGAGTTGCTGTCCCAAACTTCAAATAGATTTATTTATTTAAAAATCAAATTGACCCACAGTGCTTTTCAGAGAGCAGTTTTAAAGTGTCTTTTATTATAGGGTAAGTGATCCCACAGGAAGCGAGGCAGAGCATTTTAGGAGTTAGTGGGCACTTGTGACAGCTTTTTTCTGACAACTAGTTTAACCACAATAATTCTCTTGCTATCAAACCCCTCATGTCTTAGGCAAGGAAGGAGGAAATGCACATAAACCTACTTCCATCTTAAAAAGTACATATTCTACATTTTGCCCCATTAAAAAAATCCTTAAGTTTTATAGTTTGTACTAACAGAAGACTTGCTTGTAACTGCATGTCAGTGATTTTAATACAGCCATTACTTCCTTAAACAGATGCTTAAGGATACAGTCTATTGGGTCTTGGGATTGTGTCACTTCTTTAAAGATCACTGTGTAAATTTGAAATGCTTGAAGACGATGTTTTTTTTTTTTTAATTATCTATCAAAAATAACATTTCAAGTGTTGTCCCGCTTAAATGCCTTCTAAAAATGATAGGTTGCCTGAACCTGTCCCTATTACAGCCTGTCCTGTTATTTTGAACTCCAAGAAATTATTTGAAATCTCAAGGCCCATCCATAGGTTTGCTTATTCATTTATGAGAACTTCATTGAAATAAATACTTGTCATTCCTTTCTAAACAATTGTACCAACCACCAATTTTAGTATTTCAGTTATAATTCATTCTTCTCTTTCAGAATATGAACAGTTGCTCACTTCTGTTCTCAGCTCTTTTTCTTCCTGTTTCAGTCTTCCCTGTCAGTGGCATCATCCTGTTATTTCTTACTCTTGTGAGGATTTGTGAGGATTTGGGCTCTGTTAAAAATGTAAAGAACCAATGTTAAATGTATATTTCTTTAGAATGCTTTCACTTAATATATGCAAATCAAACTTCTGATGTGTAGACTGTAAATCTTTTGCCCAGTCTTGCTTTGTTGTTACTTGCAAAGCTTAATTATCCAAGTACTACTTGCAAGTAACTCCAGATATGCTAAAATTTTTCATCACAAATTTGATAATTACATCTGTGCTATTAGAGACTTCTGAAAAGCAGCCAGACACCAAGTGTGGAAGTTTTTTTTTTTTTTTTTTTTTTCTTCCTATAATACAGCTTCTTATATGAGCACATTCTCTTTTATGAATACCTCATTTAATATACTTGGAGTCTTAAGTTATTTTTGGGTATTGTGATACAAAATCTTATGAAACATGATGTTTTATTAGGAGCAGTTCATCTTCAAAATACTGAAAGATGAGCAAATTCAAGTGATGTTAAATAAAGTATTAATGTATACAGCACACACAAAAACAAATGTATGTTTTCAGATTAAAAATTTAGAAATGCTTTGTGGTGAAGCAGTATCAAGAAAAAGCTGTGTATGTAAGTTCTGTTCCCTTGAGCAAACGGGAATTAAAAAAATGTTACATGTTGTTGCATAGTTTGTCACATATTACAAATGTTACATATTATGTAGTCTTTTTATTCCACTTGTGATTTTTGTCTAACATGTTCACTGCATTTTTCTTCTCTATGCAATGCAGAAATTTTGTTTTCTGGTGGAGCATGACTCGGAGAATTACTGCCTGTGCCCAGAATTGTGGGTGGCAGAGTGACTGGAATTCAGGGTCTCCTGGGTCATTTTTTAAAACAGGATTTCTTTTTCCTCTTCAATTTTTTCTCCACTAAATGGTATTGACTAGTAGTCATCCTGGATCCTCTGCACAGTCCTGGTGTCAATTTAGTATGAATTAGAACCACTACAGGCAATTTGAAGAAGTTCAGTACTAGAGGAGATTTTTGGAAGAGTCTAGTTATGTGACTTTGTTCCGAAATATGTAGGGATAACTGAGAGAAATACTTCAATATTTTCCTAAAAATCATCTTTGGAATTAATTTCAGAGCTTTGCTGATTAATCTGAGGTAGCATTTTAACTAGTTTTCTATTTCTGACCTACTTTTCAGTAGCCAATGTTTTGGAGTATTTATGCCTGCAGATACACATTTTCCCTGCTCTCTGAATGAGCCCAGCTCCTTTAAATTCTTTGATAACTCATTGTTCTTTTTTTGTTTTTCTTGATCTTCAGACATGTCCTAAACTTTCAATGTAGTGCAGACTAGACATATTGCTTCAATTTTGTCACCACCACCACTGAGTTATGTGTACTCCTGGTTTAATACATCATACTTTTTTAAACATACCAGTATATTGCGACATTTTGTGACAGCATTACATCGTTGTTATATATGTTATGCTTCTGGTTCAGTTTAATTCTCAAATCTTTCTCTGCAATGCTGCAACCTGCCTGATTTTCCTTCTGTTGATGTTGCTTTGGATTTTTTCCCTTTTCCATTGAATTTATTTTTTTTTCCCTGTGGTTTTGTTTGTTTTTGTTTGCTTTTCTGATTTCCTTCCTCTTTTTTAGGGACATATCCTCTGACATGTCCCTCTTTGATTTCCTGAATAAGCAGTATAGTTCTGTCAGTATTTTGACCCTGTACTTAAAAAAAAATAATAATAATTGTTTGCAGTTCGGTAGTTGTAGCTGTGGTTAGGTATAAGAGGTAATTATTCCACTTTCCTCCCCACAGTTCATTTTGGACGGTTCTAGAGACTTTCACGTTGTATTCAGCTTCTTGCCTTATCAACTCTTGCCAGTCCTGTATTTTCTACCTCTTTGATCAAGGTTATTTCTTTGTCATTGACTTTATAAAACCAAGGGCTGTTAGTTGAAGTTTTGCTTCCTTTGTTTCTTTTTCTTAGCTGTATAAGGCTTCTCTAGTGTACTTCTATGATTCAAATAGTTATAATATCAAAAATCGCAGTTTTATGGAGACACTGGTATTGTAGGCATAATTGGAAGTTGGGAACTGAGGAACCTAGTTTTATTATTTTGTCTAATGTCTTTTGTCAGCGTAAGCTTGACTAGTATATAAGCCAAATTGGGTTGATGCGTAGTTGTTCTGTAGATGAAGTCCTTCTGCAAATGTTACATTTACCTTATCTTAGAAACACATTTATGCTTTTCCTCATTTAGTCTTTCCAGAAATGTTTGAGATAGTTTAGAAAGGTGGAGACTTGACTTTTTGTGGATAATAAATAACTTGGATAATAAATGAATATTAACTATTTTGTCAAACAGAAAAAGACAAATATTCTAAAATAACTGTGGAATTTGGTACTTTGTAGCAATTACAATGTAATTGCTGAAATGCAATTTATTCACACTTGTGAATTAGTTTTATCCATCTTCATGTGAAATGCTGTATTCATAGGCTTGTTCCCCTCGTTATATGTAGGATCAAGGTTTCTTGTGCATGTAGAATGAGTGCGAGAGGATGCATGGTGGTCTTCATGAATAAATTGGCACTGACTTACTCAGCTTGCATTTTCATGAGTAATACAGCATGAGTACTTTCATTTACTTATTCAGTACTGGCTGAATAACTTAACACTGTCTTTCTAAAGATGCACTAATTGTTTCTGAGCACCAATGAATTTTTGTGTATTTTGAAGTGTGAAACACTAAGTTACTTATGAAGCTTAATTTGTTTGCTCCTTAGTAACAAATTAACATACAATTTTCCAAAATATAACTGATACTAAGCAGTGCCTTGGAAAACTGAAACAAGATTTAGTATTTTGTTTCTGCTTTAAACTTTAAACTGAGACTGCACTTTAAAGATTTATTAAGAACTTTTATTGATGCTCATATACAGCTATTACAGTAAATCGCCAACAGCTTGCATTGCCAATTGCTGTTTTTTTTTTTTTTCTTTTAATAATATGCTGCATGTAGACAAAGATGACCTGTCCCCAACTACTGAGGTTTGGGATGTAGACCAGGGACTAATAAGTAAACTGAAGGAACAGTACAAGAAGGAACGAAAGGGGAAGAAAGGGGTAAAGAGTAAGTGCAGATTCTGAATCTTGTAATGCAACGCTTTTTTGCTTGTCTATATAGAAGACTTTTTTTCCTCATGAGTTCTGTTTTATTTATTTCCATTAAACATTGTTTTCTGTAACGGGGGCAACCAACTTTAACTTTCTAACTGCTGAATGTGAATGTTGAAACCTATATCTGCAGCCATTTACTAGATGGGACAAATGTGTTGAAAACACAGAAACTTAAGTAGGTACAAGAGAACTGCTTTGTAATAGGAGTACAAAAATAGTGAACTATTTACATTTTGGGGTTGTTTCTACTCCAGAAAGTTTGCTGAAAGAAAACTTAAGCTTTCTCCACTTCTTAAATGTACTACTGTTTTCAGTGTTGTAGTTGTTTTTTTCATCGTGAGCTTGAATCAAGCTATAATTGCTGTTTATGGTCTTCTAATTACTTTCGCAATCTAAGGCAAGATGAGAATGGAAGGAAAAAAAAAGGCTGGTAATTTGATTAAGTTATTTTGCGGCTTTGTTTATTATATAATCTTCATTTTGTGGTGTCCTTCACTGTTCGGAGCAGTTGATGCATTTTGTTTAATGCCTCTCTACTCTTTAAGAGTTTTCACACTGGCTGCCCTTTTTGAACTATGTTAAACCAGATTTTCAACATTACAAAATAATTTTAATATGTAGTTAACTTTTACCATCAGCTCTAAAAAGTTATTAGTGGGCAAAATGTTATTAAATTAGCATAGAGAAGCTCCCTTGATAGCAGGTTTCTTATTTTGGAAGTGTATTATTACAGTTTCTAGCCATATTTAGTTAAAAGAAAAAATAAAGCCTGTATTTGAAAAAAAACTATGTGAATATGTACTAACTAAATCAGGTGGTAAATAAAATATAACATTTTATAAAGAATTCTTTAATTCATTAAGATTTGAGATTACTTTAAGTTCTAACAAAATTCAGTTGGTGCATGTTGTTTTTCAGCAGTTTTGCGTGACTCTCATGCATGCCTACAGGTGCACACACGTTTGTTTTTTTTTTTGGCCAAAGATATTTTTATTCAGTCTTTGGTTTGATTTTTAGAATTTATGTTAGTAATCTGGATGATAAAACTCATTTAACATGTAAACGAGCATTTGACAATCAAGTTCACATGAAGTATTCTGTAAGGTTAGACACCTCCTATTAATATTAAAATGTACCTCTTATTTGAATTTTTCTTAGTGAACTTCACCTTTTAGACTGCTGGAATGTAAATTCCACATTTTTAGACTACATTATGTAGTGGCTGCATAATAGCAGCAAATATTTTTATTTATGGGGAAAATAGTATTTAGGGGATTTTCTTATTTCTCTTAAAATATTTGTTCCTTTGGGATTATCTCATAGTGAAAGTTCTCAAAACTGTACTTTTGATTCTAACCTTTTCACACCCACCATACCAGGTAGCATTTTCTAGCTTCTGCATGATGAGCAGCTCTAAAAGTGACAAGTAGTGTTGCTTGTAGGAGTATAAATAGAACAAAAAGCCATTACCAGGTCTCCCTATTTATTTTGTTGTTATTGTTTGGACTTGTATAAAAACCATTTCTTTCCTGCACTTGTTGCTTACTTGGCTGCTATGCAATTAAGAATGTTCACAATCATTTTGTTTTCCCAATTTGTAGCAGTCATACAGCTTCCAGAAGAGCAGTCCTCACCCATTAGGAAAAAATGATGAATGTGGTCAGTAGTGCTGATTAAATTGTTAGACAATCACTTAGATTAAGTAGTAATTATTCTATCTGAAGTGTTCAATTGCAAAATTGAAAAGGTTAACATGTTTCTTTCATTCTGCTTTCCTAGCAGTTGCTAGAAACAGTAACACGAAATTTTGCATAATGAATGATATGACATGGTTGTCATTGGTTATTATTTGACTTACATTGTCTTCTGACAATGTGTGTTCCTCTATCAAAACTTAACTTTTTTTGTCATCTAAAGTAATTTTTAAACTTGGGTATGTTTGCATAAGATAAATAATTAGGAGACAACTGTGTGTCACAGTGCTGTGAGGTGGTACAAATCACTGTTTAACGTTTTGGTTGTGGTTTAGTTTTTTGTTGTTTTTAATTTTAATTATCTTTTGGGAATCCCTGAGCTTATATTAGTAGTCTTACAGGTTGGTTTGTGGGATTCTGTAGTTGTCAGATCTATGATAGTAATTTCTAATTAAAAATTGACCTTTAAATCACTGAGGTGATTGAACAGTATAACTTCCATACACAACAAAAGCATGTGTTTAGGGTGGGACATGTTGCCTTGCAGTGTTTTGAGGGCAGACATTATAATGGGTTTTATTGGACCAGCATCTGGTAACTATCCCATAATATACGTTTAGACTGTTCTATTCATGACAGGATATTTGTGGCCCTGGCCCAGGTATATGGTAACGTTCATTCCATTTGTGGAGGTTAATAAGGGAACAGAAGATGATGTGATTGATTTATTTTGATACTTCTGTAGCTTGCATTCATATGCTTTCTTCTGGGTGGAACACTGATTTAGGTTGTCTACTGCTGACACACACGTCTTTATAATGTAATTCCTGCTCTTTTTCCTTTTTTGTTTTTATTATCTGTCAGAGTAGTCAAGGTATTATGTGGAAGTACTACTTTCGTATGAAAGGATTTAAAAAAAAAATGCTTTAATTACATTACCTTTGTAATAAAATCAGTAAAATAACCCAAAGTTTGGCTATTGAGGTTGTGGGATTTTTTTTTAAAGACACATACAGTATATTCTAGACTTAACTCCTTATTCATCTATTAAAATTAGGTTTGATTTCTTCAAAAGTGTTTTCTTACAATCTTACCTTTTACACTAATACGCTAAATTTCAGGTATTAAATTTTTTGCCCAAGTTGGATAAAATAAGCTTTTGCAGGTAAATCAGGTGTTAACTGTTTTTCAGATACCGTTTCTCAAATTTTCACAACATGATTGTGGAAATGGTGCATGTCCAATTTGATACAATTAGGTAAGACTAGTGTGTTCTTAGCAGTTAGAAAAATAGTTTTCACATCTTAAATTGTATGTTTAGATCACTTTAAATGGAAGTCCTTTTACTGATGCTTTTTTTTTTTTTTTCCTTTTCATGGTCCTTGACAGTTTTCTTATTCCTTCTGCTTTAGGCTAATTGTTCTGTATTTATGGAATTATTTGGATTTAACTGTCTTGATTGCATCAAAGGTTGATGCAAAAGGATCACTGTTAGATTCCGACTCTTACATCTTAGAATTAATACAATCTGTCTGACATGTCAGACCACAGCTTTTTTGTGCTGAATATTTGATTACCTTTTTTCTCTTTTGATCTCTGAAGGAGATTCTAGGTGTTCTGCTTTTGTTCTTAACAGGTTTATGTTTACTGATTGTTGTCTTTCATCATGAAGACTAGAACATAGCCATTTAGTGTATTGAACGTAGCTGCTTATGTGAAGTCAGCACATTCTAATCCGTAAAGATCTTTGTAACATCTAGAACACTTCAACGATACACAGGCACACTTAATAGAAAACAGAAATCTCTACAGTCTTCTGTATTGGTCTCCCAGTCATGAGCAATGGCGTTTTTAGCATAAAGTACAGAGTAGCAGTTCGAAATGGCATCTGCTCCTTTCTCCCTCCGTTGTGTGATGGATTGAGGGCCGTTCTGAGGTCAATGCCTGAAGGACAAGAAGTGACTGAACTTGCTGAAGAACACCTAACTCAAAGTTGACAATCCCCTAAGTAATGACATATTAAATGACTGGCTAGCACAAGATAGCAGTGGTTAACAGAGTAAACAGGACTACTGCTAATTAGTTCTCTCTGAGCATGCTCTGAGGCAGTCTTCTCATACCCTTTATGTTCAGGGTGAGAGCACTTACAAAAGGTGCTTTCAGTTTGGATGTGAATAAAATCTCCTAAGTTATTTTTTGGCATTTTCCCCGAATATTTTGGTTTTATCAACATGAAGACAAATGTGTATTCTTCTGGAGAGCAAAGAATATATTCAAGTAGACAGTTCAGGGTACCAGTTGTTAGTTTTATCATGCAACTTAGTGATTGCTCTATAATATCTTCAAGAGTATATCAGCTGATGATCACCTCAAGCTGTCAGCTTGCTGTCTGACAAGCAACTGGAATAGAAAAGACACAAAAGCAAGCTCTGCAGTCTGTACAGTTGAGACCTTTAAGAATGTCTTTTATAAGTATCTCACCTCTCCTGACTGCAATTAACTGGTATACATTTGAAATGAGATCTTAACCATGTCAGTTTAGTGGCTATTGGAAAAAAGTGTTGATGCATAGGAGATAATTCCTCATACTAGTGAGGAGGGACCTCCTTCACCTCCTTGGTCAGAGGAATCTTTTTAGATCTGTGCTCTTCAGGGCAAATACAGTTCTTTTCAGTCTGCTGATGTCTACAGGAAGTGATTAGATAATATGATAGAACAGATCATCAAACTCTATAAGCTGAAGTGCACAAAAGGACAGTAACACAGTCAGAACTTACAATGCAGTGTAACTGTGTGCCAGCAAAAACTGGAAGGTCATTTCAGTTGCATAATTATGGATGTTATTTTCAGGACTTCACCGTCTGTGATATGATAAGACTAGTGACTGTAACATATACTTTGTTCCTCCCACCCTCCTGATAGTTGCTTCTTGTACTTTCAAATCTAACTGTAATAAAATCTTTTCTGTTCATGCGTTTAGAGGAATGTTGCGTGTTCCTGTTATTAATTCTTCTTGCAAGAAATTTTTATCAGCTTTCACCATCTCCTCCAGAACTCAAGCAGGTCTCTTTCTATTAATCCTTGCTTTATCCATCTCTATCTTTCTTAATGGAATAATATTGCTTTACTTCTGGATTTATTTGAAATGATTCTACGTAAACATCATAACCATAACCAGGGAAGAAAACTTTCACTGTTTTATTACCTGAGATTGTAGGTTTCTAGACTCACTAATAAGGGATTGAAATGAAACTTAACCATTCAAGAAATAGGTTCTGTTGCATAAGGGAAACTTTTGGAAGCCATCTTTGTTCTCAAACAACTTCCGGGTAGCAGCTTTCATAGACTTAACGGAAATACTACATGTTTCATAAAATAAAGTAAAAATAACAAAAGTACAAAAAAAGTATGAGTTCTAGTTTGTTTGGCAAAATGAGCATGTTTTATAACTATTAATGTGAATAGTTATATAACATCCTTCTTGGCCTATGCATGGAATGTTTTTGCTGTGATTCCACTTCCAGAAGTATTTTTCATTGTGATCCCTCTGTGCATTATCTACAGAGTATTCAATTATTGATGGTTACTTATTTTTGATGACATGAATTTTAACCATTTTTGTCAAAGTAATATCTAAAAAACTGAAATGATCAGGTATTATTTCGAAGAGTGTTTTAGAGTTTAAGTATTTAAACATACAGTTCTGCTTTTGATAAGTGATCTTTTGTTGTAGTGTTTACCTTTTGCTACTTGTAAAGTGAAGGTTCTGGTTTGTATTTTTTAAGTGGCACATCAACTTGGAGTGTAATAAATTGTTTCCTAAAGCTTACTTGACCAATAATGGATATGTTAGAAAGTTATTCAAGTATTAATATGCCCTTTTAAATGTAGTATTTACACTGTAGTGAGCTTAAAAGAAAAACATGCTCCATAGCAGGCTTTTTTGAGGGGTCAGCGTAGGTGTGCTGTCTTTATTTTTGTTTAAAACATTCTGCAGTATAACTGCCAGCAATACCTGTAAGGACTTCCTTATTGATTAAAATCTGGTTATGTCTTATATCATTGTGGATTTTTTTTCTTTAAAAAGAGTCTATCACCGAAATTTCGCATAATGGTTGAAGACTTTTTAATAAGAAAGCTGTAAGTTGAAAGCAGAAATTAACTTAAAAAGCTTTTTTAATTAAAACATACTATTGCTAGCCAGTACTTACATCACGAATTTAATGCACATAATTCAGTATATTTTATTTCTTGTGGCATGCTTATATAGTAGATGTGGTATGCATCTGCAGTTTCATATAGTGGTGGGAGCATGCTTAGCCTTGTATTTAATAAACATTTTATGTAACTTGAACACCATTCAAAAGCAGGGAAAGTTAATTGTTTGTTGCACCCCCATTATGATTTATCTGTACTTTTTCCCTCATTTGTAAGCTTTTTATTTGCACTGTATTTCAATGTTAAATTGGTTTAGTACAGTTAAAGTTCTTTAATGCTATTAGCAAATGTTTAATTCATATGTATTTTGTTTAGTAATTATATTATTTTGATGTTTGGCTTCTCATAAGGGATGTAAGATTGAGGTTTTTTCTCTCCTACAGGGAATTATAAAATAGATCTGCAGAACACAAAGCAGTTACTCTTTGATTTGGTGAATTCAAACTGTTTGCATGCAGTTTTAGATTTAATGCATTTATTCCTCTTGATTTCCAAAAGATCAATTTTATTAATATACAAAGGGGAAAAAAACAACATTGTATTTATTTGAATGAGGTCCCATTAGTAGTTGTTCTTGTTTACTTAGTTTAATAGATTTTTAGACTTCTGTCAAGTCAAGCGGTAGCAATCAAATGAATTTTTGCTGCTGACATTAATTTACAGGAGTCAACAGGACAAAACTTCACGACATGATAGCAGATCTTGGCGATGATGAGATACCCCACATCCCTTCAGGAATCATTAATCAATCTAGGTCACCCTCTTCTAGAATGACTGATCATGAAGGTGCAAGAGCAGAGGAAGGTACAAAAAATTCAGCTACTTATTATATTACAGGAGACTTCTAGAAAGCACACACTGTAACATATGTGCCCTCTATAAAGCTTAATGGAGTTGCAGATTGCCACATCATTATTATTTGCAGTTCTTCCCAAATGGTTTTACAAGACTACAGCTTGAATCCCAGTGGTTAATCGTAACTGACCTTTTAATAAATATTTTCAAACAACTTTATGAATAGCTGTGTGTTCTGAACCTATTCAGTATTAAATCCCTGTTTGCAGACCCAATGTTAAAAAAATCTTGTACAAAGAGGTTGTTATTGATTGGCTGGGGGAAAAGGTGAGTATTAAAACTCGATACACAGCATTTTAAAGTGAAATTTAAAAGTGGTTATTTAAGCTTTGAGACTAACTTGTCTCTTTTTCCTCCAGGTTAATGTTTACTATTTTTAAATTCTCTTGTCCTATTTTACATAGCATCTTTGTATATTTAGGCATTTCTTTACAAAATATTAGTTCCTGTTTTGAGATTACTTTAAGCAATGGAAGTTAGTGGCAAACAATAACCTAAATAGCCCAAAATCTTGTTATTCAGCTTTTTGCCATTTTCAGTTTTAAGGTTTTAGTTTTAAAACAATAGATTTCATTGTAGTAAGTTCAAGATTAGAATAATGTGGTGTAAATTATCTGTCTTCTACTGAAAAAAAGTTAAAATAGTCCACCAAATGCAAATTTGGCTCTTTTAGGATTATCTTTGACCCATAAACCCTGGCATGCTATCAGCTATTCTAAAAGTCAAAACAATTTGCATTTTACTGACGCTACTTATTGGTTCTTCTGTTCTTCCATAATCCCGGCTGTCATTCCACCCGTTCCACCTCAAATTCATGTCCCCAGACAAGCAGAAAAATAGAAATTTTTCATCTTTCAGCCTTCTTTTTACTACCTTTTTTTATCTTTGTTTACATTTACAGTTTAAAGATGTACCAGTATGAAATTCACCTGTAGAGTGCAATTGGTGGAGAAAGGGGAGGGAAGGGGAAAAACACCTCCTACTGGTGAAGTTTCACCTTGCTGATATATATGTGCGTGTATCTTGCAGTATCATTGTAAATGTGGTGTGATAGATAGTGGAGAGATACCAGGCTTCTCAGTACCATGTGCTTTAATGTGATGCTTTGTACTAGGCATTTTAAGTAGTCCTCTGGCTGAAGGTATTATGGGCGTGTTGACCCTGCAATTAAAGGTCCCTCGGTCCATGGGCCATACACATTGTGCAGAGGAACACATTAAGGGCAAGCTATTTAACTCTCGTCTATTTAAGAGACTTTATATTTCAAGTCATATGGTACACAACATTCTCTTTGAAGGAGGTAGTAAATTTGAACATGGTATCACAAAGACTACACTATACTTCAAATAAAAATCATCTAAACTGTTCTCAAGTGAAATGTGCCTTTAGGATTGTATTTCCGTGCTACTTAATGTGCTGCTATATTTTCAGGTTATCAGTTCAGTTTGCTGAGCTTTATTCATTAAGAGCAGTAACAGGAATGTCTTAATGTGTTACATGTGGTTTCTGCATACCTTTCGAAGTGGAATAGTAGAATGTAAATTTTACTGTTTGGTCAGAAATTCTATCCTCAATGCTATGTGACTCTTTAAGTCTGTCTTTTTATACCAGATAGTGCAAAATTGCAAGCAAACTTAGTGTAGTCTTTGTATTCTTTCTAGGTCTGTCTTTTTTTAACAAGAGCAAAGTATCATTCATTATCATAAGATGCTGATACTGCTCGATGTTTTATTCTGCTATGTTTTAAAAGTTAAGCTTTTTTGCAGACAGCTTTACGCATCAATCATATATCCCCTGGGGCACACTAGCCTAATGAACATTACCAAGCTGTAATGTTCTTATGACTGTACATAATGTTTATGCTACACTCTACTTTAAGTGTTTCAGTTCTGTTATATATAGAGTGGTGGGTAACTTTATTTTCACGTACAGAATGAAGTGTTTAAGCTCACTTGTTTCGGTTTTTTTCATGGTGAGGGTTAGGGGGCCATGGATCAAAGCATGATTCTATTACAACTATAGTTCTACTTGGCTGTTTTATGTTTCTAAAAGTTAATTTATATTTTTATTTTTTTACTCAAGTGTCTGGTTAAATATGATGAGAAAATTGTTTTGATATAATTAAATTTTATATTTTCAGCTGTAAGAAATTGGTGTTTTCATGTTGCCATATTGCAAGAAAATCAGAATGAACTGCAACATGTTTCTTTATCCAATATGTTGTATAGCAAATTATTATTTTCATGGGTTCTTTTTCTTTTTTATTATCCATAGACTGTGGGGTTGTTTTCTGTCAAAGAAAAAAAAACAACAGTAGTAACAGCTAATTGCTTGGGTACTTACTGCAACTTTCACTGTAGCAGGTATTAACTTTCTGGAAAATAAGATCAGTTGTCCAGGTCTTGTAGTAGACAACGACATCATGTGTACAGAGATACTTGAGTAAAGCAGTTCACTTCTGTACAAATATTAATAGTTGAATTTGAGTTAACTATTTATGTCAGTAAATGCAGGATTAGAAGGACAGGCAAATACTGAATCACTGCATCTTTTCACTTACTACAAGTTTATTTTTATGCAAAACTACCATTTTTATTTGGTATTTGTTGGTTGAAAATTCAGTTAAACATACGTATTATACTGGGATAGAAAAATGTTCTGATTTTTTAATAAAAAATCATTTGTAAGTAATTTAACTTTATCATTTGCATATGTTTATCGATGTATCATTTTTGGTATGCCCAGGCATGAATCTTTAATAGCTATAATTTCATGCATCTTCTGTTGTAAACCCACACAACTTGAAATATTTTAACCTTTTTTGAATGTCTTAAAAAATATTTGTGGAAGTAAGTTAATATAGTTAAACTATGTTTTGTGAATATTGGCAGCTTTAATGTTGAGAAATACACTTCTGAATTTTGGATAGCATTAATTTTGAAGTTTCAAAAAGATGTTCACCTCTGATGCAAAACAAGTTTGATAGATTTATGCATAGACTCCTACTGTGGCATTGTTTTTCTGTGGTAGTGCTTCACTTTTAGTAGAAAACATCTTTTCATGCAAATTGGTCTGCTAAGCACAGACAGCATTAATCTGACAAAGTATTAGTATGACAGATTTGGGAGTTCATTTAAATCATGTGGACCTTTTCTAAAGATAAAGATCAAATAAGACTCACAGCATCACAACAGGGATGGAAATAGTCCTCAGGTGTGAAGTGAGCGTACTGTTTCCTTTTCCCAGTGATCAGCAGCTTTCTTTCTGTTACTATAAAGACTTGTGAGATTTGGCTTGTAAATGTGTAGTTGTATTTATGAGGCTGGGACCTTGTCAAGACAGTGGAGGTGAGCCTGTTTTAGAAATTTCAGATAAAGTATTGGGATCCCTTTTTTCAACCCACTTCTTTTTCTATCAGAAAAGAACAAGGAATATCTTGGTGTCTTAAGTAATTGAGGAATATTATTCATTTGAGGATTTCATGGTTTAAGTTAACACAATGTGATGTTATTTTATTTCTTGGTTCATATAAAAATATTCCCAGTCAGCTCAGACACTTTTAGTAAACAACAATCTTTATAAATTCTGATCTCATCTAGTAAGCATGGATGACTGAACAACAATGACAAAAAAAAACCATAACAAAACACTAGGTGGAACCATGGAAAATAATTTGGAGTTTTCTAGGAATGTGGTTTCTTTTAAAATGTGTATGGTTTGGAATAGACTGTCAAATGGAGCTTTCTAGTAAAATACTAACAAAAATTAGAAGCTTATATAAGGGCATGGTAAGCTATTTGGGATGTGAATTTAATGTATTCTGAGTCAAGACCTGTGTGTGGGTTGTGAATATTTTAAAAAGAGACAATTGTGCACAGTTAGAATACTGTTTGCTCTTTTTATGCAATTGTATGCTTTGTGTTTGTGCTAATAAGGTTGTGTTTTTAATAGTGTAGTAGTTTCCAAGTATTAGAGTCTGTTTTACTCTTGAAGTGCTGTTTTTGGCTATACTAAAAAACTTCATTTTTTTTAACTTTAGTCAGATCTATTGATCTGACTGTGCTGGCTCCTGTTTGCATGCCTCTGATTGCCTTAGCAATGATATCAGGCACCTGTAATTTAGTCACTTTTTTCAGCTGCTGTGGTTATCATTCACATCGTGGCAGTGTAGTATAATAAAGATGTATGTTCAAAAAAAGAATATGTTCATTATTAGTCCTCTTGTTTGGAACTTTCTATAATGAAAAAAAAGTTACAGATGTTTTCCAGCTCTGGAAGTTTTATTTTCTGTGAGCTTCAAGGTTTTTCTGTGATGATTAAAACTGAGGAGTGTCATTACAGTGAGACTATAACTCTGTATTCCAAATCGGTGAAATCTAAAAGTCAAGGAGAATTAATTTTTGAAGGTGTCAAATAAGATCTAGCATTTTTTACAGATGTTTGCACTTAACTGAAGTTCCTACTTTGCTGAAATTGGTCTAAAGTGCTCTACCTTTCAGATGTCCCAATTTTTGCACAAAAAGGAACATTGATAACTAAAAGCAGCTTTTAATAATATGCTGAAGTATAACAGTGTTTAAGCCTTTAGAAATATTCCTCACCAGTAAGTTGGTATTTGTTAGTATTGTAGAAGTTGTAATACAGGATTGTTGAGGATTGTAAAGAACATGAGTGAATGTTTAAAATTTTATTATTCAGATGCAAGTTCAGAAGGAATCATTATACATAACTAGTATTTATTCCCTTCTAAATGGTAATTAACAGAAACGTTTAATATTAATTTCAGGAAGGCAGAGCTAACGAAGGTAAATACCAGCTGAGTATATTTTAAACATCTAGAATCCTGTTAAGAAAGAGGGAATTTATGAATAACAGATGTTTCCTTTTTTTGTTTGTTTGTTTTTAATCTGAAAGGAGAAGAGATTTTGCAGGGGGCTTTTAACTTCTGAGATAAAAGTATTAGTCATGCAAGTAGAGATGTCTGACTAGTATAAAACACAGAGACTTATTTGCAGATGGGTAGAAAGCAGACAACGTGGTCTAGTGAATGATGTATAATTTGGAGATCTGGGACATAATTTTTATCTTGCAAAGTCTGATGTCCATCAAGTCACTTAATTCTTGTGATCTTTTTACATACAAAAATTTGTCTGTGTAAAGTAAGTTGAAATCAAATGTCAGAAATGGTTAAGAATTGTTTTTAATGTGTGTTTGCACATGTGTGCGTGTTGTCATGCTCCTTTTTACTTGGTATGTAGTATGCAGTGCATACAAGTTCAGTTTTAAACTCTGCTTTGCCTGTAAGTGATGAATAATGCAGTTTTTCATCAAAGATTAAATTATTACATTGAGACTTAAAGAAACTGTTTTGTTCTTTGTAGCTGAGCCAATAACGTTTCCATCTGGAGGAGGCAAGTCATTTATTATGGGTTCTGATGATGTTTTGTTAAGTGTACTGGGCCTTGGAGACCTTGCAGACTTGACAGTAACAAATGATGCAGACTATAGTTATGATGTAAGTGCAATTTTATTTAAAATTCTTTATACAGCTTAATGTAATCTATGATAGTTGCCCCCTACCCCCCACCCTGAATATTAAGAGATGCAGAGAACAGAGCTTTTAGTAGCAAAAACTTCTGTGGGAGGAGGAGGGCAGACCTTGTGAATGTGCTAAGTAATTTGGGAAATCCAATTTAAGTAAGATGACTTGCTTATTTTCTTCTTATTTGATTTTATTCTTTTTTTTTTTTTTCCACTGGGGGGGATCTGTTATGACATAAAATGACTTCTTAACATGAATTTATTTTAAAGAAATGGCACCGATACACTGTAACGGAGTGTTGAGAAGACATGGCATAAAATACAAATATTGTTATTAATGTCTTTGCTCCTGTCTTTGTACTTACATACAGTTAACAGTATAGAATACGCATTGTTATATATTTCAGATATGAACTTTTAGGGAATATTTTTATTATTATCTTAAGAGTTCTGAGAATCTTTTCACCATATTCTTTAAGCTACTGCCAGTGGTGTTTTCTCGAATTAATATTGTTTTCATTCACTGGTAAATTTGTCTGACTAGGGAAACGTTGAGGTAAGTCTTACATAAAGTGTCTTGTGTTTTTTTGGTTTTGTTAAGGTACCTCACTTTGTTTCTAAAACTGTGTATAACTTTTCAAGTTAGATATAGTGTGTTTGTATAGGAAAACACTATTAGGGTTTTTATTGAAATCTTAGAACCTGCAAAGTGGAGAAATAAATTGTTTATAGCTTTTTACAGGTTCTGAAAATACTTAGGCTACACAGTTTTTATTTAATCATAGCTGTCCTTCTGCATTTCTAATGGGTAGAAATATTAGTACTTCATTACAGCAATTAATACCTACATTTCTATTTTATTATAAGGTGTTGCATAGTTATGTTTCCTCAATCACAAATGAAAATGTTAATTATCTATCCTGTTATTGAACGGTATAAAAATGAATGAAAGTACTTTTTAAAAATACTTGCAGTATTTATTTCCATACTTTTATATATTGTCTTGTTCCCAGTAAAGGTTAATCTTCAGTTTGTCTGTTTCATTTCAATGACATAACACTTCTCAGAAATAAGGTAACTTAAAATCAAAGATAATTTTCAGCTCTTTGCATCTTACTCTTCTCAGGATTTTGCCTTCTATATAACAAAATCTCCATATGTAAAATGTAGGCAGGCATGAGGATCATGTGCAATGTGTAGAAAATATTTTTTTTAAAAAAAGTCAATAAAATCTATGAATAAGTGGATATGGAAAAAAAGGGTTTTTTGTTAACTTTATTGTTGAACATGCTTTAAGGGTGCTTAAATTTGAAACATCCAGAACTAGTGGTAAAATAGTACCCTAACCTGCAGGTTTCTGACCAGTAGTAAATTCCACTGAGGATTATGAAATTGAGTAGTTTGGATTTTTTATGTAGTGTTCTATTTACTAATTTTGGTTAATTTCTAAATTATCCTTCATTGAACACTAACTTGCTTGGGAGATAATATAGAGCAGTTTAGAATTTCAGACGAAACTACTGAACTTCTTAGTTTCTGTTCGTGGTTTTTCTTTTGTGTTGTTCCCATTTTACTGATGGGTATGTCAGAGTAGTTGAATTTCCAATTTTTTTTCATCGAAACCTTTTCATTATTGGTTCTTGATGTACATCTTGGTTTGGGAAGTATATGGGGAGATAATCTAATTCATGATTATCTGGCTGATAGAGGACACAAAAGATAGGAATATGTTTTTCTCCTTCAAATTAGGTCATTCACCAAATGGGAATGAGAAGTGGTTGGCTCTAACTTCTTCTCTGCTTCCTCTACAGTGCTCTTAGGGACTTTCAAGAGTATCTGAAAAATACATGGTGATTTCTGACTTCCTCCTATGTCAGAAAAGATAAACTTGCAGTATCAAATAACACAGATGGAAAAGCTTTATTAAAACTTTCATTTAAGAATAAGGGAATCTTTGTCCTGCTGTGGATCTAAAGAGACTGAAATTCAGTTCGTATTAGTTCCCTATCACAGTGTTCTTTCAGGTTAAAAATTCCTTCATAGTTCCTAATTTCTGAAGTAGCTTCCACGTAACTATGTATGTGTAATACAGTAAGACCATTTCTTAGTCTGCACTTTTATACAGTACTTGAAGGGTATCTTAGTATCTTTTCTCTATAAGCCTAACTGAAGCCACCTGTTTTTCCAGTAAGTCTCCAGTTGAGCAGCTGATGTTAAGCTAGGTTAGTGTTTAACCCCCCCAAAAAAAAAACCACTGCACATTCAATAATTTCACTTGCATTTTGCTTGCAATAGTTCCATACTCCTCAACTCAGGTGTGAACTATTATAGTGGGGGGAAAAAAAAATAAAAGACAACCTCCCCACCCTCCCAAAAACCACAGCAGGTCTGCACTAGCTTCTGTATATCACTCGTTGCTGAGGGTCATGTTTTGAAAAGGAGAGAATATGTGGGCAGGATGGGGATTAAATTTTAAATATTTAGAATTTTAACGGTAGCTGAATGTTTTTCTGTATGGGAATATATTAGTGCACAAATTTCCACAAGACTAGTTGTTTAAAGTGTAGATACTTTAAACAATACTTTAAAAATAGAGTACAGTCATCTAAAGTCATGTGTTTCAATATGTAGTTTGTAATACTGATTTTAGTGCATGCAGCTGTTTGTACCCTGAGGAAGCGATGTCGTTATTAAAATATTCCAGTTAAATCATATAATCCTGATTCTGTAGCTGCACAGAATGGTTGTAGTTTTTGGTTGGAAATCCAAAGGTCCTCATTTATCAGAGCATCTAAATTTGGAAACCTCCTAAGCTACAACATATTAAACAAAAAAATAACATTAAAAGACACTGACTACAGTTACTAAGTATTACTTTCTTATTGTTGTAATTGCTGTAGGTGAGTAGTTAATTGTGATAGTCAGAGAAGGATGCAAGTCTCCTTACTGTGCCATAAGGATTCTGTTGACTATGGGGAAGAGCTTCCCTCCCTATGCCTTTTTTTCCCCCAGTTTGTTTCCCTGGTGGTTTGTAAAGCAGAATGAGGAGTTTGCCTTGTATTCTCATACAGACAAACAAAGGCAAAAACAGTTCCTATTAGATTAGGTTGGACAGGTATGAAGTAGGCATTTCCAACTCTATTTGTTCCTCTAATCTGTTCAGCGTTTTCTTTTTTTGTATGGTAAGGTTGATGTGTGTTGTTATTTTCTATTGTGCTTTAAGTTTCAGGAGACTGTGGTTAAGTTTTTTTGTTGTTAGTTTTTTGTGTCTCCTGGGCTAGACAGAATTCTTTTGTGTGTTTGTGGGGTGGTTGGGATGATGGGGTTGTTTCTGGTAGACCCTACTATTCCAAGCATTTGCTCTGTGGCCACTTACTGATCCAGGAATTAGGATCAAGCTGACCCCTCTTGGTCCTGTCCACTGAAGTTTATGAAAAAAGGGAGAAGGAGCTCTTAAAACTGAATGGTGCTCTAGTCTGTCTTCTCTTGATTTTCTTTAACTTCTGACACTTACAGTAGGACATAAGACTTTATGGGGCAGTGTGCCCATGTCTTTCTGTTTGGAGAGGCTTTTGACATGCAATACCTTATAACATAGATACAATATCACGTATTATAACTTTTCTATTTTGCCGTGCCCTATTGTGTATGTAGATCACATTTATACTTTGTAATCAGCAAATAGCTTTTCCAAATTCCTTGTTTGTGTTTTTGTGAGGTACACTTTTTTTTTTAAATAGACTATTGTTTTTTTTTTTTTTCTTAGAGGTTATTGATCTCTGTTTTAAAGATGTGTTAGTTGTTCTCTTGATTGTAGTAAGGATATCAAGGTTCAGTGGAAATGTGGACAATAGGAATTAAAATCATCTGTTTATATATGTAGCTAGATGTCTTGGAAGGTGTACACAGTATTTTCTAAAAGAAGCACAATATTGAAATCTGTTTTAAAAAGTTGAGACTTTAAAGCCATATTTAATATAGGAAGTTCTGTAGATTTGGTGTCTTGCATTTTAGCAGATATCTCTGCACTTCTGAGAACGAAGTTACCATTGCAATAGCCATTTAAGAACAGCAACAAAAGACTTGAATTTTCCTTGTTAAATAAGGACAAGTGTACTCGGTCCTGCTTTTATTGAATGGCTGTTCATCACAAAGATGTAAGAAAAATGAATGTGTTATGAGTGCAAATTTTCAAAGAATTGAGGTCTATCCTTTAATCGGGGTAATAATATGATAAAATTAACCATTACACATTACAAATGTTTGACTTAAATTTCTGTAAGCCCCAGTGCTACAAGTGCATGAGTTAGCCAGGTAGCTGAATGCATTTATGTAATGAGGATTAAGAATACTCAGGAACTTTGTTTGCTAGAAATATACATTTTCACTTTCTCATCCACTTTATTCTTAGGTGAGTAAATAAGTTGTTGTGACTGAAAGCTAGTAAGTTTAATGTAGAGCTCCAGAATCCCATGCTGTTCCCTGAAATAAAAAAAATGGTTCTTTGTATGAAGGTAGTATGTAATATGCAGTGTAGTTCTAACTAACTTAAATTTCAATTAAAGATATTGTAATATTCAGTATGCTGTGGAGGAGGAAGATTAAGAACAAAATACTTTGTTATGAAATGTATTTGTTACATGGCATTTTTTTAAAAAAGTGTCCAGGTTGCACATGTAGTAAAACAGATTTGTTTCTTGATCTGAATTTGGCATAGTTTGCATTTATGTGTATATATATGTGTGTGTGTGTATAAATATGTATATAGCAAAAGCAAATGCCTGCATATCTGTAAATAAGAACAGTAATCGTATTGTCTGAGTCTATTTATTCTGGTTGGATATAATCAAATTTTGTTTGAGTAGTGGGAAATTTGGTCCAGGCTGGAGATTTGGTCCAAGAATATTGATTAGTGTATGTTACGTATGATCTGATACTTATTATCACTCCTGCCAGATATAAGGAAGGTAGTGAGATTTTATTACATATGAGAGATTTTATTATCTTCCTAGTGTTATTGGGAAATTCTGCCCTACAATTGAAAACTGCTTTAAAATATACATGGTGAATAGATAGTGTGTAATGAAGAGTATAAAATTAGTTTCCATTCATAATTCAATTGCTAATTTTGGTCATCCAACTAAAGTCAGTTCTCTAAGCTCCCTTTATAATTACTTAAGAGGAATAGAAGAGTACATGTATTTCTCCTTTAATGGAGGTTTTTGATAAGTGGTTAATAATAAATTAAAACTCAATAAATAAAATAATAAATCAATAACTCAATAATAAAAACTCAAAGCTCTAAATTACTTTTTCTTACCAAAAAATCTCTTCCAGCCACTGTAACTTTTTCAAGGTACTGAGGATTAATACTAAGCAGTTATAATTTGTGTTTTTAGCCTAATTGTTTTTAGGTGAAGAGTATAAATTGTATGTTCACAACACAGAAACGTAAAATTAGTACGTATTGTTTCACATAGTTAACTAAATTATTGCCTCACAAATATATTTCAAGCTTTCAAATATATTAAAGACTTTCAAATAGTATTTTTATATAATTTTGTGTTTAAAATGATGACATGTTTATTAAGGTTTGAATTAACTCACTGGGGGCCTGAAGCTTATTTTTATTGTGTTTAAGTGTTAAATGTGCTTTTGACAGTTGTAATATCTTCCTTGAGTACAGAGAACATTATAAGCAATGAAGCCAACACCTTTCTTCGGGGAAGAAGAATTAAGGTATCATTGCACAAAAGGATTACAACCAAATTTTGAAAATCAAAGCTGCTTGTTTGTATACTCAGTATTATACTCTTTTTCCACCGTGGAACAGAAGCTATTACAGTGGGGAAAAAAAATGCAGACTATGCATGCCAGAGATGGACTTGTGTATGCATATTAGGTAGATCAATAGATAAATGCATGTTTAAGGTTGAATATGTATTAACTGAATCAAAAATACCGTATTTTTTCTAAGGTACAAGTAGACAATTTTTTAAACTCACATATAATTACTCCTTTTCATTTTTAAGCTGCCAGCTAATAAAGATGCCTTCCGAAAGACATGGAACCCTAAGTATACGCTACGCAGTCATTTTGATGGAGTGCGGGCATTAGCTTTTCATCCTGTAGAGCCTGTGCTGGTTACAGCCTCTGAGGACCATACTCTAAAACTTTGGAATTTGCAGAAAACAGTTCCTGCCAAAAAGCAAGTATATGGGTTTTTATAAAGCATAAGTTGTGTTTTAAAAGCCTTTGAATTTGATTAAGCTCTTAAACTTTTTCAAAGTTTTTCAGCAGACATTTCATTTAGTGTAATTGCTTTTCTTCTTTCAGGAGTGCCTCTTTAGATGTAGAACCCATCTACACATTTAGGGCCCACATGTAAGTGTTCGACAGAATTATTGTTTGATAAATGTTATCTTCTGGATTCATGGTACTTCTCACCTTAAAGGCTACAGATGTATTACATTTTTACATCAGATAGACGAAATTATGATCTTTAAAACCAGGCAAATACTGGGCCTGTCTCGTGACCTGCAGAGTCCGTGATAAAACAAAAGGGGCAGGAAGTAGCAAATGTACTTAGTTGCAAGGGGAAGAAGACGTTGAAGAAGACAATGAAATTGCCTGAGCAATGCATATGTCTTGGACTGTATTTTTTTAATATGTAAAGAAGATAGATGAAGTAGACTTCCATAGTCTAACATAGTAGTCCTCAGATACAGTCTTGAGAAATGAAAAGTACACTAGAGATCATCAGGACAAAAAAAAAATAATGAACTAAATGTGGAGTTCGGCTTTGGTGGTGGATCTAGTCAATAATCTATTTTCACTACATTCAAATACGTAATTCTAGTTTGCTCATCTGCACTTAAACAACCAATAAACTTTGTATCCTGAGCGTGGCCTGTCATGAACCATGTAATTTGGGGGTGTTGTTTTACAAGACAGCTAAACCTTGACATAGTGGTGTGTCCAGAGTTGCTGCTTCCTTCAAGCTACAGGTTGTGCTTGTCTAGTATCACAGCAAACAGATTCAAGAAGTTAAACCAGCAGTAGTCCAATCTTGACCAAAAAATAATCCTAGGATGATCTTTATGAACCAGTTTACTGGAGCGTAGGTTTCTGTCTGAGAAAGTTAACGGTTTTGTTTGCAGGGGGCTGGAACCACCTCTGTCAGCACAAATAGTTATTAGATTGGCATGGATGCTCTGTAAAACTCATCCTTCACATATGTAGTTTCTGTTGAAATAAGACCACGTTCCTTGAATTGGTGAAATTTTGATAGTTTAGTTAATGTGTTATACTTCACTATTTTAATATAGGTTTGTGTGATTTGTTCAGACTTAATATATGTTCTAACAGAACTGCTTTTTTGGAATTCACATTTTTTTTTTCTGTAACTAGTTAGTCCAATCTAGTGTGGGGCTTTTTGTTTGTTTTGTTCTATTTTTAAATAGCAAAATTTTAACCTTTATACTGTTGGCAGTATCAGTAAACTTTTTGTTCTGTCTCTCAATAGTGGACCTGTATTGTCATTGGCAATTAGTTCTAGTGGAGAACAGTGTTTCAGTGGTGGTATTGATGCAACCATCCAGTGGTGGAACATGCCTAGCCCTAATGTTGACCCATATGATACTTATGGTAAGTACCTTTTAAAAGATAATCAACTGATAACCATTGTCTTGAACATAAATTTTCTGCTTGACAATAATCTGTTTTCTAAGCCTTTTGTGAAATGAGAATGCCATTTATTAACTAAATTGTTTCAGTTCTCAGCTTTTTTTGTGTGTGGTAAATGCTCGTTACTTCACTTGCATTGGTGATGTACTTTGTAGAACTGTAGCAGAAAGACTCCCATTTTCTGAGGTCTAAATAATAAAGAAGAAATCAGTTACATCTGTTATTTTTTAAGGAGTGTGCTTTACTACTTTGCAGCAAGATTCCAAATTTTGGAATGATTTTTTATTTATCCTGATAGGAAATTCTCGGAAAACTAAGATTAGTTATAATTGTTGAAAAAACATGGTTGTGTTTCTTGATTCCACATCAGAAGTAATCTTGTTTTGATATTAGAGTACTTTAGAGCTTTAAAGCGTTTCCCTGTGTCAGCAGAGATTTTTTTTGAAATATTACAACAAAGTCATCAGTGTTTAAAGAACTCAAAAAGGTGGAAAGTTTAGTTTGTTAGGTGTTTTTTGCATCTTATTAAAAAAATTAAAAAATCTGTTTTTTTTTCCCTTCTCTTGCTCTCCTTGATAAATAATAATGGCCATTCTCACTTCTTTGCTTCTTATAGCCAACCTAGGGAAGGACTGTTTCTTTAAGTGATTTAATTTCAGTTATGGGTTGTATATGTTTATATGTAACTTCAACAAATGACTAAAGGAGTTATTAGGCTACAAATATGATTTGCTAATAGCAAGCTATTTAAATGTGAAAATCGCAGTTTATTAGCTAGCTGCATGAGTATGTTCAAAATTTCTCTAAAACTATTCTGATGAATAGTGGGGCAATGTTATTCATTGCAGTGATAGTTCAAGTGCATTGTAGTGGACCATTTTGTTTGTGAATCTAATCTATTTGTATTCTAGAAAACTACTTGAATAAAACAAATGCAAAAGCACCTGTCTTGAGTTTAGTTTTTTATATGCATTCCAGTTTGTTCAGAATTCATGCTGACAGTGAATGGCACTTACTTAGATTTTCCTCTTACTGATACTTACAGAATAGGTATGTGATTACAACCAACAGGCCTGTTAGATCTCAGATTTACAGAATGATAAATTAATTAATCTTTTACTATATGGGATATTTGAGGTTTACTTTGAGGTACAAGAAATATTTAATTCCTAAATTATTGTTTTTCCAGAGCCAAACGTTCTAGCTGGCACATTACTTGCTCACACAGATGCAGTCTGGGGTCTTGCTTACAGTGGTGTAAAGAATCACTTACTATCTTGTTCAGCAGATGGCACTATTAGATTATGGAACCCACCAGAAAAAATTGCCTGTATTTGCACTTACAATGGAGAGAAAGGTAAGGTTTTTTTTTTTTTTTTTTTCAGTGAAATTTTGGTTTTGATTATATGTCATCAGACAGTTTATGTCTAGGCTTCTTGTCTCTATTTTTCAACACTAGATGACAGGACTAACAGGAAAAGATCTTTTCTTAAAATAATCCTGATGGTGCAGCATAACTCTAAAGGGAACGTTTTCTTCATTATTATATGAGTATAGAACAGACTTAATGTTTAAGCTCGGAAGAATTTTAAAGTGTTTCTTTCTTTCTAAAGACAATTTTTTCACTTTCTAGAGCATGGAATACCTACGTCAGTTGACTTCATAGGCTGTGATCCTGCACATATGGTGGCATCTTTTTGTACTGGTAGCACAGTCATCTATGATTTAGAAACATCCCAGTCAGTGGTAATGCTTTCATCACAAATAGAATCTGGTAAGTAAAGCTCTTTTCTATTAAATATCCATCTTGGATGAGGTACCTTTATCCAAATTTTACTATATGGCAAATTAAAAGAAAAGTTTATGCATCTTACCTGCATTATGTCATTTGATGTCTTAAGTTGGCTAGGTATGTAAAGACATTTGGAACTGACACAGTTGAAAAGATTGTGGGTTAGGAGGATTTGAAAGCTGTTAGAGATAGCAAAAGCAACAGTTATTCTCTAAGTTAGGCTTTCTCAGTTGTCTGAGCTGTGTAGTAAAATACAGTGTTTTCATCATATAGCTTCGATACGGAAAATCCTAAGTAAGAAAGAAGTGAATTAAGCAGAAGATTAGTTCAGTGTCGAATCTGTACAGGTTGTGTTTAAACACTCTTTCCTCGGGAACATTAAATCTTAGAAATTTTATCTAATTTAATACAAATTTTATCTATTTAATACAAATAACATGCTACAAAGACATAGCTCATTGTATATAGCTGTTGACAGTCTAAATAGAGGGTCTTTATTCCAGACTTCATTTTCTTGAACCTATCCAAGTTTTGTAAAGAAAACCTCCAGTTTTTGGTCATTTTTGTCTTTAAGATCTAAAAGAATATTGCAAGGGGAGCATGTGCTTCTCCTATCCCATTAGTCCAGTTCAGTTAGTAATCATACTTAAAGTATTAAGTAACTTACATTAAGGCTTTGACAGAGGTTACAAAACTGTGCAGAAGCTATATAGTTGATAGCTTGTGCAAAACTGACATTGACAGTGAGAAACAACATTATAACTTGGAGAAATTCCTTTCCTAGCTTGAAGAGAGACTCTTAAATATAATCAAAAAAAAAAAAAAAGAAAAGAAAAGATGTAAAGAGTCCTTAAGACACAGGCATATCAAAATACAGGAAGTGCTTTCTAAAAAGTATTCTAAACTCTTAAAGAGATTCTGAACTGTTCAGTGTTTCTTTAATCTCAAATATGTAAAGATACCTGACAGTCTGGTAGGTTAGGTTAACTTTGGTTATTTGGATACTTTCTTTTTGTTTTCAAGGTAAATCTTTTTTTGATATGGAGCTATGATAGGTCTCTACTAAACATTATAATTTGTTTGCTTCTGCTTGGTTAGTGTTGCCCTGATGTACTTTCCTCAGTTTGTTTGCCATCTCTCTCAAGGATCTTCTGTGTGTATAAATCAGTTTTACAGCTTAAACCTTAAAGAACATTGGCTAGCATATACCTGGCTTAGTCCATCTCCTGTAAAGCAAGAAGTTAACTTGGCATTTATTGACGTTGTTCCAAATGTGTTATTTATATAATATTAGCTAATACAACGTGCTAAAGTGTAATGCTAAAATATTCTCATTTTAGCTTTTTTCTTTAAGGCAGATGGATATGTTTGTGCTTGTTTTTGTTTTCAGGTGTACAATCAAGTAATCATATTAACAAGGTTGTAAGTCATCCCACACTTCCTGTAACTATTACAGCTCATGAAGATAGACACATCAAATTTTTTGACAACAAAACGGGTAAGGGTAAAGAGAACCTTCGGGACATTTACTAGACTAAAATTTAGTTTATTGCCCAGTTTTAATCATCACTGTCATTGTACCAATGAAGATGTTAGAGAGATAAAAGATGTGGTTATAACGTGAGAGCCTTTGAGAGATGTGTGTTGCTTACCCATATGCTTATGTAGTCTGTAGTTGAAACTTGATAATTTGTAATAGAATTGTAGCATTCAGATACTGGAATATAAATAAGCATGTTATTCTATATTCCATTTAATGGGAATATTATTTTTAAAAGAAGCAGTGCTTTACAGGAAATTCACTTGTTTATTTTGCTTTTAGGTAAAATGATCCATTCTATGGTTGCTCACTTGGATGCTGTCACAAGTCTAGCTGTAGATCCTAATGGAATCTATTTAATGTCCGGAAGTAAGGATTTTTTAATACTCTATGCTCTATGGATTTTTCACTTATGCTCGATGGATTTTGCATTTATGATGTGTCTGAGAAAAATCTAACGTTGTCTTTTTTTCCTTTTTTCTTTTGTTTTTTTTCTTCAAATAGGCCATGATTGTTCCATTAGATTATGGAATTTGGACAGCAAGACATGTGTGCAAGAAATAACAGCTCATAGGAAAAAGCTGGATGAATCAATTTATGATGTAGCATTTCATCCATCAAAAGCATATATAGCCAGTGCAGGAGCTGATGCCCTTGCCAAAGTATTTGTGTGACACAGCAGAACAAACCTGCATCATAACAGCAGGTCTGTTTGGACAAAAAAGAGGGAATGCATCACTGCCATCAATAAGGTTACCAATAAGACACTACATCTGATCTGCCTGGGTGAAGGCTCTTAAGTGGGGCAGGTATAAGTTGGTGAAAAGTCACCACATCTTGAACAATGTCAGGCTCATTCATTTAACTGTAATTACTGTATTGGGGGGGCGGGGAGAAGTAAAAAAAAAAAAAAAAAAGAAAACCAGTATTTGTAGCCTTGACTGGATATGAACTGAGCGTATGTCTGTTCTTTAGGTCTGTTCTTTAAGCAAACGTGGAGTCTGATCTTACAAAAGACTTTTATTTTGGACTCTGTGTGCTGCCTTAGGGTTAGGAATGTGGTGCTCTTGTGGGGGGAAGTGAGCTCCAAGAGTAGCTTTCTTTTCATCTCTTAGTAATCTTCTGTTTATCAGTTGAATGCCACAGATTCCCCTTTTAAACTTTTATTTTGCTTTAAAGAAAAGGAAATTTAACTTAAAATATTTTAGCATTAGTTGCACAAAATGTTTGGATAAAATTCTAGTTTTTATAAGTCTTTTTATATATTTAGCCTGTCACAACAGTGCTCAAGATTGTATTGATAATGTTTTTCTGCATTATAGAACCCTAAAACACAGAGATCTCACTGACCCGCTGTCGTGTAACCACACTCTTCCCTTCTTTTGCCTAATACAGCTCAGCTAAGTCCTTGCATAAGGATGCTATTTCTTCGTCATCGCATAACTGTCTTCATAAATAAAGGACTGTAAAATGTGTTTAAATGAAACACAGAGGGGTTAACAACCCCCAATGAACTCTTTAAAAAAAATCAATCTTGGCATCCTATCACTATGTGATATTTTGTACATCTTACTGTATTTACGAGTTTATTTATCAAGGATTACCCATCTTGCTAATGGCCTATTGTTATTTATTTCACTTTTTGTTGGTCTTTTATAGCCTTTTATGTAGTATGTTAAAGGGCCCTGTATATCTATTATGGCACTCTTTGAACAGTCTAACATAGATGAGAAAATGGGACATTTCATAATTCTAAAGTTGCAAACCATGATTTTTTTTCCCTCTGGTTAAGTACCTGGGGTGGAGTTGATTCCAAAAAACAAACTTGTTTCAGATTTTTTGGAGTGGAAAATATTTTTATTTGCCTTTTGAATAGAATACAAAAGTAGTTGATTCAAGATTCATAAATCTGCTGTGTTTTGACTAGTTATTCCCTGCTTTTATTTTTCTTTTCAGTCGTGCTTCAGTTTATGGTGTAACTAAAGATTTTGTTTGTGTAATGCATGATTAATACAATAAAGTATTTTTTCTAGTCTTCCACAAAACTTTTCTGATCAGTTTGCGAGTTTTGATGAGTTTTGTAAGGTTTCTGTTTTACAAACTATGAATCAGCAAATTTTTAAGATTGTACCACTTAGCAGAAGTACAGCTGTTGAAAAATAATGTATATAAAATGCATATAATAAATATTAAATGGTGTACCTGTATGTTACTGTTGGCTACATTATTTTGTGTTGCACAGTTTGAAAGTGTCATTCTACAAGTTACTGAATTAGGTCTAAATTTTTGCAAAATGATCATTTGTTTATTATGCTTATAAGCTGCTCTGCTTTTCAAAAGTTGTAATAGTTGTCTCGATGTCAACATCTGTTTCAAGCAGCAGCACCCACATATAAGAACATGTTTCCACAGTATTTTTAAAGCTTTTTTACAAGAACAAATTGAAAAATTACTAATGTATTTTTAGAGCCTTATAAAATAAGGATACTGCTTTTGACTATCTCTGTGTATGAAGTGATCTCAAGTGATTTAGGAGCCAGGAAAGCACTCTGGTTTTATTTCCAACTGCCGTGGCATCACTGTATTGAATGTAAAAAAAAAAAAAAAAAAAAAAACTCATTGTTTTTTTCAATGCTTACAGTTTGTCCCTATGTCAAATGTTGTTTACTTTGTCCACTTCTTTCCAAGTCCTCCAATAAAGATGATGTGCAAAAGGGCAGTTGTCTTTGTAAAAGGCTGAGCAACAGGTCAACATTTAGCAACTCTGTGATGAGTCACTTCCCAGAAAGTATATCAGCAGAAACAGAATACCGCAATATGAATCTTAGATTTTCATGCAAAAATAGTACATTTTAGGTATAAATGACATTTAGCTGGAACATGTTCCTGTAAGTGGTTCTTACTGTATTGTTCCATGTAAGTTTCAAGTTCAGAAGTATCTCATGCCATCTCATGTCAAGCAAATTAGATTTAAAAAAGGAAAAAAGGTGCCCATGGTAGCCAGAATACTACAGTTATATTCCAAAATTATTTTTGTTTTAGTAGTAATGTTATATTGTTTAACATGTGCTACAGTAAATAATAATTGTATAGGAATTGGATAATATTGTCCTTTATCATGAAGGTTTGAGGTGAGGCCTTTCAATAACTGCTTGTAGGACATTAAGATTTTACTTTTGAAAGTGACATTCAGCTGATTTGCACTTTTTTTCCTTACAGTCTAAAGCATTCAACTAATCAACAGACAAGAGAGTGTTTGAATTTTATTGGAAGTAATTTCATAATCGCCTTTTCTGAAGCCAAACATTGTTTCTGGCAGCTTTTCCAGACTGCTGCATTTTAATGCTTAAATGAAATGTGATTGTTTAATAAACATTGCCATGCATAACATTTACTTTTTTGAGTTGTATTAAAATTGAAATGGTAAAAACAAATATTTGCTTATTTTCCTTAATTGAAACCTTAATCATCTTAGCTCACTAATGCATAATGGATCAAATGCTGTAGAGAGTTTTCATTTATTGAATATTGGATACATTATATTGAATATGATTTATTGAATATTTATTTGAATATTTCTAATGTAGTCTTAGTTTATTTACTGTGAGGTATAACATTGTAAAACCTTTATTTGTTGGTTTTTGTTAATTTTTTAGAACAGAAGAGCTGTAGTGCCTGCCTAAATCCTGCTAGGAAAATGACTTAAAACTTCTCCCAGTTAAGGTGTATAGTAGGAAAACACAGGTGACTTTTACTTTTTAATTGTCTGCTTTAGCTTAATCATAGTTTTTGTATCTATGTGCTTTTTAAATTAACTTTTTAAAAACAAAACTAGAAGACCCTAGAGTAGTTCTCAAATGTTACATCTGAGGTGAACATGAATGTCAGTATGAGTTCCGTATTTAATAAATTCTCTACTGATACTCAGAGAATTTACACCTGAGTTCCATTGAAACTAAAGGACCTATATTAATAGTTTTTTTAAAAAAAGTTCAAGTTACAAAACATTTAAAATGTAATAAAAGTGCCATGAAAAGGCATTTTTTCCCAATTGTAACATACAGCTAAATATTGTCTGACTTGATGAGGAAACAACATACCCTTCTTTTTAGTTATCCCTTTTACCTGGGTGCCTTAATAGCCTCCCAGTAGAGAAGTCATCTAGACTTTCTGAAAGTGTGCATGTAGTAACAAAATACTTATTTTTAAAGTGTTCAAGGAAATTAATACCTCTGGAGAGTTCCCTAGTAACAAAACAAATGCACTGTGAGGTAACATAGGTGACAGGGCTTTTGTTTTCAAGAATCACTGAACCTCTGACTTCAGTGTTGTAAAAGTCTTTGTTGATGATAAAGTTATGTGTTTTAACAGTAGTTATGGTTTAAATTCTTTAAATGCATATCAAATTGGACAGATGTAATAGGCCTGTTTTCTATGTGGTCTAGCACTTTTTAATTTTTCTGTTAGTAATCTTACCTTTCATACTGGTAAGACTGGGTAAGATCTCCTGGAAGGGTCACATCTACCGTTCCAGCTCATTTAGTCTGGTCTGTCTAATGCAAAGTAACTGGTGTGGCCAAATGTTGTTATCCGTTACCTATCCTTGCCCCGTCTAGGAGCAGCGCTAGGGCATTTGATCTATCATAAAATTCTTGCTTTGTATGTGGTGTGCTGTAATAGCCACTCCAGTGCTCACTTGAGTACAATCTTAAGCTGGTGCTCCTGCCCTGCAGTTGTTGGAGAGGGTTCGGGTAGAGTTTACAACACCCCTTCTCAGGCACTTGTACATTACGAAAGAAGCGAGCAGGTTACAACAGTGCTCTGGAAGCAGTGAGCCCCAGGCTGGGCCCTCTGACGGCGCGGCAGCGCGGCCACACTGCCCAGCCTGGCGGCGCTGCGGAGGGAAGCGCAGCCCATGTGTAAGCCCCGGCCGAGGGCCACGATGACGCCGGCCATGGCAGGGGGCCGTCCTCAAGGGGACAGCCACACCCGTTAGGACGGAGGCGGCTCTAACAACTCCCGAGCGAGGACCGCGACGCCGGGGACCAGCAGCGAGCTGTGAGTACTCTCGGTGGGAGGACCGCTGCTCTCCCCGCCCATGGCCGTCGCGGGGTGGCTGAGGCCTGGCATGGAGAAGGAGGGCTGGTGGCGCTGCTTGCTGCTGGTTTCTGACCCCCAGTCGCCGCGTTTGTTCCTCTGGAGGGTGGGTAAGGATGGTAACAGGCCTGTGGATGTACCAGGGATCCCCCATACCGCGCCTGAGAGCTGTGGAGACGCTGGTCATAGATGGCCCAGGCGGACATTTTCTCTCATGAATGATGGTTGGCCAAGGGGGGTCGTACGCAGTTTTCTGATGGGTGGCCTGTTTTGTTCTCGCTTTAAACCCTTCTTTTTTTTTTTTTTTTTTTTTTTTTTTTCCATGTTCGTTTAGGTGTTTTTCCTCTCCAGTTTTTATTTTGTACCTCAAAATTGGTGGGTTTCCTGGTGTTCAGTGCTTTTTAGTGAAAGTGTAGCTGTGTTTTGCTTTTCCTTCTTTCCAAAGAGAATGGTTTTCTAAGGAGCAAGCTTCTTACTTGACTAGGACATCTTGCATCTATGCTTATATGTAAGTGGCAATACAAAGCTCTTGCGTCTTGCAGAAGTAGCGTCTTGCCTCCCTGAAATCTCAGCAGGGAGCAAACGAAAACCGGTCCAACCCTCTTGGGAAATACGCATGGTGCAGCAGCAGGGGGCTGTGGCTGCCAGCCCTGGCACGGGCAGATAGATGGCTGTGGGTCAGCGGGGGTGAGCATCAGGCCCCTGGGTGAAGCAGCAGTCATGGCTGTGATCACTGGCAGCAGGAGCTCAAAAGTTCATGCAGGTGTTAAGAGTGCCGTCAGCTCCCTTCAGAAGTCCCAGCGTGTTGAAGTCTATGTCATCGCTCAGCTTCACATGCCTGATGGAGCAGTCTAGAGCCAAAGGTTTCTCCTGAATGTCTTACCTGGAGGTTTTTTCTGTGTGTATGTGTGTTACTGGGAAATAACATTGTGTCTTAATGACAGGAAAACCTGTCAAATGTTTTTTAATACCACTTCATTACTGGGGTAATTGTTTGTGAAACAGGAGCTATATTTTATCTTCCTGATTTAGTTAGTGCTTTGACTGTTTTGCCATTGACAACCAGGTGACTGATTCTGCCAGCCTGAATAAGTGTGGTTTTGTTGTAAGATGATTTGGCTGACGGTAGCTGCACAGAAGAATTTCTAGGCCAGAAGAGGTTCCTGCAATCTCAGTGATTAACCTAATATCTGATTGTTTTGATGGTATGTATTCACTCCATTCTCTCGGAGCTTTTTTTTTTTTTGGAAGCTATTTTTGCTTAAAGAGGCAATTGGTTGCTTTCTTTCAATTGTGTTTGTAATTCTGGTCAGCATTTAGATTTGAGTAAATCAGTTCACTGGGAAGTGAAGACTTTGATGTATTTGTTAGCAATGTACTGTGCCAGAGAGTTCTGCTTTGTTTCTAAACCTGCTCCCAGTGCCAATCAAAATGCGTAGCTCAACGTGACAAAGTTGTGTGTTTCATTGTATTTAGAATATTTAGATAGCAGTAGGCTATTGTCTTCGTTTGATACTTTTCTGAACAAGTGGTATGTTGTTAAACTATCTAAGAACAAGTATCAGGGAATTCCTGTAATTATTTAGTAGCAAATATGGTTTTGATTAAAAAACAAACAAAAAATATTTTATGGTATAGTTTATTTGATTGGAAACTTACCAATAATTTAAAAGTAGTGATAAATTAGTATGAAAGTCATTTTTTTCCTTGTTTTTACTTTCCTAAACTTTGCTAGTCTTTGCTCAGTCTTTTGACTTTGTTGTCTTTTTTTTTAACTTGTATTCTTTGGCAGAGAATTGTTTATCATATTTGTAATCTGATCACATGCACCAGGGCAGAAAAATAGTTCTTATCCCTCTGCTTACGTTCTACCGTATTCTGATTGCTGTTAAGTTGTACAGGCCGTATCTGACCTCAGTGGAAGCTGGAAAAGTTTTGTTAGCATTTGCTAGTGAAAATAACTGTGCAGAATTCTCATGCCTGCGTCCTAGGAATTAGTCCAGTATGAAGTTCAGCTACAAGTTCACTGATACCCTGAGGCTGAGGCAGGAGTCAAGCTGACAGTGCCTGGCTTCCAGGAGAGTGCCCTCGGAGCGAGGTTAGGCCTGCTCCGGTGCTGCCTGCTGTTGGCTTGTAGTGAACCGACTGGCAAAAGCCTTACTGTGTCGACAGTCCCTGTCCAGGGACAGCTAGAGCTCAGCTGCCCCTGCTAGTGTTTTTTCTAGTCCTAGAAAAATAGGAAGGACACTGCAATGGTTTGTATGGAGACAGAAGAATGTAAATAAATTTTAGAGTAATAAAAGAATAAATACCCTTTAGGTAATGAAGGTGACTTATGATCAAGCATACTTCACTAACCAAGCTTGATTGTTTGAAAGGAAAAGAAATTTTGATCCTAATGAGATTAAATTTAAAATGGGCAGTTTGCTTCAAAGCAGAGATTAAACTTCTGGATTTTATCATAGACTGCAAATTTTCAGGACCTATTCTTACTCCAGCTGAAGCCAAAGAGAGCAAAAGAATGTGTGCTCCAGTTGACAGACACACATAACTGGAAAATACTCTTAAATTACAAACTCTTTAGTTGAAGTTTCTGTATACTTGGTGTCTATATTTGGCTGACAGTTGATCACAAGCTTTTCAGGCGCATTCTGGTTCAGTTTCTCAAGAAAATCATTTGTTTCCTGTCCTAGATCCAAACCAAAGTCAGTCAATAAGATTTTCTTTGGATTGCTGTCATTAGGCTGGGGATCTAAGCCTTTAGCTTCCAGACAGTTTGTTAAAGACACAAGTTGATCTTCTTTGACAATGTGCTCAGGCCTCCTATGGTACTTGCGTGCGACAGAGAAATTTTCTGTGATTTTTGTTGCTTTGATGCTTTCTGGAGCTAACTTACCCGTAAGCCTAATGAAAGGAAGGAAAGTGCTCTGAAAACCAGAATCTCTGCATTTAAAGCAGTGACTTTGATGGAGCTCGGTAGCAATATCGAGAGTTGCCCCATTAGAAAGGTGGCCTAAAATCAAGGCATAAAAAGTTGTCAGCACTTCTTCAGAACAGAGGAGATGAAAATAGAGTATTTGTATTGTATGGAGCCATGCTTCCTAGAAGAGACGATAAATGTGGCAACACTAATGTGAAAACTATGAACACTTACGGGAGAAAATACTGTTCTGATGAAACTATTCTGCTTCATAAGCGCAAAACCAAACAACAATCCCCCACCTCCCCTAGTTGCTTCAGGAGTTGTAGAGAAATATAGTAATTGGCTTTTGATGTAAATGGCTTTTAGCTGGTGCTCTTGTAGCTTTTCTTTATTGGCATTGATCTTGAAAGTCAAAGTAAATTCCTTCAAAACGATTATTTTCTCTTAAGAATGTTAGAATGATCTCACTTCAGTATTTTTCCTTGTTCTTTGCTGGTTCAATATTGCTAGTTTTACTAAGGGTAATAAAGGTTAGCTTCCAAGATCTGCTCTTTTTGCACTCAGCTAGAGGATGCAGTATGAAGGACATCGGGGCTGGTAGCATGAAGGGTTTTCTGCAGCATGCTGACCTTCAGTCACAGCCTGGGTACCCTTTTTTGGCTACATAATGCACTTGTCAGACAAGTACCAGCTAGAAAGCATCACACTGCCAAAAGATGTAACACAGCGTGATTCATGTTCAAAGAGGGTCTAAATGCTGAAAATTTGTGTGAGCTGTAAAAAGTGCCTTGGTCTAGGTGTGGAACTGGAAATCCTGAGCCAGGTACTGAGGCATTCCCTGTGGAGCCTGGAGCTGTGCCTGTACCTTAGGATAAAAATTGTCAATGACCTGCAAGTTCTGCAGCGGGCTGCTTCAGATAGACACGGTCTTTGTACTTACCTGCTGAAGTAGCACACAGGTGCGAGCATGGAAGAGCACGGAAGCGTGTCTGACATGTCCTGCATGTGTAATGCTTGTATATGTGTAATGCTTGTGTAATGTGTAATGCTTGGCTTGCAATCTCATCCTGGAGGTAAGCGCTAACATATCCATCAAGGACTGAGAAGGACATACAGCAAATGACGGGAGTCATGTGCTTCTTTCAATTTTAAAATAACCCAGGAGAAAAGAATTCACCCAGGAAACATAAGGAACAGATTGGTTGTCTTCCTGGTCTTCTGGTAGTGAAGGATTATAGTGCTCCTGAGTCTGTAGGTTGCAGCCGTTACGGGGAGTTACGGTACAAAAAGTGATTCCAATTTCTTTAGCACAGCAAATTAATAAAATATAGTAAATTTAGATTGCTGTGGGAACTCTGCTGGGAAGGGTGACTTTCAGACTGTGTTAACTACTGTTTAATGTAAAATTCAAAACTGCTGTGGAGTAGCTTGCTTACTGGGAGTTGCAATAAGTACCTAAGCCATTAATCTTAGCCTTCTATTTTTTTGAGTGGAATGATCTTATTTTTTGATGCGCACCAGTATGTTGTCAGCAGTGGGGTTGCAAAGCTGATGCCCCTTGAGCCCTGCGAGTTTTCTTCAGGGAAATGGGATGTAGAGGTTTTCATCAGTCCCAGCAGAGAACAGAATTCATTCCTTGCAGGTCATATTCTTGAGTGACAGTCCTACTACCTGCAGCAGTATTCCCAGAGTTTGCGCAAGTGCTAGAAACTGCAGCTCCAGCCCTGCTTTTTCCTCAGTGAAGGGATTCATGAGTAAAGCTGCCTTCTTTGCAATAGTAAAATCAAACTGAGAGGAAAAATGTGATTCTGCTAGCCAGTATGTGATTTATATTTAGGGGATTCAACTAGCATCACATCGAGTATAACTACTAAAAGGTTGGTAGTGACTGATCCAAATTATAATATATATGTGTCTGTGTAAAGTGTATCCTTGCAGCTTGAGGATAATTTAGATTTTTTTTTCTCCAATTTGGGGATTTAAAATTACACAGACAGGAAACATTACATACAACTTATTCAAGCTATGCTGTCGTCATAAAAAATACTGTTATATTACAGGTTATTGAAACGTGCAGTCTCAGTTCCTTGCAATATATAAATATGCTAAATGAATCAAACTGTTGCACTAAGTTGATATTGTATATGAATTTATACAGCAAAGCTGAATACTCTTATCTATAAACACGTAACAAAATAGGGATAACAATTAATAGAAAAATACAAGGCATCCTTGCCATTCATATTCATGTTTAGTGTAATATATAGCCAGTCATAAGTTATTAAAAATACACACCAAAAGCGTGATGAATACAATCCATTCTGTGCCACTCCATAACTACTAAGAATTTTACAATCAATAGCACAAAAAAGAAGAGGGGGGAAAAAAGAAACCCTAGAGTGGTAGGAAAAGTGCTGTTTTGTTTTCTGCTATGTATCTTACTTGCAAAAAAACAGTTTTCTAAAGAATGCTTGAAGGACATTATTCTCTCCAGGTATCTGAAAGAACTGAAATATTTAATCATTTTAACCCCTTGCATGTAGGCATAAAAATATCAATATGTTACTAGGTATGTAATCAAATTAAGGCCCCTTTTCAAGAAGACTATTCTTCTTCAGATAACCTCACACATTTTTGAAAATGTCTTTACTAATGTTAGAAATACATTATTCTGTGAGCTAGTGAATCCCTCTTGTGTGTCTGTCTGCTCTCTTCTTCCCTAACTGTGTAACCTGATATAAACCAGTTGTGTTTTAAGGTTGGAGATGCCTTTGGATTTGAATTTGAATGTTTTCATTCCCCAGTGTGTGGTCTAACTTAATCTCTTTGCCCAAGGTTCCTGTCTCTAACTGTCTATAGCCAATAACAACTATGTAAAATAAAGACAGTACAAGGCAGTAGAGAGAGAAAATCCAGGCTATCAGATATGTTAGCAATATCACCGTTGACTTATTGGTGTAGGAAACAGTAGTATTACTTGGGCCCCAGATCCTCAAAAAGAAATACTGTGCTCTACGTACTTTTCAAAACCTGTGCCAGAAGTCAACAACATAGATCCACAGAAATCTGCGGACCTAAGTTAAGTGTCTTTTGGTGTAAACTTTGCCAACCAGATGGCACTATCATTCACCACAGCAAAATCTCAACTAGTACAACAGACTGTTTAGCCACAATCTGTCATACCTCTTCTTAAGCTGCCTGGCAATAATGGATATTGCACAACTGAAGCACCGAGAGTACTTCACACTATCAAGAGAACTAACTCCTTGAAAAGACACAGAATCATAAGCTACAGAAGGCTTATTGAAGACAGGTAATACTGTGTATTTAAAATTATATTATGTATACCTTGTAAGAAGACATCTAGTTAGTGACAGCAAAAATGTCAGTGCTGTATTGCTTCCTCTGCTGCTATGTGATAGCCTTAAGTGCACAATATGCTTAGCTTTAAATTTGGGCTATAATAAATGTATTGAAAGTAATAATAGCTGTTGACCAAATACTGCTTCTCCCTATCAAGTATAATTTCTAACAAGCTCACACGAATCCTTTACTGACTACAAAAAGTAGCCCTTCTTCGTCCTTTACACTATGACAGCATATATAAGAATAAACTATCTGCACTTCAGAGGGACCGTTTCGGTTTCATAAATCTTCAGTTTCAGAAAAGTAATATCCAACAGCAGATTTTTGCTTTATTGTTTAGAGTCCAAAAAATCTTTACAGATTCCTCGAATAATATCAGGAATCATCTGCTCCAGTCCAGTGAACTCCCTGGTGAAGAAAGTGTGAGAATCTCTTGGTTCAGAAGCCATGTCTTTCAGATCATCCAGAGGTGCCCAGGCAACACCAACAGAGAAGACGGTTATTCCTACAATGCAACAGCACAGAAAAAAATAAGTAAGAGCATTTTGTCTATGGCTACAGGGGAAATATCAGCTGCTACAACCATGAATTAATTTGGATCAGAAATGAGTGTTTCTGCACCTGCAGGCTGTCAGAGATTATTAGATTTTGCCACCAAGTATCAGGAATTAAAGAGGTGTCTCAGTAAGAATCCTGGTAGAAATAGGGGATATCCTAAGAGTTAGCATCATAGTTGTTTTGTAGTGGTAGATATGAACATAGCAATGACATAGTAAGTCTTGAAACACAAAAAACAGTGTTTAGAACAATTTTGAAAGTAAACCTGGATGCTTTGTGTACTCTTAGAGTTTTCAGGCATCAGAAGCCCAAGAGGTTTTTTGGTTAAAACTGCTTATTGCACTCATAGATGATGATGATGGAGAACAGAAATAATGCCATTGGATGCCATCCCTAGTTGGAACTTCACTACATGGCTCTTTGGTTTTAATCTACTGATTTTCCTCAGTTAGGAAAGTAGAGTGGGTGTACTTTTTTTTAAACAATTTGCCATAAATGAATCTACTTACGGCTACATACCTAGCTTCACACCACTGATCTTTCATTCTAATGGAGAACAGTTCCTCAGAACTCATATTTTGTTAAGTTTAAAACAACATGATTTGCTTGCCAGAGTGGAATGAATCAACTCCTGCAGCTTTTGATCACAGAATCATTTACCTGCTTTTTGTGCAGCAGCAGCAGGTCCTCTGACATCATCGTAAGACTGACCGTCAGTCAAAATAACAAGGAAATTTTTGTTAGGCCCATCCTTCACTGACCCAAATACGTTTCTGTTTGTGAAAGAAATGGCATCACCAGTAGCAGTGCCACCACTCATGTAGCGAATGTTCCGAATAGCGGAGAGGACCTTTTCTTTTGAGGTATAGTCTGTGAAGCTGAACTCAGTACGCTGATCATATGTGAACTGCACAGTGGCAATTTTGGAACCAATATCAGAGATCTCGAAAGCCTTCACTACGTTGCTGATGAATTCAAGCACGAGGCGGAAGTTGCTGTCTCCAACACTGCTAGAGCCATCTACCAAGAAGGCTATGTTGACAGAGTTGTAGCATGTCTTGCTACACAACATTTGCTCATGTGAACACAGCTTTTGGACAAGAGGTTTTACGTATTTGGTGGTACCAAACCAGCTGGGCATGTTGTAAGAGAAGAAGCCATTATTTCGACAGACAGCCTGTTTGAAAACAAAAGTCAGAAGGTGAATATTGAAACAGCAGTTCTGTGGATACCGATCATACACCTATGTGATTTTATTCCAAAGGCAGGTTCAAGTTGGAGTCTGATGGTGTTTTTTGGAAGTGTTCTTCTGTTTGCTCTTAAAGAAATTAAGGACAAACACTTGTAGATAAGGTCAGTGAAAGCTCTAATTCATTTTATCAAATAATTAAATGGAATATGCATCCCTGCCTCCTCCAGAAATTTCAGATAATTTCATGTAATTAATAAGAACTGGAACAACTGGAAATTTTAATTATGTTTTTTGAAAGGGAAGTCAGTCATGGCTACTGAATGTCCAAAGGATTGAAAGTTCTACATTTTTCCCTATCTACTGAAAGGTAGGTGTCTGTGTTTTCCCTTCTAACATTGTAAGCATTTTTTTTTTTAAATCCGTAATGCATCATAAACACAGATATGCAGTTGAGTAGAAAATACAGTCCCAAGTCATTCAAAGTAAAATTTCTTTTTCCCCTGGCCTCCATAGTATACATGTAACATGCAGGTAATTGAGATGGGGATGCAATTTAAAATCAGCTCTCCAAGGTGGCAACTTAGCTGACTAAGATCAAAATGCAGAAAAGGGAGGGCAGGCTTTGATCTCATAAGATCATGTCTTTCTGTGCCTGTAAGTACATGAGAGTTGGACCTGCCCAGGATCAGAAACAAGCTGTCTTGTGCATGCAAACAGCAGAGCCATAGTGCTTCATGAGGTTCATGTTCTGAGCTATGAACTTTCTCCTGAAATTAAACACCTAAAGCCTCCCTAAGAAAAACTACGTAATGAACTAGCACTTAGCTCTTGTGAGAGTAAGACCTGTGTTTGAATTCCTGCGCTAACTCATATGGAGCAAGATCCAAAACTTTCCTTGGATTAAGAGTTTTTCAATCTTTCCTGTCTTTGTAGTGAAAGTAACTAAATAATCCTCCATAGAGCAGGTCCTGAAAGATTATGCCTCCTTGTCTGCCATTTTAGGACAGAAGATACCACACCTGTGTTTAATTGCTTTGATGCCTTTACTATGCCTAAGATAGGGGAGTTCCCTTCTAGGAATCTTCATGTAATTACAAAATCCAAGAGCTACAATTTGGCCAAGACTCTAAACTGGGAGAAGCGTAATAGCACTTTGGTACCGCGGTGCAGTCCCATTAGCAAGAAAATAAGCCAGCAGAAGCATATTGTTTAGTGAGAAGAAACTACTAGGCTTACCCAAAATTTGCAGTCCTGATATTTTGATAGTCGCAATAGTTTTGAGAGAATATATTTTATGGAATTTGTAAAAATTAGTTCATTAGGACTCTAGTATGAAGTAAATTCTCTAGAATCATACCTGTGCATGAAAAATGAATAATGATATTCTCTTACTTTGTCAACAAAACCAATGTCTTGTACCATTCCCAGCTCCTCCGTTGTAGGTTTTGCTACAGATACAATGAATACGTTGACTCCAAATTCTCTGGCCACTATACCAGCTTCCTCTATATCATCTGAGGGCCAGCCATCTAGAAACACTACAATGATTTTGGGTATTCCTTTGCGTGCTCCATTTTCCAAAGAGAAGAATTTCTGAGCTGTGTGTTTCAAAGCTTTCCCTAGTTTTGAATGGGAAAAAAAAAAAAAAAAAGGAAACAATTCAATTATCTTTTCATACCAGTTTCCTATATGAAATTGTCCTGGATTTTAGTTACGACTACAGAACAAACCCAGTGTAACAGTGAAATGGTGTCCTATGATATCTCAGCACTCATGAAACTTGAGCAACCTATACCCTATTAAAAAACTGATAAAGCTGAAAGAAAAAAAAAAAAAAAAAAAAAAAAAAAACACTGAAATGTTTCTCCCACACTTCGTGTTTTATACTAGGAAGCAGATACATGAGCGTCTGCCAAATTAATTGGAAGGAAGAGGTTGAGAAGCTACTTAAACTTAGCTTGTGAAATTAAACATAGCTGGAGAGCTCAGTTTCCGTATTTGGCAAACATCCCTTCACAACCGCTTACTCTTTATTCACAGATGATTGTAACTCCTAAATTAGCCATACAACAAGAAATGTTAAGCCTTTTAGATGTGAATTTCTCTCAAATATCACTTGTTACCAGTGAAAATTTGATTACTCTTTAAGCACAGGAAACGATACAAAGCATACAACAAGTAACCCTGACTTCTGAAAATGAAATCGAAAATACGGCAATGTTCTAGTGGAAAAATGTTGAACCTAAGATAAACATCGTATCTAAAACACTTTCTTACCTAACAGAATAGTAAGTATTTCAGTATACATGTATACATACATATAACTATGTCTTTACTTATGTAAAGACATAACTTCTATTTTCATTGACATATGAACTCACCTGTATTAGAATTGCCTCCTCTGAACCCTAATTCCTTTATGGCAAACAAAACCTCTTTTGCAGCAGTGAAGTTTTTCAGATAGAATTCAATTTTTGGATGTTCACTGTGGATAAATAAAAAATAAACTACGTAGTTGACTTTTTGTATCAATGTGGCATTAGCAAGCTAAATTAGCATTTGAATCATTTTGTTCTTGCTCAAATATACTCTTATCTCCATTTTAATTACTAAAATAGAAGTATGCTTCTCACTTAATAATTCTCACAATCCTTAGCATGAGGAATCATGTACCTGGGTGGATAAATTAAGAACAGGATGATTCTTAAGCTTATTAAGCAGCTGAAAATACTACTTAAAAATATATACAGAAGTAAATTTTGAACATGTCAGAAGTTAAACTAAATGCATTTGTATAATTGAAAATCACACAAGTATCACAAAGGCAGATGATCAGATTTGTCATGTCATCTCATATGAACACATCAACATAGCACAGAGAAAACAGTGCTACAAGCTGGAGTTTGTTTTCCCTTGCTGTTCATTTGCCATTATTGAGCAAACGCTGTTCTGCAAAATAAAGTGATATATTACTTGATTTCTCCTGTTATCACTCAGTTATATTTGTGTACAACTGTTATTACCTGGCTTGTACAACTCCAATGTGAGGCCCTTCTGTTCCAATTCCCAACATCACTGCTACTTTTCCAACAAAGTTTTTCTGCAGATTAAATCTACGTTGGCCAATGTTGTAACTTCCATCAACGAGAAATGCAATATCAGCTTTACAGTCTGTGAGCATCCAAAATAATTAGACTTACTTAGCACCAAGTAAATGTTACGATTTTGGTTTTCAAAAGCGAAACTTACAGGTTCCTACCTTTGTTCCCAGCCTTTTTGTCAAGGGGCTTCTTAGGTCTTTTGCCTTCAACGAAGAAAACAGCATGGATCATTTAGGAACAGTAAGACAAAATCGAAGAAGCTTAGTCTAAGAATTACATTGCAATCTATGCTCAGAAAAAATTGGCATGGGACTGCATCATGTTTCAAAAATTTCACTACTATTGCTTTGCTCCTTGGAGAATATTATTTTTCAAATGAAACTGTTTAACCTTCATTTCTTGCACTTGTCAAGCTGAATATCAAAACGTGTACAGGAAGACATACAGAAATTGCTGTAGCTCAGCATCCCAAGTGCTGCCACTTCTCTTTCTCAGTTAGCAATTTGCAGTTTAATTTTAATGTTTTGGAAGCAAGCTGGGACTTAAACAATGAAGCAAATGTTCTGTTTGCAAACAAGATCCAAGTCCAATATGTATATACCACTAGCCTTCATAAAAACTGATCTAGCCTTTTACTGGCAGCATGTTCTGCGGAGAAATCCAAACGACATAATTTCTCTTAAGTAAGTCCTGACAACAATTAGCTGTTAAGTAGTTCTGTAAGAAGGAATGCATAATGTCTTCTCTGTCACTTAATTGGAATGAATATCCTATGAGCTCACAAACTCTTTCCTTCTGTTATCTACTAGTTTTCCAAATTAAGTGTTCCTTCATTTACATGAACACTACTGAAATCAGAATCAATCTCACTGATTACAAATGATTCTTCCTTTCGCTGATGCAAGACACATCAAAGCAGATATTGTACATATATTTTCTTTAAAAATAAATTCTGTGAAACAAGACATGTTGGAGAGAGCTTGTACCTGTAGAAGGACGTGCTGTTGATACTGATCGTCCCACTGCTTCAAGTGCTACATTCTTGGTAGCTGCCAAAGTATTGGAAGAATGAATTTATATCATAGAATCATTTTATCACTATTTCAATGTATTTAGATGAAGTTATGAGTGCTTGAAGAATAATGGATTTGCAGTAGTCTTTCTAGACTATTTCCAGTAATCTTTCTGTATAATCTTGGTGGACTAGTCTGGCTGGAATGTATTATTTTAAGAAAATTGTGGAAAAGTGAAGATAAAATGAGTTAGAAGTAAAAACTTTGATTACATTTCATATACCAGTCACATTTGTTCCTGTGTACAGGCGCATTGAGAAAGTTTCCTAGATCTGTGTTAATATTTGAAATACAGTTTGCAAAGTAGTAAGTTTTTAGACACCTACGAGTCACTGAGAAAGACGAAGCCCATCTAGTGAGCACCTGAGACTGGATCCCGTTGGCATTTACAGCAGGGTAGTTTTCCTGTCCTGGGAGAGTCTGTACCTTTACAGGTCCTCCTGCGTTGGTGATCACCCCTCTGAGACACAAAATAAAGTTATTAGGCATCAGACATACTAGTCATAAGGAAATACAATACAATTATGCCATCATTAGTGTATTGGACACTAACCTCCTACAAATGATGCAATATAGGCAGAAGGTTGCATTCAGGCAAAAATAAACTATATGATACTGAAAAGGTTAAGAGAAAATATTACACAGAGCATCACTCAGACTTTTTTTTTAAGGAAACTCAGACAGTTATCAGGAAATTCTAAAATTCTACCTGCTCAGACTGAAGCAGAAGAATGGTAAAGGTAAGAGCTACAGCAAAACGTATTTGAGCTGATTATGATTTGTGAAAGTTTGTAGCCAAACCAAAATGTGTTATGCTTGACTGCAAAGTAACTAAAGCTAAGAAAACTAGAAGAAAAATGCTGCTTGTAGTACTAATTTTTGCGTAGGATATTGCATTAAGCAACCACACAGACTCAGAAATGGCAGGCATTACTGGCAGCAACCATCCAATTACTGATAAATGTAGGAACAGAGTGTAAAGTATCTTATTCTTCTCATTCACCTGGAGCAAAAATTAAGTGTGAAATCTGAAATAAATAGAATGCGAGTTAGTAACTCTATCCATATAAGATTCCTGATTGTTTTCCATCTAGACTCGCAAATGGTATGTCAACAACAGATGCTGTTCAGCTCTGTGATTTTCACAAATTGTAGCTTCAGAATTTGGAATACTTCAGAAATAGTTAACAGATCATAGCTATTTCCCTTTGTTGAAGCATACCACTTAAATATAGTTTTAATGGCTTATTAAAAAAAAATACCAAGAAGCTTACTGATTAAAAGTATCTTATAAAGTCATATTCAGTATTATAAGACTATTGTACTCCTCAATGCCATACCAGAAGTCAGTTCAGAAATGCAGAAGTGACAAGAAAACTTGTAGCAAAATCTACAGAGGAAGTTTTCCAAAAAGAAAAGATTTGAGTCTAAAACCTTCTTAGAGAAAACCGTTAGTAGTTTTCTCTTGTTGAGTTTCATCTCAGGACTCAATGAACAGGTTCTGAGATTGCCTGCCAGATCTGCTATCATGTGGGACAAATGAAGATACAGCTAATTGGAAAATCTTGCTGATGCTTATATGCTGAGCCCGTTAGCACTGTCAGGACATAGAGGATTATGTGACTCCCCAATGGGACATTAGATTTACACATTTAGGAAACTTCAGGGTTAAAAGCTGCCCAGGGAGAGAACTTCCATTGTTTGTTTTTGCAGGCAGAGGGGTTGTTGTGATAGTCACAGGCATCAGAATGCTTTTTCAGATTTCTTTTTATATGCTGAAAGAATGAATGTTATTATTTTAGGGGCTAAAATTCAATGTTGAGCTTCTTTAAATGAAAGGAAAACTTAATGGTCCGTGGTACTTGGGCAGGTACAGTAGCATGGGAAACAAACAACCTTTTCAAGATTATTGAAATACAGCAATGTGCGCCTTTGTGTTTATTTTTCTTATCTGTTTGGCTTCCTGCTTGAAGAGAGTCCCAGCCTCATCTGATTTAAAACATCATGAAAGTAGAATAATCAAGGCTAGAGTTTAGAAAATCTTGCACAGTTATGGTAATTTGAGCTCTGGGCATCTGTGGCAGTTTCCACATAAATCTCCTTGTGGACTACTTAAAATGCATTCCTGATTCACAGGCGTGATTTGCATTTCTAAATGGAACTATGGTTATATATGTACATGTTTAATTCTTGTACCTTTAAAGATTATGGTAGCTTCAAAATACAGAGATATTTTATCTAAGAATACTGTGTATAGACAAAGAAGCTTTAGTAAAGTTGCCCTGAATGCTAATTTAAAATCAGATTATTATGTTGGCAAATTTAAACAGCACCTCACATTTATCCTAATAGAGAGTGAAGAGAAATAGATAGGAACAGAGATGTGCTACTCTAAGGAAAAGCCCCAAACCCAAGGGCAGCAGTGCTGCAAGTAGACTGTTGAAAGAAATACACACTGAGACACTTGGTCTTACAGTCCAGAAGCACAGTGTTGCAGAGTATGTTTTTTGCTAATAATTACATTTATCAAATATGTCTTCAGGTGGCCAATCTGCTCTTTTTTTTCCCCACCAGAAGGGAGAAAAGAGAAAGAGCAAGGTCTGCCATGCTACTACCTAAGAGCAGAATTTTGACTTGAAGTTCCCATTACCATTGCTGAGTGCTGGCTGCGATAGCAGCTGGCATTTCCTACAGGATCCCTGGATGAAACAGTTATCTTCAGGGGGCTAAAAACAGACAAGCCAGCCAAATTCTCATCTTTCCTTTCTATTACCAGTAGATGTATCAACCTCTTTCCACATCATTTACCTTTCTCCATGGCTCAAGTAGCATCCTCCCCATCTCCAAACGGCAGCCTCCTGCTGCCTGCCTGCCACCAGTTCAGTGCTTCGGAGCTGTTCTGGGTTTTGTGCCAGCATTTTCTGTCCCTCTAGGTTCTGCTTTTTCTATCTCCACTGCACTCCTATTGCTTTTGGCAAGAAACAAGGCACAGCAGCAGAATAAGCCAATATATCAAAGTTTCCCAGGTGGCTTACTGCTGCTGCTCAGAAGCCCAGCCCCTCTGGCTGACAAGGTTTTTGTCAATAGCCTTGTAGCGAACACTGCGGCAGCCCAGCGGCCAGTCTTTGTGGTTACATTGTGGCCAACTTGGTAACGCCATGACTTGCTTTTGTTCACTTGAATTCTGAGACCCTGATATTTAATTACAAGTGTTCCCACCCTGTGACTAGTTGTGAAGGTTCTAAAAAAATACGCATACCTATTTAGCACCTAATAACGGCAACATAGGGTTAGGTCTCGCTTTAGTGGAATTGGCACTAGAACAGAACTGCACAAGCTGAGAACCTAGTCCTTAATTTGCCCTTCTGATTATTAATCCAATTAATCACTCAGTGGTAGATTTAACTCAGTTCTTTATGCCTACATAGTGTCAGCCTGGCACGAGGCTCTCTATTCTTCCCCCGACAAATAAAACTTCTATTCTTCTGCCCAGACAAAGAAAAATATTAAACAAAAATTCCGTTTCCTGAGAGTAATTGCACATAAAATAAGGATAGAAAAAGATAAAAAGCCAAATATAACAAACCAAAGCAGGCAGAAAGCTTATTCATCTGGAGTAATAACTGAATTCTGCTCAATTCTTTAAAAGGCACTATGTAGTGTTATTACTACAAGAAAAAAATCACATCACAATAATGGACCTACTCGGAGGAATAAGCATTATTTGGTGTATATACAAGTTTAGGAATCAGGCTTCAATTAGGACCCAACACATACAAATTGGAGTGTGTGTGGAAGATGGAACTGACGCTTGCTCACACAATCATTTTGCTGTTTAAAAGAAGCACTGCTCCCAGGAACGATGTCTCTGGGAACACAGGGTGGTGGGGCAAGCGTGATTTGTGTAAGATAGCAGCAGTCATGACAGTGACACAGGCCCTCAACAGTGTTTATGGTATACATAGGGCTATGTTGCACTCACCATGCGGTGTAATGTAGGGCATGCAGTTTTAAATTAGATGTAGTTGTTTCAGTAATTTGGAAGAAAATTCTGAAATTCTTAGGAGTACATATCTAGTTACACCATGATAGCAGAAGCTGGTGATATCTAGTAGCAACGTGTTCTTGGAGTTGCTTTGACACCGAGATGGAGTTCAGCTATCGCAACACAGAGCTGGAAGCAAGAAGTAGTTTGTATGTTTCAGGTGGCTTTTGTAGCCTGTACTGAAATTAGCTGAGAACTAAACAGCTATGCCCTCTCTTCCATCCAGCAATCCTTTTTCCTCCCTCACTAGGACCAGTACTCATGGCTTCTAATAGTTCCAGCAAAACCAAGAAAATGCTTTCACATAGTGAACTGTGGTCTGAACACAAGAGGCTGACAGGACTAATCCCAGCTAACTTACAGCTGGTCTTTGAAAAAAAAAAAAAAATAGAAGATTCTTTTACCTATATTCTACTTTTTCAAAGTGCTATACTACAATAAATTCAGAAGACTTGAACACTGTTACTGTACACTAGCATGCTTGCAGGAGTGCCCTGATGAGAAGGACAGCTATTACAGTCCCTTTGTTGCCATTAGAACACTTGGATACAGATACAGGCATTTTTTAAACAGTGCAATAATTTAGAATGACAGATGCTGTGGGGGAAAAAAAATACAATACTGCATAATCCTATGCTTCTGTGTTAGAAAAGTCATACACAGCATGAGGTATAGACACCTGTGCTTTACAGGTGAAGAGTACACACACACCTTGAAAAAGAAATCTACACCTTCATTTCTTGTAACTCCTTCTGTAAAAATTGAGATTTTTCCAGTGCTGATCTAAGAATTAAAAAACTAGATAGTGTAAGCATTTTTCAGCATTTTCAGCACTCCAGTGACTCGAATCACTTTTGCTAACTTAAGCTTAAATTAATAAGAGACTTGCTGAGGTACAGTGAGTGCAGGACTGAAGCAGAACAGATGATGCAGCCGAGCTGCGCAGTATCCGCAGGGGGAGCCAGCACCTGAGTCCTGGTGCAGGAAGCTTTTGTAGCAGTCAGACCACAGCGACAGGGATGACAGGTTTAAGATTGCTACCTAGTGAACTGGTTAGTAACTTTTGAAATTAAACGTTTTAGCTCTTTGAACACTTCAAAACACTTCAGTCTTCAGTGCCTTTAGAAAGAGGTCTTGAGAGCAAAGATGTTTTCTCTTGAAGTAAAGATTCCTGTGGCAACCAGTGAAGAAATGGAGTGCTAGAAGTAGATGTCTGGCTACTTCACTAAATATAAACAGTGCCTTAGAAAAAGCGTAGGAAACCTGACAGTTCTTCCTATTGTAACTTTAAGGTATTTGATCCAGGCATGATTTAACATTTTTGTATATACATAAACTTGGAAAAGTGAAGACTTAGAATTTAACTTTTTGTTTTAAATGCTTATGAAGACACTTAAAACATACTGAATGGAAGCAGCCATTGTTTACACAGCAGGATGGAAGGGAAGCTTGCTCCATCAATAGAATACCATACAGAGACAGTTAACTATCTTTAAAACCAACTCTTAAGCTTTAAAAAACAACTTTCCCCTCTTCTTTCCCTTTTCCCCAATGCTTCCCAAGTTCTTTCTAGCTACCCCATAGTACCTTAAGCCTTAGTCTCCTTTACAGCATCTGAGAAATTTACCAGCAAAACCACTGTTATGTTTAGTTTACTTAGGAATTTAAATTTTAAAATCCTGATTTTTTTAAAGTTGCTTAAATAAACTTTTTATTTTGTCCTTTATCTTCTAGTTAGTCATTTTGGTGTAAAACTAGTTTTTAAAATTCAAAAATACCCTGATAGCAGAGTTCAGCATCATAACTATATTTTGAAAGAGTTTCTTCCTGTTGCTTGGGAGTAAGAAGAGAGTATAACTATGCCCCCACTTCTTTTAAATGTTTTGTTTCATAGAAGCTTTTAAGAACAGTTTCAGCCTTTCTGCATGGGTAACAGTAGTTTTAACTGGAATGCACAAATATAATAAGACTGATTTTTTTTTAACTGTAGTTTATGCATAAGTTAATATAAATGTACCTAGAAACTAAATAAGACTGGTTTAAAGAAGTTTGGTGATGTTTGAGGAGATTCTGGTTAATTTACATTGTAATCCACAAATGCCAATTGAATCTCATTCATAGAATTAATCATTTTTTTAAAAGTTTTGAATGTAGTAAGTATGATACATCGATATATTTACTTTGGTTTCAATAGAGACTCTTGATACAAATAATTTGGATTGTGTGTATGACTAAGTCTTACTTTTAAATACAGTCATAATATTTAATTACAGAAATCTAGGAATTTTGGAAAAATGTGCAGGGTAATCTAGTTTGTTCTTTCAGTTCAAATTAGGATGACAGTTTTCTAGCTCTTCTAGACAGACGAATATCTTCTTAGAAACTGCACTGTGCAGTCCAATTCCAGACCATCTACTCTGTCCTTATTGCTAGACTTTTTCCTCAAGTCTAATCTACATTTCTGTTGCTGAAGTGTCAGTCCATTCCAGAGTTAGAACATGCAGTTTTGAATCATTCAATGAGGAGTTCTAAATGTGCAAGTACATCTTTTGCAGCCAGTTAACAGCTTAAGCCAAGAATCCTCCTTTAATAGCCAAAAAGCTTTTTCAAAGTATTAATGCCAGTCTGACAGGAATCATTCTACCTTCCACAGGCATCTGAAATAGATCACATCATCTCCAGCTGCTTTGTCTAGTGTTCTGTTATTTAAAATTGATTCAAAAAAGAGTTTACCTTGCAAGTAAGTAATTCTTCATTTTAAAAGTGTCAGATAATGCCAGTAAGATTTCTGCCAACCTGTTTTCTTTCACCTGGGGAATTACTACTATTCTACTGACATCTATTTACTGAAGTATTTACTGACATATTTAACGGGTTATCTGGATACATTCCTAGCCTTCAGTTTTCCATTTGATATGGGAATGAGTTCAGCTAGCTGTTGGTCTAATTAAGAGACCAATGATCTAATTATGAGTCATCAAGTTTGATGCCCATCAAGGAAGTGTCAGAAAAAAAATCCTGTGACAAAAAATATAACTCTGATTACAATTAATAATCTTTACAGATCACATTCACCCAAATCATGGATAGGTCTGTTTGTGTAGGAGCTTAAACTGCTTCAACAGTTTCAGGAAAGATAATCATAAATTAAAGTAAAAAAAAAATGCAAGTCTGCTTTTATTCTCCCATTAATTACTGTTTACACTGCATCCTTGCATGTCTACCAGTGACACTGGAGTTGTCTTACAGTGAAAGCCTGTCTGCTACTTTGCCACATCACTAGTTTTGTTGTTTTCAGGAACGTTTCAGCACAACTCAGGTAACTTGCAAACCACCCAGCCATTCTTTTCTGTTGTGCTCTGTTCTAATGCCATTCCTATCACATTAGCATGGTTTAAGAAGTCCAGAGAAGTCTTTATTATGCTGTCATCAAAAGGTTCAAATTTAAAAATGTAGCAAGACTATATAAACTTGCTTAACACATGGAATAACAGTTGACTGTCTGCCTTACCTGTGTATGGCAGCTCCGCAGACACTGGAAAGGGAGGCATAAACTCCATCCCCAAAGACATAGAATTGCCACAGAGGACAGTTTGCTGGGCAAAGGACTTCTTCTGTCTCCTTTCTAAGGTCAAGTCCTCTTGTAAAGCATGTGATAGCAGTGGAAACTACAAGAAAAAAAAAAAAAAAAAAAAAAAAAAAAAAAAAGAAAAACCTGTGACCTGAAAATCTTATTTTTTATTTGAATAAAACAGTGACTTTCTCTACTGTATCCAAATCAAAATGTTTGGATTTGGAATTAGGTACAGCATCTCATCTTGTGCTCTAGTATGTCTGTAAGGATCTCTGGCACTTAGAAATGTGCAGCTATGACAAGGAAGAACACACTGTCTGAGAGAGGCAGGGTGGAAAAGCTTTTAAAAAGAGCAAACACCATTGAATGTTAAAATAATATCCAGGAAATATTACAGTGGAAAAGAATGGCAGTGGTTCACAACATGTGCAGGTTTACCACAGACATAAAGGCATGGGGAAGACCATAGAGGTGGAACACAAGAGTGGGTGGCACTCGCTGAGACAGAAACTGAATGCCTCAGTCATCCCCACAGCGCTCTCCAGCTGTGGGGCATCCAGGAGTCATTTGGGAAGCTTGGTCCAGGGATGTTCATGAAGCATCTATCTCCTTAGCTTCTGCAAGGAATCCTACTGAAGTCAGTGTTTAAAAACAAAAACAACAACAACAAAAAAAAAAACACACCCATCTTCCTGCTCCAGTAATACGAGTAGCATCTAGTGCATTCACATCAGTTCACTGCAACAGAGATCACATCATGACCCTTGTGCCAAGAACAGTCATTCACCCACAGAGATGGACTTTATTTGTGCTAGGCACATGCATTTCTCACAAAGAACTCTGCCTTTTTTTTTTTTTTTTCTTTAAAGTTGCTGTCCAGATAGTCATCTCTGAGCTGTTACTGTACTTGCATGTGCATGCACCTACATACGCAGATCTACACCAGCAGATCTACACCAGCATACAATTCTGCCTGGTAAATTGAAACTTTTTCTTTTGCAAATTTAGAGGTCATTATTTTGGATGCTTAACAACCATTCTACCACTGCACAGCACAGCCAATTCAGCCAGTCTGGTAACACAGCAGGTTAGGGTTTTAGCTTTGATCAACATTAGTTCAGCAACATAAGTTCAACCCATAACTGACTGGATATTTATTCTGAAATTTCTAAGAGCAAATGTTGTCATCGCTGAGCACTAGCAGGTGCAAGAACCTTTTCTATATGCACTCAGAAAATTACTTTGTCCACATTATTAAGAGGAGAGCTGACAGGCTAATGAATCCATGTGTACACCACAACAAGAGTATGATTATGTGGATTAGTGATTGGTCTCTTGCCTGCTTTCCTGCCCACTCTTTTGACTCTTACCCTAGGGTGTTTACTGACCCTAACATAAGCTGCTGTTACTTGAAAGAATGATTTTGGAGCATATGCTGTTCCTAATCAGCAGATGGAAGAGAGCATGCTGCCTTGGTGCCTCCTGCTAATCCCACTGACTTCAGAGCTGAAAAGCAGAACATTTACAGCTGGAGGTGCACAGTGAGGTGTCTGTCCACACTTGCTGCACAGATCTCAGAATATATAGAGAACATACGTGTAGTTTTGCATTTAAATATACCTAATCCTCATTAGTGCTATAATGCATTTACAGTAAGCTACCTAATCATATCTTCCTGAAAAATCTTTGCTGCTATCTGTCAGCACATACATGTTAGTTAAATGCACTAAATGTATCGGCATAGTCCAGAAGAAAAAAAGAGAAAACAGGGAATATTTTTAGTTTTTCCCTGCCTTCAAAATAAGGAAAGCTGTGTATCTAACAAGAATCACTGTAAAGTGATTTAGTCTGATTCTCAGGTATCCTAAAAACAAGTTTTACTCACATCCTCTCCATGCTTAGTCTTATACATTTGCCTTAAAAACAAAAGCATGAAAAGCAAGCAGAATCACCATGCTTTTACCCAAAAGCTCATTATTCTCATTGTTAAAAGCGGTGTTATTGATGTCATGCTGAAAGTCAATGTGCTTTGCATTTGAGTGCCCTGATCACTTCAGGGAACTCCTACAAATTTGTTAGCTGATTACTGGGCATTAATCAAACATCCACCAAGCGGCAACTAGCGAGACCAACCAGCAGCTAGAAGGCTGGACATCCGTGGAGTAATCCTTGCAACAAGCACTAACAGTAATCTGTTCTCATAGTACTACCTGTGCTGTGTACCCTGGAACATTTTTCTAGCTTCCAGAAGTGCAAGACACCACAGGGTATTTATAATACCTGTCACTTCTAATTAGTTAGCCTGGCTGAATTCCTTGTCAGGCTGTACAATTAACATGCTCCTTATCGCTTGGAGATCTGCATTTCTCTCACTAGCAGGCACTTGCTAAATACAGTCACGTGTCAGGCTAACATTGTGCGTTTTTGATAGCACTGAAGATGGGGCGGGAATGTGGGGAGTGGAATTTGGCTGTTTTCCCTAGCCATGAAAGCACGGATGCTCACTATAGCACAGCCATGGGATTTTTATGTACTAAAGACTCACAATCCTCATCTACATTGGGGGGGAGGGGCTCCAGAGCAAAAAGCAAGTTGCTGCTGTGTGAAGAGCTGACAACAAACATACTGTGGCTAGGGGCTTTTAACAGGTCATAACTCAGATCAGCAAGGGGGAGTGTAAACTTGTAACAGGCAATGAAATACTTATGCTGTTAGTTAAAAAGCAGCAGTTTCATTTTGTTTTACTATAAAGATACAGTTTCCTATAAGCTATAGCTCTGAGACTAACATTAGTAATGTCAGCAGCAGAGTAAAAATCAGAAGTACTGGGTAACAAAGTTAAAACTAATGGTACCAACTTTGCAGTGGATTTTGTTCTTCTCTGTTAATGAATCCCATAAAACCACAATCAATCCAGTGTGAACTTGAGAGTATATTAATCATGCCTGAATACTGGATCATATAGAATAATTCTTTGCAAATTACATACTAACAATGCTCCCAAAATTCATGTGATAGCACTATTAAAATGTTAGAGAGTGGCTGTTTTTGTTAACATATCCAAATATTGAAGGTATTTCATCTTTGCAGAACCAGCCAAATAGCTATCTATAAAGTTTAAGTTGCAGTTATTTCATGATCACTGTAATTTAAGAACACAAAAACGGTAGCACTTGAAATACTTCTCTAGATACTTATCTAACTCAATAATCAATATCATTAAAAGTTAAAATCTAAATCAGTGCATTTTTAGAAGAAGAAATGATAAGCTTGCAATTTACAGGAGAGGAGTCAGTCCTAGACTCCTACCCACTCTGGACTCTGATGGAAAGTAGAGACCTCTGAACACATGAGCCTAAGATTAATCCTTAAGAACTGTAATCCCACTCTGTCCAGACACACTCTTTAAGCCTCACAGAAACACACCACGTTAGGGAACACTGTAAAAACAAAGTACAAAGAAAAGAAACTGTATTTCTTCCTGATTTAAGCCATATTTAAAGGTAGGGATGAATGTCTTCCTTCACTGTTGACCTAAAAAAGAAAGAAAAAAAGCAAAGGCTCACTTCTGTCCTGAAACTTCTATCCAACAACGATGCTTTCAGTCATTCCATCAGTTTCCATCTTTTTGTTGCTATATCCCACATACTGATTTGCTCTGAATAACTGTTTCTCAAGCCCACCTATAATGAGTTTTCACTTCATTTTTGACAACAGTCACTAACTTAAGACACTAGAAAAATAAAACCTATAAACAAAATTTGAGCTTTTCTAACCTTGATATTTTCATGTGTTGCTTTGTTAAAGCAGAATTTACATAAGGAAGTATATATATGTCTGTGTACATTATTAAAAAAGGGTAGGGATTCCTAGAGCAAAATAGCATAATGGGTTATAAAATACAGTATATATATATAGTTTTATATATATATATATAGTATTATGGAAGGAATAGTCTTACAAGTATCATGTATACCACAAGAAAATCATATGGTAGAAATAGACCTACTTATATTTTGGAAAGCAAGTTCATAGCTTGCACACTAATTCATGTAATGTTAAGTACATATCCTGACATGAACAAGAGCAGTGGAATTTCTAAGGAAGCTTCAGGGCTATGTTACTTATTTCAGCCTGAGATTTGCACCTTCTGATCAACTTCCGTTCACTTACTATGTGTCATATGCCAGTGTTAACCCACCCATACAGTCAGCCTTGGGTATGGTAACCAGAGTTATTGAACTTAGGTATTTCAGGGGGAGTGCAAGGAAAGATAAGACCTCCCTGAGCAGTTAGGAGCCTAATACAGTAGATATTCAAAGAAACTGATATTCTTTTTGTTACTTCAGACACTGGAATTTAAAGTTTTTTTTTTTTTTTTTTTAAGTTTCTTCAAGCTTCTATAGCTCCATAAGCAAATGGTGCTGAATTTAGGCTCAGGATAACAATGAGAGGCAACATCTTACTGTTCACACTATGTACAAAGATGCTGGTACTTTTAGTAATAATACAAAAGCGAAGTTATATTTGCCAACATTCCCTTAGCATAACTTAAGTTAGTTCCAGATACCTTCTGCTTACGGAGGCTTCTTGTCCAGCCCTGTCAGCAGGTATTATAAAAAAAACCCTTTACAGGTGTTTCCTGACAGGCTGTTAATGCTAAATGTATAATGCGCCTGCAAAATAAGACAAGGAATTGAGGTTGCAGAAGGTTTTCCATTGTTGTTTTGTTTATTTCTGGTGGGGTTTTAAGTCACGGCCGTCCTGCGATACACAGGAGCAGTTTTCTAAACGTTTGACCGAAGACACCCCGAGCAGCCGCTCCTGCCCCCCGCGCCCCGCGCGCTGCCGGCCGGCACAGCGACTCACCTCACCGCCCGCCGCAGCTCCGCCGAGTCGCTCTGGTCCCTCGGTGGCGCTCCTCGAGCCGCTTCCTACGGTCCCCTGGGTGGCTCCGGCTCCGGAGCAGCCCGTCTCACAGCCGCTCGCACAGCCCGCCCGGCCGTCCTAAAAGCCCCGCACCGGCGCCGCGGCCAGAGGCAGGTGCCGCCGGGCGGGCCCGGCTCCCCTACACGCACCGACACAGCCGCACGCACCGACACAGCTGCACTCTCTCGCACACCCCTCGCCATCGCCCCCCCGGCCCCTTCGCCTGACTCCGTGCCCCGCCGGCACGTCCCGAGCAGCCCGGGAGGGGAGGAGGAGGATGGCGGCACACTCACCCGAGCCGTCGCTCCCGCGCACGGGGCTGCAGAGCAGGAAGACGCCTGCGAACAGACAGACAGCGGGTCGGGGCGGGTCGGGACGGAGCACAGCTCCGCGCCTGCCCCGCCGGCCGCGGTACGCACCGAGGAGAAGGGCGGCGAGCGGCATGGCAGCGGGAGGGTCGGGACGGGACGGGACGGGACGGGACGGGACGGGACGGGACGGGACGGGACGGGACGGGACGGGACGGGACGGGACGTGAGGTGAAGTGAGGGGAGAGGCTCCCGCACCGACACCGCCAGAGCCGCCCCGCGCCGGCTTTAAACCTCGACCCGGGCTCACGGGCACCGGGGCGGGACGGGGCGGGACGGGGCGGCCGGGCTGGGCTGGGCTGGGAGGACTCGGCTGGGCAGGGCCGGCTGGGTGTCGCCGTGCCGCCCCCGCCACCTCAGGCCGGGCACCGCGTCCGCGGGCGCTGCGAGGCGGGCAGGTGGGAAGCCGAGGCCTGGTTTCGTCACCCGGGGGGTGGCAGTGCTCCAGCCGCTGGTGTCATGGCAGGTCTGCAGGTTTAGCTTGGATTTAAACGTGTTTGTTTCCATTAAAAATGGCCAAACAATAAATTAAAAAGATGCTTCAGAGCCCACTTCGACTTAGTTCAGTGCATGTGTGTGTGGTGTGAAGTATTGATTGGTGTGAGTGTGCAATGGTCGGGTTACTAATGAATGGGTGGGAAAGAGTGGAAGGAGGGTGTCTCTTCCAATAAATGCCTTAAAATTGTGTCCTTTGCTGGCTCTGTTCAACTTCTGCTGGGACAGCCGCTCCTAGAAGTAGCCTTCAAACACAAATAGGCTTTCAGAACCCGTAGAAGATGGCTTCTTGCTGGGGGGCCGGGGCAGCCTGGTCAGGGTGTGAGCAGGCTCAGCCGCAGCCCACCTGGGGCTGCACATCGTGAAAAGTTTGTGCGTGTACTGCAAAGCAGGTACGTGACAGCTGTCCTGCACGTACATGGGAAGCGTGACCGGGGAAGTTATTTGTAAAACAGAAATAAAAATCACAGTTTACTTCAAATGAAGTGCAGAAGCTGTAAGAACCCAATCTCCCTCACCATCTCCCCCAGCTTTGATGTCCCAGGAACACATTTTTGTGCTGCCCACTCAGAATAAAGGTGGCGATGGTTCACTTAGGACATGCTCTTCCCCAGCGGGAGTATCATTTGCAAAACCATTCAAGGCACTTGGCGCAGGTGTCAGGAACTTCTGCTGGCGTTTCTCTGCTTCTCTGGCTCCTGGGAGCTTGTCAAGGAACTGCTGGCTTCTAGCCGGCTCTCTCCTCAACAAGAGGCTCACCCGAGGGGATTGATCACCTCTGGTCTTTGGTGGTGAATTGAAGAGCTGCCAATGGCAGCTAAAACACTGTCCTCATTCATGAGAGTCCAACTCTCCCTGAGGTGCTCGCTACAGTCCCAGCTGCACCTGGTGCAGCTCCGCAGTGGTGCACCCTTTCTGGTGCTGGCCTTGGTTCACATTCTGTGGGTTTCTCAGAGGTGTAGTAGCTAAGAGAGGAGGGGAGTTTTGTTACTTTGTTGTTTGTTTTTCTGTTTATGTTTTTTAAGAAAATGTTATGGGAAACCAGTGTCTTATAGACAATGTCTGTTGTATGGTTAGCACTGACAGCAAGTCTTCCCCTTTGCCTTGAAACCAGTGGTGGCAAATCAATGACCACCCCTCTCTCCTTCCACTGCCTTTCTCCTCTCAGTTCGGGGAGGGAAGGGGGCTTGAAGTCCTGCCTGGACTTCATGAAGCCAGCAGAAAACCAGAGCTCGAGCCCAGCCCTGGGGGGTCAGCAGGCGTTAGTTTCTCTTGGACTGCCGCATCTTGTCTGGGGCAAGAGTTTGGGGGGACTGCACTCACAGGTTAATGTTTCACCACAGATTCATGATCCAGTGAGATTTCCCTGGAATGTCATCCTCTGGAGGCTGAGGGGAAAGCAGGAGAAACGGAGAGACATCCAATTTATTCCGGGAAATACGGGAAATGCCTGCACTGAGAGACACTGGCTTGTCCTTCCTGTACAGCACCACAGAAACCCTCTGTCCTCTCTGTAAAGAAAGGCTTTGTGCAAAGATCAAACAGGACAGAAGAAGGTACTAATTAAACTTTCAGCTCTACATACTACTTGGCCTTGCAGTTCACTCACTGGGAAATACATTCACCCACCCTCATTGCAATCCTCCTTCCCCTCCTCTTGACATTTTTTTTTTTGCTGGTTCCCTTCATCTTCTGGGGTTTTGCATGTCTCTTCTGTTCCTGTGTTCCTTTCAGACCTATGATGCTTTTCTATAAACTTTCTTTCCAAAGCCTACTTAATTCACCCTCCAAAATGTTTTACATATTGACTGTTGGGTGTCACTTTCAATTTTGTGCTTAAGAGGTACCAAGTGGTGCTTGTGTTATGGGGTTTCAACCTGTGCAGCCTCAGGAAGGTCCCTGGGCACAGATGTTGGTGTGACACAGGCAAATTGGTGCCATGCTGGCAGAGCACTGCTGTGTGCCCAGCTCTGGGCTGCCTGGTGCCAGCAGAGACAGACAATTTGAAGGCCCTGGAGGGACACAACAAAAGTCACAGCACATGGCCCGTTTTTCTGACATCCTTGGGCTTGATTTTTTAATTCATGCCATCTCTCTAGTTACATTCCTTCATATTACTTTTTTTTTTTTTTTTTTTTTTTTTCTGAATTAATAGCCTGTTAGTAAATCTAAAGAGAAACATAGTGTAAGAATAATAATAATAGCCTGTTAGTAAATCCAAACAGAAACATAACGACTCTAAACAGAAGCAGTGACTCTGGTCTAGGAACTGCACATCCTCCTCCTTTTGGAGTCAGAAGGTCTCAAACCACGCAGATGTGTGCCAGAACCTGGTGGCTGGCTGAGGCCCACAGGTGCACTGCAGCGGGGACAGCTCCTCCTCTCCAGGGAGGCTTTCTTGCGGGTACCTTTAACCATGGCCCAGAGCAGTGCAGAAACACCCTCCAGTATGCCAGCCTAGCATTCTGAGCACTGAGGGAGACGGTCTATATACATGCCGGTCTCTCCTTCAAAGAGTTCAAGCGTGATGCTTAGTCAACAGCTCCTGGTAGGGAGCAGACCCTCACCTACCAGCAGTTTGTATGTTGTAAATTAACAATTATACTCTAATTGAAGCATCCTGCAAAGAGGGACCAGGTGAATCTGTTTCCTCTCCTATCAGCACTCTCTCCACAAAGGGGAAGAGGAGCAGTCACCTTTCACCTGTAATCAGTACTGAGCTGTCCTCTGCTCAGCCCCTACAGCATGTTCTCTCTTCTGTAGGGACCATCTTTTTAAGACAAAATTCAAAGTCATTCTGTTATGCTGGATTTTAGTACTGTATTCATTTCAGTCATTGTCTCATATCTCGCCAACACAAACATAAAAATGAAGCTTGGGGACCAAATACTAAACATTATAGGAAAGAGATTAAATGAATTTCATGTACAATTTTTAAAAACATACGAAATTGGAAGGCTTATTTTAGATGTAGTTAATAACTCTGGATTCATTCTTGGATGCTTAGCTCTGGACATCATGAAGACCTTTTTTAGCTGAGAGATGTATTTTTACTAGCATTTTGAAAACTTTTATTGGGTGCAAACATTAAAGACTTTTTAATAAAGACAAGCATAGGGCCCCACTTCTATCTGCTGCATGTTCACTCTTCTGTTTCACTTGAGACAGCAATGATACTGTGAACAGGAGCCAACTCACAGTCGGAAGATCTTTCTTTTGCAGTCAGAGCTGGGGATGCTGATCTTTGGGATGAGACCCAAGACATACTTCCAAGCATTTCAAATCGCAGTTTCGGCACTTCCAGTCTGCAGACTCATCTGTCTGTTCAATCAAGAAGCCAGAGATACTGACTCCCATTTTGGGGACACACATTTCTTAGAGAAATACATAGCTTTTGGTAAGTGAGGTGGATTTTTCTGCTTCATATAAACGTTATGTTAATCCTGATTGGGAAGTGCCCAGTCAGAGCCTGTCTGTAGTCATATGGCTGTTGTTGAACCTGCGGCTTCTGTTATTTCTGGCTCTGCAATTGGTGAACATGCTGTTCCTTCCACTTCCTTTGGTAATGGTCATCTGCACATTTTGAGGGTAATCCAGGCTATCACACACACACCCCTCTGTAGCCATTCTTAAAAAATGAATTATTTGTCTTTCCTTCATGCACACTTATGTATGCACACATTATTTGTAATGATTCATAAATGGAAAAGAGATTTATTGATTGTGAAAAATGAAGGTACAGTGAATTCAGTTTATCCACTTTAATTTTTGGAGCAGAATGGAACAAACAATGAGCCCCGGGTTAGAATTTCAATTGCTACCTTTACTCTTGATTGCTGTGCTATACAAATTAAAAAATTAAGAAATGATAAATATTTGTAAAGATGCATAGCATGCAAAGAGCCTCTCTAGCACACGTTTAGTGCCTTTCTGGAAAAGTACATGTTGCCAAAACTGAACAGTGCCTGGCCATTCTGACAGGCAGGGATTGCCTGGTCAGAGTCATAAAAAATCATTTGTAACTCTTCTTCATTGGGATTTTGAATACAATAAAGTAATGAAAGTCTAATCTAGCTATAGTTTATTCATTAAGAGAAAAAAACAAACATTACTGAGTGTTTCGTTATCTTTAAAACTGGTTGAAGACAGCCACTTAGCAATTTCTGAAATGCACAGTTGTTAAAACACATTAGAACACATTAGAACACATGTTTAGAACATTTTAGCAAACTTCCTGTAAGAAGTAATCAGCTTTCTGATGGTCTCTGCATTTTTAGAGTTGAGTTACTCCTCATCTCCAGCAAAAGGTGGAGCTGTATTTCTCCCTCATTACTTTTCTAGCCCTTTAGTTTTTTCTTTTTCCCCTTCAGTAGTTACTTGAATACATTTTTGTACCATGGGAAATACCAACCACAACACTAATTTACCATAACTCCAAGCCATGCACTGAGGAAAACACAACCACTTCAGTAACTACGTCTGTGATATGGAAAGGATGGGAAGGTGCAGAGCTGCCAGTAAATCGCTTACATCTTTCCTCCTCCAAAGGCAATGGCAAGTGCCAGCCTCCACTCTTCCTGCAGAAGAAAGGACCTGTGGACAGTCTGTGGTGTCTGGGAATGATGCCTGGGGATGTCTGGATTTATCTGGTGTCTGGTTCTGTGTACATGTGAAAGGGTGCTTGGTCAGACTGCTTCACTCTGCTTGAATCCGCCAAAAGCAAGACTTTACCACATGCACATCCTTTGCAACAGAGGTTAGTTTTAAAGTAGAATGGTTCAGACCCCTCCTTAGTGAGGTTTATCATTCACTCTGTTTGGCAGGTAACTGCAGGGCAACCACATGTAAGAAGACAAATACAAAGATGCTACCTAACAAGGTATGTGGGAAGTGTTGGTTTCCTTGAAGTGTAACAGTCTCCGTCTACGTACGGACATAGACTGATTCTCTTGGTGAAATAACGTGTCTGCCTTTGGCAGCAAAACCTTGTTTTTCAGGGGAATGTTTGATACAAAGGCTACATATTTTTAAGATCTCTTCAGGCTTTCCACATCTTATGCTCTATGATCAGTCTTTCTTGCGCTGTGCTAGCAGGATGTTGGTTTTGCCTTTTGTGAGGCTGCCCTTTGTTGGGTAGTGCAGGTGAGGAACAAGTCAGTTTGATGTATGTGTTGGTGTAAGGATGGGCTCCCCCGCTTTCCTTTCGAAGAACTAAACTTTGAAAGGAAAGGGCAAACAATATGCTGGCTTCTACCTCTGCTGGTTTCAGTCAACTAAGAGGTGATTTATTGTCTAAAGAGTATTCAGTATAGTGTCAGAGTGAATAATTTATTTATTTAAAATATATTCAAGTGAGTGGTAGTTGTGAGCCACTAGAGATTTCTGTTAGTCTGCTCTGTTTTTGTGGATATTTATTTCCTTCTTTTAACACTGTATTCTCTCTTGATAAGTGGATCTTAAAAATCCATTCAGACCATGAAATCAAAAGAGAGGAAATACTTTCTTGTGCAAAAAATGAGAGACTAAAAGATAGAAAAAAACAGTGCTTCCTTTATTTTAAAAAAGGCATACTGAATCGTGAATACATAATTTAACTCTCACAAGAAGTAAAAACTTCTTTTTTTCCTGTCAGCTTTTAGTAGTTTGAATGAGATATGACATTTGGAAATAAAAGTCAATGCAGAAATTAGGAGAATTCTTAAAAACAGGTGTTGCTGTAACCCTTTGCAATAGAAATGGAAGGTACTTCCTTCACATATAGATGGCATATTTTTTCAGGACTAGAATCGGACTGCTGAGTTCAGAACATTTGGGAAACATCTTAAGAGTACTATGGGTTATGACAATGTTTACCTTGATGTCTCTGAGACTCATACCCTGTAAAAAATATTTAAAGGCCTTAAACTTGTACACTTTGTTCTTGGATTTTTATTTTAATTCCTTCTGGTTTTATTGAGATTTATTTCCCTTTTGACACTGTTGTCTATGTTGGCTCTTAGAATCTTATTCAAATCATGATATCAAAAGAGAGGAAATATTTTCTTGTGTCTTCCAGCTTGGCAGGAGGACCAGTTAATTCTTAAAATGTGAATGTGGCATGGGATTTGAAGTTCTTATTTTATTACCTTAAGTTTTATCAGTATTTTCTATCTCTGAATTACATATTTATTTCTATATATTGTTACTTTTACTACTGTGATATGTGTCATTTCTTTTTGTATAACAATTTTGACACTGATTATAGTTAGAATAAATAATAGATTCATGGTTCATATCTGATATAAAATTGAAGCTTTTTATTTGCATTTGACCCCTAATTATTTTTTCCACATCAACTCTTAATTAAGAAATAAATACAATTGCGTGTAGAGAATACGTAATTTTATTTTGAAAACATCAATAAGGAATCTGATTTTCTGAAATGAAACATCTGATTTTGACATATTTTTTTTAGTTAAGATACTACTTTTAGGTAAAGGTAGAAAATCTGAATCTTTTTACTAGATTTAATCTTACTTTGCAGAACGTCTCCCTACAGTTCTGTTTTCTGAATAATCCACAATTCATAAAGCTTAAAGTTCCTCAGCTATTTCTGCAGTTTCATGCATTGCTCATAGCTGTGAAACAAGTCCAGTAAGAAATGTTCATGTATATCCATCGATACCATGGGTGATTCTAATGCCCAAATAAAAGAGGCATGCTGAATTTTTAAACTCTGTGTACATGAAGCAGTCAGTATTTCCCACCCTAGAAAAACTAAATTGCTGAGGGAAGATTTGTTTTTCAAAACAGAGGACAATTAGCACGGACATTCAAATTATCAGAGCTTTATATAGGTCAGAAGGGGCTTGTTGGACTCGATGGAGTTGGACTGATTGATCCTTGTGGGTCCCTTACAACTTGGGTATTTCTATGACTCTATGGTTTTGTAACCATGAATGTAAAGATGGAAAAAAAAAACACGATAGACAGGAAAATAGGGATGAAATTTGACAGAGCATAGGGTCTTGAGGTTCTCTGGTGTGTGCCCCCCCTTCGTTTTTCCTTTCAAACAAGCTCAGGCCCTGCTGCAGGAGGCTGGCCTCCTGAACGTCCTTCTGTGGGGTCGCCGCACTCAGACACAGACTGACGGCATTTGGGATTTGGGGACCAGGCTTCATCTGTGAGGTAGCCCATCACTGTGCCTGCACTGGAGAAACTGCTTTGCTTCTCTACAGGAAAATGGGCCTGGAAAGAAAACTTCTGGTCAGCCCTATTTGACAGGGAAATGCAGAACATGGCCTTTAGGCCAGTGTTGGCACGATGGCTCTTGACCAAGGCCAGCCGTAAACCACTGGGAACGTTGGTTAAGGTTGGATCCCAAAGCTCTGTTAGCAAGAAGATCAATGATCAGTGCAAACAGATTAATCCGTAGTTAACAACTGCGGGACTGAAGTGTCCACAAAGGCAAATACATTTTGTTTTTCAGCTGTCAATGGCAGGCATGATGGTCCCACATTTTTTTGCATGCATTTGGCTCACCAAGTTATCTGCTTTTATTAGCAGCAATTGATCTCTCTGTAATGAGGTGAGCACATTATAGCTTTGTCATTTTTTTTTCCAAGAACAGTACTTCATGTTCAGATTTTGTGTTTATATCACACCATTTCACACAAAGAACTGCGGCATGCCTCAGAAGTTGATTTATTGCAAGTGTTTCATGCTGAGAAAGATTTTTGTTTTTTGTGAATATCTACGTCTTAACCTTTACAAAGGAGGATGACTTTACATTCTCTTCACTTTTTTATTTGTAATGCAGCGGTTTGATCAACATTAGTTTGTTAAATTCAAATTATGTGTCTTCCAGAAAACAATGCTAAAGGAATTTTAAAATGTACCTTTTTAATGTTTCTGATTTGAAAGGAGTCAAATGCCTACAATTTCTTAAAAGAACATTAGTAGGAGGTCCATTCTTAGTTTTATAAACATATTTTTTTGCCTCAGTAAGGCCCACAAGACCTGGGATAAGGCCAGCATAGACCAAAAACAAGTCGGCTGTTACATCTGCAGAACTTAAGGCCAGTATAAATGCATGAAATGGACATCTATGAAAAATCTAGGGAAAACAGTTTTAAGAAGACCACCAACAAACTGATTACACATGAACACTTCTTCCATGTGTTTGAGAGAATAATTGCAGAGAAATTTGGACAATTTTATTTGTAGATTGTCATTTCCTTTATGGCAGGCCAGAAAATGGTGGTTTAGTGCCACTATCTGGTCTGACAGAAATGTAAAGAACAAACTATTGTGGTAAATGGAAATGTGCATATTATTAAAAAAAAAAAAAAAAAAAGTTTTCATAAGGAAAGCTGTTGTCAGAACACAAGTAATATATATACATTTGTGATGTTACTTTGTGGTACATCAATGAAGAAGTATTTAGTTATTTAGCAAATGCTTATAGCTTAATGCTTAATTTGCTATAAGCGTAACTGATTAAATGTATTTAAGCTACCACCATGAATGCTGTACTTCATCAGATTTTAATAATGCATTAGGTGCATGAAATATAGCCCAAATGTAAGGAGAGAAAAACAAACAAACAAACAAACAAACACTTCCATCTGATAGGTAGAAAATTTAAGTGTCAGTACAAGACCCAGGAGCTGTAAGCCATAGTCATGTTTATGTGAGTCATTCTGAAGTTCGTGACAGTAAGCACTGCTCTGTGTTAGCAAGGGTTGCAGATTTTGACTGTTTATTAGGATTAATACTGTACTCCAACTTTCAAAGAGAAATGTCACGCTAATGCCAGCATTTATCGGTATCCGGCAAAGTTTAGAGACAGTGAGTCCTTGGTCTTTCAAAATCAAACGCTATGTGAAGCAGTTCTTTCCCCAAAAGGGGATTTGATCTCATTGTCACATCTGGCATATGCAAAGCCACATGTAACTGTTTTTTTCCATGCTTCCAGGAGAAAAAAGCTCAACTGAAAAAAAAAAACAAATAAACAACCTCTCCTCACAACCCCAACAAAAAATATATTGTGCTGCAAGTGTCCCTCACTTGCTGAGTTCCCTCTTCTGTTCTTTCTTGATAGAGATAATGCTTTCTTTTAATTTTGAATAATTAATATATATATTTTTAAGGTGTTTTTTTTTTTTTTCATAATGATCAACCACTAGTTTAGTTAAATTTCTCAGTTCAATTTTAATGAAATGTAATGCTTTTATTTGTAATCTTTCAATTCAACTGTCATGTTGAATTGCAAAATCTGAACTGGGGTAATTTCGTAGGTATATGCGCAAGACACTTAAATTTTCTCAGTAATAAACAGTGATAAGAGGTGATTTTGCTGACTGTTGAAGAAAATAGAATATTTATATAGTATATGTCCTAGACTAAGTTTTGCCACATACCTCAAATACGATATGAACCCCCAGTGCTGTAAAGCCTGTCAAAGAAAACATGCTAGCTGTGATGCACCTGCACGCCATTGGCAGGTAGAGGCTGGAATGATTGAAACAGGATTGCTGGCTAATATTCTATTGAGAATATTTATCATCACCTTATTTTGAACTGGAAGTTCATCTGATAATTTAGAAGTTAATCACCTTTGGCTTCCTCTGCAGGAATAATACAGAAGACAAAATGCTAGTAACAGAAGCACATCAGTGAAAACTGGAAACCAGGCTTTCTCTTGACTTGGAAACTCCTCACCAGTGTGGCTGGTACCTGACAGGGAAGAAGGTGATTGAGGAGATGCCAGTCCTCTCTTCCATAAGTAAGTGCCTTTACTGGTCTTGTGCCTGTTAACCCATTTGTTGTTTCCTGCCATCCCTGTGGGTGACCCTGGGGTTCTGGTTTGTCACGAATACCCTGTTCTCCATAACTGGTGGGATGCAAAGCATGGATTTCCACTGTGTGTAAATACTGCTTCCGCACACCACCATGCATATGAATTGTGGAAACAGCAGTTCAGAGTGTGAGATGACCAGTTGCACTACTGATAGGTCAGATGATAAAAGGTTAAGGAGCAGACAGGAAAATTAGAGATGAATCTAAGATTTTTGAATGTTATACATGTAACAGCAGACTGGAGAAAGTAGTCTGTTCATGTAAGGGTACACATGTGCATAGACTTTTTGTGAGGGTGTTTAAGAAACCAATGGAAGTACTTATCATAGAATCATAGAATCATAGAATATCCTGAGTTGGAAGGGACCCTTAAGGATCATCAAGTCCAACTCTTGACACTGCACAGGTCTACCCAGAAGTTCAGACCATGTGACTAAGTGCACAGTCCAATCGCTTCTTAAACTCAGTCAGGCTCGGTGCAGTGACCACTTCCCTGGGGAGTCTGTTCCAGTGTGCATCCACTCTCTCTGTGAAGAACCCCCTCCTGATGTCAAGCCTAAACTTCCCCTGCCTCAGCTTAACCCCGTTCCCGCGGGTCCTGTTGCTGGTGTTAATGGAGAAAAGGTCTCCTGCCTCTCGACACCCCCTTACGAGGAAGTTGTAGACTGCGATGAGGTCTCCCCTCAGCCTCCTCTTCTCCAGGCTGAACAGGCCCAGTGCCCTCAGCCGTTCCTCGTACGTCTTCCCCTCCAGGCCTTTCACCATCTTCGTAGCCCTCCTCTGGACACTCTCCAACAGTTTCATGTCCTTTTTATACTGTGGTGCCCAGAACTGCACACAGTACTTGAGGTGAGGCCGCACCAGCGCAGAGTAGAGTGGGACAATCACCTCCCTTGACCTACTAGCGATGCCGTGCTTGATGCACCCCAGGACACGGTTGGCCCTCCTGGCTGCCAGGGCACACTGCTGGCTCATATTCAACTTGCTGTCTACCACGACCCCCAGATCCCTCTCTTCTAGGCTGCTCTCCAGCGTCTCATCGCCCAGTCTGTACGTGCAGCCAGGGTTTCCCCGTCCCAGGTGCAGGACCCGGCACTTACTCTTATTGAACTTCATGCGGTTGGTGATCGCCCAGCTCTCCAACCTATCCAGATCCCTCTGCAAGGCCTTTCCACCCTCATTCGAGTCCACAACTCCTCCAAGTTTGGTGTCATCAGCAAACTTGCTCAAAATACCTTCTATTCCTACATCCAGATCGTTTATAAAAATATTGAAAAGTACCGGCCCTAAAATGGAGCCTTGAGGGACCCCACTGGTGACCGCCCGCCAGCCTGACGCAGCCCCATTTACCATAACCCTTTGGGCCCTGCCCGTTAGCCAATTGCTCACCCATCGGATGATGTTTTTATTTAGCTGTATGGTGGACATTTTGTCCAGTAGGATCCTATGGGAAACCGTGTCAAATGAATATGCACATTATATGAATATGCACATCATATATAGACATGTATTTACAAAGTCTGGAAACTACAAGGCTAAATATGATGGGTTAGCAGAAGGCTTTCAGCATTTTTATTTTAAGGATAAGAGACCAAATAGCATGCGGAAAAAATGTCACCACTGAAAATTTTAGTAGCAAAATTTTCCAAAAATATTAGCATCATACATCAGGCCTGTTACTATAAACTTTTGCTGGAACAGCAGTTGGTTGCAGATGTATTTTTTTTTATGTCTGATATTGCTGTGGCAACAAGATGTCACCAGCAGTTTGGAAAGAGAAACAGTGAACTGCTGGCAATGAGGGTGAGACCAAGTGAGGAAACAACAGAAAATGGAAAAGGCCGAGAATGAGGTGTTGAAAAAAGATGACAAGTGAGATACAGCAGGAGAGAAGAGGCAGGAGAAAGATAACTGACTGAATAGGCTGTATTTGTTCTTTCTTTTGAAGCCTTGATCTTACTCTACTCTCCTGAAATGCCTTGAGGTTTTGTCCAACCAGGAGTTCCAAGGAGTAAGCAGAGGAGGTCAATATTTGTTGACATAACTGAAGTATAATAGTATTTACAAGCCAGAAGGTTTTTAGCAACATGGCAATGAATCAGGATTCAAGAAAACATGGCTGAAATGTCAATCCCACATCAGTTTCAGAGTTGTGAAAGCATTAAAAATGTTTAAAAATAGATATAATAGCTACTATGAACATTCTGTTTAGGTACAGAAGCACCTTTTGAACTGCTTGTTCTTGCAGCTGTTTTTTTGCAGCCTGTTGTTCTTCAAACAGGCAGTCAGTGGCCTTATGATTACTGAAAAATGCATGGAAGAGCTGAAAGAAAATCCACTCCTAGGATGAGGGTTTTTCCCTCACTGTTCCCTGACCTATGAAACTCTCTCTTCAAAAAGTTCCTCATAGCAGCTAGTTCCCAAGAGCCTCTAAAGAGAGTGGTTTCTGAGAAAGAGGGATAGCACTCATCTATTAATAATTAAAGGAGATAGCTTCTTAAGAAAAAAAAAACTGATTTTTTTCTAGGGTTTATTCAGTGTTTATTATGCAAGTGCATACACACCTCTTCAGTCTCTGTGGATAGATATGCAATGACAAGTCTCAAGCAAAGTTTCACTCCCCCATTTTTTAGAGCTATGCCTCTCTGTGTTCCTAATGGAAAGTGGCTTTTATATTAACTGTATGGCTATTTCCTTTCTCTAATTCAGACAATATAGCTCATCATTGTGAGAAACACTCCATAGCCAATAACTTAGGCTCAGGCGAGGATCTCAGTGAAGTAGTAATTTATTCGCGATTGCAATGGCACGCGCCCCACAAGCAGGAGAGAGCGCATCTACAAGTTCCAAAACACAGTTTATATACTTTTTGATGACAAGACCCTCCCCTGTTTCCCCACTGAGTGAGTAATCCAGGTTCACAATCTATCTGATACTTCACAAACAATGCATGGCCTTCAGTTGCCGGCCTGTTAAATTTCAAATTTCTTTTGACATTTTTACTGTTTGAAGTGGTAATGTTTCTTCACTTATCTGACTTGACTTGACACCATGATTTTCACCTAATTGTCCTAAGGAGTCTAGTTGTCTGCATTTTACAAGGTCGCCTGCTAAGCTTTCTTATCACTATAAGCATATCTCAGTACTGCATTCCCTCCTTCTAAACAATGTAACTCTGCAAAAACAACATTTCTATTCCCACATCATTAAAGATGTGATCTCTAAAATACTGTATTACTAGTACTGGTGCTTCTGCTGTAGATAACCACCATTCAGTGTCTTAAAAGAGATTTCTCTTGTGAATGTCACTGAAACAGATTGACTTGGCCTTGACTGAGTTATTTAGAAGAAGTTTGGTTCAGTGAATTACAATGAGAGGATAAATAAAGTGAGCAGAATAGTTATTTAAAATTGCAAAATATCTCCTCTGTGCGTACATTTAGGTGCAGGCAAAAAGAAAGGAAAAGTATTTTAATGTTTTTTTTCAGCATTTTGGAACTTCATTGTTCTTCTTGAGTGTGACACAAAGACCTATGTTCCCTCTGTGTCATGCATCTTACAACTGTTAGACAAGGATGTAGTTCCACAATACTCTGCCTTCAGGGGCAAAGCCAGATTAAAGGATCCTCTGTTCTCCCCTACTGTTGTGCTGGCAACTTGTTATCCTGTATTACTGTTCACCACCCCACGCACACAAAGGTTTGTGAGGCAATGCTGACATGATCTGAAGTGATCCATGTTATAAATAACTCTCAAAAAAGGTTATTTTCAGTAATCCCATTTATCCTGTGCTCCTGCAGTTGTTGTGGAATAACTGAAGGTGGGAAGCCACAGCGGAAAAGCTGGACCACGCAGCCGGAGGTGGGAGGGAGTAGCTGAAGCCAATGTGTTGTGATCCTGTGCTGGTAGTCCCAACAACGAGATGGACTCTGCTGCCATTAACGCCTTTGCACGTATGGTTCTGATCCAATTCCTTCCAAAAGCAGTAGGCTTCTTTACGCTGATGTTAATCAGGGGCTCTAGGAAGGTGGCCTTTTCCTCACCTTGACTCACTAAAAAGTGCAAGGGCTGGGTGGGTGGGGTTGTGTTGTTTTTTTTTCCTCTGAGAATGTTTTGCTGTATATTTCCAAATTAATTCTGCAATTTTGTGAACCACTCTTTTCCATATTCACGTATTGGATTGTTTGTGCTGGTTAAATATTCTCATGTTAAATGATAAATCTGAAATAAAAAATGAGCAACTGAGGGTACTCTGCCATAAACCCATACAAAATTCACTTCTCATTTGAATGCTTGACTAAAGCAGTTGTCTTTTAAAAACAATACAAGTTTTTGGATGTGTTTAAGATATTTGAAATCTCAGCTGAGTGAGTTTTTTATGTCAGCGATTTTTTTCCTGTTTCTGAATTTAGAAATGGACTAGATAAAAATAAGCTCTTTTTTATTATTATTATTATTGAATATTTATTCGGTCACTTGTATTAACTTGGTCTGTTTTTGGAATAGTTATTCTCCTGAGCTAGGACTGTTATGTCCGAAGTGTCACATGACAGAGTATTTACCTAGTATTAAAATTGGAAACAATTATGGATATTCCATTTGGTTGGGAATGGAGAGCTTGCAAACGTGTGGGAACAGGGAACTTGAATTCACTCCTTCTGAGTGGGTCCTTAGTAAGCAACGGGTGCCCTCCAACCTGCCTGGCTAGACAGATTTGGAAACTGCTGTAAAAGTCAAAAGCAGTGGTTGCAAAGAAAAAGAAGTAGAGGGAGATACATCTCATTTCATTCTGAGAATGAAAACATATTGAATCTTTTAACTTTTCCTGCTAACTCAGTAATTTAACATGAAAATACTGCTTCTATTAATCTGTTATAAATCAAGACCTGCTATAATTTCCAGCTCTTTCCATGTCCGATAGTCCTGTGGTCTGGTTACGCCTTCTATTCTGGACCACAACTGTATTCATTCTCAAACTTCAATTCATAAAACTCCTCTGAATCATTCTGATAACATCACACCACTTCTACTGTCTGCCCTTTATCTGCCATTGAGAAGTTGCGGATTTTCACAGACACATCCAGGATGTGGATTCAGAGAGGCAAAACGCCCTCCTTGTGCTTGTATCAGCTGCCTCCTTCACGTTGAACATCTTATTTCTTACACAGGCTTGTCAGGTGACAGCATTTACTTACTGCCCTTTACTTACTGCCAGATTTGCCAGCTGGAGAACTGAAAGCACGCTCATCAATGCAACCTGTTCTGCACAGAGAGAAATCCCGGTGTCTCTCCCTATTGGCTTCAGGTTTTTTGTGTCTGCACCATAAAATCTGCAGCAGCTGTATCCTCTTCACATCTACAGAGCAGTCAGAAACTGATCCTGGGTATTAAAACAGTAGGCATTGCATTTAATCACCTACACAGGGATGTATTTTCAGCCTTCTGACCACCTGTCATCCCATCAAATGCTGTGGGAGTTCCAAAACCTTACAGGATTTGGCCTAGGAATAACGGGAGTGATTTGTAAAATGGGAAGTTGAGATGCTTATACAGAAATTGATCATTATGATATAAAACTGATTGTGTATCGGTGTGGTCATCAAAATATTTTCTGTGGTGCTTTTTTATTTACACTGCTTTTCACTGTTTCATGTTTTAGTGTGGGACTTTGGGTTTTCCTGAAATTCCTTTTTTTTTCTAGAAAGTAAAAAAACAAAACAAAACAAAAACCTCTAACCATCAGCTTCCCAGAATCCTTTGAGAAAATAGCTGGTGCTAAGGCAATCAGACTGGAATGAATACAGAGTTCATTGGCCAGGTTATTTTGAGTTACAAAGCTAAAAACATCAGAAAACTTTTCAGTACGAACACCTGATCTTTTTAATGTCTTAGTGTCTAAAAGGTGTCAGTTTCACATTTTTTAAAATATTTTTTAATAGAAATGACTGACTAGCTTTTGAGAAGAACTAGACATGAAATGTTATTGCTATTAATAATCTCGGATACATACTAATAAGTACTTCCCTCAACTGTCTGCTAGACAGTCATGTTTTCTGTCTTTTCTATTTTCTTTACATACTGTATTTGAAATGCACTTGTAAATGGCTAACAGCGAAATCCTGATCTCATTATTCTGCTTGTGTGAGAAATTTGTTCTGCAGCTCAACTTGGTGACACCTTGTGAAGTAAGGATTATCATCATCTTGAACAAGGGTATAAAAATCTGCCTCATTTTTTGAATCTCCTTTTTACTTTCAACTCAGAAAGGTTCTGTTAAAAAGTAATTAGGAGAGCTCACTTTCAAGATTTCAGAATAGCAGCTGAGTCGCTAAGCAATGAAAGTCATCCAGGGGAAAAGAGAAGAGGAGAACAGAATGGGTCTAGTTCAAATTCAGACTTCACAAATCCAGACAATAAACACAGATGAGGCTGCATTCCTGTCCACAGAAACAATCTGAACACATGTGGAAACACAGGTTAGTATAAATCTGGACATATTCTGTATGTCTAGAAACCCAAATCAAATCTAACTTAAGAGAGAAAGGTTTAAATTTCTCAGCTTATATAAAAAAATTCATACTTTGTTTTCAAAAGTAAAATCCACTGACACTTTTCTTAGGATTCATAAATAGAGAGAGACTTGTATGCAAATGCCCTCTTGTAGCTAGTCCCAGAGCACCTGTGTCTGCCAAACTGCCAGAACTTCACCCAACATCTACAAGGCTTGGCAGAACAAGACATACATACATACATAGGTTTACAGAACGTTCTTCCATCCTGTTACTTTGTGTTCTGGAAAAAATGATGCTTGAAAGTTTGTGAAATGTTACTAAGAAACTCTTGAGTTACCATACTGTACTGCAGTAATTAGAAATAATTTACAAAATATTAAGAGTATGATGTGTCATTACATTTCTTATGCTTTGGTGAGACGTACAAAGTAAGAGATGAAACTATTTATTTGCAAGAACACTAAAAATTACCAGTTCTGGTGGTTCTCAGATCATCAGGACAAACTGTGACTTCTGACAGGGCCAGATGGAGCTGCGGGCTGGGCAGGCCACATGGATCCTCATCCGCAGTGCGGGGGCCTCTCATCCTTGATCTCTTGCATCAGTCCTCTGCTGAACTACACAGCCTGCTTTGGGAGATCAAGGCTGTGTTACTAGCTTTGCTAGTTTTGGAAAAAAGTCAGGTAACCTCACTATGCCAGATCGTGTCAAGAACACTGCTTTGCCTTAGTTGTGTCAGGTAGGTAGAGTGGGTGGTGCTGCTGGGGGAACTGGTCAGAGCAGGGCCTGTGTGGAGCAGCCAGTCTGCATGGGCAGACTGGTGGAATGGGAAGCGATGCCTGTAAGTATCAGCAAGCTTGTGGTTTTGAGGAATGAAACTGAACATAGGAGAACAGGAGTAGTTTTAGTAGCATTTAATGTCTTTAAAGTGGCTATTTGAAGCTTGACAGGTGTGTATGTTCTGTTCCAAATGTAAGACTGACTCAGCTTGTCTATAAATTGTGTACTCGCTGTAACACTTACAGTTCACATAGTTGCAAATCTTTCCTTCAGGGTGGTGTCTATATTCTCTGCTCCTAGGTTGTGTCTGGAGACCCAGAATAGTACACAAGCATTGCTGTGCATTCTGCAGCTGCTGCTGTGCCTTTTAATGGTGCTCTGTGCTCAAACAGCACATTGTCCAAGGAACAGTATGTTGCTGTGTGCACCTCCCATCACTTAGTTGCCCATATGTGTGTACTGGAAATGATCAGGACACTGAATGTCAGCTCTGGGTCAGACTTGAGAATTGCAAGGTCTCTTAAACATCTGGTAGAAACTGATTTTTCTAAAACTCACCTGGTTCTTGATAATATTTCTGGAAGCTAATTTTATTTATTTATTTTCTCTCTCAAGAAGTTTGGAACAGGAAGAAATACTAAGAACATGAGTATATGTAATTCTTCAGGCAATTTCTAGCTGATGCTTCTGGGGTCTGCTGAGTAAATGAAGCTCTTGCTTTTGTTGGGCTGACAGTGCACAAACTAGATGAATTATGCTCCTGAACTAGTGAGTGATTTCCAGGAGGCTGGCTGTTAAGATATACCAAGACAAGCACTACAAAATTGTGCTTTATGGTGTATGACAAGGGAGAGGCTAGCTCATCAGGCCTCTTCAAATGTTGCAGCAAGGTCCTAGGTACCAGTTTACTTTTGTCTTTGTCTATAAATTCTAAATTAGTCTTAAAACTGTTTCTTAATCTTTCATTTTTGCCTTATATAATGCTGTTTCAGGTTTCAAGGTTATGATGTTAAATCAGGACAGAGAAAAACAATGAATGAACCGGGGGAAAGGACAGCACTTTGCATGGTGTGTGCAATAACAACAGGGTTTATCTGGAAACAGAAGCGATGTGAAAACGTTAGACTATACCCCCCTTTTTAATGTCCTCTGTTTATTGTTAATCCTATAAAACAAAGAAATTATGACCTAGTTGTAAGGTTGTTGAACTTATTGGGAGAGATAAGTGCAGGCATTTACATGAGTACAACTCCACTGTTGTCAATTTGCAATCGAGTTGTTTTTTATATTCTGATCTCTTTTAATGGCACGTAGCTTCACTGGCTGTTTGTGGTTGCAATGTTCCATGTGCATGTTATTTAAAAACTTACTATTATGCTCACTAAGCTTTAATAGAAAACAGAGTGTTTTTAGGATGTGGATAACTCCAAGTTAATAAGCAGCCACAAGAAAAAATAATGAACAGTGAAAAATATCAAGTTTCAGGAAAAATGTAGGTGGTCCTCCAAACTTATTTCACTGATGTCTGTTTATTTGATTTTTGACTCCTTTTTCAGTGAGTTTGTTTGAATTTTTAAATCATGTTAGTACAGGCTTCTTATTAAATTGCTGATCCTATTCAAACAAGTCATGAAGAATACTCACCTGACAGTCTCAACAATCACTTGTCCTCCAGCAAGAACTGAGCAGAACTCTTTCCTTTATTGTGGTAAATATCTACTCAGTAATTTCAAAGGAAATTTAAGAATGCTGTTTAATTTGCTCAAAATCTAGTAATATTTTTTCCCCAGTCTTATTCCCAAAATGCTTCTGCTTTATTAAAGTTTAATAAAAGTTTAATAATTAAAGTTTAATTCCCATTTGTCAGATACTATGGAGGAGATCTTTCCTTATGCTTTTAACTGAACAATTTGCGTTGCTCCTTAGTGCGCAGATTGGTTCTCTTTGTTCTCCATGGCAATTCTTCTCAGCTTTGTTCTGCCCACTGAATTTTACCTTTCCTTTTTTGTCTGCTCCAGGATTATTTGTTCTGTATTTACTCTGGGCTTAATCTGCAGGGCTCACCAAAAAGGTCAGAGGCCCCATGTATGCATCTGTGGAAGAGGAAGAAATAGATTTCCTTACTGACAAACACGGCAGCCTTCTGATTCTCCTCTTTCCCTAGCATGAATCTCCTGTAAGCTCAAGCTCTTGGCAGAAGAGAGTACCCAATTCTTGTAAGATTTCTTATTTCTTACCTAGTAGGAAATTAATCTCTTCTCTTTCTTATGAGAGAGAAATTTCTGTAGAACAATATTTTAGGTTTCTGAGTAAATTTGATTTTGATTTTCTTCCTCATTCACTTTGTAGGAACTGATCATGTTTAAATTTGACTTTTCACTTTTCACATTCACTGATCTCACCATGGCCAAAAGAGCTTCCCTGATACATCTGTAATCTCTGCTAGGGTTCCTTTTTATTTTATTTTATTTTTTGGAAGATTGAGACAAATTAGAAAAGGCATGTGGGAAGTTTTCCTGCCTCAGAAAAATAAGATTAACTCACCTCTTGAACACTTTCCTAACTCTCTTGGCTCATCATGTCTCCAAAACAGCTTGGTATAGAACTTCCAGATGAGTACATTGATTTGATTTGTTACCTTTGGCAACTATTAGTGGTGTTGAGTAGACTTTCTTCTCGCTGATAAGCAATTGTTGTTGAATAGACTTTCTTCTCACTGATAAGCAATTGTTGTTGAAATTACTTTGTTGTTAGAACAGATTCCACATACATAAAAGGTTCATAAACAAAGCCAAGGGTAGTAACAGTAATCTGACTTGAAGTTTTGTGGTACTATGTAGAAATTCTGGAAATTCTGCAGAAATGTCAAATAAATTAGTTTCAGTATGTTTTTTTCATTATTATTTTTCAATTTAGACTGTCAACCCTTTATTGTCTAATTTGGATTAGACACTATTTTTAATATTAGCCTTTAAATTTTTCAGATGTGCTGTAAGTTTTTGCACACAAAACTAACAGCCAGGAGAGCTGGGGTCTTGGACAAAGATGGATTTTATGGCAGCATCAGCGCTGAGGAATGCCAGGGCTGCAGCCTGTAAAACCCAGTGGGCGTTATGGACAGAGCGCGAGGAGCAGAATCGCTTGAGGGTCAGCAAGAAATAATCAGTCCTTAGCACTGAAATTTTACCTTAGCCTGCTTTCTTCCACTAGAGGTTTTAAAATGTAACTTCTGAACTTCGGAGTCAATCACTTGACCTTTCCAATATTTACGAGGGGAGGGATATTCAAATATTCTTTTCTCCTGCCACCATTTATGGCTTCAGTACAACACTGATTTTCAGGTGTCAAAAAATGCAAAAATCCTTGCTTCGCTGGCACTTGCTGCTCTTGAGATTTAAGTGCTGTGAAGCCAATTGCACATTAACCTTAATCAAAATTCCATTGAAACAAATTATTTTAGTGTGGAGTGGACTAGTCCCTCTGACAGCACACAGGGCATCTCTTTCAACAGCAGTACAAAGAATTGTTGCAGAAAAATGTGGCGTTATATCTGCTTGCCTGCAAGACTTACTTGAAGGCAGAGGATTTATTTTAAGGTTGCCGTATCAAATGATTCCTATTTATATGCAACAGAGTTAAGATTCTACTCATGATTTAAATGAAAAATATTTGTGTTCATGGAGGCTAATTTTTGGAGGGTTAGTGGAGGATTTTTTTCCTGAACTCTCTAGGATTTCTCAGGAAGAGGCACCTGCCATTAAATAAACAGTGTTTTTTCTATTTTTTATTTGCTTTGATTTTTTTTTTTTTTTTTTCTCAGCAGAACCATTCGGTTTCTTCTCTCTGGTTCTTGCTTTCTTGTCAGGATGGTTTAAATAGTTTATAATCCTCTGGCTATTAATGATGCCCAGTGGTCTTTTAGTGTGTGCCTAGTAGAGGTTTGTAAGTGAGAAAGAAAATGTGTGTGAGAAATACCAGATGGAGAGTAAGCAGAGAAGAGAAATAAGTGCTGAAAAAAGGACTTGGTTAAGAAGTAATTTGTCTAGAAAATCTTAGCAAGTTAGCAATGGGTGATACCATTAGCATTAATAGTGAGATAGCTTTAGTAGCCTCCTTGGTTAGGAGGCTAACTGCATGAAGTTCAACAAGGCCAAGTGCCGGGTCCTGCACCTGGGGCGCAATAACCCCAAGCAGAGCTACAGGCTGGGAGATGAGTGGTTGGAGAGCTGCCAGGCAGAGAAGGACCTGGGAGTGATGGTTGATAGTCGGCTGAATATGAGCCAGCAGTGTGCTCAGGTGGCCAAGAAGGCCAACAGCATCCTGGCCTGTATAATAGTGTGGCCAGCAGGGCTAGGGAGGTGATCATCCCCCTGTACTCGGCTCTGGTGAGGCCACACCTCGAGTATTGTGTTCAGTTTTGGGCCCCTCGCTACAAGAAGGACATGGAGGTGCTTGAGCGGGTCCAGAGAAGGGCGACGAAGCTGGTGAGGGGCCTGGAGAACAAGTCCTACGAGGAGCGGCTGAGGGAGCTGGGCTTGTTCAGCCTGGAGAAAAGGAGGCTCAGAGGTGACCTTATTGCTCTCTACAGGTACCTCAAGGGAGGCTGTAGCGAGGTGGGGGTTGGTCTGTTCTCCCATGTGCCTGGTGACAGGACGAGGGGGAATGGGCTTAAGTTGCGCCAGGGGAGTTTTAGGTTGAGTTTTAGGTTGAGTTTTAGTTTTAGGTCTTTTTAGGAAGAACTTCTTTACCGAAAGGGTTGTTAGACATTGGAACGGGCTGCCCAGGGAAGTGGTGGAGTCACCATCCCTGGAAGTCTTTAAAAGACGTTTAGATGTAGAGCTTAGGGATATGGTTTAGTGGGGACTGTTAGTGTTAAGTCAGAGGTTGGACTCGATGATCTTGAGGTCTCTTCCAACCTAGAAATTGTGTGATTCTGTGGTTTCACAATAAATGTTGAAATGATAAATGCCACAGCTAGGATTAAAAAGCATATGCAGTTTATACTTTCTAGAAAATAAAAAGACAATAAATATTTGCTTACATTCAAATTACATATCTTCTCTGTCTGTCATGGAGGTGAACAGTACCTCTGGGACCTATTAGTGGTGGCATCCATCATTTTGGCATGTATTCCCACAGTTTGATTTTTTTTTTTTTTTTTTTTTTTTTTAGAAGACTCATTTCTGCTCTATTCAGCTGTTAGGAAGTGAGAGAGGTGTTTGGGATCTTGTATCCATCTCCCACTACCTTGTTTTGTGTGCAGAGATATGTATTGTACAGTTCTCAGTGTCTGCAAGTATGCAGCTCTGAACTCTACCTGCAGTTGGCATTGTGGCTTTACTTGGAGAAAATGTTTTTGTGCTTACGTGTGTATTACTTAGGGACTTCCAAGAAGTGCTCAAAGGGACTGTGATTAAACCTGTGATTAAAAAATAAAAATCAAGCTAGCTAGGACAAAGATGTTGTATCTGCAAAGCACTGATGAGATCAAACACTCTAATGTGGTAATTGTAACGATAAGGTTTTTGATTATGGCATGTGAAATATTGATAGTTTGGACTAACCTGTTGTGATTTGTCAATAGAGAGATGGAAAACAGCTAAGATAGTACTTACTGTGTGTGCCCTCTGATTTAATAGAGCCCGTTTTCCTTTCGTCAGAGGTACCTTTCTTGGCATCCTGCCCTTCTTCCTCAAACAAATATCTTTAGTTACACATAGTTTACCATCTTAAATGCACTTTAAAGATGGTAATTTAAAAGCCCTGTATAGCCAAAATAGTTCTGTTCTGGAACGACTCACAGCATGGTCTTTAAAACAGAACACCCAGCTACTAAGCTGTTCTGTGTCACCTCAAAACATCTGCTGGAAAACAAGGCTATAATAGATGCATTGTTCTAAGATGCTCCTTTTTCTTTTTGTTAAGTCTTGTTAAATAGCCTGTAGTTCAGTTAGTAGAACAGGGCCCTTTTCTCTTGCAGCAGGAAAAAGTTTCCTCTTTCAAGGATATTACTGCATGTGTGAGTGCCCGTACTTTCTTTTACTTCTTTTAGGAGACTCAGATTAGGAGCTAATCTAATTCAAATGGTGGCTATTCCTTCCTTTTAGCAGTTTTTCTACCATGTGTATGGCTCCTGTATGGCTCCCTTGTTCTTCCCCATTCCTTCAGTTGCACCTGCATCCTGACTCCTCACTCGCTGAGGAGGGACAGTGCTCATGCACTTGGCCATGCTTTGTTCTCCCTGGCTCTTATTTCTGTGACTCTAAACGTCTGTCACTTGCTAGGTTCTGTTCTTTATCCACAATCCTTGCCTTCGAACTTTGTGCCCTGTATTCCTTCTACCAACACCCTGCTGTTCTGCAGTCCATGGTGCAGCCGTCCTGTAGAGGAGACAGCCAGATGGGCTGGGTGCTGTGCGACAGCATCAGCCTCCATCCACAACTTCCCTTCTTCCACTCCTTAGAAATAGTGTGTGAAATAAAACTAAGTGTTCCTCTTCCGCAGGGATCTTCTGCAGTTAATGTTAGGTCTACAGGTCTAGAATTCAGAAGTTAACAAACCTACCTTTAGTTTCTATTTTTACTCTGAGAGCTCGTAACCCAAGAGGATCCTTCAGAGGTAGTCAGTGGAGAAAGATAGCCTGTGAAAGAATCTCCTGTGGCCACTTTGTTTTTCATCCTTTGATCAAGAGTGTTTGCCTCCAAAATGGCAAAGTTTAAAGACTATCTACAAAAAGGTCTGCTATGAACCAGCCCCTGAGAAATGACTATCTGTAGGCAAGCTGGAAACAACATTTCTGCTGCCAGATGAACTTCTGGACAGTTAAATTCTGATTGCAGTGGTGAAAGGAAAAAGGAACACCAAGTAATGGAAAACACTGTTATTTAAAAAAAAAATCGATGTGAAGTTAATTGCATTCCATTTAAAGTATGGCTCATAATATCCACATACAAGTCAGGTTCACTTCTAGCAAACACAATAACTTGATGTCATTTGATTAGTAACAGTTTTATCTTAATTCACATGATCACATAAACTCTTCTCCCACTTCAAAACAACTGAGTTACAGATTTCTTAAATTTAGATACATTCAGACCTTTTAACTGTCAGATACAAGAAAAGTACTTTCATAAAGAAGACAACAAGTTCATTTAATTACAACTGGGATATGGAAAATGTTAAGATCCCTAAAAGGATGTTTTGTGTTTAATTATGAAATATGCTTTTGTCTTTATGCCCATGGGAATATTTATTGCATGTCTGCCATTGTACAGACATTTCTGGTGAGTTTTAATGAATATGGGGATGAACAAAAGAACACACAAAGCATTAGTAAGATACTGCATGTGGTATTTCTTGACAGCTAGTCTTTTACTGTTTGTCAGGATTTGATCCAAACGGCGCTGCATATGGCTGTAAGAGTACCAGTCTCTCTCAAAGGTACGAGAAGCTGATCGTGAGCGTGTCAAAGCAGCTGACTTGTATAAACTCCTGTTTTCTTGTGCTTTCTTTCAAAATATCTGGACTGTTAGTTGTCACAAAAGGTGATTTTAGTTTTCTATAAATGTCTGTTTGATATCTGGGCCTGGTTAAGGTTGTGTTTCCTTTGCATCCAGGATTTCCAGTAGACAGCAAAACAGCAAGGTCAACCTAACAGTATGTGGTATCTCGGAGCCTGGTGTAGTCATTCAAACTGCCTTATTTTTGTGCTTACAGCTTCTGCTGACAAAAGATCTACAAACACTCTTTGGGTAGGCAGCATTCATTTTCCCTGTGATTCAGGGCTGTGCCTAAATATGTGAACTTATGGTAGTTGGTCTGTCTTGTGAAGAATGCCACTGTGTCACTAGTCCCATGTGTGGCTCAGCAGGATGTGATTCTTGGATGCCACACGTAGCCACCGGAGGCTCATGGCTCCACGTGAAGGGGGGGGGGGAGGGGGTGCAGCCCCTGTCCTTGGAGCATCATGGCCACCGTGGAAGGATCAGGGGAGCCTGACCCAGTGTCTCTGTAGGTTTGCTGACCAATGGCATGTAGGAATATCCCTAATTTCAATCTCCCTCTTGGACTCATGATGCCCCAAGCAGTCCTTCTATGATCCCCTTCCTCTTCAACAGTGCTACTTGAGGGATCAGTCCCTCCTGCTCTCTTGGGAAGGGCCTGATTCTCCCCTGTCCCTTTGTGAGACAGGCCAAAACCCCTTTGGTTACATACCCTTGCCCATGGTCATGTTGAATTTAGTATTTGATTGTTCCAGGGTTTTCAGTGACCCACATAAGTTCGCAGAGCCCTGAGCTCTGCCAACCCTTTAAGCCCATCCTGCTGCTTGCATCATCCCAGCTACCTTCTGATCTGGGCCTTCAGCTGGGACAAGGGGGTGGCCCCTCTGGAACTGGTGCTGGCTTGTTCCTTAGTCCCTCCGGGTGCTCGCTGCTACCAGCCACGTCCCCCAGTGACCCAGCAGACAGCAACTTTTGCTGGGCTGGCTGGCGTAGGCCCGTGACACACCTCCTCCTTGCTCTTGCCACTCCTCAAGCCCTGGGATTTGACCAGGTGTGGGAAACCTTATAGTAGAAAACATGATATAAAATACAAAAATACCTCGGCAAAGCTGAGATCCAGGCTGTGCAGGACTGAGGCTTGGCATTCTGGAAGTCACAGGGCTGCAGACACAGCCAACACTGCTCTTCAGCGAGCAGGGAAGTAAGATGGTAATTGAGATGCAGCTGCAAAGAGCAGTCAGCACTTCCACCCCTTCCCAGACAGCCTCACCTCCATTGTGAGGAGAAAAAAAAGTTTGAGAAGTTGGGCTTGGAAATATTGACTGGTCACTTGCAGACTTCTTCAGGAGGCTGTTGCAGAAGAGGGCCCGTTTGTACACTTAGGAGCACTGTGCGTGGCAGCTGCATCAGGAAAACTGGAGTATAGAGGGGGTATGTTTGGGGGGGGTGGTGAAACGTGAACAAAAGGGAATTATTTTAATGTGGCAATTTTAAGGAAAGGAGATGAATATGGTTGTTCTTCAGTGAATGTCCTTTGAGGTCATTTAGCTTTTCTGTTGTCTTTGTGAAAATATAGCTGAGCAGCATCAAAATGATGGAGACGTTTGTCCTTGATTTCTTACTGTGAAAACTTCTGTATGTAAGTCAGTCAGAGCTGCATTTATTTTCTTAGTGCTGTGTTCATTCCCGAAATGAGTGTTTATGAGAAATAGGTAACAGAAAGCAAGGTCATCCTGTGCCAAAAGATTCCTCTAAATCTGACACTGGTTTGCTTCCGGAACTTTAGATGTACAAACATTGCTGTGGGTTTGGGCAGGCAACTGGCTGTTTCCTTTGATCAGGTATCAATGTTAGCATTTCAGGGCTAAATCCTTGTCTCTGCTGGGACACTGGAACAGGATTCTAAGGCCTTTACGGAATTCAGGGCTTGTGCCAGTGTGGATGAACGGACTTCTAAAAACTGTCAGGCTTTGTAGAGAGTCTGGCTAGTGTACTGGTGAGCTTGGCAGTGGGAGCCCAGATCCTGACCAGACAGCAATTGTTTATAGGGAGGCCAGGCCAGGAGAATAGCAGAACAAATTACAAATGACACCTAAAGGAAGAAAAGAAAAAAAAAAAAAAACGGAAAACATCATGGGTTTGGTGTTTGTGGGTTGACTGCCCCAAATATGAAACTACAGTTTTCATCAGGCTTCCACTGACTGTTTGACTAACCTGGATCCTATCCTAAAGTACAGTAGGGACTGTGCTTTTGATCACTTGTGCTCCTGTGAATTGAGGGGGAGAGGAAAGGGGGAAAAAAGGCAGAAACTTAATTCTAACTAGTAAGAGAGTGATATATTTTTTCTTCACAAAAAGTAACGGGTTTGCTCTGCAAATCACAAGGGTGACAGCTTTTTGGGTCACCTGTTTTCATGTTGGGCCTTGAATGTGCAGAAATTCAACTTTTCCGAGAGAAGTATGGGTAAGGACATTAGCAGTCACTCTTCTCCCTGAAAGCACTGAGCTGGGACCACCACTGCTTTTTCTTGCCCTGTGGAAGGCTAGGTTTACAGACCTGATTCTTCTCATGGTTTGCGGGACCATCAGAAAGGTAGTGACATAGCTATCGAGGGGTTGTACAACTTCCCAGGAAACGTTGCAGCGCAATCACATAGCAAATGTTGAGTCTACAAAACAGCTATTCTTATTCTGACACTTCTGGAGGGTTTCTGCTTGTCACTTGTGTGATTGTGTTTTGTTTTGTTTCCTCCCTTTTCTCCTTCAAACAACTGCGTTACCCCTCCTATGGGAAAGGTGACTTCCAGGCCAATGGGGACATTTAAAAAACAACAAAAACCATACACAGAAAGTAGATTGTTTTTTTGTGTTGTACTCCAAATCTCCATGTTGCTTGCTTTCAAAGAACTCATCTGAGCATGATTATGGTTCCAGGAGGCTAGCTATCAAAAACTTATTTTCACTGGGAAGAAAAAAGAAAGAAAAAACAACTACTTACTGTGTCTGGCTGGACTTTTGGGAGTAGGTATCTTTCCCTGTAAATTACTGATTCAAAACATACTTGAATGAGCAGGTAAGCTCTGTAGTCAGCAAGCTTTGTATGCATAGCAGCGTTCCCTTTGTAACTGTGAATGATAGGATCATTTCTGTTCTCTGTGTTTTTTCTAGTTCTGTGTTTTAAGAAAAGAGCTGGTATCTTGCATTCCGTTCAGCTTGATGTAAACGTCATTGATCTTGGCAAATATTATTGGGGAAGATGGGAAAGTTGTACTGATTTAGTAACAAGAGTGTTTCAGTGATAAGGACAGTTAAATCAAGTAGTGGTCTTGAGAGGTTTATCTTCCTCATTCTGCTTGGGTTTTTTTTGGTTACTTTTATATTTTGGTTACTTTTATATTTTTTCTAGAAAGGCTGTAAAACAGCGGCACTAAACACAACGTTCAATCACAAAATATCCAGCTAAATATTCTAAAATGGTTGAGTTAAAGAAAATGAAGGATTGTTGTTTCAGGCTGTGCATCACTTTTTTAAGTAACCATTGGTAAGATTTGACTACAAACATGCCGGTTTTCAACAGCTGCAGGCTAGACTGCCTAACGTCTTCCTGAGAACAAGTACGGTGTACTTGAGACTCAGTATTGCTCTGCTTTTCTTTAAAATGAGACTGTAGACCCTGGGGAAGACCTACTAGTCCTGAGAATTGAAAACTGAGGGTTAGTGACAAAGATCTACTGTAACTTTCCTAGTTCCACAGAGGTGGACCATGTAACAGAAAACCAGCATGCAATAACTCAGGTTGTATTAAATGGGAGATTTTAATGTTCACTGAGATCTTTAAGACTGATAATACACCAAAACCCAAACATCTACTTTGCAGAGGAGAGGACCGTCTGAAGTACTGAAATTGTCTTCAGTCATTTACTAACACCTAATTAACTAGTGCATGTTGACACAACAAACCTGAAGAGCCAGCGGTAAGGGTGATGTAAATTGAACCTGTCTCCAGACATAGCATGAAGACCTGCAAATGAAGTTCATGGACATATCAGCTGCAGTGCCTTCTGATAGCTCTTTACATAGCTTACTGAAACCTCAAATGCCGTAAGCTGTTATTTACTAGACTTTAATTGATGGTCCAGTGGTCCACCATATCACACATGGACTGTCACAAGTTCTGGAAAAAAAAGCAGTCAGCAGGTGTTTTCAGAGCTTGGCTGTCAGCTATGAAGTTAAAACCCTATGTAGGCAGCACAGCTTTCTTGTGACTATGTTATTTCAGGCTTCTGAAACAAATTCCCACATGAAGCAATAACTATCAGTCATAAATGTCTTTGTTTTCCAAATGCCTTTGACATTGTTCTTAACTAACAAATACAGTGTATAGGAAATCAGAAGAAAAATGACCTGTGTTTGGCACTAAGTCCTTGTTGGCTGATCTATGGGAGAACATTCACATAAAACAACTATTGTTAACAACACAATAAATGTATTTTGAGTTTGCAAACTTAGAAATCTAAAGCAGTAGTGTGGATTAGTGTACAATACTTATCTGAGATAATTAATGTTATTAGTTTTGATAATATGGTCTAGTTTTTGCATATTTTTATTGTGATTTATTTATTGTTATTTTTAAGGAATAGACCAACAGCAATTCTTGTATTGGTCAGAAAACAATCTACCTGGGCACAGTCTATTGCCTTTAAAGCACAATTAGCTGTAGACACTGAAGAACAAAACAAAAAGATGCTGAAAAATTTACAGTAAACCAGTAACTCTGATGAGCTTACTCTCTGTTAATAAATCTACAATAAGTGTTTCCCTTTCACTTCTCGAGTATTTAGACCTCTTTTTGAAGACATATTATTGCTTCTGAAAGCAACAGTGTTTCTTTCAAAGGGAAGTTTCTGTAAGGCAGAGACCTAGCGCTATAAAGAAATGTTGTTGCCTTCTCTCAGTTCTTGCACTTGCTCTCCAGAGGTTTCATTACTGGTAAACGTCAATTATGTTGTGAGATTCTTTGAACTACTGCCCACTCCTAATCTGGCTCTACCGAAAGCAATTGTTAATAAGTACATTTTAAATGTGCACTTAGAAAAATGGAGCCGTATGTAAGAGCTGTACTGTGAGTAGGGCTTGGTTTATTCCCAAACATAACAGTCAAAGCAACAGTGCAGGAAAAAATTATTGAAGGCTTTATAGTTTGCAACTGTAACTGTGTAGGCAAGTAGATGAATGCAAACATGTAACCTCATGAGAAAAGCTAAGTTACTGTATCAAAAACTTGTACTGAAGGTAACTTCCAAGTACATCTTCGGATCATCAAGCAAAGCCTGCACAAATGTATGCAGAACTACAAGAACTTCAGTAAAGTAAAAGCATAACAACTAGAAGCCAGAGTTCTTTTGCACTAAGGCTGTTTGTCTGTGATCCTAAAAGGCAGTTTTGTCCTTTTCAGTTTTAAGTGAAGATAGCTGGCTTTCAAGAACATGTCTCCTAAAGACAGACTTGACCTTTACTTCAAACTATTGCTTTGTTTACTGTAACAGAAATTATGAGATCTTGAAAATGCTATGGTGTATGACAGAGCTGTTTGAAAAGCATAGTTAATATTGCATTTAGAAATATGAAGCTTACCATCAACAAAAATGTATCAGGTTTTAAGGTTTATTTCAGAAATGTTGATATACATGGTATTAATTACAGTTCTTTTTTAAAAGTTATGTTAATGGAGTTATTTTGAGTTTTAATGTAATGACAAAATTATAGATATGAAGATATCTGAATGCTGTAAGAATTCTTTTTGTCACATTACCATCCAGGTCACAGTATTTCAGTCTTATTTCTGGCCAAGCTGGGACAGCTGCACATGAAGAGACAAAAAACAGGTTGGTAACTTTATTCTTTCAGTGCAACGAATATCCAGTTCATTAGTAATAGTAAACATTTCTGTCTGATAACCTCTGGTAACTTCTTACATCCAAACGCATGCTAGTAACAGAATATTTAATGTGTACCTTCACAGGAAAGGATCTGGGTTTCATACCATATGATATGAATAAATTTCAGTGTTAAAGGAATAGTATACATGAGGTCAGTCTTGAAAGAACAAAGAAACTAATAAGCTGACTGAAGAGCTATAAGCTGATAGTACCGTTTCATTTCCTTTGAGTACAACAAGAATGAATTTATTTCTTCAAAATGTACGTCTAAATAACAATTCATTCTCTTGTTGGGAAGAAGTAAGACCATAGGTAGCAGTTGGGTAGAAGTAAAGCCATACTGGGCTATTTTTGCTGATCACTGTGAATAATACGTGTTTTTCATTTGTATTGGAAAGAGTGAGAGAAGTAATGGCAATGATAAGTTTATTAACAGCATTAAAAAGACTGATTTTAATATAGGTGGGGGCAGCCTGAAGTTCCCCTTATGCCAGTACTCATAGATTTGTAACAACATTTCAGACAAAAGTTTCAAGATCACAGCTGAGTAGCAATTTTAAGCTGGAAGAGATGCTAGAGTAGCCTTGGAAGACATGCTATTTGTGGAAAGTATCAAGAACAGAGTAATTTTATTTTTTTATTTTTTTTCCTGTTAGGATTTATGCTAAGGCAATTACTGAGTTCAACTGCATTACTTGTGAACTCTCATGGACAATACAGGCCTTCAAAAGTTAACAATGACTCCAACCTCCACACTACAGTCAGGTGAAAAGAGAGTAATGAGTACCTTAATTTGTCACAGCAATTTGTTTTTTTTTTTTTGTAAACAAACAAACAAAATATCGAGAGCTATAAAATTAAAAAATAAAAATAAAGATTATGGAAATATTTGACACTGTAAGCAGTGTTATGATGGTGTTGTCAAAGGTACCTACCTGCATTATAAATTGTGTAGCATTAAAAAGTTCACTGCAGCCATAGAGGACATGTTTGCCTTGTTTACCCTAACAAAAAGAAAAGTCAGGAAGAAATTGAGTGTTAGCAGAGCAGCAGAACTGGCTTTAACTAGGTGCATACCAAATACTTGTTTCTTGATGATTTTTAAGTGCTATGCTTTTTTGTCATAAAAAGTATAGTTGGTCCACCACAGGAAAAAATAATAATTGAATTGGAAAAGAGGAGAGTTGAAGCATAAAAACATGGAAAAATGTGGCATTATACACTCTTCAGCTCATTACAATGTGAAGTTCTTTGATGCATCTATGAATGGCTTGGGGAAAGTAATAACCTTATCTGAAAGGTCCTCCTCTCTGCTGCCTCCCACAAAAAAAGAACAAACCCTGCCCCCTAAAACAACCGGGCATTGCTGTGAGAATAGTAACAGCGCATTTCTGTTGTATTACAGCCGGAAAGCTTCTGTCTGTCATTCGTTTCCCTATGATGATGTTGGAAACAGTATTTTTTATTTGTAAAAGGACTCTGAAACAACATTACCTCAAGCTCTGTTGGAAACATAATAATCCTAGTTTGTAGTGATCAGTTTGATAGTGCATCATTTTAGAAGTGAAAATTTGTGCAAGTAATACAAACTGAATATACTCCCAGTGGTGGGCTAATAATGCCACGGCTCCTTGAAGTTCAAGTATAGGCTTCAGAAATCTGTTTCACTGTCAAATTGATTTACATTTTCCTCTATTAGTGAAATTTCTGCAATTAAAAACAAACAGAAAACACCTTCCTGTTGGTGTTTTCTGCTGTATGTGAGTTATAAATGATAAACAGGAGAATGGGAAAGACAAAAAGTACGCAGATAGGCCTCTGTGCTAACTTACTTTTTAGTGACAGGAAGTTAAAGCTTACTTACTAAAGAGCAAAATAGAACTGCAAGTCCTCACAAAATGATTTTGTTCCATATATATTGCCGATTGTGCTGTTTCAGCAGAAAGTCACAGAAGCAGATTCTAACAGTCAGTAGCTGGTGGTCACATGCTAATGGGGGAGATGGTAATCCTGGTTCAAGTCCTCATCTTTATTAATTTTGAATGGTTTGTGGTAATAAGCTATTTTTGTCTCTGAGCATGAACTCAAGCTTGGTTCTTCACCTATTTCAGGCCAGTTTATTAATTGAGGCCTGAAGAGGTCTGGTTTTGGTCTGAAATTATTTTGACAGATATATTTTGACAGAATCAGTTGTCAGTAATATGAATGAATAGCATTTAACAAAAGATAAAAAAATCAAACACTAGAAAGAATTGTGAAACAGGACTGTTGCCTTTCAGGCAGCTCTAAAACACACATTCCTGTACAATTCCAGTCTTACACAGAATCACAGAATCAATTAGGTCATCTAGTCTAATAAGACAATAAAGGTGAGTCAGGCTTCCCTCTTAGGAGGTCATATCCCTCTGATCAAGTACACAGTCTCATCAGGGAAATGTCCAGCACAGGGAAATGTTCAGCTCTAACAACTGATCATGAAGATCACGATCATCTTTGTCTACAGGTTCCAGAACAAAGGAAAACCTATGCCCTTGTCTAATTCTCCACAAGATCTAACATTACTATCATTCCTGAAGCTTTCAGTTCCTTCTGTTCTTTCCATCTGCTTACCCCATCACTTCCTGCTTGCCCTCTTATTTCTCAGAAACTTCAGGTTCTTGCCACTTCCGTAACTAGGCATTTAACTTGCCATCTTATAAAAGTTCAGTGTGTGTATATATATATATATATATACACTGTATATATATATGTATATATATATATATATATATACACACACACACATGCATACACATCTAACCTCAGCTATGTCACTATGCAGCTAGGTATCTAAGGAGTATATTAGTCTCTGGCAAATTCAGGTTTATTTTAGTAGAAGTAACAAATACGCATGTTGTTGGCCATCTTTTAAATTGATATGGCACCTGAAACAGCTTTGGGTAAACTAAGGAGCAAGCAAAAAGTTTGACAATGCACTCTGCTACAGTTAGAATGTTCTAAATTGTTTGAAGAATATTTTAAGTGCTAAGGTGACCTAAAAAAGTTCTGTAACTTTCCTCTTCCTCTCTTTTCCCTATTCGGACCAGCTATGTTCCAAAATGGCTGCCTGAGGAGGAAAACAGCCTAGCTCACAAGTTCTAATTTACTGTTTTGTGTTATTTACTAGAACAGAAAATTATGAAGTGCTTGTTACATGAAAGTATTTTTCAGTTACTAATATTTCATATTTATTCTTTTCTGGGGAAGTCTTCAATGTAATCCACCACAGGACAGGAAGATAGTACCATGTTGGTGAGCTAACTGACTTTACTATAAGGTAAAATCAGGCAGGAAGAACGTTTCCTAAATTTTATCAAGGTAAGAGCTTACATCTCATTCCTGCCCCTTCAAGAATTCTAATGATTTGGTTACTTTTCTCCCTCCACTGTTTTTTTGGTATGTGTTCTGTTGGGTTGGCAAGCTGAAACCAGAGACGTTAAATCCCTTACACCACCATTATGTAGTTGATTACTAAATTCCTTTGTGCATATGGTAACTCTTACGATTTCTACACACAATCAAATGATCCAGCATTTCAAGAATGAGTTGCCTTTAACTCATCAGCAAAAACTTCTAAATGTAGCTAAGTAATAAATGCTGAGATACTGATGTGTAGGTTTTGTCCAGAGAAGTCATGGATGCCCCATCCCTGGAAGTGTTTAAGGCCAGGTTGGATGGGACTTTGAACAATTTGGTCTGGTGGGAGGTGTCCCTGCCCGTGGTAGGAGGGCTGGAATTAGGTAATCTTTAAGGTCCCTTCCAACCCAAACCATTCCATGTTGTCAACATGATCTTTGTTTTGACAGCATATCCTCTGCATTCAGATGTGCAACATTAACAAAAATACCAGAACCAACTGTTCTTCTGAATTAATAATCCTCATTTTCTACCAAATTCTCAGATATTTTTTTCTCCAGATGGCATACATAATACTAACCTAAAAGGTAATCTTCAAAATATTAAATGTTAGAGAGCTTGCTAAAATTGGTTTCTAACATAAAGTTAGATTAAGTAAGTTAATCACAACCAACAGAAGCGTACGTACCTTTATGTAGTCAATAAGATTTTGATATTCAATGTAGTTGCCTCCTCCAACTACAAACACTATTGCCTAAAATGCAACACACACAATCAGAATATGCAGTCAAATTCTTAACATTTAAGTAGTAAACTATATACCAAATCATTAAACATATAGCAAAAGCCATCTCAATCACACTTCTTAGACTAAGAACTGGATAAAAATTCACTAGCTCTCTAACTTGAAACAAAACAATAGTGTTTTACTAGTATGCAGAATAGCAAGCATAATGATTTTAACATGTCACTTTATTCTAAGGTATCATTTTATTTCTAATAAATATTTTAAACTTAGATAGTTTCAACATAACTGTTTTTATGGACACCAAAGACATCTCCACAGAAAAATGTAAAGTTATTTTCATGGATTCTTATGAACTAATTTGGGAAACGAACAAAATATTTTTGTTATGAAGAAACATGTTTTCATTGTCCTTCCCTTTCCCACTTACTACTAGTACTAATAACATTAAGGGCTGTTGGTATTTTCTGGGCTATGTTTAAAAACAGAACAGTTAACAAATAGAATACGGAGACTTAATAGTTGCGTATTTTTTGTTAATGTTCATTCTCCAAAACTGTTTGACCATATGAATTTTGTGCAGTTTCTAATGTTACTACTGTGATTTTTGCTATGACCACCTATATGACACCAGGAGGTATCATTACTTCTGCTCAAGAGGATAATTAAGACATTTCAAGAGAAGTCAGTGACATCAATGACATTTTGCCAATGAAACTTGGTAATAAATTACCTTGGTAATGAATAGACTGTTTCTATTTGCAAACATTTATGTTGAAAAAGATTAAAAGTTATGAGCATTTGCATAGAATAGAAATGGAACAACTACTAACACTTTTTTTTACTTCATTAAAGTACAGGGACTGTTAAATACTGACACGTAACTGAGTGGTCAACATTACTGTTCAAGACTGTAGAAGTTTAAATTTAGAGAACATCTTAAAGCTCTGATATAAAAATAGGGGTGTTAATTTACTGAGTACCCAATTATGGCGTTATTAAATTACTCTAATTATCTCAAGAAGCATTTTCTTGATTTTTTTTCCCCTTAATTATTGCTCACACAGTCCTTTGAAAAGACTTCAGACTACCAGCTAATTACAATTAATACTAGATGTAATAAGACTGTGTTTCTTGCAAACAGGGCCTCTCATTTTCTTAATCATCAAAAATGACTGGTACTTTAGAATTTATTTAATACCTGAACACTGGAAAGTAACTTCTACATGACTTACCTCCTGGAATGGATTTTTGTTTCTTGGAACTGAGCTATTAAAAGAAAAAGTATATCTTGTTAGATATTAATCGAAATATGAAAAATACAAGTATATTATATCATGTAAAATGTTATGAAATACTAAATAATATTAGACAAGAATTTAAAATAGAACACTAATTGCCTTTCTGCATTAATCTGAAGTATTTTATTTAAGTGATTTGTTTTGAAAAATCCATTCTACAGAAAAAATAAATGGGAGTTTTCCTTCATCAGTTTTAAGGCTGCTGTTTGAACCATGAGCTTTATGACAACACTTCTTTTTGAGCATTTAAGGTCATACTGTAGTGCTGCTGGCTAGAAGCACAAATATAATGAGAGACATACGAGTAAAAAAAGTCTTCATTAGCACGGCTTATGACGCAAACCCTGCGTCCTGGAACATTAACTAGGTAAGTCAGTCAGTCAGTTTGTGATGCCTGCAGATAGGCTTATTGATGCTTCAAAATCTCAGAAATGACTACAGGCAGCAGATACGTGTCACAGCGACACCATTACGATTACGATGTTTTAAGGAGGAAGTTATGGTTAGGGTGGTAGGGAAAATACTCCAAAAATGTTACAAAAGCAGAATGAAACAAAGTTGCAATTAAAATGAAACAAAATCCACATTCTTCTTTGATGCCTTCAAAATCTACTTAATCTTTGAAGAAGACCATGTCTGGATCTACTTTATCCATATTCATCCAGTAATAAACCCCTGCACTTAAATAATCTGATTGTTTTCCCATAGCTCAGACTTTTAGAAGCTATGTTAAAATTAAGTATCATCTCCATGTCTTTTTTGCAGTCTTACACAAATTTATCTGGTTGATTCAGTTTCCAGTTGTGAATTCCTTCAATATCAACTGTATTGTCTAAGAATAAATAATCAGAGGTATTATGTACTCAGCAAGGAAAATAAGAATGAATTTTTTAAGTTAGCCTTTTCATGGTGCAGAAGGAAACAAGCAAAACTCACAGTAAACTTACCTGTCACTGCCTCGTAGCATCTTGGGATCAAAATATCGGTAGTCATCTGTCTCCTATTAAAAAGCATATTTTAATATATAAAAAAAAAATAAATTTTGGCTTATGATTTGACTTATGATTTTCATTTAAACCAATGTTATTTCCTAATTTAGCAGATACCATCATTCAAAACTAATTGCGATGTCCACGTATACTTATATACTTGTACATAAGTGAACCAGTACAGAAAAACAAGAGAGAACTATTAACTGTATCTGATTCACCTACAATTGACTATTACACACTTTCCAAAAAATACATCAGTTGCATAACAAACAGAAAGGCAACATGCAGAAAAAAGTATTAAGGTGTCACCAGCTTCAGAGGACCATCATGCGGTTATAAATGTTCAAATTCTCCAGAGAACTGCTAGTGATTTAATACTATAAAACAAAACGCTTCTATGGCAATGAATGCTAAATACAAGATATATCAAAATCTGCTACTGTTACGAAACTTAGCATTTCATTTCATGATTAATGACTACTATTAAACCAAATTTAAGCTTGTGAAGAAATGAGTTCCACAAGAATTTGAGAAGTCTGCCTAAACTATATATTTTTTTTTCCTTCATGCAGAACACTGAGACACTTCCAATATTTTCATTGGCAACAAGCAGGATTTTTGCCAACTCTTAACAGAAGGAAAACAAAACTTCTTAATAACTGCTTCTGACAACTGTGTGGCTTGCATCTGTTTCTATACTACGTTTTCATCCAGGTACTGTGATGTTTAATTTATAGATAAATTGCATGCAGGACTAAAGTGGTTTTCATCTGGGTGCTTACACGCAAGACCTCTAATGTTTTGATGATTCTATAGAACAGAAATCTCCAGTAGTAGACAAGTTATCTAGGGAAATTACTACAGCTCACAAAGCGTAACTATCTCTAATATTACAAAATATTTAGTATACATGGGGTAGTATGGTATTTGGAACAAAGAAAATAAATCTGATATTAAGGACCTCTGCAAATACATAAAGTAAGTCTCTTATTCTCAAGTTTGGCTTTTTAAAGAACCTAAGATCTAATTTCACACTGAATCTCTGCAAAATGCTTTTATATACTCCACTGGGAATTTGAGGAGCATTTGCAGTCTGCCAGCATTCATGATTTTGGCAGCCTGTTTTATAAAGGTGGTAATAGCAACTCTGAAGTAATGAGCGAACTAGGAACACATAGATATTACCAGACTGAAACAGAGAGGTAAACAGAAATCTTTTACTTAAATAACTGCAGATTCCCTCCTAATTAAAATTCATTACAGATTAATGCCAGAATAAAAATCAGAGTTAAAAAAAAAGGGGGGGGAGGGTTATTAAAAACATTTTTTCCTTTAATTATTTATTTTGTGTACTTTTCCTGTGGGTATTAAACCAAATCTGAAGTAGACACACAAAAAACGGCAAACAAATAGAAATGTGATAAGCTAGTTTTTGTTTGTTTAAATACACGGTTCCTGCTGAAATCTCATCTGAGGCTGCAGGAAAACAAAAGTCTTCTGCTTTAAGGAATGTCTATTCTGCCAACAAATACAATTGTATAGAGATGTCCTTACACAGCTGAATTTTATTCAGGAATAAATTTCAGGCTATTGAAATGGATTTTCAAGCTTTCAAATTAAAATGGAAAAAGACCCATGGAAATACCCTTGTAGCTCAGACTGTATTTGGTTTTCTGCTGAAGCTAACATGGTTACTTTGAATTAAGGAAGTCCCCCAGCTTTAGAACTTTTCTGTTTTAATGCATGAAAAGTAAACATACACTATATCCCTAAGCCTGGGAGTTATCATACTCACTGAAAGAGATGATGTTAATGAATTACAGTTCCTTTCATATGTATCATAAGTAAGTCAATTCAAATGTACATACGGTATTGATTGACTAAATTCTTTCTATGACTTTGTGATAATAATATTAAACGTTTGTACAGCAAATATTGTCTGTACTCAAGAATCAAACCATTTTATGGAAATTGTTCAACTTACTATTTATAGATGAAAATTTGTATATATTTGACAGTATGTTTTGTGTGTGTGTTCAGAAAATTTAAGGTTCGGTATCACTAACTAGAGGTTAAAAACAAGATGACTATGCTATTAGATTTATAAGTAGAATATTCCTTTATGGTTCATAATTTCAAAAGCAATTAATAAAAACCTGCTTTCATCAATGTTACTATTTTAAAAACAACAACAAAACCTACACTGATTACTTTAAGGTCATCATGTTTCAGAACAAATATTGCAAGAAAAAGTCTAGCTCTAGTTAAACAGTCTAGACAAAAATCACAGGATGGTATTACTGTCCCTGTGAACAGCTCTATCCATTCTTGCTCTGAGAACTTGGAAACCACAGGTTTGTCCTTCCTTGTGAATGTTAGTGGTGTAAGTTGCACATTTAATGAATGTCATTTGTTGTTGCATTTTTATTGGGAATATAATTTAAATTATTTGCATTCATTGTAATAACTGCTTGACTTCTTAATAATCTAATCTTTTTTCTTTTGCCAGCAGGGCAATAGTTTTCTATTCTAGGGGTGGAAAAGGACCTCAAACATCTGAAGATGAGCAGAGGCCACAGTGGTGTGTTTCTACACGCAACCTTTTTACAGGTACAATTTCATTTTGGTTTATCCTACATCAAGCCTAAACATTTCACGATAGTTCTCTGACTTTTTGTTAGTTGAAAGGGGGAAACCTACTTACTGAGAAAGTTGCTGTCAGTTTTCCTACATGTTAAGAGAATCTTTATTTAGAGCTTGCCTCGTCTTCTGTGACTTGAAAATTAGGACTCCGTTTTGGGTCATGAATTCTAGTCACTGACATGTTAGTGTAACATGAAATCACCGACAGATCATCTCAATCACTCCTTTTTCAAGTGAGAAGATCAATGTTTTCTCCAACTTATCAAGCAGAAATATGGCTGTTTTCTATGAATACAATGTGACAATATCAAGTCAGGAAAAAGAGAACATAGGACTTGCAAACTTCTCAAAATCAATTCCTAAATCTGGAACCCAAGAAAACTAGTGTTTATTTGAAATTTTTCAAAATAAACTAGTTTACTGGAAAAAAATTAATGGTAACCTAAGTTACCAGGAGTTTTTTAATTTCAGATTACCATATTAAGTGTTCTGAGTGATCTCTACTGGTTGACTAGATAAAATTAGCCCTGCACTCTTTTCTGAGTCTTGCAAATAGGGACAACAATCAACTCCGCTGCTGAAAATGGCACAAATTTCTTGGTTCGTTAACAGAAGACATTTTTTTTGCCTAACAATCTTGATAGGCTATCTATGAAGTACAGTTTAAAAGAAGACAATTACTTGCATGTTGATCATTTTCCTATTTTACTATTATTTATCTCTCTACATATTGTTAGTACCTGAAGCTGCAAGTGGACTAAGAGTAAGAGTATTTCCAATCTAGTGAGTTTTGCTACTCACCAGGCATACCCACATTTCTGTCATAAACACTGCAGCACAGAATTAAAACCCACCATTAAACCTCTTGGCACTGCGTAACTCACAAGAGGATGCACAGATGAGGGAAGCACAGAACTGAACTGTAGGGGTTGGAAGGGACCTCGAAAGATCTCAGGTCCAACCCCCCTGCAAAGCAGGTTCCTCAGAGCAGGCTGCCCAGGTAGGCGTCCAGATGGGCCTTGAATATCTCCAGAGAAGGAGACTCCCCAACCTCTCTAGGCAGCCTGTTCCAGTGCTCTGTCACTGTGAAGACGTTCTTTCGCATGTCAGTGCGGAACTTCCTGGGTCCTATCTTGTGGCCATTGCCCCTTGTCCTATCCCCACAAACAACTGAGAAGAGGTTAGCTACATCCTTCTGTCTCCCACCCCTCAGATATTTATAGACATTGATAAGATCCCCTTTCAGTCTTCTTTTCTCCAGGCTGAACAAACCCAGGGAATTGCTAACTAACATCGTGGCATTCCGTATTAAAGAGGTAAAGATGGATCAGTAGATGTAAATGGATGACCAGGTCTGAAGAGCCAAAAGGCGTCAGCTAACTATCAGAAATCATTAAGCATCAGCATGAAAATTCATCTAGAATTGCAAAAATCCATGCTTTCTTAATATTTCTTAAAACATTTGCTAAGCAAAATAGTGCAAAAATTAGATTTTTTGGTACTAACCCAAAACGTTCTAATGATGAAAACAAAGGGATTTACCTTAACCTCTTTCTAGGTATACCAATAAACCAGGGTGAGATACTACAATTTTCTCTCTGATTCTGTCATCACTAAATCAGGAAGACTGACACAATATGGCAGACATATTAAACCTCTTAAAATTACTTTTAACAGGTGATTTTTCAGAACATGTATTTGTATAGGATGGCCATACGTAACAGTTCTGAAGAAACTAAATATGTAGTAAAGAAAAGACAGCTTTGACTATAAACTACGTAGAAAAGATATTGGGCTATTTTTAGCCAAATCTTGTAAATTCTAGCAAATGTCTTGGCTGTACACCAAGCACTTAAACATTTCAAAACTTCAGTAACTTCGGCAAGTCTCAGTACGTTTTCACAGGAACAAGATGACTTTCTGACAACAAGCAAACCTCATTTCAAACTGAAAGACTACTAAAATATTTTCCTCTAAATAACAGATCTTTAAAGATGTGGGAAACAAAATTTTCTGCAATACACCCATTCACAACTACTTGACTTTTGAACTTGTGCTCCTAAATAATTACTTTGATTCAAAGAAAACTTCAGACAACAATTTAACTTTTAGAAATTCAGGAGCAACAGAAACTCAGTATAGTACAAGAGTAATAGAAGCTCAGAATAGAACTGCCCCCACAAATGAGCAGTTCCACCGAGACACAAATTATCATGATTTAGAAACTACTTTTATGCCGAAAAATATCATGAAATAGTTATGAAAATGGTTCTATTACTGAGATACACCGGGACTAGATTTAACTCTATTATCACGAACAAATCATAGCTCTGGCATATTACATATCACAGCATAAAGATTTCATTTGTTCCATCTCTTTCCTTGGGAAGGCAATTATACTCACAGGGTTTGACTTCATCTCCATAAGGTTGTCCAATATACGTGTGACTGGTAGATTCTGTTAAACAAAACGTGAAATGAATATAATGCTGGAGATAACTAAGAATGATTTACAAATACATTATTTATGGACCAGGAAGCTCAACTGAACAGCTACACTTGCTTGGAATGTCCTAAGAAAGGATTTAACTTACTGTAATGCAAAATAATATCCTTGAATCGTGTTGGCAAACATTATTTCTGTCGCTCATTTTAATTCTATTTCAATAGCAACATAGTACTTCCAAATCTTAGAAAATTTACTTTTCTTTATACAGTTTTGGAAAATTGTGCTGTTTATGGTAGTCACTCATCTACTGCTTCAGTCCTTTTATTATAGCAAATAGAAAGCCTTCACAGAAAATCTTTTCTGTTCTCCCACAGTGAAGCTGGTCCACCTTCAAACCTAAGCCCAGTGCTGAAGTCTATATTACTGGAAGCTAAGTTTCAGGTTGCTGTCTGTTACTTCGGTGGAAAATTGGAAATGCTTGAATTGTAACTGAACAGAGAATGAATGCTTTGAGCCTTTTGGTCATCCTGGAATAGCCGCATTTAATGTTGTTCTAAGCAAAGATGTTTATGATGTTCTAAGCAAAGGTACAGAGGACTTTTCATGTTCATGAAGGTCTAGTCTATTTTTAATATTTCACAGCTGCTCTTTTTATTGCTGAAATGAGTCTTGAAAGCACATACTGAAACCTAATTCCTTACAAATGGAGGCATTCAAAGACAATTTAAACATTATTCATTACTTATCAAAAAAATGAAAACCACAAAGTGCTAGATATATCCAACAGCAGAGGTTGATGGCATTGTTTACTGTACAACTAACTTGTACAGTATGACATTAGTATGACAGAGGTAAAGAAAGGTGTTTTTCTAAATGTTCACAAGGCTAACTCGATAGGCTAATTTTATTGTTATTTGTATTGGTCTTTAAACTTACTTGTTGCTTCAGTACCAAGTTCTTCACACCTTCCATCACAAACTGTGATCCTGTATTCATTACGCGTGAAAACAGACTGAAAAACAAAGTAAAGATGATATGTAAGATTTTCTTTAATTTGCATTCAATACCGATACTCAATTCCCATTAAAGCTGATGCAACTTAGTTACTAATTCATTCATTTTTTTCATGAATTAAGCTATTTTTCAAACCACAAGGCAACCACGTGCATGGAAATCTACCTGTCATCTAACAACTAGATCCTCACCTATTAGAAGTCTTGTATTCTCTACTCTTTGATCCACTGAACAGTTTATTTTAAAAACTTCATACCGCAAGGATTTGAGTGTTTTCTTCAAGTCAGTGTCTTAATCACAAGAGTCAGCAGAGATGCTCAGTATATTTCCAACCTACCAAGCAGTAATTTTGCCAACTGAGAGATGGCATCAGAATTCTTTCTAAACATACTGTGACAGTCTCCTTATGACAGTGACAATGTATTTCTGAAAGTACTGGTGGTAATGAGGATTCTGTATGGGATGTAAGTATCCACAGCATTGGTACAGCCATTATCTTCTCTTTTGGTGTCTTAAAATAACTAACTACACCTTTGAATGATCTGACAGAGACCCAGTCCAGCAGAACACACAGGGCTGTGTGTTGAATGTACAGGGCTGTTCTTATCTTCTGCCATTGATTAAATAAGGCTCAACATGATGGCTGTCTTAGCTTCATTTCAACATGCAGAAATCTTCTCCTATGACAGCCTGTACATTTAATGTGCAGGTAGATAAGTGTCACTATGGTAAGTTACTTTCTGGATTTAGCCACCTATCTTTCAATTTTCCTGTGCGTAAATCCTCTGCACTGTTAAGAGGACATAAGTAATTTTGTAATTTTATATGTAAATTGTTTTATTTTTTTTTTTTAATAAATAGAGATATGTTTTATTTTGAGCCATGTACAGTACTTATTACACTTTTGGTACTACTGAAATAAGTTAGAAGAATCCAAAGGCTTACAAAATTAATCAAAAGCATACCCCAAAGGTTTTGGCGTAGAGTTTCCATAGCTGGTTGGAGCTGAAGCCATCTTGGTGAAAGCCCTGTAAAAGCATGGGTAGAAATCAGATGCTTCATCTCATGGCATATCCTACTGCAGAATGTTTCATTCTGGTCATTTGAAAGTGAAAATACTTTTGCTTCTCAAACTGTGTCAGAAAGTAATTATTTATTACATGCATCCCTATTGTCTAGAGCTACAATGGTCAAAAAACTGAAAGGAATTAGATTTTATATTCAAAATACAAAGAATTTATTTTTATATCAGCTGTAACTACAGTAACTGATAGCCACAGTGGCCCTTTAGTAACAAATCACAAATTCCAGAGTCTGAATTAGCCCAGCTTTTCACTGAATTCAGTGCATTGTTTCTGTCTTGGATAATTAAGGACACTGATATGTGTCACATTCAGTAGTGTTCTGGCATTATTAGAGTTCAGTTGTAAAACAAGATTTTGCATGTATCACCATAACAACAACAGCAAAAAAATTATGCCAGAACAAACATTTAAGGATAATTTACAATGTATGAGAAGTAATACATAATTTTTTGATACCAGTTTACATCTATGTTCTGTAAAATTACCCAATTACATAGGAGAAAAATGAAGCTACTTACTTCCATTGTTTTATGTAATTCAAAGGAGCAAGATTGCAGCCTGCGTCTGTCAATGCTTTTTTATACTGCTCCAGATCAATCTGAAATTATGAAGTAGAGAAATGCAACAGGTTTACACTACTCCTAACTCCCTCCATGTGGAATACGAGATATCCTTACCTAAATATTACGTGTAAAGCTCTAACATTAACAACTAAAGTTAAAAAAAGAATTATAAATTCCATCTTCTACCAAATATGAAAATACCCCTTAAAATGCAATTTGCTATAATAGCTATTTTATTTGATGTTATTTTGCTATTTTTATTTGAATTAAACTTAACTGTATTTGTGGAATTAAACCTGTCCACTTTCAGCTAAGGGAACAGTCTGTTATATCAGGATCTCTCAAAAACCTGACAGAATTGTGGTTTCTGTAAAATGTCACAACTGTGACTAATAACAAAGAGAAGTTTACGTAAAAGTTCTTACACGTGTATAAGAATACTTTCTTCACCTAATCTAATTTTAGGCAGTATTTTTTTCTTCCAGATAGAGCCAGTACAGCAGTTCACCATAAAATGATTCTATGTTATCTATATTCATTCCTTATTACAAATTACTACATTTCTACAGTATAATAAAAAAATTCCTTTCATCCAGATGCCAAAGCTCATCTGGAGCTCAATCTGGCTACTGCCGTTAAAGATAACAAAAAACGTTTTTACAAATACATCAACACAAAAAGGAGGACTAAGGAGAATCTCCATCCTTTACTGGATGCAGGGGGAAACTTAGTTACAAGAGATGAGGAAAAGGCGGAGGTGCTCAATGCCTTCTTTGCCTCAGTCTTTAGCGGCAATACCGGTTGTTCTTTGGATACCCAGTACCCTGAGATGGTAGAAGGGGATGGGGAGCAGGATGTGGCCCTCACCATCCATGAAGAACTGGTTGGTGACCTGCTACGGCACTTGGATGTGCGCAAGTCGATGGGGCCGGATGGGATCCACCCAAGGGTACTGAGAGAACTGGCAGAGGAGCTGGCCAAGCCCCTATCCATCATTTATCAGCAGTCCTGGCTATCGGGGGAGGTCCCAATTGACTGGTGGCTAGCAAATGTGACGCCCATCTACAAGAAGGGCCGGAGGGCAGACCCGGGGAACTATAGGCCTGTCAGTTTGACCTCAGTGCCAGGGAAGCTCATGGAGCAGATCCTCTTGAGAGTCATCAGGCGGCACTTGAAGGGCAAGCAGGCGATCAGGCCCAGTCAGCATGGGTTTATGGAAGGCAGATCCTGCTTGACGAACCTGATCTCCTTCTATGACAAAGTGACGCGCTAGGTAGATGAGGGAAAGGCTGTGGATGTGGTCTACCTTGACTTCAGCAAGGCTTTTGACACCGTCTCCCACAGCATTCTCCTCAAGAAACTGGCTGCTCTTGGACTGTTGCACGCTTCGTTGGGTTAGAAACTGGCTGGATAGCCGGGCCCAAAGAGTAGTGGTGAATGGAGTCAAGTCCAGTTGGAGGCCAGTCACTAGTGGCGTCCCCCAGGGCTCGGTGCTGGGGCCAACCCTCTTTAATGTCTTCATCAATGATCTGGATGAGGGCATTGAGTGCACCCTCAGTAAGTTTGCAGATGACACCAAGTTAGGTGCGTGTGTCGATCTGCTCGAGGGTAGGAAGGCTCTGCAGGAGGATCTGGATAGGCTGCACCGATGGGCTGAGGTCAACTGCATGAAGTTCAACAAGGCCAAGTGCCGGGTCCTCCACCTGGGGTGCAATAACCCCAAGCAGAGCTACAGGCTGGGAGATGAGTGGTTGGAGAGCTGCCAGGCAGAGAAGGACCTGGGAGTGATGGTGGACAGTCGGCTGAATATGAGCCAGCAGTGTGCCCAGGTGGCCAAGAAGGCCAACGGCATCCTGGCTTGTATCAGAAACAGTGTGACCAGCAGGGCTAGGGAGGTGATTGTCCCCCTGTACTCGGCTCTGGTGAGGCCGCACCTCGAGTATTGTGTTCAGTTTTGGGCCCCTCGCTACAAGAAGGACATGGAGGTGCTTGAGCGGGTCCAGAGAAGGGCGACGAAGCTGGTGAGGGGCCTGGAGAACAAGTCCTACGAGGAGCGGCTGAAGGAACTGGGCTTGTTCAGCCTGGAGAAAAGGAGGCTCAGGGGCGACCTTATCGCTCTCTACAGATACCTCAAAGGAGGCTGTAGCGAGGTGGGGGTTGGTCTGTTCTCCCACGTGCCTGGTGACAGGACGAGGGGGAATGGGCTTAAGTTGCGCCAGGGGATTTGTAGGTTAGACGTTAGGAAGAACTTCTTTACTGAAAGGGTTGTTAGGCACTGGAACAGGCTGCCCAGGGAGATGGTGGAGTCACCATCCCTGGAAGTCTTTAAAAGAGGTTTAGATGTAGAGCTTAGGGATATGGTTTAGTGGGGACTGTTAGGGTTAGGTTAGAGGTTGGACTCGATGATCTTGAGGTCTCTTCCAACCTAGAAATTCTGTGATTCTGTGATCATAAGCTCAAAAAAACTATTAAGAAACTGCCTCCTGAATTAGTCAGATATTGACATAAAAACATTTCTACATTATGTATCTGCTAGTCATCAAACCAATTTTTTTTTTAATATACAAGAATAGAGTGAAAAGAGTCATATTGCCCAATATAAGTAGATTAAAAAAAGATGTCAGTGGAGCAGAATGGTGAAAATTGTGCCGAGATGTGTCTTGTAGTAACTCTTGACCAAACGTTTCAAAAGATTATCTTCCTTCTTAGTAGCCATTCATATCCTTCACAATAGTAGCTAATGCATTGTGAACAGATTACCTGGTAATACTACCAAATGTACTTAAGATCGTAATATTGAGCTGGGCATTTCATACTTCTCTTCAAAGAGAAGCAGAAATATCTATTTGATGCTGAGACAAAACAGAAAAATCCTGCTTGGTAAAATTTAGTAAAGGACATACCTCTGAAGGTGCCTGAGCTGAACTTATGTAATAGATAAGAAATAAACGCATTTTGTCTTCCGGAGTTCCTGCTACAGTGAAATAAATAAATAAAAATTGTTACTATGCTATGTTAATTGCCCTTCAGTAACAACATATACATACATTCAAGCCTTTAGTTATGATGGTAATTGTTACTTCTAAGCATGGCCCTGTTTGTCATATACAACAGTAAAAGACATTTGGCAGTTTTATTAAAAATTAGGTTAGACTGGCTCACTGTTTCTGAAAGTTACACTTGCCAAGCTTGCTTGTAAGAAATACTATTCTTCAAGTAACATACAACTAAGTTACCTAGTGGCATTATGTCTTGTTTTATAAGGGGACTGTAAGCATTAACAGGCAGTGATCTGTGAAAGAGACTGAAGAAAAGCATAAAAGTAAAAGCTACGACACCTTTTTTTGGGGGAGATCGGGGGGCTTTACAATTTGTTTGTGCAGCTTTAGGTTTGACTGTACTGAAACACCTGGCTGCAAAAGCACTTATGTGAACATTTGGTCAGGAACAAGTGCTGAACTTCTAACTTGTTTTCAGGAAGGATTTCACCTCCTGAATCACCCACCTATTATCACAACATTCCTCGGTGAACACTGCTCCAGTTTCTTGGGAACCATTATCAATGGCAATCAAAATTCATCTCTGCCAGATCAAAATGACAATGCGACCATCTGTGTCATCCTTAGACTAAAACTACTATATCAGATTTTGAACAGCATCTACTTTTTTTTTTCTTAGAAGAGGATCACTGCTAGTAAAAAGCATACCTTAAATGGAAGATTTCAGAAGTACGTGTCAAAACAGACATTTCAAAGTTGTAATTCAACACTTTGTTAGAAGTGTGTTACCTTTAGGTATTCAAAATTTTAAGAATATTTTCAATATTTTAATATTGAATATTTTTTAAAACATATTTAAAAATATATATTAATATATATTCGATATTTTCACTGTTTTAAAAAATATTTTCAATATTTTAAAAAATGCACTTTTCTGTACTTGTAGGGAAGAAAGGTTTTTTTTTTTTCCCAATTATGGACTGTAGATAATGACAGCGGGGATCACCTAGTCTAATATGCAACTTCTGTTTGTAAGGGAGCATATATTTAGTTTGGCAGTTTAGTTACAAATTCCACTTCTTAGTAAGCAGTGTCATAATGAACATTTATGAATTGGTACAATTCTTTTTCTGGGAAATAAGTTTTAAACAGTAATCTAGAAGATCAAGAACCAAAAAAAAAAAAAAAAATCACTAGAACTAAAAGCCAATTTACCAGTTCATAGCTTATATCAATACTTTCTGGAACTTGACAGCATTTCCCATGCCCCCAAAACTCATGGAGGTCTCACTTAGACATGAGTAGGTGATATTTTCTCTTACCAAAAATACTGAATTTTTAACAATAGTCTTTGATTTGCACACTTACCTAAGTCTTCGGAAAACCACTCTTTCTGACAAAAGTACTTTAAGCATACTGCTGTTATAAACCATAGCTATGATAAACAATGGTAAGACTCAGAGTGGTTGCCTGTAAAGTGTTGGCTTTTTTTCTAAGCTATGGTCTGTGACAGCACGGAAGGCAGGAGTGGTAAATATTCTGAAGAAATCTTGAGAAACCTAACGTAGAACAACTTTTAAATTCAAAAACTAGCTGAAAGCCTTCAGGGTTACTGCTTGACTATTAGAGCAAAGCAAAACCAGTAACTTCAATTTTACCACTGCTATAAGGCAGCTAATTGCCACAAGCAGTAAGTTACTTTAAGATAGTAAAAATGGGAGGCTGAAGCTGTCAAGTGGTCAAGTTTAAGTGCTGTTGTGAAGGGCTTTGCAGATATTGTTCACCAGGCAAGTATCCCACAGGTAATACAAACAACTAGATCACTGCAAGTGTTGGCAGACTTGAGGCATTAGTACTTCAAAACAAATGTTTGCTGCTGATACCTCACAGCAAATCACACAATTGGAAACTGGTCAGTTTTACAAGATAGCATAGTCTAAAATAACCATAGTACCTAAATGTAAATCCTTTTGTTATATAAATGTCTTAAACCTAGGCAAAGCATATGAAATTCTACAGAGTTACTGTAAACATCCCAATATTTAACTTATGAAGGGAAACTGTAGCTTGGATGGATGTCTAACGTTTCTCTTGTGTAAACCCAAGATCTTTGTTAAATGTTGGTATGATACATCAAGCTTGGAAAACAATTAAATATATACTGCAATCTAAATATGCATGGCAAATGCGGGTTTGGGTAAAAAGTAATTGATCTAGTAGGATATACTGGCAAGCATCATCATTTCTGTTTTAATACATAATCATCAGCTGTTCATGCAAACGTTAGAGTTGAAATCAAAATAGTACACCAACAGCTAATTCTGACCATGGAAAAGGGCTTTGTATTGTTGATTAATAGAAGTAAAGATTCTCTATATTCTTATTAGCTTCCTGTTAACAACAGATTTCTACTGAATTACAGATTGATAGCTGACATTACAGATTTTCTGAAAGTTAGTTTCTAATCTTGATCCAATGAGATCTGTAGATCTTTAGCTCAGACTTCTACCAGCCATGTATGACTTCTACTGCCTTTTGGCTCTATAGCACAGACACTGATAAAAGATTTTTAAAAATCAACAGGTTTTATGTGTATTCTTCCTTCCTAGAGGAATCATTACAGAAACTCCAAGCATACATTATGTTCAGAATACAGCTACAAGACTATACATGTAAACATGCAGTAACAACATTTTCTTAAAGAGCACACTGGGAAAAGAGCAAGGACTTGGGGTCTCTAAAACCTTAAGGTTTACCAATACACTTGCCAGTATTTCCTATTGTGCACAGGTCTGTATTCATAACCAAAGTTTTATCATCTTTTGCAGGTTATTTTGTTCCACCTGACTGCCATTGGATCCTACTGGAATCCATCACAGCGTTGTGACAGACTTCACATTGTGAAAAGCTGCAATGACAGTTACGTGAGGCCACTGCCTCTGTGCTATGATACCACAAAAAGCCAAGAACCCATTCTGGTCTCAGCTCAGAAAGGCCCCCTAGTGACTCTTGATGACAGAGAACCTGAGCATCATCCAGTGTGTAAAGCTTTATTATGTATGAGCTATATACAAAACAGCTGTAACACTCTGCTCCTAGATGATGAAAATGGACATGCCACAGCGGGGTCAAGGCATAGAAAACCTCAGCAGACTCTTTCAGCCAACTGGCCAATTTATGTCTTGGTTCCCTTCTCTACACCTTCTCACACCCACCTTTTTATTTTCCCTCACACAAGCAAAAGCTACACGCACCACTATTCCTTGACCTAACCAAATCCTATGAATTGCCCTGTTCCATTCTGGTTTTACAACAGATGCGTTCCAAAACATACAGTGGGATTCTAAAGAACCATGACTGTTCAGAGCACACAATTCCATGCTATATTAGTAAATACCGGAGAAGCACAAAAGTTAAAATCTTTTGATCTTCAGAAACAAGGGGTTAGGAATGGATTTTAATGGAGCTACAAAAGTTGCTAGTATTTTGGAAATTACTCAGCCTAATAATTAACACTCTAGACTGCTACTAAAACCAGTAAAAAGCTCTTTCCTTTACACATCTTGCATATATGCTCTTTATAGTATACAGGCTTATTACATCTCTTAACAATGTTAACAGAGTTCTGATTTAAAGTACTCACCATCTGGGTCAGAAATCATGTCCAGGAGAGATTTATCCAAAGTGGATTTGCTCATTATTTTTTCCTCATATTCAAAATACACGTCCAGCTTTCTAGCCTGTTTAAGGGTAAGTGTTAGGATTAACATCTTCACACTGTGAATATTTCTTTTCCTCTTTAAAAAGGTATATAGTTTTAGCTACCAAGACTGTTTTTAGAAAATTATTTTTAAGTAAATTGCCAGAAAAAATAACTAATGCTTGCCTTTATCAACTCCAGAAAATTGATACTTATGTAATTCTCATATAAGAAGCAAAAATGCAAGTTAAGCAACTTGTTAAGAGGTCTGACATGCAAATATTCAACTGGAAGAGGAGCTTTGTTTTCAATTATGCTTTTGCTGTAGCTGAAAACTACGTGCCATCATAAATAGTATTATGCAGTAGTAAGATAAAGCAACGTTCAAGTGCAAATATTGTCAAACTTATGATGAACATCAAGTCTCTCCATCAACAAGACTGTTACTCAATGCAGATAAACACAAGAAACTCCTGAATACAGTAAGGCATCATTCCAGAGAAAAGTTGGCAGCTTTCCATTCAAATGTGAAGGGTTGGTACAAAATAGCTATCTCATTCACACTAAAGATGGAAAACTTCATAAATCAGTTATCTGGCTAACACTGGAAAAGAAGCTGCTCATTACACTACAACATACTTGTCACTTGCAGTCACATCAATCACATGCAGACCAGCTTGTAACCCCCCTCCCCCTTTTATTTTTTTTTAGGAACGATGTCACAGGTACTGCATGGAATTAATGAGGCAAAGGCTTAATGGAAGACCTCATGTGACCATGCAACTAATGACTGCATTACAACACATCTGCACAAACAGCCAAGCTTTGTACATCTGATCTTGAACTTTCAATCTGAATATAAAAAATGCATTTTAAAGCTTATTTACAAACCTATGTTCCATCACAGATTATTGAGGTTTGAAAAATAACATGTAGTATCACAACAGATGTTACAACTGCTCAGCTTACAAAACCTTAATGTCTGGCAACTGACTAAATTCTGGTGTTTGGACACTGTCAGCTATGCATTGGCTCAAAAAAGAGAGACTGTATGAGTGGATCTCCATCTCATTGCCTTGGAAGCATTTCAGCTCCAGATCATACCTGCTGGGAGACTGAAATGGTATTACCACACTGAAGCATGAGTCACTGGGGTTTTTCTCAGGTTAACAGATTCGTGAAATTTTGCCTGATAGTGCTGAGGCATGCAAAATTACTATGGCACCTTCTGACCTGGTGCAGTGGTTGATGTAATGACAGCAAAACTTTAGAAGTCTGCTTTTCATTTGTTTTTGAATCCTACTAATTTTTGTTTTCCTGTGATAACAAATAAGGAAATAAAAGAAAGCACAAAGGAGGAAGAGGAAAGGCGGAAGAGGAGGATATTTCACATTCTGAGTACTTTCAGTTCAGCAAAAAAGACCTACAGATGAGAACACAAAGTAAGTCACAAGAATATTTTAATAATAAAAACGTTTGGCAATCAGCTTATGGAGGTAGCCCCTTGCTTCCCAGTATTATATACATAACAATTCCATTTCTCATTCACCATCTACTGAACGCACCATGAAAAGCGGTTACTTGCAGTAGAGCAACTTATTTAAAAGCCTTTGTGGAAATTGTACTTGCAACTTATAAAAGATAACTATCTCTGAGGATAACAGCTACCTTGAAGTGTGCTGAAGAACTGACCACTCGCTACTTTGAGGGGCAGAAGGATGTCTTCTTTTGTTTGTCATAGTGACAACAGTTACACAGAAGATGTATGAAGTGACAAAAAAGGAGGTGGAGCTTCTTTCAAGCTGTATTTGCCTTGAGCTCTAATATTAGAAGAGCAGTCACAGCTGTATTTTGGTAGTTACACTGTGTAAAGACTTGCATTAATAACAACTTATTTAGCTGAAAGATAAAGTGATTTTCAGTGGTTACACTGCACTAGTTTAAAGTGAATAGAAGTGAACTACTAGCCTTCTTCCAGGTCCCTACTTCATGTGTAATTTGGTGTCTGGCATGTCAGGCAAGTTCTGTGACTTCTCTCATGGTACTGTAAAATTCTATAGTTCTTGTTTGTGTTATAGTTTCCTTAACTGTTTCTGGAGAGAAACAACTGCAAAGAAGCCACCACAATTTTTCTAGTCTTTCCATTACCTGCTTTCTGTGTTTTAAATACATCTGTAGCCCCTCATAAGGAGTTAAAGTCAATGTTTTTAAGTTTAAAATATTTTTTCCCAGACAAAAGGCATTTCCCATGACAAAGGATTGTCATGAAATCTGGAAACTTCATCTTATTAAGATAAAAATATTGTTGAATTTGGCAGTGCCTATGTTAGCTGGTGTTCTGTTTAAGACAAATTTATTCAGATGGCATCTAAAACTACACAACATAAAATATATTAATATATTTGTTTACAGATCAACTTTTAAATAAAATTATATAATTTAAACATGAGATACTTTAAATTATAAGAGCAGATTTACAGTTGTTAACTTATTTTGAGCGCAGAATGCTTAAAATTCTTCTCAGCTATGTGCCACTTTGTGATTGTTTGGCTAAGACTACCAAACAAAACAGACTACCTGCAGCCAAAAAAACCTCACTGGTTGCGTATATTCACTACGTTCAGAGTCTAAAAGGAAACATAAATGGTACACGTACTCTCTTAAAAATTTTTGACAATTACTTTCAGAGTGTGAACTTCGCACTGTTTGGGCAAAAGAAACAGACTGGAAATCCTAAAAAACTCAGTTCCCCTATGTCTGTTCACAGTTGGGACACCAGAGGTAAGCGCTAACATAAAATTTTCAATACTTTTGCTGATGCCACATAAGCATGAACTAGTGAGATGGATCAATACGGTGAGTCTACTCAGCTCCTTCATCAGTAGGTAGCTAACCGTTACTAAGTTACCTAAGTTACTTTCTAAAGAGCCAACTGTTCTAAGAAGTGCTGATAAGAAGCAGATATTCCATTTAAGTAAGTGCCATTTTGCTCACCTAGTGAGAAACTCCCAGAGATGCCAAGAGAAAAAGCTGGGGAATAAGACCTAAACAACCCTGGAGATTCAATCACAGAATCATTTAGGTTGGCAAGGACCTCTAGGATCATCAATTTCAATAGGACAAGACAACAACGAAGAGGTTCTTACGGCTGCCACGCCAGATAGCAAGGTGAAGAAAAATAATAAAAACTACTAATAAAATCAAGATGTGTTTACATTTGCAGTTATTCCTTTCCTGCCTCCTGCTCTTCATTTCCTAATGTGACATCTTGTTCCACCCTAACACCATTCAGTAGACCTTTCTGGTTACAATTCAGGGACAAGATCTTTATTGTAGTTAAAGCTCCACAGTTCAGCTTTTTGTGTGTGTGTGTGTCTGTGTGTGTGTGTGAAAGCTTCCAACTTAGCATCTCTAGAAATAAGCTGTTAATAAGCCAAATTTTATTTTAGGCTAAGCTACTGAGACACTTTTAAGCAGAAGAGTGGAAGCAGAATCCACTTAAATCTCTTACAGGGTCATTTTTGTAAGGATTTGTAGGAGACTCTTCTATCCTCTTTACAGTACAAAGGTACTTCCTTTATGAGAGTGAGAACATGCAGAAGACAACAATACATGTCTTTTTAATTAGTGGAAGGAATTTCTAAAAGATATTGACAGGAAACAGCTAGAAATAACAGCCCACAGAAATCAATGGAAAGAATGCAGCTAGCCAGGTAATCGTAGCCTGCTCCTATCAGGATGAAGAGGAGCTCTAGGAGAAGGCTGGAGGTGGCAGCCAGAGCCACTTCCCTTTGACTGAGCTGTACCGAGCTACCCACAGAATAATGAAGGAAAGGTGACTGCAACTGAACTCAGAAAAAAACTCTGATTTCCTGGGAATTTACTTAATTATCACTTTTGAATTACTGAGAACTGGCCTAGACCACTGTGATATACATATCTTATTACATATACTTTTTCTGTTCACGTGGCAAGACAAAACAGAACCACTAAAATAGTGAAATTTTTTTACAAGGTATGTAATGGATAATTGGAAAGGCCATCCAGATAATGGAGTTATTCAAAGTATCAGGCCTTGAGATCAAGTCACGCTGGAGAAACACGGTAAAAAAAATCATGTAGGTATTCAACAAAACCCTAAGGTGAACAAGTGTTAGTAATCTGAGACAAATTAATCATTAATTTAAAATCCACAACTTAAATTCATAGGTACAGAATTCCAGCAATGATAACCTACCCCTCTCTGCATTTAATTGTTTTAGAAAAGCAAAAAAGTGTACATGCCATAATTCGGCATACTTCAGTAATCCAAGCATTCATAGGAGACATGCAAATATGTATGTCACTTGAAACTCTGAAGTAGGTAGAAAGATACCCATAGTTATGGTCTTAACATTGTTAACAGTTGGGTACAGTCCTTCAGTCCCCAGCTTCCTCAGAGAAAAAACAATCAATGCAAAACAAGGATGCCTTTGTTCTAAGTGTTGACAATAAGTAGTTGATGATTCATTTAGTGCAGAAAGTGATGCATTCTTTCCGTCATTTCACTAAACGCAAATTTGCCAGAAAACTGCCAGGACCTTTGATTATGTGATTAATTTCTGGTTTCCTCTTGCTGTGTCTTATAAAACGATCCAAGACCACATGGAAAGCACATGTAAACTGAGCACTAAAGAAAAATTAAACTCAGTCTAATTAGAACAGGTCTCATAGCATTCTTTGCACCGATTCTCATACATTTAAGAAGAAAAAAGGTCAAATATTTACTGTAATAAAAAAAAACATAATGGGCAATGCAAAGAAGCTATTTTAAAGTCTGAAGGTACTTTGAGATCATTTTAAAAGTGCAAATAAAATAACCTGAAGAAAATCATGGTACCTCACTAGGTCCTCGAGACCTGGGCACATGTCAAAAAAATTACCTTATCCTAGTGTGGTTTCTGTATTTAACCAGATATAAAACCTGTTTTACCACAGCCTCAAGGTGGCATCAGAATTTCTTTAAGAAGTACTGGCTGAAATACTGTTTTTTGTGAAAATATTTCTGAGGAGTACATGAGGTAACATCTCATCCTGCATTTTAAAATTCCACAGCTTGAGTTAGAAAAATTCTTTTTCTAACACTGGAGAGTAAAAAGAGGGGAGAAAACAGACAGGACAAAGGAAATGGAAGAAATTCTACAATCATTAGTGAAAAGGCTTTTCCGTTGGTAAATTCCAGTGGAAAAAGACAGCATTAGCCTGAGTTTAAATAGTTCCTAAATGGAAACGGAGGAAATCATTCTTTCTAAATCAAAAGAAACTGATAAAAGACAAATGCATCATCAACATACTGAAGGAACTGCATTCCCATTTGTCTCACAAACTTCTTTGACAACTATACATTACGAACGTAAGGAACACTTTGCAGGATGATAATTAAGAATTATCTATGGAGAAATAGATCATCACTCCCTGGGAGCTCTTGCAGTAGCAGGCTCCTATCAGAGGAGGGAGCCTAAGGGCTAGTACTAGAGGGCTACAGCAGAGGGACACAAAAGTAACTCCTCCTACCTCTAGGTAATGGAAAAACATGTCACTGCCGCCTAATCAAGAAGGAACACGTGCATCTGACTGTTGCCAAGAGGACATTGTTGTTCAAAAGTGATTTTACTTCCATTCCACATCCTACTCTGAAACCCGTCTTCTGCCTGACAAATTGTAAATGAAGTAATGCTGGTGTAGGCCTGTTCTTACTGTCATTACAAAAGCAGCACAGACTTAAGCAGGAAAGAGGACAAACATCCTTCTTAAGTGTTTAAATTATGTAAGGACATATCTAACACAGGCCCTGCTGGAAAGACCAGTTTAGTAACTTGCATCATTACTGCCACACCCCTGGTTATCATTTTCATTTGGTGAACAGTAAACAGTACTCTTGTGATAAGCACACACAAAAGAGAAAATGAATGCTTAGACTCAAATCATAATTTGCCATGACACGTCTCTAAAATAAACACTTTCATCGTAAACTTATTTTAGAAAGAATTTAACTCAAAATAAAGGTTGTAGCCATCATAAAAAGACAAGAGTGTAGTAGTAAATTCCAATACAAAGAAATTGTATTCACTTTTCATGCACAGACATTCAAAACCCATTCCCTCTCACCCTTCAACACTAAGTAACGTTATACTGTCATTTTTGTAAGAGGTAGCAGAGTTGAGAAGGTTCACTTTCCTATCTTGCTTCATTTGGTCAAAAATATTGCTCCAGGCAAGAAGCATTGTACAGAAAATCAAGCCAGAGAGCAATCCTACCTTTATGTGCTCCAAAACACCTGTTGCAACATTTGTATGAAGATCAATGAGCCTCTTCTTTTCCAGAAGTTCTGGAAGTGAGCTGAAAAGATTAAATACAAACTAACCTGCTGAGTTGCACCAGACACATGCTGGATCTCACAGAACATTGAACCTATCACCTCATCTATGATAAAAATAAATATCATTCCTTTCCCCTTCTGATTTGAGCCTGAGTGAAAGGCAGAAAACTGAACATCTCCCTTCTCCAGGGTAGTTGTAGAAAGAAAAACAGGTTTATAATTAGGAACAAGTCTAAACCTCAGTCTTCTAGTGTCATTCAAAGTGGTTAGGAATACAGAAGCAGGAGAATATATTTCCCATGCAGAGTCTGTAAGCAAATTATGATCATTCAACGTTGCTGAGGAAACATTCCAAAGCCATGTTTAGAGGCCTAACATGCACGTGCTGGGGAAGTTGCATGCACAACTACTTGTAAAGGGTGCTGTCTTTAACTTTGCCACCATTTAAATTTTATTATTGAGCTGAATAGCCTATTTTAGAAACTATTTATTTCAAAGGATATTAAAAGTGAAATAACAGAAAGAAATATAAATTGTTCCCAATTAATTAAAAAATAATGCATTATTTTATTATTTAACTAAGTTATTATTTAACTTACCTAACAGCTGACGTTAGTTTAGCTGTATTGTCAGAAAGCATGCTTATTGCTCCTTCATCCTCCCCTTCTATACCCTGGTTTTGAGGAATGGTTTGGAAAGAGGAATGAAAATAATCGTTAAGCATGAGAATACTGCATCGAAACACAGTCAGTGCACTCAGAACCTATTTTCTCATAGCGATAGTAAAGTCTGGATTGTATTTTACAGTTATTACGGAAGTTATATAAACGTAATGTCAATACATGCAAGAAAATGAGCTTTCTCATAAGTTACGGTGCTTATGGTCCTATATTTAAGTTTACATTACGCCTAAGACTCAGCATGCACTGTTTTTTTTTATTTTTTGCAACTGGTGTAGTATGCTGAGCATCTATTAGGCTTTAGATAAAGTGCAAATACAAACCTTACCATGATACTTTTAAGTCTTTTGACTTCATCTTCTTGGGCTCTGTAGGATTCCAGTTCTTGCTGAACAGACTCGGCTACCTCTGGAAAAGGACTAATGCAACACTCTGCATTAGGCTCAGTTAAATCAACAAACTGAAACACTAGAACCGGACATGTTACATGATCAAGATGATCTTGAAAATGTCAGAAGATTCAATACACGCATCATGACACAAAATGTCAGAAATATTAATACATGCATCATGCAGCATTATCAAGTCTGTGAGCAGTGACATCTTACTGTTTACTTAAACTTTATAAGACATGTACTCACTGCATTCAATATTTTTATGTAATTTTGATAAAAATAGTTTCATGCTCTGTATCAAAAAGCAGATACAATGAACGATGCAATGATCATTCCATAAAGAAAGAAATCTTCACAATCTTTCCCAAAAAGCTTAAAAAAGAATTACCATAATATGAAGGATACTTTGAATTTATACCCTCCTCACCATTTTTATTTTTCTTAAAATTTTCTACAGGAATTAGTTTTACATGTAGCAGATTCTCCCCCTAAAATTTAATACTTAATGAAACACATAGCACAGGCCATATAAATCACAATGGTTCTTTCTTTAAATTCAGTAGCCTTATAGGCAGTTAGAACTTCGTATAGATATTTGTTCATCTGAGTAAGGGTTAACACAGCACACTTTTCTATTTCTTTTTGCACTTCCTAACCCAGAGCCCTTTGTGCTCTAAAAATATTCTAACAATCCTGTTATTTGTACACTTAATGTTAGATTTAAATAGTTGAGCCTATTAAAAACAAACAAAACCCACCGTACTAACATCGTAAGACGACAGAAAACTTCCCTAGGCACATACTCGGATTCCTGAGCCTAATCTGCAGTGCTATGATATAATCAATATGCCCTCGTGGCCAAAGAAACCCAGGAAAATTCTACCACACAAACTTTCTAAATCAATATAAGCTTTGTACCTATAAAGCTTACCTGCCCTTATGCTTCTGCCAAAATTTATCAGATGCAGTTAAATCATAGGATTTCTTATTTTTTTTCTTAGGTCTAGCACCTGCTGGAATATTTTCTGTTCCTGTTGATTCTTCCATGTTCACTCTATTCAAATGGAAATCCTGAAATAAAAGAAGGAATCTTATGTAACTACTTGACAGTTTTTATTTATTTAATTAATCTTTTATACTCAATTATCTTCCAGAGTATTTTCTAAAAAAAAAAAAAATAGTAACAACTATTTATTAACATTTTGTAAGAGGATGGTAAACAAATTATTAACTAGATAATAACAATAGCAATGTAAGAATTCAAAAATTACTTGCACTTACTGAAAAGCCATCAAACAAAGCAACAAATGTCAAGCAAAGACATATGATTTTTCTTGCAAGCAACCTTCTTAAACTGAACCAAGAGATGTACTGTTTTCTGTATGGAAAATAAATTATTTACCAATAGCTGAATGCTCTAAATGCTCACACCAAAACATTAAAGTAGTGAAAGTTTCTGTGTTGCATACTAAAAGAAGTTTCTAAGGCTGAATTTCACTTAAACAACTATAGCAAATGTATCAAAATTGCAAAGAAGCTCATGACATCAGCAACAGGAATGTTTAGCATGAGCATTACTTAGATAAACCTTCACAGATCTTTCCCTATTTTTTTGAAACACTAGTGAAACAGTGTATGACAAAACAACAGACTGCAACAAAGCTGCTATTTCTCCATATAGTTTTTCTTCTTCCACAGATATACAAACCTAGAAATTATGTCTTTTAGCTAGATGACAGTTATGCTAATGTACTGTGTCACCACACTGCTTCCTGCATGCCTTTTGTTCCTTTCCCCCATTACTTTAGCCAGGGTCAGTATAACCCCTCTGGTTTTCAACACAGAGGTTAGCAAGTATCCTATTGCTGACTTTAACCCTTTTGAAGAACATTTAAAGTTTCAGAGGTGGTCTTTGCTTGGCAAATAATGATAAAAGGAGTTATATTGTTGACTTTACAGAAACTGTCAAGAATCTTTTAGAATATGTATTTTTTCCAGAAATAAAACTCAATTTTTTATGTTCATTACACTAGATCACATTAAGTGAAATTTTCAAATAAAAACAATTTTAAAATGTTTCTAGTTATCACTTGGCAAAGTTCACACTTTTAGTATTTCATTCTCAATCATCCATGCTTATATATAAGCAAAACCAAGTAGCTACTCAAACGAAGCACATACAGTCAATGGGTAGAAACCTCATCTTACACACAGCATGCTTAAAGCTTCAGTAGGAAATAGGGTATTTTTAATGTATATTTGTTCCACTACACAGTGAGATCTATGTTTTGGCTCAATTTAGCTCACCAGTGACCTGAGTTTCCCAGTTAGTTCTGGCAGTGATAGATTTTACCAAAATGATTGATTCCAGTTCCCCTTCCTTCGGCCTTCACATTTTGTCCGTTAAAGGCCTTCTATCTGTGCCTCCCACTTTTACGTAACCACTCCTGAAGGGTATTTTAGTTGGAAATGAGGATCTCTGCATACAAGTCTGTGTATGTGTAGAAATACCATCATTACCATTTCAAATGACACAGCACACCATTTCGTGGCTTGTTTAGTATTTAGTTCAACACTCCACAGAATTCCTGGGCTATTGTAACTGAGAGCTTAAATGTAAAACAATTTATCTGGAAGTACATTTTATGTAATTATCACCATTTTCAATTACAATTTATAAATTAAGGTTTTTTAATTCTTTAAATTTTGCCCTTGTCATGGAATCACAGGCCACTTGGTTACAATTTTATTATATAAATTCATAATCCTATCAACTCAGTCAAAAATTTGAAGCAACATGCAACATTTAACAAGTTGTTCTAGGGAAACTCCTAAAGCCTGATGCAGTACAGGTAAGTTTCCAACAATCCTCAAATTATTCTCCTAGTGTTCTTCCAATACCTCTCCATATTTGCAGCAGTAATTATCCTTAGTTTCCACTACATCTTTGATCCCTTTGTATCTTGATGTACCAAAGTCCTATCCCAACACATGCCTGATGCTACCCAATGGTACTTTCTCTATGCAGCAGCTGATGAAGAGGCAAGTAGGCAGAGCATGGCATGTATTTACTAGCTTGTCAGCAAGCATTTGCTTATTAAATGGCTCACAGGCAACAAACAAGTGTTGACAGTAAGAGTTGACTTTATGCAATAGCATCTGCATCTGTAAAATTCTAATTTGGGTCTCCATTCTCTACTCTTTCACTGAGTTTCAGAAGAAAACTGTAGAAACGCAGTATTTCCATTTGCTGGTCTCCAGACAGTTCACCAGTTATTGGAAAAAAACAGCGCAAACCACACTTTTCTCATATAGGCCTTTCCTAAAGAAAACAGGCCAAAAGATATTTATTTGTAAAAACATCTTTTAGGTTAAGAGGAGAGGACTGTTCACAATGAATGAATTACATAAAATAGAATTTAGAAGTGTCATAAGCCATCCAGTGTCTACTAAAAAAAAATCTTCGTTGCAACAATACAATTTTCTAGACAACGTACATACGACTAGTTCACAACCAACTACAGACACATAATTATATCGACACAGGTGCATGTGTGTATCTGACATCTTCTAACAGCTTCAATAATAAACCAAATTATTTTTCAAAACTATGCTTTGAAATGATTTGCGTGACCAACTCCAGAGTATAAAAAAGCATCCAGAAAATAATTATTCTGACTCATATCTTGTATTAATTACACTGTAACTAGGTATGAAATGCACAAATAGCAAATAGGTAAATAGTATTTGCTTTCATTCAAGTAAATTTCCAATAGTTTTATAACATAAACTCAAGGAAATTGAAGGGTTTTAAGGCTATCTTCATTTGAAAAAAAATAATAATCTATTTTAGATTCCTCACAGTATGGTCATATCACTTGGCACCTCTATGCTGAGCATCTACACCATCTTGTGGAGAAAATCAAACAGATATTTTTGAAATACAAAGTAATACTAAAATCAGCTTTAAAAGTCTTTATAAGCATTTTTCAAAAAGAAATTCAGTTTATGGAATTTTGAGTTAACATAAAAGATCATGAACTACTCGAGAATAATCTAGGATTGCTGAATTACCCATCTTTTGATAATATCAAACTTTCAACTTTATAATAATTTCAGAAGTTATTCCTAAATAAACCTTCTCAAAAATCTTCCAAGTTGTTTTTAACTAAACAACTTTCAAATAAAACACACAAAACAGATTTTTGAATTAAAGAAAAATTGGTACTAAGTTTAATAACAAGCTGAGTGAAAAAATATTTTGGTAACAAAATCAGATTTATTCTTACCAGAACATCATGCACTAAAGCTTGGTATGTCCAAGTATGATGTAGAGGAGTTGCTAAATCTATGTTTCTGTCAACAAGGACTAATAGGGGCCTTTGGAAGCTGAAAAGATGACACTGCATTAGTACTTCTTTAAACATGTTCAGAACATTTCAGTAACATCCTGACTGTGATCAGCTACCTTCTACACTGCACTTTAAGTTAAAAGCCAAATTCCCTACTGCAGAATCTCTCCATCCTTCTCCCAAAGCATCTGAAGCTGTTCAGTGCCAGAAATTTCATTAACCACTGTCTTATTAATGATAAAAAACTTATTTAATTTTGTACTAAGCGAGGTCACTATGCATAATTTTAAGCAGAAGTCAAAATACCAACCAGTAAACTAGCTTTAGGTATTAACTAATACCTTTTTGTGTGGATACACATCGGAGTTCTAAACAAGTGTTAAACATAAGAGCTTGAGTGGGTCATATTTTATCTTAATCCCTATTTCATACCTCAAATACAAAATCCCTCTCTCAACAGTTTTCCATTCATTTTTTTCCTCTTTGCTTGTATTAAAGTCCATAAAGAAAAGATTATGAACTCATGAGATGCATTATTGTAACTGCATCAATACTCAACTTTATGTAGAAAAAAAAAAATCCAGACATGCTTAAATACCTGGGCTTATAGCTACATGAAAAAGATACACTGAAGATAGAATGCTATGAATTTACAGACCATTGGTGTATCCAATTCCCTAAAGCACGTTAATCCTACAATAAATGTGACAGCTAAATTACAGTGTATTTGAACAGAGTAAAAGCATGTTAATTCCATGCTCTGGATTTCCTTGCAATAAAGTGTTTTCATGTAGATATATATAATCTCAAGAGCCTTAGTCACCTGCCTGTATCATTCTGAAAAGCAAACTCGAGATCTGAAGACATTTAACTGTAATGGTACTTCCTTTGCTTTGTATCTTGATCTTCTGAGGGTAATAATGCTATCCTATCAAAGAACCAAGCCATCCTTCTGAAGGAAGAACAGTGCTTACGATTCAGTTCCCATGAAAATGAGGAAACTAGTATTTCACAACTATTCTCTCTCCTAATGGTTTTCAACCTCATTTTATTTTGCCACATGACGTTTTTGTGTCTTTTACCAAAGTTCTGCTTTGCATGAGATAAAAATATGTAATGACTGTTTTATATCCAGTTAGGAGATCATAACCATTGCCTTCAGCTACAGTCTTCCTAATATATCTCCTTACCTTTTCATGTGCAGTGAAAACTACCATAATATACTTTTCTAAGGCAGCCTGTCGAGTATTCAACTACCTGTTGACAAAGAGATGTAGGGCAGGCAACTGAGAACACATTTCAGATGCATGCAAGCACCTGCAATGTCTTTTTCCAGCCCTGTTTTCCCTCATATGATTTGAATGCTGATGACCATCCTTAATTGTCTAATTATCCAGCTGTCAGTCCTTATGCAGTCCTCCTCAGGTAGATACAGAGATCAACTGAAAAACATTTGCTTTTGACATAACTACAACCGACAGCTCGTAAGTGAGAAAATGGGTATTTCCTCCTTTATAATGGACTAAAGATTGATAACAGGTATGTTCAGACATGCAGCTGTACATCCTGGTACTGCAAACTGAGTATAATAGCAGGGGCTAGGTTTAGAGTGTGAACAAAACTGTCTGCTGCATTAAGTGATTTTTGATTCACTGTCTTAGGACTGTACATTTTTTCATCACGAGTTTCCAACCCAATTATACTAAGAAGAGATAGGTAATCTTACTTAGAAGTACAGCTAGTTCTGTTAATACAGAATTTAAATCTAATCCTTGTAAGTAGTTTTCACCATACAGTGGTGACTTACCCTAATGATATCTTTCTGACAACTTAAATATGAAAAATAAAAATACACAGTTATTACTAACACCATACCTGAACTGGCCAGCTCCAAGTGTATCACCTGTAAAAAGACTGTTTCTGGCATCTCTTAGATTCTCTCTGAGCTTCTTATCTAATTTCTGTGGGGAAAAAAAACCAAAAAACAGCTTTTAACAAACCGATGACTTCTAAACTTCTTTATCTGATCAACATGTTAAGACTGTGCTGGTTTTGTAATTTATAAGTGTCTTAGCTGCAGGAAGTCTACGTCAACTGCACAGTAGACCTGGCCCCCAAGAAATCTCTTCCTTCTTTTTTCTCCCTCCTGCATTTATATCTAGATTCAGGACTGCACAGAAGATAATACTTTACGTCCACTAATATCCTTCTCAGGCAATTACCACTCTTTCCCTAAACACATGAATGAAAAAAAAAGGCCATCAGGAGGCACCAAAGGGGAAACCATGGTAGAAGCAAACTGGACTGTCAGACACTGCCACAGTAAGCATCTCAAAAATTGCGACTACCCCCAGTATGAATGCATGCAGACTAAATGCTTACATTTTATCAACACTAAGGCTTCACTAATAAAGAAAGATGTGAGGAAGATGGAAGAAATGAAGCACAGTGATCTTCCCTAGCGAAGACAGTGCTGTAGTGACTTTTAATTGTGATTTAGTTTGGCAATTTCCTTCCTAGTTGATGATCACATTTACTTTGATACAGTAAAAATGTAACTCTGGAGTTTCCCAGTAAGATAGATAAAAATTTCTTACTTAGACATACAGAAAAAAAAACATTCGGATTTAAGTTTCTTAACAACTGATTGCATAATTTTACAATTTCTACAGATGAGTTCCATGGTCCTAACATCAGAAAGAAAAACTGGTATATCTATTTCCAATTTTATTTCCTTCAGAACAAAAAAGGTACAATGCTACTACATCTCTATGTGGCATTGAGAAAAGCAAATAAAATGTTAGCGAAGTTTTGTAACAATGATATTTACTTAGAAAATAATCATTTCTTACCACTGCCACCATTTCAGCTGCAGTTCCTCTTGAGCATCTGATTATAGGAATAGCTCCTAATAAAAGATATATTGACTTCCACTTGCATTGTAATTTTAAGATTATATGTTAGTGTACTTTTCATAAAACAAATTTTTAGTAACATTTTGAAATGAAGAATTTCAAGTGGACAATACCAATTCTGTATTAATTTTTTCTTTTTCAGACTTTATCTGTGAAACCAAAAATACTACATAGAAATATATTACATGAAGTTGTACAAAAGTAACTGAATACCTCATGCATGGAATTATGAAAGGTATAGTGTACTCTAGAACAACAGCTAACAAGCTGAGAATTGGTCAAATAAACCCTCATTACAGAAGCATTAAAACTTAGTTTCAAAAGATTGTAAGTCACTTGAAAAAAATAATAAGTAATACCACAACAACAAACATAAAATAATGTATCAGTTACATCTCACTGCAGGGGAATATTATTTTCAAAAGCATATTTACACTGGATTTCAGGTTTCAAAATCTTTAGCTACTGTACCCCACTGACCTATATAAATATGAAAATTCAAATACCATAGGTTTAAGTGTCTGTGTAAAAGGGCCTTAATTTGTATCATGTTAGCACTTGGAAGAACCCAGTTGGTTCAAGGGAACCTGTCTTGAACAGACTGCCCCACAGAGACCCCAAACTCTCTTGAAGGAACATCATCTCAGATTCACCGATCTCAGTGAGAACTTACATTAGATGTTGCCACTATGAAAAACGTATGAACTAAGCAACAATAAAATTCAAAACAACGTTAAGTAAATTTAATGAATCTTCCTACTCTAGGAATTATTTTAGTTAGATCCTTGCAGGGTTTGTGTGATGTTTTCTTCCTTTTTTTTTTGAGCTGCAAATCCAAACTCCTAGCACTGCTGACCTACAGTGCAAACTACATTTTTGTAAAAACAAAACCAAAACCTTGTATTTCAGTATTCCTCACCCATTGATACTGAAGCCTAAATGTATCACCTCCCATGTTGGAGAGCCTTTATTTTCTTTGGCACTGATGCAGAGCAATAATTTTAACAGGACCACTAAAGCTCTCAGCAAATTATTAAGATTTCTGTCACACGTCTACTTCTGCCTTAACTCGGCTATATGAAATTAGTAAATTTCTAGCTACCATACTGTATATGGGTCTCTTCTAAAAAGAACACATATTGAAAATATGCTAGAATTTGAAAACTTACCAAGCGTAACAAAAAAACAGAAGAGACTATCAACAATAGTGTCCATTATTGTTTCCATTTCGGTGTCTGTTATATCTGGTCTGTTAATGGCTAAAACGGTGTGGAAAACAGTTAAAATCAGGGTTAAAGAAGTTCATGTGACATTAACACTGAAAAAACAATCCTCTTCTTACCTAATGGCTGCTAACTGCCAACAGCTTTTGTTGCTGAAGATACCAAATTATTAAATGCCCCTCATCACTTGCATTGCTTTTTCCTCCCCTTTTTTTCTCTTTTTTAAAGTAAAAAAGAATTGGGAAAAAATAATTGTTGCTCACTATTTAAGGTCAAACTCTACACAAACTTTCCCTGTTACCTCTAACAAACTCTAACTTCTGGATTTAATTATTATTGTATTACTAAAAATCCCTCCTAGAAAACCACGTGTTATGGAACAGGAATGGCCATCCACTTGGAAAACACTTTTCAAATGTAAAATCCTCAAGAACTACCTGTTTAATTTTAACTGCATACCATAATTCTCTCATCTATATTTCAAGATTCTAAACTTACAGAACCTCCTACAATGGACACCCCCCCTTTTTTTTTTTCTTAATAGATAAATTTACCTTACATCTCCAGATTAAGAATAATGCCCAAGTTCCAAAACATTTCACACTATAAACAAAAAGATTTCCCTCCCGTATTTAGGTAAGACCAAGAATTGCTTAGCAACATTTCTATAAAATAATTAATACTGACAAGAACACAGTAGCGAAAATGAAACATCAAACCTAACATTATCACAGGTCTCAAGCCAAGCACTACCTCATGCCATAAATGGCCTCCTACTTTGTTTTAGTTAAACTCAGGAAATATCTCAAATAATTACTTGCCTAATACTCTTTCTTCAAACAGGAACTCCAATGCTCTGAATATTAATAAGCCCCCCATCTAAAATTTATGCGTGGCCAGTTATAATCGTTCTCTAACATTAAAGGTGCTTTTTTCCCTCCTAGTTTTTGTCCTCTGAGAACTTGAGAAAGATGGGCTATATTAGCAGTTTTTAATCAGCAGCTATACCCAAGAAGTCAAACATTCCACTAGGCTACTAGGACGACAGCAGGAACAGAAGCGCTTCCCCTAAGTATCTTTCTCCATTCTACATTAAAGTTTCTGAAATATCAGCACGAAGAAAGGCAGATTGTTCCCAATACCCTCAAAGTTTTGACATTAACTGTGCTTATTATTCTATAGTTACCTTCAACTAATGGTCTCCCAATTTACAGGGAGGAAATAATCTTATTTTTTACTGCCTGGCCTCTCTTTAATTTTAAAATATAAACACCTCCTTATTGTTACGTTTGAGGCACTCATTTATGACGTTCCAGTAATCTGCAATCTGTCAGTACCTTCCAGTTTTGCACAACACGTGCAAATTTTTGGAAACAAAACTTTGCTGAAACATTACTAATGTTTCTGTGATTTAAGTTCTGTTACATTTTCAATATATTTCTCTCTCTCCACCATCCCAAGTTCAGTGGGAATTATTCTATTGCAGAAAAGTAAGGTTAAGGCAAGGTTCCTGCATTTTCTTGTTGTTTTACAAAATCAATAGAAATTCAGTAAAAAACCCTTCAAATAGCATCACGTGGGATGCTAGGTATATCTGATTCCTACCAATATTAGCCATTTACTCTTCCTTCTACACAGTTATGGAAAAACAGAACCAGAGGAAGTCTGATGGATTAACTACTCTGTCCTCTTGCCCAAAGATGAGTGAATCTTATTTTTTTATCCTAAGGCCTCCCAATAATGAAAATGCCATGTTTGGATGCATTTTTTCCATGTCTTTTCTAAGAAAAGTGGGTATTGACTGGTCACTGTCTAGATGATACACAGAACTCGATCAATTAATCTTTCTTGCTTTGCATTACCGACAGAAACTTTCCAGCCCATTCACACAAAACCAAAATAATTAATGAAAAACTGTGTAAAGGATCATGACTAAATAGAGGTGCCTAAATACAACAGCAACCCACAGCATCTATCTATACATGTTTATAACAATCTTTTCCTGTATTATCCTATGCATAAGAATTCCTAGTAGCTATATCTATGCTGCAGTTTCGCTTTCCTAAATTCGTTATTTAAGATAAAATATTTTTTTCAATATTAAGCAGCTATGTAGTAAAGATTAAGGTCTAAGAACTGACTCCTTCATGACTTTAAATGATAGGTCTAACAGATCATCCTGAAGTCTGAGCAGAAGAAAATCATTGCTAGATGTTAACTGTAACTTCAAAATTAAGTTTCAACTTTACACATCTCATTAGAATTTTTACATGAACACATTTTTACATGAACACATTTTACTTACCACGATATGAAACAAGCTCTTTGTTTTGGTTACACAATACAAACATATCATCTTCTAAAGTAATGAAATTGAGATACTGATCAAACACCTAGAAATCAAGGAACAATGGTCAGGACAGTTCAGAGTGAGACAAAAATTTGTGATTTATTGCTACATGTTTTTGAATGTGAATGTTACAGAACTACATATGAAAAGAAACACATGTAAGATATACATTGTATGAGTTATAAAAGCCTGTGTAAGGACCTGGTGATAACACAGGACATGAGAGCGCTTGAGGAGGGCTAAAAGGAAGCAGTCCAACTTCAAGTATTTCTTTGGGCAAATTGTTAGTAGCAAACCATCACTGGAAAAAAAAAAAAAAACTTATTGGATGATGTTATAATATTACAGGTTTATTTTCTTTATGAAGAGCTACAATATAAACAGCACTGAGCTCTCACCCAGGAGAGATCAAAGAGGGCAATAGCTACACATTAGGAGATTATAGCTCACAAATTCTATTTTTTCTTTAAAATACTTGTACATTCAAAAAAAAATAAACTGTTCTATAGCATAAACTGAGAATAGCAGGAAAACAGCTTTACGGAAGTCAGTGCACAGTGCTACAACAATTTACCCCTGCTGAAGACCTAAAGCTTAAATAAAACTGGTAGTTTTCATTTCGTTTCACAGCAGTTTCTTTCTTCCTTTCATGCCAGCAATACTCCGTAGGAGGAGTGAGAACAGGTGAATGTAGTTAAGTATATATGAAAATCGTTAGTTTATAACATGCAGATTTTGGTACAGGCATTCAACAAGAGAATACATGCCTTTAAATTATAAAGGTATAGGAATGTACTGAATAACAGCGTGCATGCGTGGAACATCCACCTCTGTAGTACTCTATGTATTTAAAATAACAACTGCATTCGTTCTGCACTTTTTGTGTAGCTAGTATCTAAAATCCCCACTCCATGCCATGTACGGGATGCACTCCATGAGTTAATGAAATCAGGAATACTCTGAAGCCACTGTACTTCTGCTCTTATCATTCAGTACAAAGGACATGCAGCACTTGGACTTTTGACTAAGGTGAAGTATAATACCAAGCCAAGAAGTATAATGAGATGACTGCAGGTACCTTTTCTCCCCGCAGTAAATCCAAGCCCATCACTGAACCTAGCTGAACATTTTGTTCACAGTTCAGTCAGAAAAACTGCATGGCACAGATGTGGTCATGTAAGACTGCACTAATACCTGTAATGGTAGTACCTATACCATTAGAGATTGGAGGATTTTCTTACCTTAGCCACTTGAGTTACAGCATTAGCACCTATGGCAGCGTTGGCAATATCTTCCAGTTTACTTCTTGAAATGGCAGAAATAAAGTTTAAATAATAAGATTCATAAAGCTGGTTTCTAAGATCCTAAAAGAAAGCAAAGCCACAACCTTTTCTCCTGATTAAGTACTAATAGAGGCCTTAATTACTAAAAAATACAAAAACATTTACTATGTGATGATCTAATTATCTATAGTCAAATGAAATTTTTTGAAGTACTTGGCTATCTGTTCATACAGATTGCATACTCCAGCCACCTTACTCAAAGTGGAGTCAAAGAGATGAGGTGGTTCAGGACTGGGTCCAGTTATTTTGAATATTTCTAATCATGGAGACTTCACAAACCAATCTGTTCCAGTGTTTGACCATCCTCATTACAAAAGCTTTTTTTTTTTTTTTTTTTTTTTTTTTTTTTTTTTAAAGTGATTAAATGGAACTGTCTATATCTCAATCTCTGCCCGCTGCCTCGGGCCTTTTCACTCCCAGAACTCAGAAGACATCTTTACACTTCTACTTTTTGGGAAACAGAAGTTTTGCATGTAAAAATTTTGGGCAGTATTTTTACGACAATGATGTGCTAATATCCATAAAATGTAAGCAGAAGTGTTGAGACACACACGAGAACCAGATACAGAACAGTCACACTTCCATCAGTGCACATTTTTTTTTCCACAGAGAACCTGTTGCATCCACCTGTTTTAAACATTTAGCATGCAAGTTACCTGGCACATTCTGTCGATATTTTCCTCTGTCGGCATTACAAAGTAAATAGCCGGAACATCTGGAATAGGATCCCGATCTGAATGCAAAAGCCTGAAAAGAAGAAAAATACATCTCTAGTGATCCTGTTCTGGTTTATATAAAGTTATAAAGTTATACTTATAACTTTACTTATATAAAAATAACTTCTTTAAAGTATAAAGACTTAATCTAATTTCTCAGAATTTATCCTTATATTTAGTCAGATTTCAGAAAGAAAAAGAACAGGAAAAAATAGGAAAATCACACTTCTATAGTTTTTGGTAGCTCAAAATGTTAATAGAAGTCTCTGAAGTTTATTCAAGGTTTGAAAAAAGGCTTCACAATATATTATTCCATTCAGGGGAAGGAAAAAAAAACTGCATCACAACATTAATACATCAATTATTACTTGACATGGTAACACCTGTGTAACTCATACTATTACACTTGCCTTTCCTGCTAACTAAAGAAAGGCAAGGTGCTTACATGTTTCTCTAACATTTCTGCTGCTAAGTCAACAGCTTCAACTGTGCTTTGATTTCTAGCCTTCACTTAGCAGAAGTTAATAAACTTTTGAAAAAATAAACTCATCTTCAAATTTCCTCCATGACTTTTACCATAGCTAAACAACACCAATGAACTAACTAAATGTAATATGGAGAAAAATGTGGGAAATCTCTTAAAATAATACTTTAAATTTCTTAGCATAGATGAGACAAAGTCTATGTGTAAAAAGACAAGCAGAGATCATGCACAGTCCCATGTAGCAGCCTGTACCAAAAATGTTTTAAAATATGAGAGGGATCTGTACAGACATCCTCAAAAATTCTAACTGGACTTTTTTTTGAACAGGGGCCTCATCTACATAATAGGAAATCCTGCTAACAGTGGATAATATTTACGTTAATAGTTATTCATTGAGTGATTTCCAATGTTTTGTTCATGATTTCAGGGGAATATTTAATAAAATTACTAAAAAAAATAAAATAAATACTTACAGATGCAAAGTGATCCCCATATCTCTCAGCTCTTTCACTGACAGCAAAGGTGAGATTATATCTTGGCCAAATCTGTCATAGATGAGAACCTGAAATAGATACACAACTTTTTATGAAGAGGTAAACAGCAGATACAAGAATTCAGGCTTAAGGAACTACTGTCCTAACCTTAGAAGTGCTAATTTACCAATTTATAATAATTAATTTATCATGGACTTCCATTTGTGCTTACAAAGATAAAAAAAAAAGAACAAAGAAACTCAATAATAAACTGGCAAAAATTCATCATTTCCTTCTGAAAAATGTCAAACAGCAATCTGCTCTCAGAAATTTGTTACTGTGAATACAGAATTTCTCTGACTACTTATAGGTGGAAAAATGGGAGATGTACAGGGGAAAAAAATGAATTTAAAAAAAAGACAAATTTTTCACATGACAACTATACTTTTTAAAGGTAATGAGAGTAACCTAAACTTAGCTTGTCCTAAGCTGAATGCTGCCAATAGTTCTTCATTTTCCATGGACTTCTTTCTGACTTTGTGAGTTTACTTGTAAGGTATCGTGTATGTTTCTGCCAACATGTGAGACATAAGTGTATTTCAAAAATTTCCTCAGTTGCTCATTAATGTATTGCCTAAAGAATGAATGAGCCATTGGGCATTTAATTAGCCAATATATGAAATATATATTTTTCTCAAGAACTCTGATATTTAATTCTGTATTCTTAACACAAAGGAAAAATATTCTGTATAAATTAAAGACATATAGAATATACTTGAGTATATGCTGTATATAAAATTCTCCTATTTTAGTTCAAATAGTCCTTACCTTCCATACTGGCTCTCCTGTGCTGTTTTTAACAGGAGGAACATTGAAGTTCAGCATACGTTTCAAAGCCACTGGAAAATAAAGTAGAACTTAACTCTCTTTACCTTTCAAGATACATTTCATTTCATTTACATTAAACACATTAGCAGATTTTTAAAACATGTTTAATTTGAGAGGAAAAACATAAAATATAAGCGCAGAAAGTCATATTTACATTGTTTTTATGCACATTTTGAGAGACACGTAACATGTTAACTAGAATTTATGGGCTTCAGTAGACACTGCAAAAAGAAAAGCAGCAAGTCCCAAAGCATGAAGAATCTCTTTATTTAATTATACAGGCTATATTCTATCGCATTTTGCTTTAAAAATAGTTTCAGTATCTTTCTGATTAACTTCTAACTCTTAAGCAAAATGAAGCTTGTGAGAGTATGCAGGGCAGTTCCCCGAGGTTTACGGTATCACAGGACAGCTCAGGCTGGACAGGACCCCAGATCTTGAATCCAACCTCCTCCTCTAGTAGGTTCTGTGTGAGGCCACCACCTCAGGCTGCTCAGTGTGTCATCCAATCATTTTTAAAAACCTCCAAGCATGGAGGTGCCATAACCACTCTATGCAACCTGTGGCAGTGTTTGACTTGTGGTAGGAAAGTTTCCTTATATCCAGTTTGGACACCTCTCATTTCAATTCATGCCCGCTGTCACTCACCTTCCTGCCATGCCTCACTCCAAGGAGCCTGGCTGGCTCCCTCTTCTCAGCACCCTCACCAGGCACTAGGAGGCTGCCCTAGGCTCCCTGCTGAAACTGCCTTTTCTGCAGGCAGAAGAAACCCCTGTCCCACACCCTCCCCTCACACGGTAAACGCTCCAGCTCCTGCCCATATTGGTGGTAGTCCTTTGCTGAACACCTCTCCTGTACTGGTGAGCAACAGATTACTGGTGAGACACAGTATCCAGATGAAGTCTCCAGGGGCTGAGTAGGAGGGCTAACCATTCCCCTTGATCCAGCTGCGCTCCTGCAAATAGAAGCACCCTACCCCACAGTGCTGCTGTGCAGGGCACGCTGCGGGCACACAGTCAGCTCCTGTCCACTGAGTTGGCTGGCAGGAGTGCTGGGTCTCCCTGGAATCAAGCCTTCCACGTTGCTTAATACTTGCTTTTTTAAACCATTAAGCAATCCCAGAAGCTACTTACAGACTGTTCCTGAAACCTTCACTCCCTCAGTGCCAGTGACATCTCCCCTATCTGAGCTGTATGAGTAATTCTGCATAAAGTTACAGCTACGCATTATGGCACAACTGGATCTGAAGCAACTTCCCTGTAGAGTTTGCCATTTAAATTAAAACTTGACATCAACTCTCTACAAAAGAAGACAACAATCAGACTACTGATGGGCCACAACAATTATCACAAACATTCAGCAATTCTCTAGGTTTCTTTCCTGTATTTGGCATTTCATTTATGTTCAGGCCAACTACTCTCTGGGTCAAGGATCAGGTTTTTACCGTGATGGACTATGACACACTCCAACAGGTTACAGATCAGGACCCAAGCACAACAGATGGTGCACTCACAAGGTACTACCAGCACCAAACAATGGAAATCTTTTCATCTGGGTGAATACCTTTTAGTTCTTCTATCTACCTCCTTGCGTGTAACCTCCCCAGTGGAAGACAACGTGGGTATAAACACTGACTGAAACAATCAAGTAACAAGGTAAGGCATGAAAGAAAAGAGTACAATTGCATAGGATAAAGGGTCAAAGACAATGGGCTTTATGAGAAAGGTATATAAAAGAAGGAAAGTATTGTAAAGGAGCATCAAATAGCACCATCAATGGCAAATGGTCAAAGGAATTAATTAGAGAAAGGATAATTATGGTACAGAAAAGATGGAAAAATACAGTATGCACTTAAGGTCAGAGAAATAGGTTGGAGTTTTTAGACATTTGATTTCAGATATTCCACGTTAAATAAATGCACCCAGCATCCTCTACACCACCAGGACAGGTTAGTTGTCAAGAAGATAACAAGACCATAGCTCAAACTACCGACAAAACTTCTGCAAGCACGGGAAGTAAACATGAATACTGAGCTGACGTGTTTCATGTTTTAGAAAGACATTCCAACAGATGGCTCAGTGCTCCACAACGCAGCACCGAGAGAGAGATGAAAGAGTCGATTATAAACTCACTGCAACGTGCAAGGAGGGGCAGAGTAATCAACCCTTTTACCCACAGCAAACCTCCTGCACAACTAGCTGGAGCTGTTACTCTCGTATTCTCAACTTGCTGCGCGCTCCAAGGCCCCCGTACGAGCAGGACCACAGCAGCTGACGTTTTATTTTTTGCAGTTTCAGCGGCCGTTTCCCGTGGATCTCCGTCCCAGCCGGACGGACAGCCGCCACACGGGTGGCATGACCCCGCTACCCGGCCACAGTTCCCCCCGCGCCCAGCCAGCCCCTCCCCGGGGCACTGCCACACCGCGACACCTGCGGCTGCGGCCACGGCCCGGGGCCCCGGGCTCCCCGCCGGCCTGCCGCTGCCTCCGGCCGGGCGCCCGGCCCCCGGTGCACCCCGCTCCTCTGGGGCGGCGAAGAGGGAGGAGGCCCACGGGAGATCCCGGTCTACGGCGCCTCCATCCCACCCCGGGGACCCGCCAGGGAAAGGAGGACGCCGCCGGAGGAGCCCTGGCTGCGGCTTGACGCTCCCCCCGTCCCCGGCCTGGGCAGGCAGCCGCTCACCTGTCTGCTTCTGCCGGATACCGGCCGCCATTTTTCTCCCCACCATCCGGGCGCCGCGCCCCGCCCAGGGCCGCGCACGCAGCGGCCGAGCAACGTGGCGGGGCCGCCAGGCGGAGCCAGGCCGCACCGAGCCTGTGCCGAGGGCGGGAGGCGGTACTTCAGGGCACCAGGGCCTGCCTTCTTCAGCCCACCTGCAGCCCAGGCTTAAAGAGCAAGAGGCTGCAGGTGTTCGGACTTTACTCACAACGTGTGTGTACGAGGAGCAGCTGAAAGGCTGCCGGGGAAACAAAGTGGCTCAGAGGCGATCAGTTAACTACGTGGGAAGGCCAGGTGGTTCAAATAGAGGCATCAGCTTTCAGTAATTTATTGAAGCAAAGGTAGAGTAGTTAAGTACACACATCTCTGCCTTACAGGGCATAGGACACACTATATACATACAGGCTTGAAATAGGGTAGGAACAGCCCCATTCAGTCTTTGACAAAGCTACCAAGGTAAACACGCAATAGCTGCATACAAAGCTGTATAACAGAAGTTAACAAAAGTACAGATAATAGTAATAACACATCTAAAGCTAAAACCCATTAAACAAAAGCAGAACAGTAAAGAACATCACATTTAACACAATAGTAATTTAACCCCTTATTGCACTTTGAACACATACATGACAGTTATCTCCCACAATTTAGTATTTCCACACTGATGCTACACTTCTCATACAATATTGCTTGAAGCAGGCACTGATGGTGCAGTTGACTGAGTTAGAGGTGAAAGTATTTACAAAGTTATACTTCATTGCATAATACTCAAATTACCATAAATTTAAAAACATTAGAATGTTTAGATGTAGAGCTTAGGGATAATTAGATGTAGAGCTTAGGGATATGGGTTAGGTTAGAGGTTGGACTCGACGATCTTGAGGTCTCTTCCAACCTAGAAATTCTGTGATTCTGTGATTATTAATGCAATACAAAATTAGAGGGTTGCGTTGTTTTTACAAACATTAATATTTTGACAATTATTAATTTTCTGTATACACAAAGATTTTGATATACCAGAAGTTATTACATCTCAATTTTCTTTTATCCAACTAACAGGTCCCTTAAGTAAAAAACAGTAAAGTTTGAGCTTTAAAATGCTTTACCACAAATCAAGATGAACTTTAAAGCGCTTTTTGTAGCCTCCAGTTTGATTTCCTTCTATCTGAATTACTTTTTAATACCATTTTTTAATGCATATGCAGAATGCGATTGTGAATTATTGACTTTAACCCTCTCTCTGCTCAGTTACACCTCCAAAAATTTTGAAGTCTTCTAATTCCATGATTGAAGATGTCAATGAAAAACATCAGGGCTGCAGCACATCATGCTTCAAGTACAAACACACTCATAATGAGGAAAAAAATAGTATATTTCTTTAAAAATGCTAACAGCTGTTTCTAGCTAGCATCCTTTACATGGATGAAATTAGTTAGAAAGTTCCCATCCCTTGGCTTTCATATATCTAAAATAGAGCATGTTTTTGAAAATTATATTGGGACCATACCAAAAACACTAACAGTAACCTAGTATTGCTTACTAGAAAATGATCACCTGAGAAAATAGCTTATTTTATGTATAAATTGTTGAGGGAAGCTTAGGGAGTTGATGCAGAAACTACAGAGTGAAAGTTCTTTGGCCAGTCAAACAAAGAGAACTGTAATAGTTCTCATACAGTCTTGTCAAATCTTATGAAGGATTAAACTTCTATAAAAATAGGGGAAAATGCAACAGCTAATGCATACACACATTTACTCTTCTTGTGTTGCAGAAATACTTAAAGTAAGCAACTTGCCTGATTTCCAGTGTGCCTCTGGTTATCATTTATATAAAATAAGGAAATTACCCAACGGTATTCCACTTCAGTGACCTACCATATCAATTAAAAACCTGATGGTCAGTATAGCTAAAGAAATTGCTTCAAGTTTTCAAATGGATTTTATCACAGATGACATTAACCTCTAATTAGAGATAAAAAAAAATAGCGCAGTGGGTACACCACTCATTTTCAAAGCATAATATTCTATCTGTAGGAGATGATTTTTAAAAAATGAACATACAATATTAGTCCTTGTTACACAAATCAGTTAACAACAAACTGCCTTCTTTGTAAGGGTAACATTATTCTGAATGCAAGTGAGAATCTAAAAAACTTTATTGGCTATATGGCATTCAAAAACTATGAAAAGGCAGCAGACATGGCATACTATTGGAGAAAAAGATCACAGGAGAATGAGAAAATATTTAGTATATAAAAAAAGACAAATTATATTGTGCAAGAAGTCATTAGCGGCTTAAAGTTCATTTTGAAAGGGACTTTACCACAATTCTGGCTCAAAATCAGAGAAGCACCACTACTCCTACCTTAATTTAAAATACTCTTAAAACTCAAATGAAAGGATTTTTAATGAGATTATTTCAAAGTAGCTAAAAAAGAGATGTAATTGAACAAAGCTTTTGAATAATTAACACTTTGAAACGCAGAAACAAGTGGGTATGCACATTTATTATCCAATGATAGAGATAGTTCTGTATAACAAGAAATGAAGAGATGCTGTAGCAATTTAAGGAAGATTTCAAAATACCTATATGTTGTTAAATGACCTGTGTAACTTAAATATACAGACTTCTTTATCTTTAACTAACTTACAGCACAGTCCCAAATTTAGTGACTGACACTTCCACAGGTCTTCATTTGCAGTATGCTGCTACAAAATTAGCTTCTAGTAATACAATTTGTTAATGAGAGGAAAACATGATGAACTATAAACCAGAACCTGGATTCATTTTATTTTTAAACCACCACATGTATACAGGACACTAACTGTACTTCCTTGCCAATACATTCAAAAGAAAAGCAATCTTGCCTATATTTTCAATTTAAAACATCCTTTATTGATAAAAAGTGTTTACTTTTCAGTATTTTGAAAAATGTAATATATATATATATACATATAGGTATCTATATACATATCCAGAACAACCTGTGTTTGGGACACAGTATAAGCAACCAAGCTAATATTAAGGGGAAAAAAGTAATTCAGAAAAGAGACCTGCATACATTAAAATTAAAATTGTACTTAAATTTCCTTTCAATATCATAGCTTTAGTGCTAGTAATACTGTGTTACTATGTAAGAATTTCACTACTGAACTTTTATGGCTTAACATTATTTATACAAATACTGCAGAATTAAAACATTTTACACAGTTGAAGTCGCTCAAAATGCACCTAAAATTGAACAGTTAGAGTTTAGAATAAAATCTAGATAACTGTCAGACACTGACAACAGGCTTGATGGTAGACTGAAATTTAACAAATAGTTTTAGTGACTATTCATATGAAAATACTGACTTCTATGCAAGAAAAACATTTTTTTAAAATATAATTTCAATGCAATAATATTGTCTTACTCTTTCATATTTAACTTTGAAAGATCACTTACAGTTGCATATGTAAGACTTACATCAAGCTTTTAATTTTACATATAGCCAAAATAGTAAAAAAAAAAAAAAAAAAAGCTACTATATAACAGTAGAACGCAGAAATATGCACAAATGCTAGATTTTTTTTTTAAGCAGAAGAAACTCAAGTTGAACCAGATTTTCTTTGCACCTGATTATTTTGCCTAGGTTTTCTCCAAGTTTCAATTGCATTTTAACACTAAACACAATAACCTAAAGACTTCAACTTTCCTAAATGTCATAGTTCATAAAAACCAATATGTAAATGAATCATCAATATAAAAACAATTACTGAAAATAACATCAAACTGAAGAATTGCATTAGTGATTTAAGACAAAGCTCTACAGCAGTTATCTTAAAAAAAAGCACCTGATCTGACTTTGAGAAATAAGTTGCTGAAGTATGTAGCACAATCAACATACTTCTAGGAGACTGCTAGAATGTTACAATTTGGTAACACTTCATTTAAATCTACAGGAAAACAACAACAACAACAACACTATTTTAATTACTTCTGCAAGAGATTGCTGGCTCATAAAACCAACTTCAAAACAGGAAAGTGATTCAAGAAAAAGAGATTTAAATTTGAAAGCAGTTTTCCATTTTAGAAGATTACTTTTAGCATGCCTTTGAAGGACAAGTGGGAAAAGGCAGAGAACACACAATCTAAAAAACCAATAGCACCTTGTCAGCAGATACTCCCCAAGAAAACTGAAGTTTCCAACAATCAGTTTAGTAGCAAAAATATTCATTCTCTTTCGACTCTGAGTGTGTTTCTGATGGTGAACTCCATTTTATTTTTAAAGCTCTCATATGTCTTTGTTATTGGAAGCTCTAAGCAATTAAGGAGTCTGTTTCCAATAGGATAACTTACATGCAGAAATTTAATAGTAGGTTCAGGATCAAAACCAATAGGCGGTATAGAAAAAGAACCAGTTACAAAGTACAGAATATCCTCCAACGTCACTACAGACTCACCACCTAAAAAAAAAGAATTAGATTATATTATTAATTATTTATCACCCATAAAACATAGATTGCACGTTAAGTGTTATAGGAGAAAAAGTGAAAACAGGGGACCTCTGTTAGATGAACCTGTAGTTACCTGACCAAAGAATAAAGACTGTAGCAAGAAAAATCTACTTGGGTTAGTTCTGAAAAATCTTAGGTCAATAGACAAAAAATAATCCATACTTCTGCAAGAAGAGACACCACATCTTCCTTCCCCCGCCCCCGCTTTTTTTTTTTTTTTTTAAGTCTAGTATGTTCACGGCATAGCCAAAGAGAAGGGGTTAAAATATTTTTTCTACACCACTTCATTTTTTATTACTGCTCTTAAGTTTTTATTAAACAGTTTTATTGAGCAGTTTCAGAAGTTATAACTAGTAAGAAAGAGGTGGGAAGTGGGAACAATTATGAATTGACAGTTAACTCAAAATCTTCCATTTATCACAGTGAACTCTGAAAACCAAACCCTTTAAGTATACCAGCAATTAAATCATAGAATCATTGAATGGCCTGGGTTGAAAAGGACCTTAAAGATCATCTAGTTTTAACCTCCCTGCTCTGGGCAGGTTTGCCAACCACTAGAGCAGGCTGCCCAGAGCCACATCCAGCCTGGCCTTGAATGCCTCCAGGGATTGGGCATCCACAGCCCCTCTGTGCAACCTATTCCAGTGCCTCACCACCCTCTGAGTGAAAAACTCTTAATATCTAACCTAAATCTCCCTGTTCAAATGCCTTGAACTGGGAATGGGGGAGGGTATTACTTACTTTCCACATCTTGCAAATAACCCATCCAAAAGTCAGCACCTCCACCTTCCTTTACACCCGATGAGCAATGGATTGTAAATAGATCACAGAGAGTTTCTGCTGAAAGTCTTTCAGGTTTGTGGCAAAATATGCTAGAGAATGCAACTGGATGCATTTCCATTTTCTCTAGCACACTAAGAGTTTTCAAACCTTGCCTAAAACTATGAGGAGAAAAGAAAAAGAAAAATGACCAAGCATGCATCAGAAAGTCAGTAGGTAACTAACTGAACTCCAGTTACTCTAAAGGTTAATTTTAAAAAAAATCCTCATACTCTAAATTAGTGTTTCGTAGCTCTCAGAGATAAGGTCTACTCAAATTTGTCACAGGTAACACAATAAATGTTCAGTATAAATCCAAACTTATTCATTAAAAAAACCTACCATCCAATACCTTTTTAGCAAGCAAATGAAGAATTTAGATTACAAGCAAGTTCAGGGACCCATCAAAATAGTCAACAGTTGCAAATCACTGCTCTAGCTCAAGTCACCACTACATAGGAACACTGATGCAGTGTATACATTTTAAGTAGGTCAATTTATACTTGTGTGCATTATCACCATTATAATGGTACACACTCCTTAATTAGAGGTTTAAAAATATTTTAAATTTTAGAAGTGTTGAGAATTTAAGGCTCAAATTTGAATTTTTCAGAATTAAAGCTAAAACAAAAATATAGGGTATAAAAATTTTCTAGTGCAAAGGTCTTTGACTATTATAAACTGTAGAATGACAAACTCCAATCTTCATAGTAAGAATAAAAAAAAGAACACAACCAAGTAGTAGAATAGACTAGACAACAAACACTAAAGACAAAAGTTAAATAGATACATAATCATATTGGCCTTTCAGTTAAACTAACGAACTATTCAACAACCACTACTTGATCCACCAAAAGTTACAGATTAATTCAATTAAACGGAGAATAATCATGAACATGTGAAATTCAGTTTTAGCAACATATTAGTTTGTATTTTAGCATGAAAAAAAAAAGAGAAATGTTGAAAATTCACAAACCCAAACAAACCTTTCTAAGGGCGAAATAATTCTCTTGATTACATGATGGGTCAGTAAGTCATTCACCAGCATATTCTTATCACACAAATCTGTTATAGGTCTTAAACATCCAGCAGCAGCAAGGAAATCATAGCACTCATGTATAATTGACTGTAGGCTAGACAGACTGTTTGAATATTTTATCTGTAAAAAAGATAAAAGTTAGAATTTGTTTACTACATGCATATATATGTACATATTTTTATGGAGGGGGGAGAGAGAGAGAGCATTTTAATTTGAACTAAAGTTACATTTAATAAGCCCTTCTTATTTCTAAATATAACTTGAATAAGAATTTCCCAATAAGTTTAGCTTTATTTACCTTTTTTATTGTTTGTGCTACATCAATATCAGCAACATCTTCCAAGTTTGGCGTCACATTCTCTGGACCATAGACAAGACAGTTGAACAATATTTTGGAAAAGAAACCAGGAGATGGACCACCATGAACTAGAGAAACTGCAATCATTTTCCCAGCTTCAAAATATAGATTCTCTTTTAGAGCTGAAAATGAAGCAAAATATATTTACTATATACCCCTCAAAATCGTTTTTGTTTGTTTTTTTTTAGTTTTTATTAAAAAATCTCAGCGTAATTCACTCTTACATTAGATGATGCAAGAAGTGAGGTTTGCCACCTCCTGTTGCTTGAAACAGTAAGACCAGTAAGACATTTAAATTCTGAAGCACAAGAACTCAAAGCTTTGGGCCTTTTTGGGAACATGTTATCACAGATAAATGTTCTATAAATTTAAGGAAAAGAAGTTCACTTGCAGGGAACAAAATTAAAAGAGTCCCAGGTATGATTACATGCTGTATTTTTCTCTTGTTAGTTATCAAGATTTCCAACTACACCAAATATTTACTTCTAAAAAGTAAACAACAGTGAATTGTAATGTTTAGTGTTAGAATTGCCCCACAACATTTAGAAAAGCAAGAAAATCCACACACACACACACAAAAAACATTTAGAGAAGGAAAGAAGAAAATCCATAAAAACAATTTGTGACCTTCGTGGCTTTGATCTTAAAATAACAATCACACTGGCCAAAGACAAAACCTTTAAAATTACATAGTTCTTTATTTTTGAACAAAGCATTTAAGTACCTTGAGAATCAAGGGACAAGTTCTTTGCAGAAGAGCCCTCAAACAATGATGAATTCTGAAGATGTCCCATTAGTAGTTGGAAGAAAAGGTGTTTTGATCCAGTAGAATTATCTGTCTTTAATCTATTTTTACAGTTTGTGAACTTTACTTCAATGGTGTTTGTAGGTCTGAAGTTACGCTGCCTAAATCCTTTTAAAGCAGTATTCCAGATATTTTCTGTATTGATGTTAAGCCTTGTAGTTTTTGTATTAATTTGTTGCTTTAACTCCTTCAGTATACTGGAAACTTCCCTTCTTTGTGCTCTTAAATGCCTAAAAAAAAATTGCATGAATTTCCAGATGAAACCTATGATTCAATGAGCAATAGTTATACAGACAGTAACAAAAAATCTTTTAAGAGAAACAAAATTTCTTAAACAGTTTAGCATATTGAAGTACTGCCTAAATTATACCAGGAAAATATCTGGAGTAGAGTCTTCAAGTTTTAAAATAAATTGCTACTACAGAGTTAAAGTACATCTAAGAGCTAGGAAAAAGAGTAGAAATAATTACCTTAGCATAAAGTGAGTAGTTATTTTGCCAATCCAGTTACACCAACGAGGTGCTAAACAATTCTCACACCATCATTCTATGTTTGAACGATGTGAGACAAGTGAGAAATTGAAGAGCATACATTTTTTTTGCATTTGAAGAGACGTTTTCTAACCAAGTTAAAATACTCAACTATTCACTAATATACATCTTTGTCATTATAATAACAATATATATTTGAATGAGAAGAAAAATATTTCAATTCCCATTAAAAAAATACAGCACCAACCTAAGTAAGACCCCTTCTTCATTTTTTATTTTAAACTTTGCCACCAACACTATTTTAAAATACCTTGTAGACTGTAGGTAATTAATTCCCTCATTAGGGTTTTTAGCACATATTACAGGTAGAATTCACAAACTAAGTACTTACAAGACAAAGAATTTTGTACCTTAAAGTGAATATTACACATTAAAAGATACTATATCTGATTTTAGCAAAATCACAAATTATTTCTATGGTGCAAATGCAAAAACATTGAAAATTCAGGACATGTTTAATTTGAAAAAAGGAATAAGGGGAATAAAAAGTATATTGAATGTCTAGCTATGCTTCCTCAAGGACAAATACATGTTTCTGGGTTTTGATCCCCTTGCCATCCAACCTAAAAATTCTCAGTAGGTATCGTTTTCTCCTAACATGGCCCCCTAGCATTCAGAAATATTAGAAGACATTATAAAGTTATGGCTTCATTCCAGTATCTTAGTGACTACATATAAACACACACACACATATAGCCACTATGACTACATACAGACACACACCACATTCTGCAGGAAATAGGTATATAGTCATGTGCTAAGATCACTCTTCAATGTAAATATAAAAAATAGAAGAAAATACTTTTTTCTCAGGGACCAGTTCCTGTTTGACATCAGTGGAGATAAGGACATTGTCATTCTGTTGGATGGTGGAAGTTCAAGGCGTGAGCAGGGTGATAAGTTGTTCTGGCATATCATCTTTGGTGATCTATAAGCAAAAAAAAATATTTTAAGAGCAGCTTAACATTTTTTTTTTGAAGGTAGCAATATACTTTCCCCACTGTTTCAGTACCAAAACTCATTTGTATGTTTATTCAAATAAGTCCATCAGTGTGTGAACTACAATTTCAGGAAGAGTCAGCGTTTTCTTATTATGAAGTGGTTTTAGGATCTGTTTTTTTGTTGCATCCTATCTATGAGACGGAAGTTCTGACTAATACAATATTTAAATTAAAAATACTAATTTCTACAGACTTGATAAGTTTTTATTACCACACACACACAAAAAAACACAATTTATTTGCAGATGTTGGTAAACTAGATTTCGAGCACACTTAACATGCACAAGCACAGATACGGAACCTTAGCTTTAAGTTTTGCCATTTGTACACTTGATATTACATCTAAATGTTAAATATTCCCTTTACAAGGATCTTATTTTGTCAACTTAAAAGCTGGCTTGCATGCCACCCAATATGAACAACTACAGCAAATTTACAGTGTTCATAGCTTACTTGGATAATTGCAATCACTAAAGTTTTTGGTCAAACTTTACTCAGTTTGCAATTTACTATAAAAAGTCTCTCTTACACAATAATCCATCACCTCCTCACATTTAAATACTATTTTATATTATAATCTGTTTTCTTCTACAAAATTACACACTGGAGAAGAAAGCTGTGTTGAGATCCAGGTGACTGCCGAGGGTACTTTGGAGATGGCTCTTCCAGCAAACAAGTTGTCCCATCTGTCTTTTCAGAGGTAGCCAAGGAACGCTTTTTCTGTTTGCTGTATTTTCCTGCATTGTGAAATGATATCAACTTAATGAATTTTCTAGCTGTAAAAAAAATATTTTTTTTTAAGGTTTACCATCTGAAGAAGTCACCATCACATTTTTAATATTACCTGATTTTGCAAAGATACTTCTGCATTCCACGCAGTCCCAGTTTTGCTCCCATGATTTCATAGATGAACAGGCCAAGTGAGTTCCACGGGAACCACAAGATTGACAACGCTTTATTTCCCACTTACTAAAATTAAAAACTTATTTAGAATTACACAGAAGAATGAAACTGATTAAAACTAGGAGCATTCAACAGTAAATTTAACCCAGACACTAAAATAACAAAGCATAATTTGTCAATCTGGTAAGACTATATAAGGGGAACTTTCTTAAGACAAGGTGTACTCACAATTCATAGATACAACAAAAAAAACAACTACCCATGTTCTAGCACCTTGTATTAAATAAGTACGAGTGAGTGCGACTCCCTTGCCTTGCCTTGAAGTTGATAGCTTAAAGCCAGTATGTTTCTAGCCAGCAATGTCTTTTGTTTTTTTAGAGGAAACCACTATCCAGCTTTCCAAAATGTTGAGTTCTTGAAAGTAGCATATCTGATTGTTCTTACACATTCTAAACAATACTCTTCATTAATGATAGTGTTTAAATATCTGCTACAATTTTGTCTAGGTTTATTCAGATTTGCTTAAATATACTATAACAGAACATGACTGATACAAGTTAAAACACTGGGAACCAAAAGATACAACTGTTAAAGGCTAAGGTTAATTAGTACGTACACCAAGAATGAACCAAGAAATGCTTGGCCAAATCTACACAATGTGTAGTTAACACCTACAAGGAAAAACCTACCACAAGAACAGATCTTCAAAGTTGAAGCTCTGCCTGACAGCTTTGAGTATTCATTTCAATAAAACATACATTTCAGAAACTCACAAATAAAGCAATGAAAAGCAATACAGAAAATGAACTTGATCAAAAATTAAGCAAATGGTAGAGCAGAATAAAGTCTTTTATAAGATCACTCAAACCTCTCCAAGCTATCAGCAATATTCTAGCTGCCATTCACATGCAAAGGGATGGCTCACAGCCTTGCCTCATTAAGTGGTTAGAACTACCCCTTCCATCCCCAAGTGATCTTCCTGGAAAAAACATCATACCTGTCAGGTTCATTATAGTCTCTTCCTTCTTTGCAGAGACATCTTCTAATGTCACAGTGTTGATAACATTGCAGCAAGTCTTCATACGCATTCTCTTCAAGTTCCCAAGATGCATCCCTATAAACAAGGCAGTTGGTCTGTTACTATATTTCTGATCATGTAACATTCTAACAACAACTAAACAACCCCAGGAGGTAAAGAAAAAAAAAAACAACCTAGGGTGAAGGAATTATATTTAATTTCTGTGTTGCAAGATAACTAACTACTAAAGTGACCTCTTAAGCAAATCCATACGGGTTCACTTGATTTGTATTACACTGGGTATCAAAGTAGGTTTGTATAAAAACCGATTATTTACAAAGTTACTTACTTTTCCGGAATGTGTATGCCCATTCTCAACATTTCTTTCTGAAATTTGTCCTTGTTATTACATACTGTGCACCTAAAGAAAAATATCCCAGCACTCAAAGCTTGATACTGTGTCAGGGAAAAAAAGGGGAAAAAAGAAAAAACAGAAAACCAAAATTGAATTATTAGCATCCTTAGAATGACAATATAGGTCTTAATATCTATAGCCATAAAATTCACGGACACCATCCTGGCGTAGATGTTAAGTCTGATGACAATCATGATGCCACTTGACCTTGATGCAAATGATATTTTTTCTTCCTTTAGAGGGCAAGTGTCTCTAACACTCTCAACAGTTCAAATGCAAGAATCAGGATCATAAATGAAAGAATAATCCTTCTTTTTAGTCAGATTCTCCAGCTTTAGGATGAGTTTACAAAAAGAACCTCATAACTTTTTCCAACTATGGACTTCAGCAAAGGGAATTGATTATTGACAAATGACATTTTTAGCATTCAGATTCTGCACACAATGGTAGCACACAAGAAGGCAGCTACCTAGGTGGCACTTCATTTCTTAAAAAGAACCAAAGCCCAGAAGCATGTCAGACATGCAGAAGCAGCAGGGAAAAAAAGTTTAATAACATAAAAAATTCCTTCTTGTAAGACACTAGTGTCCTAAACACAATTCTAATATTGTCCTTCAAACCACAGAATCATGAAGGTTGGAAAAGTCCAACCATCCCCCCAGCCACCACTATTACCCACTAAACCATGTCTCTAAGCAGCAGGTCCAACCTTTCCGTAAACACTCCCAGGGACTGTAACTCCACCACCTCTCTGGGCAACCCCTTCCAATGCCTGACTGCTCTTTCTGAGAAGAAAGAACTTGAACCGCCCCTTACACAACTTGAGGCCATTCCCTCTAGTCCTATTGATGGTTATGTGTGAGAAGAGGCCGACCTCCAGCTCCCCACACCTTCCTTTCAGGTAGCTGTATAGAGCAATAAGGTCTCCCCTGAACCTCCTCTTCTGCAGACTAAACAACCCCAGTTCTCTCTGTCGCTCCTCACAGAACTTGTATTCCAGGCCCATCACCAGCTTTGTAGCCCTTCTCTGGACACGCTCCAGGGCCTCAACATCTTTCTTGAAATCTAATGTATTTCCATGTCATAAGTAATTCTACATAATTTTAAGCAATTATCCCATGTTTTTTAAAATGGAAATGTGATCTCCATGGAAAAAAAAAGAGAAATTGAGAACCTGTCTTACCTGCAAGCATTCTCGATGAAACCAAGCATTTTTACAACAAGGACTTTTCAATACACTGTACAGTGGAAGATGTTCAACCAAATCCAGGCATATCGTACACTGTGAAGGCCCTCGAGATTCTTTATCCAAAAAGATTTGAACTGGTTTATGTTCCCAACAGTAAGATCTACAAATAATAATGCAAGGTTTCCTTATGAAAACAATGTTTAAAAAACCTTCCTCACAAAAACTGAAGATAGCAAAATGAATTTCCTGTGATACCTTTGACTAAACACTTTGAAACAAGCTAAAAGAGGTAGGAGTAAACAAATCATGTATCTAACAGAGCAGTTCAATAAAACAATAGTAAGGAAAAAGAACATTGCCAACTGATAGTTGGCAAGTTATGGGGATAATATATCCCCCTTTCTGTCAATATTTCTTTTGGTCCAAATTACGTTTCCTGTCATCAGAACTTCTGTTTCTTCCTATATTTCAATGTTACCATGACATTAACGGATCAATTTTGAGTTTGCACAATGGTTCTATAAAGTCTAGGTAGCATGGTGAATTCTAAAATTTACCCCATTTTCAAAGTAAGACAGGATGTGTAGCGGTAGAACAGATCTTTCTGAAAACGCATTATTTTTTATATGAGTTGTTCATTTAAAAGTTAAGTGCACCCACCCTGCAAACTCAACTCACAGTAGGCAGAATGAAAACATTATCAAAACATACTCTTGTAAAAGAACATAAAACCATTATTAGATATTTGATACTGAATCCATTTATCCTGCAGTCCACATCTAGTAAGCAGATCTAGAAGTCTTGTGTTTTAAAACACAATGGAATGGCATAGCATATTTCGAGTGATGACAGACAAGCAGGACAAACCAAGGGAAGGAATATGAGGATTTTTACTTGCCATTTCCACAAACGCACAGGAGGTAGACAAACAAAGAAAATAAAACCAAATGCCAACCAATTCTCCTTCTTTAAAAGTATATAACTGGTACATATAAAGTGAATTTTCAGCAATGTAAATTTTGTCATGTTTTCCACAAATCAGACTTTTTTTCCCTTCAGATAATCTAACAGCCTCGCCAGTGGCCACAATGGAAAAAAAAACCAATCATCTCCTGTACAAATAGAACTGAAATGAGAAAACACACAATAAAGTCACCAAACTTACCTGAAGTCTTCCATGAACTGGAAAATACATTCCTTTCGTAGCCCACAAGGAAAATGGTAACTTCGCTTGCATTTGGGATCTACGCATCCAATTGAAGCACCCTTTTTCCTACAGATGTTACATTTCTGGGAAGAATATGTTTTTAAAATAAAAGAATAGTAACATATAAAGTACAAATGACTATTTACTTGTGCTTTATGCATATTTCAAAGAGAAGATACATACTTATTTTATAGAATTTGATTACGTATTGTTTTTATATGCATGTTGACAGTTACCTGTAAGCTGAAATACAAATTACCTTATCAGTATTTATAGTTTAGTTGCATCTTTAAAATTACAGCACATCAGCTTGAGGCCCAGTATAATGCCATGAGGCATTATACATGTATGATTTGCTCTCATTAATTAATCTGCAACACACAGAGGAAATAATAACAGAAAACTTCTACACGTTTTATTATGGCTTTGGGCTTCTAGGATCCCCCTGTACTCGTTACTGATATGTAAGATTCAGATGCTTGAATGGGCGTAACACACTGCCAATTGGAGAAGAAAAAAAAAACCCCACAGATGACACGTGTGCTTAATGAAGAATTATTCTTTTTTCCTTGTAAAGACCAAGTACTTCATTCTTACCAGTTTTGCAGCTCTGTTAACTTCTTTCCTAATATCTGTGATCAAAAATCCATCCACACCTTCATCTTCTTCTCCCCTCTGCCAAATACCACTTGACATCAACTATGAGAACAAAAAGTATTAAAAGATTCGTCTACCTAAAGATTTAAAGTTACCTACACTGTATTTGTCACGTAGAAGGAAGACAGTCTAAAATAGCTTGTATAAACATTTTAAGTAGAGCAGAATAGCCTCTTTCAGGCTCCAAATACATTGACATTAAAATCACTGAAATCTGCCATGAGTAATTTACATTTCCAAGCACTTGATGGTATTCTAGACTGATGATATGGCAAATGGCCAGGTAATCTAACCCTGTTTATAGATGCACATAATGATTAGAAAATGATCCAAGGCACTTAGATGATATTCATCAGATATGGGACAACAAGGAAAAGTAATAAGTAATATGAAAATAGTTTCATAACATCAAAGTTTTACATAATACTGTAAAGCTCAAGATGGAGTATTTTATCTTCCCTTTCAAAATATAGGGACTACTCAAATAATTGTCAATTACTTTCATCAAATAAAGCTTCAGAGGGAATAAATTAGTTTAGTTAATGTGAATGACAATTGTACTGGGGAGATAATGGAGCACAGTAGGAAGTATCCATACTGAAGTGCAACCTAAGAGCAAAAGTAATTCACTTTAGAGGAAACCTGGATAATACAGATTCCAGTAACTTGGCGAATCACAAGAGCTTGATAATAATTTAGAGTAAACAATTGCCTAGTAAAGCAGTTATATCACAGTTCAAATAACTAAATAGTTTCATAACTTGATACCTCTTATATTCCTTCCAATCTCATTTTATAGTTCTCTCAGAAGCAAAATTGCAATATAGTACCATTTTCTAACCACAGGATTTTGTCAATACTTTTAGTTTAATACATGTGATATTTTATACCAAAATTGATCAAGGATATTTTTCCAAGTGTAGGATATTTGACAATGAATTAAGATGCACTGATATTTTTTTCTAGAATTCTTGTTATATAGAACTCGCAATATTTTAATAAAATCATGTTCATTTGTTTTTAAGGAGGTGGGAACCAAAGCCTAAGACATAACCGTAAGAAGTTTCTTAGAACACAACCTCAAATTACTGATTTATGAAATATTTTAACATCTTTATAATGCTCAAGTAGTGCGAGCGTTCACTTTCCTAGTTGTTCTGCTCCATCAAGAAAAGATGTGTTTTACCTTCTCATTTGGCCTTACATGTGACTAAGAAGATTATCACAAACAGACCTGAAATTCCTTTCAGCTGCTTAAAACTAATTTAAGAAAGAAATACCTTTACATAAGCCCAGAAAACCTCTACCACTCTGCTTTATCTTTTAATGATTTAATATCCAATCTATTAAGTCATCTGCAAAAATCTGAGGTTTAGAGTTTGGAAGGTAGTATAAGTAGAACATGCATTTTGAAAAATTACAAGTGTGATAAATATCACGCTGGCACAACTTGTGGCCATTTCCCCTCATCTCAAACCTTAAAGGTTTGTTGGGATTTATTTAATCTGCTGCACCTAACAGGTATACAAGCCTTCAAGGCTACAAGTTTATGCTGACAGTTCAAGCTTTACAATGAAATATTTGGATGAGTTATGGCTATTTAATATTGGTTGCGTTTACTGTTTTGCAGGTAAAAACAAATGAGCTTCAAGATCAGTATCACATACCAAACAGTAATAATGAACAGTGAGATTGTATTCCACATAGGTCTTTTTTTCTCCATACTTTTCAGGGCAGTTGTCTGTCCATCCACAGAGAACACAGGCTAAAAAGCAGATCATGGTTAGGATCAGTGAGCATACTGGAATTACTGTGGATCAGCTGTAAAGCAGTAACTCTCATGTCTTTTAATTGCATGCATCCTGAAGTAGATTACATGATAAAGGACAGTAGTTACTGAAGGGTAAATTCAAATTGTTGCTTATCAGCAATGGTAATTCATGACCCAAGGAATAATCTGACATGGAGGGGAAAAAGGCCTGACTGCAGAAAGGGCAGAAACTGCCTGACTGCAGAAACTGGCTGGGGAGTGAAGTCAGAGACAGAATGACTCCCTGTAAGGGTGTGAAGTCTTCTTTGGCAATGAGATAAGGAACATCCACAACATTGTCTTGCGGCAATCCTGGAATGCAAATGCTAAGGGCCCACCTTAGGGCAGCAGGATTGGTGCTGGGAGATGAACTTAACAACCAGCTAGATTGCCTGATACTGAAGCTCACATGATTGATATTGGGACAAGTGTATATAGTAACACATCTTTGCAGTCTCCTTGTAGAACTGATTACAGTGTTAGGACTTGTCCAATGCGTTGTTCATTATTTTTTTTTAATATGTTTAAGCACAAATATGTTTAATTCAAGGGATCCAATAAAAACAACCCAACTCTCTTTGAGAAATGTTGAATTCCACAGTAAACAAAGAAGTAAGAGTGGGTACTGTTTATTTATTTTCTAGTTCCCCAGCATGAAAACACTTCACAGATTCCACCTGCCTGCTGATTCAGAAGAGGATTATCACCCAAGCAAACTCACAAGCTGATTTTGCTCTCAACTAAAGTGTTCTTCCTAATATTAAACAGTCAAGAATATAAAAATATGACGTTAATTTTTTTAGTATAATATACAAAGATGTCACTATCTTGGAATCCATGAATCAGCTTAATTGTTTATTTGTATACCTATGTGATAGTATTTATGAAGAACATTACTGGTATCGTGACTATCAAGTCACATTCTCACAGTACCTTTAAAAATACATACTAGTTTCAAAACATTCAAGGACTTGAGACTAATACGATTGTCAGCTAAAACCTTGGGGGATTTCCACCTTTCTGGGGTTCCTAAGCCACCAACACACTTGGACATACACAGACAGTTTCTTCCCTTCAATTCTCAATAGATATACAAAAATACATTTTCGATACTCTAACATCAAGAACAGTCATAATAGAGAGAAGTAAGAGGTACTGCTTCAGCCTAAAAGTTTATTGAATTATACATTTTGAACAGCTGGATGAGGTGTGACAGCTGAACTTTCAAGGTTACTTTCTTAAAACATCTGCAGAAAAGACTGTAAGTATTCTGATTACAGCAAACACAAATCCAAGGAAAACAACATGTAAACTTTTTTTTTTTTAAATTCTGAGACAAGCGGTTCCAACATAACTTGATTACTGAAAATCCACCTGCTCTTTCAGACCAAATAAAGTAATTTATAATTGGTATTAGATATGTAGATTTAGGACTTACACAGCTATTTGATAAAAACCTTACTTACGTGGACTTTGAACGTCAAAGTTACTTTCACTCATTCTAGTGAGCTCTTCTAGAAGCCTATCATGAAAAGGAGATGAAGAGTTAAATACCTCTAGTGCATTAAGAATGTCCACTATGTACTGTTTTTACAGTTCATTTTAAATCCAGAAAAATCCTCAAACTCAGTAAAGTTTTTAAAATGGGAACAAGAACAAAAGAACTAATATTGGAATTCAACTTTTACTGTAAGAGATGGGGATTCAAAAAGCAGAATGCAAATGTTCAGAATACACCCACAATAACAGAACATACTAAGTGTTGGTTATTTATTTCCTCAAAATATCAACAATATGCTTTATTTTCTCTTTGGAAAATTAGCTGCTACATCTGACTTCTACGTGTAGGCCTATGCACAAAGCACTTGTAGTTATTTTCAACATCAAAAAATAACAAAATAATGATCCAAGGACAACCAAGGCAGTGGCAGTGACTCCTCCTCAAATAAAGACTGCATTAACATGAGCAATTTAGAAAAAAAGTAGACTGGGAACATCACTTAAGGTAGCCCCGTTGTTTGCAAGATCCTGGTCAAAGAAATCCTGCTCAAGAACCAAAATAAGAAAAAAAGTGAGGAATCCAAATCACAGGCATGCATACAGGGGAATTTATACCGTGTACAATTGTGTGTTCTAAATTCTAATTTGAAGAGTAATCTATTCAGAAATATTGACCTAACCCATGTTTCTTTCAAAACATCACATGCCCTTAAAAACTAGATCCCCAGGAAACATTAACATAGATATTTAGGGAACTAGCCTTCACTGTGTGCCATACTTCCCTGACAACTTTGGGGAAAAAAAAAAAAAAAGTAAAAGAGAGAACACACACTTCTTCAGGGCTGTCTTAAGATGATTATTCTTTCTCTATTGTGAAGCAGAACAATCCTTTTAGGTACAGACTTGTAGATCTTTGGCTTGCCTCCTCTCAGGAGCACCTTACATAAGGTCTGAAAGACAAGCATCCTGGGATCATTGCCTGCAAGTCCGTGCTTGATCTCACAAATAGGTGAACAACTCCCTTGATGCCTGCCCAAGTGCACTGGGAGACAACCAATCATACCTCCAAAGGGGAAGCTTGATCGACTCTGAGCTATTGGACCTTTGCTATCTATGGCTCAGTTTAGATGACTGCCAGACACAGCTCCAAGAACAATCCTCAGGCTGCAGCAAGCGTTTGTAAATAGAGTCCTGCAGCCATTCGGCTGGCATTTTACGGGGAGAGTTGTAACAAGGAGTGAGAAAGATGAAAAGGGAGCCAAAGGATTGTTACAGGCTAATGGAATACTGTGACACGAGACGTTTGCCACAAAGCAATCTAAAATGAAAATAAGCAAAGCTGCAACCACTCTAGGTTGTGGTAGTGTACACAACAGTCAGGTGAAATTATGGTTGCAGTTTTCCCAGAAACAAACTTCCTCCTTTCTAAACTAAAAAATAAAGATGCTGAATTAGGGACAGAGAGGGGGGAAGACAAAAACCACAGCTTATACTTTTTCCTTTCTCTTAGGGTTTCCCAGGAACGGCCACTGCCAGTGGACCTACCACCCACTTCCTGGACCTACCACAGCCTAGTGCAACAAAGAAACTCCACATAAAGTCACCCAAGACCAGTTTTTCACGTTATTACGTTGCAAAGAGCCATAGGAGGAGAAAACACGTTTGGCTGGAAACAAGAAAAGAATCCCCTCCCTTCCTTTCCCCCGGCTCCAGCAAAACAAACAAACACTAGCTACTCGCACCCGCGGATTCCTCCTCCTTCTTCCTCGCAGTCTCTCAAAAATCGCACACGAAGGCCCAAATTTGCAAGTCAAAGGATCGGCGAAGGCAGGCGCTGGGGCTCCATGCACAGGCCCTACCCACCAGTTCTGCAGGGACAAAGCGATCCTGTGTTAGCCTATTTGCAAGACAGGCACACGTTATCACCCGGTGCTTGTAAAACCAGGTCGTAAATAGAATTTATCTCTTTGCCTAAACAGGCAGAAGCGTCCTCGCAGCGATAGCAATTCTGTTCAGCTCTAGAACTCTTCACTGCCCCGGGCCGTCAGGTGTTTTTAACTTTTGTTTGTTTTAATTAGGGGAACGGGGTAACAAGAAGAATTTCGGGTAACCCTTCTCCCCAGGGCACAAACCGGGACTGCCCGGCCCCGCCGGCTGCGGCCTCTCAGCCCGTGCCGTTTGCAGGCCGGGGGTCGCCTCCCCTCACCCTCCGATCTCCCCGGGCCGGGCCGGGCCGGCTTCCCCGCGGCTCGCCCAGCCCGAGCCCGCTCCCTCAGTCCCGCGGCCAAGCGGCGGCTCGGCCCGCTGCCTCACGGCCCCGCCGCGCCTCCCCCGGGTGGGAAGCGCCCGCTCAGCGCGGCCCCGCCGCCCCCCTCCAGGCCGCCTCACACCCTTCGGCAGGGCGCGGGGCCGAGCCCGGGCCCGCCGCCGCCGCCACTCACCCGCCGCCGAGAGCCGGAGCCGCCTGCGCTAACTGACAGACAATTCAAACCCCAACATCCGCCGGCGTCGCGGAAGCCGGCGCCCGCCCCCTGCTCCGCCCAGGGCCGCGCTGGCCGGCCGTGGTGCCGGGCTGGAGGCGGCTGAGGTGAGCGCTGGGCTGGGGGCGTCAGGAACTGGGGGGCTTGTGGGGACTCGGGGTAAAGGGGCCCCGCCAGGCAGAAGCAGCCCCTACAAATGGCTGCGGCCAGGTAGAAAGGGCCAGCAGCCGGGCCTGCGCTCAAGGACCAGTCAATCTCTTCCTGAAAGCCTGCTTTGGAGTACGCTGTTGACCACAGCAAATCAACAAGTAGCGCAAGCAACAGAAGAAGCAGTGACTTTACAGGCACGACATACACACGTGCTGAGCCACAAATGTGAATAGAAATGGCCAGTCCCTGTTCTTAAATGTTGGCTACTTAATCTTAAATTATGCTAGCGGATCACCCACCCCATCCTGCCACCCAAAAGGGTCTTTCCCATACCTAGTGCAGAGCTATACTGAATCGCGAAAAACTGACTCCACAATCAGTAAGATTGTAAAGTAGGTATGTTTATTCAGCGCTGGGCAACACGGGGGGTAGTCCCACCAAAGTCGTGCGCAACAATTCGCTTGCTTGCATTCTCTTTTATCCCCTAAAATATTACATATGCATTAAGTTTCGCAACACACCTATGCATATTCATTTCCTAGCTCCACCTAGCCCCGCTTCGTATGCTAATTATCTTACCAGTCCTTCTGCGCTTGCGTAGTACTCTCTGGTGGTCGTCCGGGTGGTCTTCGGGTGGTCGTCAGGATGAAGTAAGACGTCTTCCTCAGAGTTGAACTTTTAACCTCATCTCCTTGCGCATGCTCCCTGAGCCCTTGGTCACAATCTGGGCCATAAAGTTGGTTTGGTCCAGTTCTCGGGATCCAAGAGGCTCCTGTTATCTCGATGCCTTGCTTGTTTACCTTATCCTTTATAAACAGTCTTCCTTATCTCTGAGCCTTTGCTCATCATCCGAACAATAGGGTTAGATTTATCTGGTTCTTGGAGCCCCAGGGGCTCATCTGGAGGCCTAAGCGCAGCATAGGCCCAGTACATCACAAATGTTGCACATATTAAGCAATGAGTGTTGTCTATATATTTATTCATAATCAGTCACTCTCTAATTTCTAATCCCATGTTTCAATACTGTCCCTGCTAACTCATCTGCCAAACCTGGAGTCTGCAGTATCTGGCCCCCAGATGTAAGCTTGCTCCAGATCTTTTATCCTGTTTGCAAGCTACCTGGCTTGAAGTTTGCTAGCCGCATATGTAGAGTTGAGGGCTTAGCCAGGAACATGGTTAGGAGTAGAGTTTAATAAGAAAAGGCTGACGTGATTGTGATAAATTAGTGGGGGTTTGTTCATTGTTTTTGAGGAATTTGGAGAACCTGCTGGGAGTATTAAGCAAGCAGATAGCAGAAGGGGATGTTGGGTAAACATCCTTGAGTGAAACCAGACTCTGAAATCTCTTATCGTAAGCCCTCACCTGAACACAAACAACGCGTGATCACCAGCAGAGGAACAACGACCCCCCCTCTCAACAATAGACTGCGTAGCCTCAGCCAGTTTGACAAGTCCCTGATAAATCGGAACTCGCCTGCTATAAAACAGCAACCCTGGAAAGGGAAGATGTGTGCTGTTGCGGAGCGCAGACTCCCCAGTCGCCCAGCGCTGTTTTGCTTGTGTCTGCTTACTGGATTAATAAAATAATTGCAATAGACCAGAAAATTGTGTGGTCTAACTTATAACAGTGATCAGGCAGAGGTCTTGGCAAGATGACTGTTTACACACAGCTGTGCCCTACCTGCTGTCCCACATCCTCAAAGCTGTCTTCCTCAATGTACCTCCATTGCACCCTTTCCCCAGTTTTCGCCTTTCCCCTAAATACAATGTAATGTATTTTGCAGAATCACACAAGCACCCTAATATCCTATAAAAGTCTGTTCTTTCCCAAGGCTTTCCCTCTTCAAGAGGGAAATCTTAATGGCGCAGGAATGGTCTGTCCCCACGTGCCCAAAGACGAGCTGGCGGGGAAGAAGACCAGCCTGGCTGAACAGAGAACTGTGGCTTGAGCTTAGGAGAAAAAAAAGGGTTTATAATCTTTGGAAAAGTGGGCAGGCCACTAGGGAGGACTATAAGGATATCACGAGGCTGTGCAGGGACAAAATTAGAAAAGCCAAAGCTCATCTGGAGCTCAATCTGGCTACTGCCGTTAAAGATAACAAAAAATGTTTTTATAAATACATCAACACAAAAAGGAGGACTAAGGAGAATCTCCATCCTTTACTGGATGCGGGGGGAAACTTAGTTACAAGAGATGAGGAAAAGGTGGAGGTGCTTAATGCCTTCTTCACCTCAGTCTTTAGTGGCAATACCGGTTGTTCTCTGGATACCCAGTACCCGGAACTGGTGGAAGGGGATGGGGAGAGAGATGTGGCCCTCACTATCCACAAAGAAATGGTTGGTGACCTGGTACGGCACTTGGATGTGCACAAGTCGATGGGGCCAGATGGGATCCACCCAAGGGTACTGAGAGAACTGGCAGAGGAGCTGGCCAAGCCGTTTACCATCATTTATCAACAGTTCTGGCTATCGGGGGAGGTCCCAATTGACTGGCGGTTAGCAAACATGGCACCCATCTCCAAGAAGGGCCGGAGGACTGACCTGGGAAACTACAGGCCTGTCAGTTTGACCTCAGTGCCAGGGAAGCTCATGGAGCAGATCCTCTTGAGAGTCATCATGCAGCACTTGCAGGGCAAGCAGGCGATCAGGCCCTGTCAGCATGGGTTTATGAAAGGCAGGTCCTGCTTGACGAACCTGATCTCCTTCTATGACAAAGTGACGCGCTTGGTGGATGAGGGAAAGGCTGTGGATGTGGTCTACCTTGACTTCAGCAAGGCTTTTGACACCGTCTCCCACAGCATTCTCCTCAAGAAACTGGCTGCTCTTGGGCTGGACTGGCGCACGCTTCGTTGGGTTAGAAACTGGCTGGATAGCCGGGCCCAAAGAGTCGTGGTAAATGGAGTCAAATCCAGTTCGAGGCTGGTCACTAGTGGCGTTCCCCAGGGCTCGGTGCTGGGGCCAATCCTCTTTAATATCTTCATCAATGATCTGGACGAGGGCATTGAGTGCACCCTCAGTAAGTTTGCAGATGACACCAAGTTAGGTGCGTGTGTCGATCTGCTCGAGGGTAGGAAGGCTCTGCAGGAGGATCTGGATAGGCTGCACCGATGGGCTGAGGTCAACTACATGAAGTTCAACAAGGCCAAGTGCCGGGTCCTCCAGCTGGGGTGCAATAACCCCAAGCAGAGCTACAGGCTGGGAGATGAGTGGTGGAGAGCTGCCAGGCAGAGAAGGATCTGGGAGTGATGGTTGATAGTCGACTGAATATGAGCCAGCAGTGTGCCCAGGTGGACAAGAAGGCCAACAGCATCCTGGCTTGTATAAGAAACAGTGTGACCAGCAGGAGTAGGGAGGTGATCATCCCCCTGTACTCGGCTCTGGTGAGGCCGCACCTCGAGTATTGTGTTCAGTTTTGGGCCCCTCGCTACAAGAAGGACATGGAGGTGCTTGAGCAAGTCCAGAGAAGGGCGACGAAGCTGGTGAGGGGCCTGGAGAACAAGTCCTACGAGGAGCGGCTGAGGGAGCTGGGATTGTTCAGCCTGGACAAAAAGGAGGCTCAGGGGTGACCTTATTGCACTCTACAGGTACCATAAAGGAGGCTGTAGCAAGGTGGGGGTTGGTCTGTTCTCCCACGTGCCTGGTGACAGGATGAGGGGGAATGGGCTTAAGTTGCGCCAGGAGAGTTTTAGGTTGAGTTTTAGGTTGAGTTTTAGTTTTAGGTTTTCTTAGGAAGAACTTCTTTACCGAAAGGGTTGTTAGACATTGGAACGGGCTGCCCAGGGAAGTGGTGGAGTCACCATCCCTGGAGGTCTTTAAAAGACGTTTAGATGTAGAGCTTAGGGATATGGTTTAGTAGGTCAGAGGTTGGACTCGATGATCTTGAGGTCTCTTCCAACCTAGAAATTCTGTGATTCTGTAATTCTCTTTCTCCCACACCAGTCAGAAAGTTCCAGTGGGAACTCCTCAAGGCTTTGAGTGGTTTCTTCAACGGCCCAAGATTTCTGGTCTTTGGTATTATCCCCATTATCTTCTGTTCTGTATGTAGTGTTTGAATATCTGGGGGTTAGCATACTTCTGTCAGTTGTCCAAAGCTTTTATGTTAAATAGCTTTTAATCAGATATCCTCAGAGTAAGTGAGTATTGCACATGTCCTTACAGTGGGTAATTCTGAAAAAGAAGAAGGACATCTCTTGATGTGAAACAGGGCAAAAACTAGAGACTTTGTTAAAAAAAAAAAAAAAAAGAAAAAAAAAGGAAAAAAAAAGATTTTTAACAAGTTACATTGGTTTTCCTAAATGTGCCTCAGTATGGTGGGTGTCCCATAGTCCCATATTGTCCAATAACCTAGCACCCACCTGATACATGAAAAGTCCAGGATAAATTCATCCTCCTATGTGGATTTGAATCTACATTTTCAAGAATTGTTATTGTTCTTCCCGTACTTTCCTTGGCTTACTGACTATTCTAACATATAAAAGGAAGTGGCATACTGCCAATGGAAGTGAGCTTTAATGTTGTCTTTTGGGAGTCAGGGATTAAACCCAAATCTCCCACACATGTTCCAGCTAATGATTTATTGAATACAGAGGGGATTGTATTATTGTACTGTTAGGGTTAAGAAACATTTCTTGGTAATGGGATGGGAGATTCATAGCCAAATATTATCATGTATATAATAAAGGAAGGCATAAATAATGACAGAAGGATGGAGAAGACAAGACAGGCCTTGAGAGACGGAACAGGAACAACTTGAGCCTCGTTAAAAAAGATAAGTTGGATAAGGTGGGTTAGGACTGAAGCCAAGAACTAATTAAAGTCAAGAACTGAAAAGGAGCATGCGCCAAAGAGAAAAGGTGAAAAGTTTAACCCTGAGGATGACTCCTTACTTCATCTGGACGACCCCCGGGACGACCACCAGAGAGCACCACGCATGTGTGAATGGGAGGAGAAATAATTAACATACGAAGCGAGGCTGATATTGTAAATATTAATGAATACTAATGAATATGTAACTTTTAGGATATTAATAGCGATCAGGATGTAACGGGACTTGAAGCCAGATTTGGGCGCCTGCCCCTGGTTTCCAGCGCTGAATGAAGCACCTTCATATAATCACCTTGTGGTTATGTGTCTGCTACGCTAACAGTACTACCCCCATCTTTTGTAATATATACCTTCATTTCCTCTTCTGTATGCTGATAATTTCCAAGTACACTATATTCCATTTTGAGTCAGCTGACTTGTTCAGTTTATTTTTATTTTTTTAATTGCAGTCAGAAAAAAACATATCTTTCACTCTTTATCAGTCATTCAGGTAGCGCTACCCAAAAGGGAGAAAAAGCTGTAAAGAAAGAATCAGCATTCAAATGTTGCTTTGTTTGTTTTGTTTTGGTTTTAGATGGAGCCTCAAACATTTTTCTTTATTTATGTAAACCTCTGACAAATAATAGCATCATTCTCTAACCATCTGAAGTATGGTAGGCTGTCCAGAGCTCCAATTCACATATGGAGATGCTCAGTCATGGCATAGCTTTTCAAGTTTTTAGGGCCTAACCATGATGGCAGCATTTTATAGTCCATTTGATCATATATTAATAAAAATAAAGTGTTTTTTTTTTTTTTAACTGCTGTTAGTAGAAACATGGCCAGCTTAGCTTACCTTTTATTTATTTATTTATTTATTTATTTTATTTTTTTACCATGGACTCTCTTAGTTCCTTTGTTTTCACACTACCATTAGTATTAGCTTACTATTTACTACCAAACACAAGTGTGTGGGTTCCCCCCCCCCCCCCCCCCTTTTTTATTTTTTCTAGTTCTGTTATCTTTTCTGATTCTTGTTTGAATGTTTTGATCTAAAATCACTTCTGACTGTTCTTAGTGTCTTTTAAACTCAAACATACCACCTCTTGGCAGCAGGAATTTCCTCACAAAACAGCAATTTCAGGTCTCCTGGTACTGGGTTACTCAGATAATAAGCAGGTATGTAAGCTGCAGTGGTTAGAAGTGATATTTCTCCTGCTGTGAGACCATGTGGTTTCACCCAGCAGAGCTCAGATACTGCCTGCATTGCTGTGTTCATTCTGGGTCAGGAGTTTAATGTGTCTATATAAATGCAATACCACTCTGTTCCATTCCTTGACCTTTCAAACGGGACATAAGCTGAATTGCTTATAATTTTTCCTCCCTGAGCTAAAAGTTTAAATGGCACTTCTCTTTTGATATATGTGAACACTGTGATCTATGACTAGCACTCTGCTAAGGGCAAGAGAAATGCATTTCGGAAACAAACCCTGGGGGAATAACTGCAATGTTGAGGTGAAAGTGATTATATGCATTGTATCTATTACCCTTTCTAAAGTTGAGAAAGCACTTGTGATGTGCTACATGTACATGTGATGACCAAAAAATTGTAGATTATGTATCTAAGTATTTTTTACTTGCTTGTTAATTGAAATGTGGCAAATTAAATAAACTTAGGAAGCTTCTCCTTTTTCATCTTGTAAATAAAAGGCAGGGAAACTTCCACTTACAGAATCATAGAATATTCTGAGCTGGAAGGGATCCACAGGGATCATCAAGTCCAACTCAAGTCCACCCAAAAATCAGACCATGTGTCTGAGAGCCTTGTCCAAATGCTTCTTGAACTCCATCAGGCTCGGTGCCTGGGGAGCCTGTTCCAGTGCCCAACCACTCTCTTGATGAAGAACCTTTTCCTGATATCCAGCGTGAACTGCCCCTGTCCCAGCTACAAGCCATTCCCTCAGGCCCTGTCGCTGTCCCCAGAGAGCAGAGCTCAGCGCCTGCCCCTCTGCTCCCCTCTTGAGGAAGCTGCAGGCCGCCATGAGGCCTCCCCTTGGCCTGCTCTGCTCTGGGCTGAACAAACCAAGGGGCCTCAGCTGTTCCTCATGTATCTCCCCCTCTAGACCCTTCACTATCTTTGTAGCCCTCCTTTGGACACTCTTTAACAGTTTTATGTCTTATACTGTGTCGTCCAAAACTGCACACAGTACTTGAGGTGAGGCTGCACCAACACATAGCAGAGCAGGATGATCGCCTCCCTTGACCAGCTGGAAATGGCGTGCCTGTTGCACCCCAGAGCATGCTTGGCCCTCCTGGCTGCTAGGGCACTCTGCTGGCGTATGTTCACCTTGCTGTCAACCAAAGCCCCCAGATCTCTTTCTGTGGGGCTGATCACCAGTATTTCATCCCCCAGTCTGTACATATAACCAGGGTTGCCCCTTCTCAAGTGCACTTATCATCTCCCAGTTCACCTGAACAAACACTAGCCAGTAGTTAAAAATGTTCTGTTTTGCTTGAATAGATTATGTTTTGTTTTATGTTTGAAAGTTATATTTAAATGTCAGTAATACTTGCCTTGCAGAAAATATTTTGTAGAGTCCTTAATTGCAGGTTGTGGGTGATGCTGGATGACACTTTGTGAAGTATTTGATTAAGATGCAAACAACCAGTCACAATATCTTTTCAGCAGTAAGATGAATCTTGTCTTTTAAAGAGCAGAAGAACAGTGCCAGGCCTTACAGAGAAGTGATTTTATATGGCTTATTCAGGATCCAAGCACATAAATTCATTTTTCTAAAGAGAAATACTTTTGTTTTAGAGACTTCAAAGTATTCCAAAATAAAATTGTCTTCCAAAATAAAACATATTTGTGAAAATGCCAGGGTACCCTACTGCCATTTTGTCCTTTGAAGGTCAAAGTGTTTCTGTATTTCTTAAATTTTTAAAACAGTTTAGGGTTTCTTGAGATATTAATTTGAGTTTACAAGTCTTTATATAATAAGGGAGATAGGTAGCCTTGCTTATTTAGCTCCTAACTGACCTTAGTCAAGGATCTTATCTATATCAGTAGAATACATAACATTTTTTTGAGCATTTAAATCCAGGTAGGATGGGACTTTGAGCAACCTGGCCTAGTGGCAGGTAGCCCTGACCATGGCAGGCGGGTTGGAATTTGTTGATCTTTAATGTCCCTTCCAACCCAAACCATTCAATGATTCTATGAAATAGAATACTTATTTTAAAGATGGGCAGGGGATGTTCCTTTAAGAGATGATATTTTCTATTTAGTTTATTATGGAAATATTAAAGATTTTACAAATAAACAGAAGTAAGCAAGCAACTGAAATCTATTTAAAAAATGAAAGTGCTTTACTCAGGTAGACTGTAGTCAGATGATTTATAAAGTAAAAACTAAGCAAGTCAGAAAACTCGCTGTAGGAGTGCCCTTGTCCATTTCAGTACAGCATGAATCAGGCTTGCATCAACCATCCAGGAAGACTCAGATGAGAGAGCAGTCAGTGGATGCAGTAGAAAAAAAAAATCTCAAGCTCCTCAAGTCAACAAAAAGAGTACATTAGATGATGGATTGCTTTATTTGAAGAAAGTTTCTGTCCCCTCATATTACTTGCGTAGCATGTTAATTCTGCTATTCATGGAGAAGTTAATTAAAAAGTAATAATAATAAGAAGAAAAAAAAAAACGAGAGGATTTGTTATTCTTTTGCTAATCTTTAATGAGGCAAAGAGCTTCAGATTTTGTAAAAAATGGGAACACAGCCATGAATTGTCATTGACAATCGACTGTCATTTACAGTTTACTCTAAATCCCTTTCACCTTATAACCAGTCTATCATATTTTCTTTTCTTTGATACTGAAGCTCTGAACATCATTCAGAACTAAGACAGCTAAGACTCTCAAAATTTCTACAGATACAGGGTCAAAGCTTCACACACCAAAAAAGAAGCTGATGTCATTTTTTAAAAAAATACATTTTTTTTTTTCAGTCTTTCGGGTTTAATTGTGACAATAAAGATGCTAATTTTGGCTTCTCAGACAATGATAGATCCTTCAGTGCACTCTGGAAATCTTTTGTTTTCATAAGACCCAGACAAGAAAAAAAGGAAACAGGGTAAGTGTTCCATTCCCATGTGAAAGCAGCGTTGTACCTTAGGGAGGAGTATGTCATTGTTCTGATGCTGCTCAAAGGCCTTTGAATTACATATGAATGAAGATCCCAGTTCCAGGATCCAGATCCTGTTACAATTTTGTTGTTTTGAAACACTTTTTCTCTTTTGAAATGATTTAGATGCTAATATAGGAATTTCAGCATGAAAGATTAGTTCTGGAGTCTGTCAAATGTGGAAGAAAGATGGTGATGGCTCCAGTGAACTCTCTGCTGATGCTTTTCACTTAAGTAAAAGGCAAGAAGATATCAGGGAGTTATGATTCCCCCCCCCCCCCTTTCTTTTGGTTTGTCAAAATAATCAGGGAGGCAAAGGCCTATGCGATGCTATCATGAAGGTTGTGGATAAATGTAAGGAAAATACCAGATGAACTAATACTAGTCAAGGAATTATTACTCACTGGTGGGATCTGAATATGATTCTTGATTTTCATATTTGTTACTGATGATTCCTTTGGTATTTACAGAGAAAGGAAATTTTGAAACATGGGATTAGAAATTAGAGAGTGACTGATTACGAATAAATATATAGACAACACTCATTGCTTAATATGTGCTACATTTGCGATGTACTGGGCCTATGCTGCGCTTAGGCCTCCAGATGAGCCCCTGGGGCCCCAAGAACCAGACGAGCCCCTGGGGCTCCAAGAACCAGATAAATCTAACCCTATTGTTCGGACTGTGAGCAAGGGCTCAGAGATAAGGAAGACTGTTTATAAAGGATAAGGTAAACAAGCAAGGCATCGAGATAACAGGAGCCTCTTGGATCCCGAGAACTGGACCAAACCAACCTTATGGCCCAGATTGTGACCAAGGGCTCAGGGAGCATGCGCAGGGAGGCAAGGTTAAAAGTTCAACTCTGAGGAAGACGTCTTACTTCATCCTGACGACCACCCGAAGACCACCCGGACGACCACCAGAGAGTACTACGCAAGCGCAGAAGGACTGATAAGATAATTAGCATACGAAGCGGGGCTAGGTGGAGCTAGGAAATGAATATGCATAGGTGTGTTGCGAAACTTAATGCATATGTAATATTTTAGGGGATAAAAGAGAATGCAAGCAAGCAAATTGTTGTGCACAACTTTGGTGGGACTACCCCCTGTGCTGCCCAGCGCTGAATAAACATACCTACTTTACAGTCTTACTGATTGTGGAGTCAGTTTTTTGCGATTCATTTGGCGAGCCAGGCAGGAGACACTCTGCTTGGCTGTGGGATCAACTGCGGAGCGGACGCCCCTAGGTGCACCCTGAGTATTTTCCTCGGAGGGGACTCCACTCCCAGCCGCTCACCACAGGAGCAGACAAGGACCTCCTGAAGCTGTGGACAAACGGTATGTTTTACAGTACAGGAAGGGCCTGTAAGTCGTACACGTGGCTGGGGCAGCTGGTAAATCGCACAGAGACATCTGGCGTACAGCATAGTCCCCGTAAGGGAGGAGGGTACCCTACGGGCTGACCGATAGAGTCGTCAAGGGGGATGACCGATAAAGTGGCCACTAGTGATCTTGGGAGTAGATCGATCAAATCTGAGGTTACCGCTGCATCCCATTTTGGGAGCCAGGACGGACCTGCTAATGACTGTGTAAGAAGCAGGAGAAGGGTAAGCGGGCCTCTCACAATTGTGACAAGGTCACCTGGGTAATGTTTGCAGCTGCTGGAGGGATACTAACTGGAGTGTTAATAATTGTATGTCTTATTTGTAAATGTCCAGGTATTTTGTGTTGAAAGTATTTGTGTAAGTGTATGTGTTTGAAGCAAAGTGGATTGAGTCACTCCACGAAGAACACAGTCAGAGACAATATTTGTTTGGTTGGTTATCATTCTAAATTATATATTCTTGTGGTATAAATGAGATGTGCTAGGGGCCTCTCTGTGTGATTGCATGATTGTACTGTGAGTGAGACGCAGCATCGCTGCGAAGCGAGTGCGGAGTTCCCATCCGCGGTTCCGTATTCTCCGCGAAGGGAGCGGCCAGAGACAAACGAAGTGCATGACAGACCGAAAAGAAGTGCTGTTTTATCCAAGTGTTCATGGTGGTGCCCAATATATGTGCCCTGCGGTGTATCTTGTGTATTTATTTTTGCTCTTAAATGTTTTGAGTGTGACAAGGAGGAAGGTGGGAGCATTATCTAAGTAACACTTTAGAAGTTTTGGTATATTCGCTGTGGTGTTTAGTCAGTTTCCCAAGTATTGGGGGGGGAGGGGGCTGACTGATTATCAAAGTGGCAGAGAGAGTCACTTCTTTGGTGGTTTGGGCTTGAGCCCTGGAAATTTGGTAAGAAGGGGGAGAGCGAATTTATTTAAGCCTCAATACCTTTTAAACCCCCATATTGATGGATACGCAGGAGTGAGTCCTTGTTTTGTATGAGCTTACTAGCAAAGTGCATGAGAAAATTTGGCATTCGGCTTGAAATTCGGTCCTTTTGAAATGTCAATTTTGTGGAAAAGGTGGTGTCCTTTGTCTAGAAGACAGAAGGCTGAGTGCTTCAGGTGTTTTCCCAAAGTCCTGTGGATCTGTGATTGGAGTGGGACTCTCTAATAATCTGAAACAATAAAGTTTGTATGTGGATAGAAGAATTTAATCCCAGAGAACTGGAACATTTGGGAAGAAGATGAGGAAAAGATAGTAAAAAACTGCAATAAAAAGGGTTGTGTGGAAATTGAAACAAGGGCAGGCATCTAATAAGGAATAGTAATAAATAAATAAGTAAATGGGAATGGGAAATCAAGGAAATGAGTAATATCCAAAACAAAGACGTTTTAAAGAAAGCCTCCTTCGCTGCATATTGGCACTTTGGGAGGATATTGTTAGAACTGGGGGCACAGAAAGCAAGAGGACTTCCATTAAGTATCGCAATCAGTGGTGGCCACTATATAAGCTAAATGGCCACTTTATGGATCAATCGACTATAACGATATCTTGCAATCAGTGTTTCTGAGAAGAGAAGGGAAATAGAATGAAATGTTGGATACTGATATGTTGTTTCAGCATCTTGGAGGGAAAAGGTATGGAATTAAGTTGGCCACTGACTGAGCCTTTGGTGCTGGCATTAGAAAAATACAGGCTGGAGAAAGATCAAGGAAGTGTTAATAGGTTGTGGAAGGTGTTAAAGGTGTGGCATGTAGTATTTGATACAGCTGTTTGAAGTTGAATGAGCAGGGAAAGAGGATGTAGGGATGTTAATAGTTCTGCCTCAACCCGAGGCTGAGATCTAAAAATCATGGGTGTGAGCTCTCTGGGGTAGAGGGACCATGATGGGTCCAAGAGAGTTGTCATGTAAACAGAAAAGCAGCTAACTCTTAAAACAACCTGAGTTCACATGCGAGCTCAGATTGCCAATGGGACTGCTCAGGGAACTTTCAATGATTGCATTCCCCTGACCGACCCCCCCAACTGAGACCCTAATCATTCCAGAAATTATGAACGGCTATACCGAAATCTGGTTAAATTGGGAATTTAGTATTTGTTCCAACAAGGTCCAAAAGAAACCCCTATGGAATTTTTGGACCAACTTTTGAAATGCAATGAAGAAAAAATAAATAAATAACAATTTGGACATGGCTTCAGAAAACAGAGGCAATTGGCTAGCCTCTTTCTAGGGCAATTGGCCCCCTGATATCAGAAAGAAATTGTCTTAGGCTGCAGGATAAACTTACAACAGTCAAGAATAAAGGGGACCTGGGCACCTACCCTAGCAGGTCCACTGGTTGAAATAAAGCTAGGGAACGAAGAGAGAGGCTTGAATTTTTGTTGGTTAAGGGAGCTTCTTTCTCTGTGTTAATTAGTCTGCAAATGTAATAGGAGCAACTGGCTAACAGGAAAATGCGTTTTTTTTTTTTTTTTTTTTTTTTTTTGCAATGCATGAAATTAAAATTGGGAAAAATGATTGGAATTACGAAATGAGGAAAACAGTCAAGTTTGGTTCATGGTACTAGATTTAAAGGATGCTTTTTCCTGCCTGCCCGTGGCAATTGAAAACCAGAAACTCCTTGCCTTTGAATGGGAAAATCCTAATAGGGGATGTAAAACTCAGATGACTTGGACAGTGTTACCACAGGGGTTCAAGAATAGCCCCACCATATTCAGGAAACAACTAGCCTGTGATCTTGAAGTTTGAAAGACACCTTCGGGAAAAGGGGACACTGTTGCAATATGCAAATGATAACTACTGAAGAAGAAAAGGAATGTGTATCATGGACTATTAGTTTACTATTTTTTTGGCACTAATACTGTGAACCCAGCCTCTTTTCTCAGTAACAGAGTTTCCAGATCACCCACTCATGATTGCATCAAGAACATGGACACAGTATACTCCAGCTGACCAGACTTCTAGGAAACACTCTTAGAAGATGTGGAGGATTGGTATATAAGTGGCAGCAGCTTTGTCCGGCAGGGATTTTGCCTCACAGGATATGCGGTAACAAACATCAGCCCAAAAGGTGGAAATCATTGCCTTGATAAGAGCTCTTGAGCTGGCAACATTTGGACGGATTTGAAATATGCCTTTGGTGTGGTGCATGCACACGGGGCAATTTGGAAAGAGAGAGGACTTTTATCTTCCTCAATTAAACATGCAGAAGAGGCTGATCACAGTTATTAGGGAAGAAGGAAAAAGGAGGCCTAGACAGGAACAGCCCCGGCTAGGCAAGATTCAATGTGCCCTATGTAAGAAATCTGGGCTTTGGAAAAACGAATGCCTGGAACAGAAAAGAAATGGAAAAGGGAACCAGGGAAGGAGAGAAAAGAGGTGGAACTTCTGTTGGATGTGGGGGCAACTTATTCAATTTTATATAAAGCATTAGTATCAGTGGGGAATGATTACTTTGTAGTGAAGCGGGCAACTGGCCAATCTGAAATAGCATATTTCTGCAAACCATTGAAATATAAATATGGGAAACAGTGGGGCATTCACATGTTCCTATACATGCCCAACTCCCTGGAGTCACTCCTAGGGAGAGATTTATTGGAAAGATTACAAGCAACCATTTCATTTAAAAATGGGGAGATTATTCTGGAGGTAAATGATCAAAGACAATGTGGAAATGTTGAGTTTGATCTTGACAGCTTTTGAGACCAAAGAGGAAATTAGTGAGGAAATCCTAAGTCAAGTGTTTTCTGGAGTATGATCTTCTAGTGTACCAGCGAGGACACTCCTTTTGATGACGTGGAAATATGGGAGCAGCTATGCCATCAGCAGAAAACGACATGCTGGGTATGCAGCTACCTCTTGCAAAGACGTGATAGAATCTGGACCTTTTGCCAACAGATACCTCTGCACAAAAGGCTGAGATAATTGTTCTGACTCGTGCCTTGGAAAAAGCAAAAGGAAGGAAAATAACCATCTGTATGGACTCAAGATACACATTTGGGGTTGTCCATATGGAAAGAAAGAGGACTGTTGAACTTGCCAGAAAAAAAACAAATCAAACATGCAAAAGAAATAATGAGATGTACTTTAAGGCACACCAGAAGTTGAGCTCAGAATTGGAGGAAAGAAATGATCTGGCGGACAGAGAGGCAAAAGAAGCAGCAGAAAATGAGGTAGCAACTGAGGGAGCCCTGATTCTAGATGGGCAGATTCCCCTTGAAGGTAAGCCTGTATATAACAAAAAGGATAGAAAATTAATTGAAAGACAAAAGGAAAAATATAACCAAGAGGGATGGGCTATTACCAAAGAAGGGAAGGGGAAGCTAGTCATCCCCTCCAATTTATTGTGGTCACCGGTAAAGAAAAAACACCTGAAGACACATTGAGGAATAGACGCTTTGTATAACTATCTAATTTGAAAAATTATTGCCAAGAACTTATATGCTACTATCACTCAAATAACTTAACAATGTGATATTTATATATTTATCTCCAGACTAACCCCCAAAATACCCCCAAATCAAAACTGGGTCAAATTGGAAAAGGCCATGGGCCTGGGCAACAGTGGCAAATTGACTTTTCTGAAATTCCAAGAAAAGGGGGTGTCAATATTTACTGGTGTTAACAGATACCTTTTCAGGATGGCCAGAGGTTTTCCCTAGTAGGACTGCCAAAGCCCGAGAGGTAACTAAGTCTCTTGTAAAGAAAACTTCTAAACCACAGTGGGAAGGACTACACTAGGTACTCCTTACTACCTTTACTGCAATTAGGATCAAGGAACAGAGTGCCTGGATTCACCATTCTTAAGAAAGCTCCAGAAGCCCTCTGGAAAGTAATGGCAGGTGACGGTGAACTGAAACTAAAGCTTAGTCAAGCAAAATGAAGACATTGCGGTCGGGAGTATTTAGTAACATAATTAGCAGAAATTTAGTTAACAGAATCATTTTATTTTTGTGGCTTATAGATGTAATTGTGATTCAAGAATTGGAAGGTGCCTTTATGACAACAGAGAATGGTGAGTGGCCTTGGTCCGAAGCCTTAACAATAGAGGACAAGAGCATTAATGGAAAGTTAGAAGTTGTGGTTATTTGGTGAACAAATGATGACCATTTACATACATTATCAAAATGGGAAAAATTAGGGGAAGAGTGGACACACCAAAGAACCATAGGGGATGAAATTAAAATAGGGTGCCAAATGGAACGACCCACGAGAAAGTAACGGGGATTTTAGTAAAACCAGTTTCCAATAGGGGCCAATAAGAAGGTTGCATCTGCCAAGGTAAATTAGATTGTTGGTATAATTTTACATTAACACAGACTGTAGTAATTAGCTGTTTTTGGCTGGACAATATGGTCACAAAAGCAAGCACACCTCAGGGGCAGGACACAAAGAGATTTAATTGGAATGCTAGGAACAGGATTAGGAGTTCTAAATCAAATAGATTAAGAAATATTAATGAATAAGCTGGCCACAACAACAAGTGATCAGACAAAACTAAAACAGCCCCTACAATCATCTTTATTGGCATTGGGAACCAGCCAATGGCAAGTTTCATTACGGAGATGGGAAAAGGCTGAAGACCAAGACCACAAACTAATACTAGATGCATCTAGTATGGTTCAAGATAATGTATATATTGGTCAAGGCTGTGTGTGTTTAAGAACTGCTTGTGCTTTTGTAGAAGTAGATAAGGAGAATATAACTCTCCCTAGGAAGAATCATTCTAACTCTTGTATTTGTAACTCTGTTAGAATCATCAGGTGTGATTTTCTATATTTGGCACCAGTGGTATCCCACCAGTTGATCAGGTCTAACACCACAATATACCTACACCTATCGGGATGCCCTCTTTGGATGGTCGCCAACTGCAACTGGGATTTTGAACATATTATGTCACCCAATTATTGTTTTATTGATATTAGTTGTTATAAGTTTAATATTGTCTTTTAAATGCTTGTTTGGAATTGGAAATTGTTACAACAAATGGCAATATTAGCTTCCTTGCTGAAAGTAAATGGCAAGGCATTGAGGGATACATATCATAGAGATTGGGAAGAAAAAAAAATTATATTAAGTAAAAGAATTTACTAAGATTTTCCAGAAAAGGGGGGGCTGAAACATGGGATTAGAAATTAGAGAGTGACTGATTACGAATAAATATATAGACAACACTCATTGCTTAATATGTGCTACATTTGCGATGTACTGGGCCTATGCTG